>WBMV01000649.1:0-674407 GCA_013396655.1 Campylorhamphus procurvoides
TCCCTGGAAGTGTTCAAAAGGTGATTGTGGCAACTGGAGACATAGTTTACTGATGAACCTGGTAGTGCTAGGTTAACAGCTGGAATCCGTGGTCCCAGAAGTCTTTTCCAATCTTACTATGAATAATGTATCCTTCCATTTATTCCAGTATCCAAAAAAACCTTGGTAATTACAAGACACAAAACCTGTGAATGACTGGGCAGTTTTGTCATTCAGACTTGGGAGATGGGTGTTCAAGTCTTTATCATCTCTATATTGACTTAATTTCAAATGATGTTGCTGCTGTGACTTGGGAGAATATCTGAATCCAATGACTTAGAATATGTTTTCAGAAATCCATGTTACATTGTGATTCATTGACACTGTTGGCAAATGGGGTGAGAATCTGTGAGTTTGCTAGTGCCAAATACAAGTATCAAATGATTTTGGTAACTTGGACTGGAATAAGCACCCCAAAAACCTCATAAATTGTATTAATATCTAAAAGTGTTAGTTGATACTCTCCTAAATTAAATTAAAACCTCAGTGTAAACTTCTGTAGGTGAGAAGCAACTTGCTTCTTATCAAGAAACTCCTTTCATTATTTATTAAAATTCATGGTAATTACACAATTTGCTAAAAAATAAACAAAAAACAGATTCACAGAAATATCCTTAAAATACATTGAAATTTAAATATAAAATTTAAAATACCAAAACCAAACCAAACCAAACAAAAATAAACAACCCCCCCAAAAAACCCAAACAAACAAAAAACCAAACAAACAAAACCCCAAACAAACAAAACCAAACAAAATAAAACAAAGAGCAAAAGAAAACCAAAATATCAAGCCCTTTTTACATACTCTCTAACTTTGGATGTGGGAGGAGTCAATAGCAACTAAGTTTCAATTTTAATTATTTTTTTCCCTAGTAAAAATTAACAAAATTCCTGAAATGTCAACATAAATAGTCTGTGTATCTGCAGAACTATACAAGTAGTAACAGCATCAAAAATGTCACTAACTCAATCTGAATAATAAACAGACATGACTCACAAAATAGGCATTCCTCTGTCTAGCATAACTGAGACATATTATATCATGTCGATAAATCATGCCTAGCAAGATATTTGAGAACACAAAACTATGAAATGCTGGAGAAAGAAGTCACAAGTTTCAAGAAGATGTAGCAGTCACATGACATTTGACTAATCTGGGACAGAATTTTCTCCCAAGAATTTCCATTCTGTATGCAGTAATTAAATATACATAGATCCAGAATGAGATCTCACCTGGAGGGGAGAAATATCCCAATGAATATATGTCTCTTTTATTCAAAATGGAACAGAATCCTCAGACATTTCAGAAAACAATATATATTTTACAGCACTTCACTCCCAATGTTTCCTCCATCATGGTTAGGTTCTCTGCTCAAAAGATTAATGTAGCTATAATACAAGGATGTGATCATATTTTTAGTATAGCCTTTTTTTCCAAGGAAAAAATAACTTTTTTGCATACTTATTTCTAGAAGATGAACCAAAGAAACTATTGACGAAATACAGAAAATCACTTAGACTTATAAAGCAGAGCATAATGTCTATATTCAGAAGAACAGTCTAGGAATTAATGTCCCTATAAAACCTATGTAAACAAAAGCTTGTAGTCCCACAAGTACACATGTCCAGAAGCACAGGTGTTAATCATGTAAACAGCTACAGCTGGTAAAAGCAATAAACAGCATGCCATTCATCTTACTCAGCTTTTGAGTTCTACAGGGTAGATGTCAACATTCATACTAGTTGACTTCTCAAATCATGGATTGGATTAGTTTAAGTAAGATATCTAAAACCTACAAGTAAGATGCTAAGCAATTTGAATTTTATGTTGAGGGTCCCCATTTCTCTATCTTCTGAAAGATTCCATTTGCTAGACATCTTAAAAGAACACCTCACACTGAGAGTACTTGTCAAAACAAAATTAGAGAAGATGGTGTACCTGTGACAACCCATCCCTCTACAGTTTCTAACATAATTATCTAGCAATTTGAGCTATATGTCAGCAATTGATCTAGACAAAATCAAGCAAAATGAAACATGACTTGACAGCCTACTTCTTCAGTCACTCTACTAATTGTAGAGTCTCTATTCATTCACTGTGTCCTGTTTTATTCTAGGAGGGGGGTGGAAGGTTATTTTATTTAAATCTGAAGGCTACCAGGAGGAAGCAAATGTTTCCTCTTTCCTTAGCTCATGTGGGTGAATATAAATAGAAGACCTGGATTTTAACAGCTTCTTCCCACACACGGAATCTTCCTGACATTCTGATTTTCAGTCTAGGCACTTTGAGAAGTTGAATTCCTCTCCATGCTGGCCCCAGGCTCCCTCTGTACTCCACTTTCTTTTGCAAACTACTGCCCAAAGAAATGGGTTAGCTTTGCTGGAATAGAGTTAATTGTCTTTACAGTGGCTTGTATGGGATTGTTTTGGATTTGTGCTGGACACAGGGTTAATATAGAGATGTTTCTGTTACTGCTGAGCAGGGCTTTCACAGAGTCAAGGCCTTTTCTGCTTTTTGTGCTGCCATGCTGGCAAGAAAGATGAGCCTACGTGGGAGGTTGGGAGAAGACACAGACAGGACAGGTGACCCAAAATGATCAAAGGGATATTCCAGACCTTATGACATCATTCTCAGTATACAAAGGAGAGAAGAAGGAAGAAACGGGGCGGATGTTTGACGTAACGGTGCTTATGTTCCCAAGTTATGCGTGATGGGGTGCTGCTCTCCTGGACACAACTGAACACCTGTCAGCCCATGAGAAGCAGTTAATAAATTCCTTGTTTTGCTTGGCTTGTGTGTGTGGCTTTTGCTTTCTCTATTAGTCTTTATATCAATCCAGTTTTCCAGCTTTTATCCTTCAGATTCTCTTCCTGATTCTGCTGGATGGGGGGAGTAAGTGGGCAGCTGTGTGGTGCTTGTTAGTTGACTGGGGATAAACCACAACAGTGAAGGATGAATTTTTCATTCTGATTATTAAAATTGCTAAAAAAAAAAAAAATTAAAAAAATGGCGCTCAGTCTCTAGAAGAGCAGATATGGAAACTTTGACTAAGCAGTGTCAGTAATGACCTCAGACAGTCAATACTACTACACTCAGATTCTAGCTGTGGTGGTACAGTTCCTGAGTTCTTCACTTATTCCATGCATATGAAGGTCATATTAATTTGATTATAATAAGTATAATTTGATGAACACTATGCAACTTTTGTGGCATGAGATTTTAAGTCAAAAGAGGGACATACTAGGAAAGATACGTCTGCAAACTCATGGCCATGGAGCAAGATACATAAATCAGCAGCCTCTTTTCAAATAACAAGAAAAATACTCTGGACTTGGTATGTATAGTTCATGCATACATATACTTATTAATCAGTTGTAGAACTAGAGCCTATAAATGTGCTGGACCACATCATCATGGCAAATGAATTAGATCATTAAAATAATGCTGAGGATATTCTGAAGTTACAGTCAGTAAACTGAGCCGAATTTAAAGGAAAAGGAATTGAAATATCATGGTCTGTCACTAACTTGTTTACTTATTTCAGCATAAGATCAAAAAAAGCCATTGCGGGAAGACTTCTATTGATATAAAAGTCACAATAAGGGTTGAGAAAAAAAAATAAAATTAGATTATCTCCAATGTACTATGCCGACAAGTTTTATTTGTTGACAGTATACTACATGTGAAGCATATTTCAAATTTAATTTATTTTGAAAGAGGAGATGAGCTAAAACAATACAAATTTTGTTAATTATATTATACATACAGAATGGTTATTTTGCAGTAGCTCTATTTTATATAGAGCTACTATAATGTCAACTTAACACTACATATTTGCTATATAAAGTGCCTAAACTGATCCAAAACCAGACACAGTATTTGAGGGCTTCCACAACAAAGCACTCACTAAGATACAGAGCTTTACATAGTGCAGAAGCATGAATCCTGTAATAGTTGTTTTTTCTCTAGCATTGCAACGTGACTCAGCAAATAGTTCTGAAATAAGATAATTATGAGCCATAGCTTTCATTATTGTTTGTAAGTGAAATAGCGAAAACAGATAAGAGAATAAAGGGAAGGATGGAGGGAGAAAGGGGCACACTTGAGGCAAGGAGAAAGCAAGGCAAGGGGGAGAGACAGAATTGCAGTGAGATTACAGATTTGTTACTACCATTGCACAATAAAAACAAAGAACTGGAGCCACCCAAGAGTCAAAACATGCAAGAACATAAGAAGATATACAAACTCTAAGAGCACCAAAGAATAATACAGAAATTCACAAACCACCAAGAATCAGCCTGTTGCAAAGCAAAATTGCTGGTAGGCAGACAGGAGCACATGGTGATGTCACCAGAGAAGGAGGATACTGACTCTACTGAAGTATATGTTTATAAGGATTTTTATAACTTATATAGACTAATAGCTTATACAGACTGAGACGTATCATTCAAACAATGAGGGAAGTATAGTTATGTCAAAGCAGTATTTAATTGTGAGATACATGTAAGGCAGCTATGGCAATTGCAGTAAAAAATAATAAATGTGAGCAGTCTACAGTCAAAATAGTTAGTAGTAGCATAATGCTGTGATTATGCACTTCCGAATCACTGAGTTTTCAGAATCTCTAAGGACCTCAGGTTTTCTCTATAAATCCTCAGACATCCTGGCTGCAGTACAAAGCTGTCCTGGATAAAGTACTTGTCTTATATGCTGCTAGGGTCATAAATACCTATCCTTCTGCTGGTGCATCCTTGCAATCTTTCATTTGTTTTTATACTTCCTTGATGCCTTGGAGCTATCACATCCTTCTGAACTTTACATCTACAAATTCTTAAGACAAGGTCATCCCTCCCTCATCATCTCCAGAACTGATCCAAAGAGAACTATTTACTTTGTCATCATCCTACATCTCTTCCCCCAGACTGCGGTTCCCAAAACAGACACAGAGATAACTAATTCTTTTGATGTCATTCCATAGCTGCCTTAACCTTACTTTACTGGGTTATCCATCCTCTGCTCTATTCACTGAGTTTAATCAGCAATGCACTCAGTTTGTTTCACTTCAGTCTTACAAAAATGGTAAGGATTTTTAACTTTGCCAAGTCAACCTTTCTGTTTTCTTCTGTCTTGCCCTGAACAAAGTTAGCAATATTGTAAAAAGAGCCATCTCAGCAAAACTGTCTTCCTTCCTCTGCTATAGCTCCCAAATGCCTACTGCCCTACTGCTCTTACAAGGTCGCACTTCCCCACTGTAGTGGTTTCAGCTGAGATAGAGTTTATTTTCTTACTAGTACCAGGTACAGTATTGTGTTTTGGTTTTAGAATGAGAATAACATTGGCAACACAGTGATGATTTAGTTTTTGCTGAATAGAGCTTACTCTAAGTCAAGAAGTTTTCACTCCACTGGTGAGGTGGCTGGGAATGTGCAAGGGTGAAAACACATCTGGGACAGCTGATCCACAGTGGACAAATGGGTATTTCAGACCATATGGTGTCATGCTCAGCATATCACTGTGGGTAAAACTGACAGGGGGGCTTCTGCCTGGTAACAGGCTGGGTCTCAATCTGTTGATGGTGAGCAATCCTTTTTCATTTGCATTGCTTGCTTGTCTTGAGTTTTATTTCTCTCTCTTATTTTCATTTTCGTATTACTACTATAATTGTTGTTTGAATTATTAAGCTATTGTTACCTCAACCCACATGTCTTCATTTATGCTTCTGTTTCTCTTCCCCATCACTCTGTGGTGATAGTAAGTGAACGCTGTGTGGTGCTGACTTGCTGGCTGCGGTTAAACTATAATACTCATTTAACTGAGAGAAGATCAGGAAACAGAATGTCTTAAGTAGAGGATGATGAAAGTTTAGTGATTAGGTTTATGCTTATATATATCATATTAGTCTCAGTACACTAATATGTGTATTAATGATGAATAATTGCTGCACACTGCTGTGTGAAGGATTCTGCCTTCCTTTACCTTTTATTTTCCCCTTACATTTCTCTTTCCCTTTTCCTGTTCCATTTTTGTCTTTGTATTTGCCTCTTTCATTTTTTAATTTTCTTTTTTTTGCCTTTCTTTTCCTTTTTTTTCCTTTCTTCTTCATTGTCTTTTATTTTCTCTCTTAGCAATTCTTTCCTCTTTACACTCCTTACACTGATTCCCTTTTGAATACACTACCCAGTTTTCTTAGATGGGCTTCATATTACTTTCAGGAGGGACTCCAGAGCAGAAATAATTAACGTTTCTGACTGAGAAATCATTATGTTTTATGACTTATAAATGAAGTGAATACATGCTTTTTGAACTAGATCTAGTCATTTGCTGGCATTTTTTGATCTTGTTTTAAGAGAAAATGCCATGGGATAGTGCATAAGACATTCTAGAGGAGCTTCCATCAACAGTCATGCATCACTTAAGGCTGCCCTAATGTTCTAATAAGATGAATATATGGGAGTTTCAGAGTTCTGTCACTGTTAGGCACTAATTTTAAAACAAATTTGGAAAACCTGCAAAACAGACATGACTGATTATTATTCCAACAGAACCATCTCATGTAAACAGCATGTTGGCAAGCCTTGTTTAGAAGATTGTACCATTATACTTTAAAAATAGTTATCAATATCCATCTATGCATATATTGCATATGTAAGTAATAACCAGAAAAAAATTATATAAACAGTAGTTCCTTTTTCATTGTTACCCATATTTACATTAGCTTTTCTCCAAATGGCCTAGGTACATCTTTCTGCATATTTTTCCTATACTAAATTGCCAAAATTTAAATGGAAAAATGTTAGCCATACTGTATTAAGATCAGTAGTTAGTAGAAGGAAATAATAATAATAAAATATCCACAGATTCTCGGAAGGTAAAATTAACATATTTACAAAAAAATTATCCGAAAAGGTTTTTGTATTGTCTACCTAAGCTATAACTAATAATTAATTATAAAATTGAGAATCAGTCAGAAAGGAAATAGTTTTGCTGAGGGAGCATACACAAAAGAGAAATTCCAAGCTTCACTCCCCTTTTCATATAAAGAAAAAAACCCAAAACCTTAGGGCCAAGTTGTGAACTATGGAAGCAAAGTTTTCCCCACAAATTGTGGTTCATTGAATCTGCTTCTATAAAGTTTAGGTAAATATTTTTGAATCTGCAGACTAAAAGGCTGCTAAAGCTGCAACTTATATAGTGTAGCAATGTCTGCTTTCATTATTTGTCATTCAATGACTTGGATGTCTGCAAGTTAAACTGAAAAGCCTGTACAACAGTTTTGTTTTGTTTTTTTGTTTGTTTGCCTGAGAACAATCTTTTCTAGATTCCTTCCTAAGAGCAGGAATAATTAGAAATAGAACAAGGAAATGAACCTTGAGAAAGTCTGTTTTAAGGTAGGGAACCAGAATACTGTCCTGCATAGTAACAGAGGAGTGAACCTCAGCTGAACTGTGTCAGGAGCCTAGCAGAAGGTTCTTGAGCAAGTCCTGACAGCCCTGTTGGACCTTGTGCTTAGGGTTGAGATACCCACAGGTTAGCAAGAGTGACCTGACTACTGCGCAGCCCTGGCAGTATATCAGTAAAGAGTAAGAAGCTGGAAGGCTCTGAGTATGTACTGCTGCTGACTACAGTTCCTAAGTACATGTAGCTAGTGGTGGGCATTAATGGAGAGATGGTATTCCTTCCTGTCAAAACAAGTTACATAGTTTTGTTTGCTACACTAGATATAAGTAGCCATGCTACTAGAGGGAAGGTAAACCTCCCCACAGATTGGATGCGCAGCCTCTTGTGTCTACCCAACAGCAATCTGGCCAAGAGGGGTTCCAATATTTGAAGGAGTGCAAGATTTGCTCACTATGTTTATTTTTCATCCTATATATATCGTGTTGCTATTACTGTTAATACATTTTTGTTACATCATACGCTGCTATGCCTTTCTTAAGATCCAGAAAGAACCTTGCACCCCACATGCAGTTTCCAGTGAAAAAAGTGAAATTGAATGAGACTTTCTATCTGAGTCTTCTTTCTCGTCTGCATAACACCCTCTCTGAACCCAAAATCTGCTGTTGAAGTTAGAACGCTGATTTCTGTGAGAGAGGAATTTCACTCAAGACTTTTTAATGCTTTCTATGGAGTTTGAAAAAGGAGCTTAATCCCATTAAAGGTCAAATTTTTTTGATTTCTGATATGGTTATTAATTTTTAATTTTAAAGAAGTTGAGGGTAACCAGCTTTTAAGATGTGATGATTTAATGCTTATAAAAGACACTCCAGAATACTTTTAATATGAATTACATGTCCATATGAGCAACGTAAAATAGATTTGGCATCTCTGGGACAACTGTGCTTCTAAAAAGAATGTAAAAATAAGAATTCTGTGACTTGAGTAGCCTTCAACATCCTGTAGTGTATACATTTTTTCAAACACTCAATAAGAACTCCATAGGTTATTTGGAATTTCATAATTCCTGAGAAATACAGACATTTCAAATATATACAATTATAAACTCAATTTTTCACCATATTTTCTCATATGGGTATTTTGAATGTGAAATATATGTTGCATGGTATAAAAAATTGCTGCAGCAGAGGGGAAGGTGGAGACCAAGGCTTACTTTGCCTGCTGCACTCTGGACAAGGTAATTGAACCTTTCTTCAGAGTAAATAACCATGCAGAGCTGGAAGAAGATTCTGAAGTTTGAGATGGGGAAGGAGGAAAGGAAAAAATAATGAAGAGGGGAAATATTTAGAAAGTCAAACACACAGACAAAACAAGTAAATAACGGACAGAGAGAAGGAGAGGGGAAATTATAGAAAAAATGAAAGAAACACATTTGGGGTTCATATTTTATTTTTTTTTTTTTGCATACTCCAAAGGAATTGTGTAGAGTTTACCACAGCCGAGAAAACTGTTAGGAATTACTGTGCTGAGAACAGGACTCAAGAAAATGGCCTACCATGCTAAGACCGGCATGGCGAGCTAGAGATAAAACTATTAAAAAAAAAAAGAATCTGTGTATATGTGAAAAGAGACAAACATGTCATTTATTTTAAATTCATTAACTTCATTGAAAATCCAAGACTCTCTAGCAGTAAGAATCATATTATGCTTAGCAGAAGTGAAGAAAATTTACAAATACAAGGCAGACCAATCAAAGTGTGTGGGAATATCAAGGGTACTTTAATAAATTATTTAGTCTGACAGTATGCCAACCATGGCAGCTACAATTTTTCATAATTTAAATAGTTCATTGATCTAAGAGGTGGTAAATACAGCTGAAAGGAACTGTGAAATTACATGCATAATAATAAGCTCATGTATAAAAATAATGTTTGCATTAGTAAACAACCAAAAAAACAAAACTGCAAATTGTTCTTATGTGTGTCTGATTAAAAAAATAAGAGAAAGAGACAGACCTATTTCTTTTTTGCCCCCGAAAAAGAAACTGGACACACTAAATGTATCTTTCCCCAATGAACAGCAAACATTTCACATTTCACTTATCTTTTTGCTACATTTGCTACAGTAATCTCTATCAAGGGGTAAATTGACTTTCCTTTTACAGATCATTAGCAGCTGCAATCAGCCAATAGAGTTTGCATGAACTGGTTCTAGATTGTCTGTAAATTCAGACACGAGTTCATTCAGCACTGTAAGGCACACTAATAAAAAGAAATATTTCCTTGAACAGTAATGCACAACTTTTGGCTTGTAACTATAACAAATAATTTTCTATATTATTTAAACCTTTCATTTGAATAGAATTTGTGTGTTGAGACATAAACCATGTGTGTCCAAGTAACATCTTATGATAAACCATCAGAGATCTAATCCATGTTATTAACAAGTATCAACATTCTGCTAAGGATCATTCTAAGTATTTGGCTGACTTTGGACAAGTACAGGCTTGACTTCTGAATTAACAAACCAGGAGACAGAGGATGGTACACTTTCTCTGTCTTTAAGATGGAACAGTTCATTCTAAAATTACGTTGGTCAGCTCTTAGAAACAAACTATGCATGGATGAATGTGAATTTCTTAATGTGTATTTTCTGCTAGAATTCTGACTCTAACATGGTTATATTTATCTTGTATATAAGAACCATTTCTGTTCTTTCCCTCAAAAGTGCCATTGAATTATCTGCACAAAAATGAGAGCACTAGAAACACATTTTTTTTTCACCTAATAGCAAGTTCTAAAATGGGAGTTCTCTCTACATATAACCAGTACAGTACAGTTAACTGGCTTTTGACATAGAGAAAGGAAAGGGCACCTGCCTCATCAATGTACTGTCCCAAGTTCATTTGACCTCACAATCTGCATTCAACCATCCTGGGAAAACTGTCTAGTCTTTGAAAGAGTATTTTCGAAAACTTGTGGAGGATGGGGAAGGTCTCCTAACAACTGTACAAAAGCAAATATTACATTCATCATCAGGAAAAAACAAAAAATCAGCTTAGGTAACTACAGAATAATCGGTCTCTCTATGTTTCCTGACCAATCTGAGCATCTTTTGTGATGAAAAGACTAATTCTCTGGTGAGGTTGAGAAGAGTGGATGAGAACATCCTGGTACCTGTCCTACTTAACTATCTCCCTCAATGAAAAGATCAGAGTGCCCTAACATCAAGTTTGCAGATGATGCTAAACTAGGGAAGTGATTGCTGAAGCTTGTCCATCTGTCATTCAGAAAGGCCTAGACTTTCTGGAGGAATGTAAGAACAGGAGCCTTATGAAATTTGAGGAGGACATATGTAAACTGCTGCATGTTAGAAGGAATCAGCTCTTGCAAAGAGATAGATTGGGGCTAACTAGATAGGGAGAAGCTTTTCAACGAACATCTGTGGGACCTGGTAGACAGCAAGATGAATAAGAGTCAACAGAAGACAACAGTTTTATGTGTGACATCAACATAAGCAGAGTCAATAGACAAAGAAGTTATTATCACCTCACACTTGTTACATCTGAAGTGCTTCACCCAAACCCAGTATAAGAAAAAGACCTCAACAAAATGGAATAAGGCTATCAGTGAGCCTATGAGATGGAGCACATGCCTTTTGAGAACAAAAATAATAGAGGTTAGTGATTCTAGAGAAGAGATGGCACCTAACAGGTGCCTTCCAATACTTTGTTCGAGTTTAATAAGAAGACAGAGCCAGGCACTTCACAAAAGAAGTAGAACAAAAAGAGGCAGTGGGCATAAGTAGAAACAAGATAGGTTCAGAATGGATATGAAGCAAAACTTTCTTATAATGAAGGCAGTCAAAGAGTAGAGGAGATTGCACAGGAAGGAGCAGAGGAGATTGCACAGGAAGGTTGTGTAGTATCCATCCCTGTTAGGTTTTGTTCCTGTCTGCCTTAGATCTTGTGTAACCTGCCCTACCTTCACTACTGGCTTTGGATAGTAAGTATTTAAGTAAGTGTGGGGTTTCTTTCACAGCTGCCTTTTACTTTGTTAAATTTCTTGAGGTTCCTGATAGATTATTTCTCTATCCTGTCAAGGACTATCATAATAGCATTCATTCCTTCAAGTGCATCATTTAACACTCCACCCCATCCATTTTTGATAATATTCACAAATTCCCTGAGGGAGATTTCCTTTATATCATCCAGATAAAGGTTTAAAAATGTATAATTTCCAGTATCGGAGAGAGTTCTAGATTCTAATTGGTGTTAAGGAACACCAAAATTCATTGTCCTCCAGATGGACTTTGTACTCTGATTACTATAACATTTAATTTGAGCCAAATATCCAATTAAAGCCTATCTGTCAAAACTATACCTTACCAGTTTTGCTATCAAGATGCAATGGAAGACAACATAAAGAGCCTTATTAAAGTCAAGGCAAATATCACTGATTTTACTTCATCCACCAGGCAAATAATTTCACCACAGAGAGCCATCAGGCACTGTCAGGTGTAATTTGGGCTTGGTAAATTCGTATTTCTAACCACCTTATTAACCATCTCTCTTCAGTCTTCTAAACAGAATTCCAAAACAAATGGACTCTCCTATTCTGATCATCTCATTTCCTTCTGTCTAGACCTTAAATTTCAGAATCTTGTTCTTGTTGTTGTTGTAGCCATAGCTGCCATCACCTTCACAACTTTGGCCTATTCTTCTTTAGCACTAAACAACAGGTGCAGCAGACTGCTTCTGCTAGTCATTGGTCATATGTATCAAGAAATTCTCTTGAACTCAGACCAAAACCCTCCTGCATTACTTGTAGCCAGTAGTACCACCCTTTCAGCAGAAAGTTCCTGATGGCAACCAGGGCCTATGCTAATGAGATTTCTTCCAGCTGTCTGAAGATGTCTTATTGTACATTTCTTGACTACATAATATGAGAAGACGCCTACCACAACATTTTCTACATGTTGGTAACAGGGTTGCCTCCCCTGATCTTCAGCCACAAATTCTCAGCTTGAAAAAAAACAATGCAACTGACAAGAAAAGACTGATAAATTTTACTACATAGATTTGGGTTTTATGATAGTTTCAGAGGGCAGTCTGGAGGAAAAGTTTGGCAGCTCATTGAAACAGGAATGTGATAGAGTCAAAGGTATCTCTATCAAATTTTGAAACAAATGTCCCTGATACCACTGGAGTTACAGAGGTGATCGGGTGAGCCTCATACACAGACAGTTGTTAGAACCTCTGGGTGAAAGAAAAAAAAAAAAGAAAACCACGCTAATAGCAGCTATGGGTTTTTCAGTTTGGAAAGAGAGTCAGCTAAAGACAAGATCTATAATTGAATTGAAATATTTTGTTCTTAGTTTCATCATATCCAGAATTAATGCAGGAGAAATGCTGTCCATAATGGTATGCACTATATTTTAGTTTTAAAAACACATGATCATTTTATTAACTAGTTGATAAGAGAAGAAATGAAAATAAATAACTTTGGTTAAGCAGAAATGTCAATTAATAGTAGATGACATTAGGCATAACATTGACAATTTTTAGCAAATTCATTTTTTTACAAGTGTGTAAAGCAAAACTGTTCATTCACAATTAATAGATTGAACATATCACAAAATCATGTTTAATTTTTTTTCAAGCATCATTATATTGTAAATAAACATGATTTAAAGGGTAATTGTTTCTTCTCAGAAATTTTTCAATAATTAGCCCTTTAAAGAAATTATGACAGCATCAAAGAATGATAAAAATTTATTATTAGTGTGCTTTTGCAACTCTCCTACCAGCCAGAGAGGTTTTTATAAGCAAAATATACTCGTGATTACAGAAATGAGTCTGATTTGTGAGCCGTAATTGGAGGTAAAAAGCTATCTTTAATATCTTCTGTACTTTTTAAAAGTTTTGATAGAGGCAGAATGATTAAGCATAAGTCATGTACAGCTGGGAACGAGTAGAGTTCAATGGAGCAGAAGCAGCTATCCTGGGAGAAAAAGCATGGAGGAACAATAGAATAAATTACAGTTGATCATAAAATTGGCTGAATTATTTCACATTTTCTTTTAGCTAAAAACTTGTTCTGCTCTCACTATTACCTTTTGGGGAGAAAATTATTTTAACGTCCTTTTTACGTGTGGCAGGTATTTTGGGAAAAAAAAAACAACAAAAAACCCCAACAAACTACTTTTCAGACTATTTTCTACATGGAAACAATGAACATGAAGTTACAGTAGTGATCTGACCTGGCCATAAATCTGTGTGTTATCCTGGACATTATCATGATGAATCCTTAACTCAACATGAGTTTTTTGATATGAAAGTTCATGACAGTTCTGTGCCATGATAGACTACACATATAAACCAGTTACAGCAGTCTATCAGTTAACACCCAATTTTTTGCCTTATTCCTGAGAACAAAAAAACAAACAAACAAACACCAATTAAAAAAAAAAAACACTTCACCCCTCACCAAAAACAAAAATCAAACAGAAAACAAGAAAAAAGAAAGAAGAACACATCTAATATTATATAAGTTTTTCTTTGTGGGATGGGAAGCTCTGAAAATTTGTAACATCTTCAGAGTTTGTTTGATTTTATGTTACTCTCAAAATGCAGGAATGTATGCATGGGGTACTTAAGGCACTGCTGTTTCACTGCATGTTTTGAATAGGTGTGTTATTAGTCCTGTAGCCCCTGAAGTATGATATAAACTCTATCTGCTATAAAATCTGTAGAAATGAAATACTTTTACTTGGTTAATGAGAACATGATAATAGTGGGAGCAAGCCACAAAAAAAAAAAAAGGAGGCAGTTTAATATTGTGCCTGTAATAATTTGATTGTGTAGGCCTCATTTTATAGCCAAGATAACTTATATGTTTCAAGATACTATAATTATTATGAGGCCCTTCTGCAATTAATGTGTTTTCTGAAAGTCACTTCAAGGAGGCTTCACTCATTAAAACAGTCTCAAGCAGCTTCAGGCTCCTCTTTCACCCCTACTTGCTGTTTGCAGATTAAAAGTATGTTACAAGATCAAGTAATAACCATAATCTCTTGAGAGATGCAAATCAGCAAGATACACCAAGGACTTTCTTCTTCTAGAATGTTATTAAGCAGTAAAGTTCAATGATTCATCACTTTCAAGATTGCTTTCAGGATCTTCTAGTCAAGCCATCAGTGTTACCACTGATGATAGAGCTTGTGGGACCTTGCAAAGCAGCAGCACACAGGAATTATGTAGTCCCTGCCTGCCCTGACTGATTCTTTCCTATACAGCAGAGACTCTTCAGGTCTGTTATAAGAAGAATAATGTATTATAGGAAGGTGTATTATAAAGACTTCTGAGCACACTGTTGCTTAACCTATTATCTCATCAAGTCCCTTGTTGGATATGTACTACTTAACAGATATTCACTTTATAATTTTAAATTATTTACAAACTATTTTAAAGTATCTTTGCCCTCAGCTAAAGATGTCCAAACAAACTGTCACATGGGCCATAACTTCTCTGCAAAGGCTTCCTTACCTTCTAGATGTAACAGCTGAAGTCAGTTCCACCATGTAAACAACAGGCTCTCTGAGACAGTCTTTTTCATAATTAGAGTTAAGACTCTTGAAACTTACACTTCTTACATAGATTTGTTACGGTGTTTTCATTGCAACTAAGCCCAAACTGGTATATTATTAGGCCCATATGTTCTCTGGTAATACTTATTTCCATAATTTTATAAAAGATGACTGGTGATTACATACATTCTCCCTTCCCACACGCGGCATAATGGACTAGATAACCCTATCTGAAATTCTGAATCATTTTTGATGGGTGTTGGAAATGAGGGAAGAAAATATTGCTTCATTTTATTAAATTTTATGTCTGAAATATTCTTATGAAACCTGCTGTAGAAGAAAGTATTCTTCTGCTGACTTAAACCTTCTGAATAAAAAAAAAAAAAGCAAACAAAAAAAAACCACAAAAACCAGAATAGCTACATCAAATTGATATTTAAACTAAATGTAATTTCTGTACAACATGAGAGTTATCATACTGCTCTCCCAAAAATGTCCTTAGTAATTGAGAACCATTTAATATTTTAATAATTGCCAATTCCCCATTTATAACTTTGCAGAAATACTACAGATTTAGGAAAATAAAATTAAAATCTGATATATTGTTAAGCCTTCCCATATTTTCTAGACTGCATATGTGTATTTACTAGCAGAAAAGAGAGGTGTGCATTATGAAGGTATTTATTTGTTTTATATTAAACCTTGTCATTAATAATATTCTTTAATGTCTGTTCTTTTCATAAGAATCACAAAAATGCATTCAGATCTAAAATAAGAGGTAAGATCAGCCTATACAAAAATAATGAGCCATTCCTTTGTACTCAGTATTAAAATATTACTATTATTTTCAGTGTATGCAGGATCTCTTTACTCCTAAATATAGAGAAAGGAAAAAGAAACAAAATCCACAAGTTAAATGTCACATCATTTATACGCATGCTGAATAGTACAGAGCATGTATTCCTGAGGGAATTCTGGTGATCTCTTTCTTCCTGACAGAAATGACATTTTATTCTTATTCTGTTTCCCTTCTTTTTGAACAGCTACTTCTCCATGTTAGAAGCTTGCCTCTTATTGTACTTCCTTTATCTCTTTGCATATTTACTATGAGACTTTTTGAGGGCCTCTCTAGATATAATTACTGAATGACTTTTGAAAAGAAATTGTTTCAGTGTTGGTTGTTTACTGACTGCTTTAGTGAACCTGCACAATATCTATTGGGGTTTTTTTTTCAGAATAATTTGCACAAACTTTCTTTTCATAAATATTTCGTTTAATGTAGTGTTTCTCCCTGAATGACCCCTTGAATTTTTAAAAATTGAGTCTCTTCTTCCAAATCATCTGTTACCACTGCTGATTTGAAACAAGCTACATAGTTCCTCAGCTCTATCTTCCTTGATTTTCTTAGGTTTCTGGCATGATTCATTAGTCTTCACTCTGTTGTTCTGTAAGATCTACAAAAATATCAGTTTGCAACAGATCCTGAAACATAACCCTCAAAACAGTTACAACATGGGAAGCTCTCCCATTTTCTGAAGAGTGGGCACAGATGTCAAAAAACCCCAAACTTTTAGTCTTTCTAACTGTGTCCTGATAGATTCTGAGAACTATGGTTAGCAAAAATGCTTATCACATTCTATGTCCTTGAAAAAATGCTTAGTACCATTTTTACAACCTTGGTAACCTGTTCCCCAAACTCTTTCTAACTTACTGTATTGTGTTGTCACCTGCCAAACTTCCTTTTCTTATTTAGACACTGCTTCAACTTCTTAAAAGTTTCTCATTGCAATCACTTAATCCTTTTATTTAGCTGTATAGCTTTTTCTTAAACTCTTTCTTTATAGTGACAAATTTTGATCACTGGTGCCTAACATGATCAATTTCTCATATGATACTCTTCCATCGCCTCTCTGAATGGAGTTCAGTTGCTTAAAAATAGACCTTTACTGTAATTTGGTATATTGGATATTGCATTTTGCTTCCAGCTGCCTTGTCAGAAAGTTGAAGATCTCTGGTACATCGTGTCACAGCAGCTAGCCTCATGAGGCTGTCTTGGATACCTTAAAAGCACAAATAACTGCACTAGATGTCTATGTCTAAGTAACCAAATCCACTATAAAGCATTTTCATACTAAAATGGATATATAAGACTCATTATAGAGTTGTGCCTAAATATTTTTAATCATGGATAGTATTTTTCCAATTCATAGCATTTTATTTTCTTATTTTTTGTGTTGATTTTTTACTTTCTTCGGGTCTGTGGGTTTGTGGTTTTTTTTTCTCTTCAATATATAGGTTAGGAGATTATTAGTTTTACTCTATTTTCTTTCTCCCTCACACACTGCTCAAATAATTAGAAGTCTTAGTTCTGTCCCTTCTGCAGGAGAGAAAGGTGCAGTATTTTTTTCAACCAAGACAATGAAACCATGTATGTATGTATGAATGCAAGCACTATGAGAATTGAGATACTGTGATCCAAAGACAGAGCTAATGCAACAGTGAGGTAGTAGTAAAGCATTTGCATTGAACAAAGGCTAGCCCCCTCACAGAATCACAGAATCACAGAATCATTAAGGTTGGAAAGGGCCTCCAAGATCAAGTCCAACCTTGGATCAAATACCACCATGCCAACTAAATTGTATTGCTAACCAAATCATCTCATGAGTCTTAGGTTAGAAGCTCTTATCACAGTTTCTTATTCAATGATTGTTTAATTCAAACCAGTCCTAGAAGCTGAAATCAGAGCAACTTATGGTTTTAACTGGGAGCTCGAATTGACTGGTGGGAAGAGTGTTCTACTTTCTTATGCTTTCACTGCCCTTTCTTTCCTGAATTCACAATAGCTCGTATTAAGAAATCAGACAGATCTTAAGATAGTTTTGTAGATTAATGTTCAGAAAGTCCTGAGTGAAGTGTAAGTTTGAAACCATTTAAATGACAAGGAACAACAGTTACTTGCCTATCTCTATAGAGGATCAATTTTTGCAGTACCCTGTTATGTGGGAAAATTGCTTCTAGGCTTATCTGAAAGATTCTTAAGCCAACTTAAACAGTCCCTTAACCGACAAGGGAACTCTACCCCAGATTCTGAGAGGATGAATGCATTTAAGCCTAAGTTCAAGAGCTGAAGATACTTAGAGTAGTGTAAAATGAGCCATTCAGCTGTTGCCTAGAATCAGAAGTTAAGGATAGAGAACTGATCTATATTGCTTGTGGAGATATACAATTCCAATGCTTTATAGGCACCCCACAAATGCTGTAAACATGAACAGGTCTTTGAAAACTGTCAGGGTACGCGAGAAACCTTACCGAAGGTGGAAAAAGAAAAAACCATCTCAGAAGAAAGAAGACACGGTCGAAGAAGCAAATGAAATTGAAATGCAGCCTGTATCACCATACATTTAAGGAGAATTCTCAAATTTGAAGTTAATTAGATAGAGATTTATTGTTGTATTAGATTAGGATCGAATTAGTCATAATTACGAATGTTGCTATTGGACAGTTGTACCCCAGTTCTCCCAGTTACATACCCCTGATTGGTTGTTAAGTTCCCGGGCTCTGGGCTTCTTCCCATTGGCCAGCCGTTGCCCATAACAACGGCACGTCCCTCTGTTCCACCTCCGGCTGGCCACTCCCTAACTCCTCCCCAACCTACCCTTATTAGGAAACGCCCTTCCCCTTTTTCCCTTATTTGATGTAGGCCTGCCCTAACTCCTCCCTAGAATCCACCCCCTTTCCAGAACCTTCTCCATCCTATGTTATATAAGCCGGGCTCACACTTGAATAAACGACCATTTTGCACCCCATCCCTTCGCAGAGTGGTCTGTCCTTTCTTCCCTTGCAGGCCCGCGTCAGAAAACAAGGTAGCTGAGTCTGAAAGTTACATAGCTGCGCAGCATGACATGCTACGCAAGTCAGTGTGTTTTTGCCTTTGCTTGAGATACCTTTTCAGTATTTATTTCCATGATAATAATGTTCCTCAATTTCTGTCTTCAATTGCCTTTCTATACCAGACTGAATCTGAGTATGGCAAACTTGGTCTGTCTGAAACTTCAGTCTACTGGCTCTCCTTAGTTACCTATTCCTCTGGACTGCAGCATCATTTTTGGATACCTATTTGGATATTCTGAAACCTAACCTTAGTCTAAAATACTTCTGAAGTTAACAAAAATCAAGATTTAATAGAACTTGATGAATACATTTCTAAAGCAAGACAAGAAAGATAGTATCTTTGACAAGACGACAAGGACTTCAGGTATTCTTAAGCTTGATTTACTTTTGCTGTGGAGTTTAAGCTTATGAAATCATGATATCCTTTTCAGCCCAATTTTATATATGTATATATATATATGTATATATTTCTAAGTCCATTTCCTTGCAGGGAACATCATTTGTTGTTGATATCTCTTCCATGAATGATTTTTCCCAACTGCAACCTCTGTAATGTTAAATCAAAATTAGTCTAAAAATAATTCCCCCCTGCCTCAAAATAAGGGGACTAGATTGACACATTTATTCTTTTTCTTTATTACTATAAAGAATTTATCTATTTTAATCTCTTCTACTAATAAGTTTCATTTTCTTTGATATCAAATTACACCTTTATGATTTTTTCATTTTTCTTTTTTTTTGTTGGTTTGGTTTGGTTTTTTTCCTTTCTTAATTTAATCACTGGGAAATAATACCTGCACAAACTAATTGTCTGTCTATATTCTGGTCTAACAGTTTTCTTTAAGAAATATAACATCTGGCCTTTTCTTTGATAATTTGCTTACAATTCAGTTACTTTTAGCTTTCATATTTGAATGGTTTAGGTGAGACATGTTAATGGTGCAGGGTTTAATATTTGATTACATCTTTTAGTTTTCACATTGGTTGTCCTTACCGAGGCTTTTGATCCCCTTTTCTAATCTTGATAGAGTAGCTGAATCTAAAAGGGATTAACATTCTGTTTCAGAAATCTAATTCCCTTCATATATCTTTTAACCCCTCAGTGCTCTTCTTTGCTTATGTGTACCTAAGGGCTTCAGAAGGTTTCTGCAGTTTGTATATGACTCCTACTTAATTGAGCTTTAGCACTATTTTCCACTTGCCCACAATATTTTAACTGACTTTATACTTTTATTGAATTCCATTATTGAGATGGATTCAAATCAGTGGAGCTTCTGTGACTTTCAAAGCTGCCTCTCTTTATTTCCTTACACATGGTTGCTGTTGGACTTTTTTACTAAAACATTTCATCCCTCTCTTTGTAGACCTTGCAATCTGATAAGACTCCTTTTGCTTTTATTTTCTTTTAAGTGGCAAGATTTATACTTTGTGGGCAGCTGTTGTTTAGCATTCAACTCCATGAAACAGAGATCTCTGTGAGTTAAGAAGTTTTATTGCTACAGGAGAGCCTAAGTCCAATTTTGAGCTGTGAACTCTTGCTGCAATGCAACACATTTTGAAGTTCTGAAACACTTACATATACAAGTTTTGATTCATTTGAGTTTTATTACTTTGTAAATACAGCACCAACCATCCTCTGTGCAAGAAATTATGTTCAACAATGAATGGGGTTTTATTCCCTACAAATAGCTGCCAGTCTAATGATTTTGACCTAGCATTTCAATATAACCATGTTAACTTTTATATCTCTTTATATAGTATTCATGGGAAAAAATGAATTAATCATTTTAAGGACTATTTTACAGCATTTTTTGAAATAAACTCTCTTTGCAATTGTGCAACATGGCTTTTTAAATGCAAATGTAGTCCCACAGTTTCCTAGGAAGTCTTCTGAAGCAATAGAAGTGATCATGTGTTGGCATTCTCAGCAACAGACTCTTGAGAAGCTGATTATACTCTCTGTGCTTGCAGCAGTCACAGCCTGTAATAAGTAAGAGGCTGTAAATTGTAGGGGCCACTCATTTTCCCATTTCAGTGTCTGCAGGAACTAGTGAAAGCTGAAACTCTTGTATTCTGCCCTTTCATGTCAGATAAAATAATGACTAAATGTATTTTTTTTCTTAGCAGAATATAACTGAGAGATAGGTGATGGTGCAAGTGAGATCATTTAATCAAAGGTCAAATTAATTCCTCACTCCATACATCCAAATCAAAAGAACCTTTTTTTTTTTCTTTTTTTTTTGGTTACCTGCATAAAAAAATCTAGGATATCCTTGCCATCTACTTCAGCTGATCAGACATTTCTCAGTGGTGGGAAATACCACCTACAAAAGTGTTTCTATGACATTTGTCCTTTACTGTTCTTTGTCCAAGAGGACCACAGGGAAAAAACTCAAAATATAAACATGTTTTTCTTGCCAGTATTTGGTTATTCCATATTTCTATAATTTTATAGGATAGAGGATGTAAGGATAGAATACTCTTGCAGGAGATGTTGTTATAAGGAGACAGAATTACACACTTAGGAAGGCTTTTCTGCCTAAACCAAAAAGCTTTCCCAGAGACAGTTTTAGTTGTTTTTCCTCCTGCATTTCAGAGAAGTTGACTCTGGGTACAAGAGAGATAATGCTCACACAGATGTTACAGGCCTCTGCAGCCAGTGCGGGAGCCGAGGGGGAGGAAGCAATGATAAAGCTGGGGGACGAACAGGAGGTTTGTCTTTTCTCAGGCCCAGTGCCATTCACAGCACTGCTAGATCGCTCTTTGTAAGTTTTTTAGTGTTCTTGCCTTCGAAATAAACCTTTTTGAATTCTTTCCATGGCTTTGGCATTTTGGGGGGATACCTCCATATGCCTTATTTTACAGAGGATTTTAAATTTATGAAATAATTTAAGAAAAAAAAGGAAATATTTTCATTCTTTTACCTATAATATCAATATGATAAATTTTCTACATATGATAAACAGATTAATAAAACCCTTTCCTCTACAATCTAAAGGATACATGAGTGAAAGATACATTAAAATAGCTATCTGTCAAAGGCAGGGTTTGTGTTTTGTAAGCACAGACAAACTGCTGATTGGCATTCTGCTCAATGCTTTTTTCTTTTGGAATAAAATTAGCATTATTCTTGCAAATAATTTATTATGCTATTCAAACCTCTTTGAATAAATATATTACGTATCAATGGATATCCATTAGTGCTACACTGTAGTTACCTTTTTTTTTAATTACTGTTGCTGCATATTTGCAAAATTCTTGTTTATTATTCTTTCATACCTCTGCTTGTCATGACAGGATTTGTTACTTTCATTCACTGGTTCTTTTAGGGAACATATTTCATAATTTTTTCTTCTCTTTCTCACACATTAATGGAGGCCCAACAGTTTATAAAAGTGTCATTAATCAAGGTGTTTTGTGAGATCAAAATGAAAGGGTGGTTGTCTAAACAGTACAGATTCACATCAAAAAACAACTGAAGCTCTGCATTAAAGACTTTCATCCACAGAGAGACATGCTTGGAATGTAGAGGGGTTACAAAATACAAAATCCAGATTAAAATGAGGAACTTTGTGAACTGGATGCAGTCAATCTAGTATAATTGGCTGCATAATAAAGGGTCACACTGGTAAAACAAATAAAATTTAAATCAGATTATCTCATTTTGTTTATCATCTCCAAGAAAGATGAAAAACTGAAAAGGAGAACCCATACCTTAAAAGAACATGGAATTTCATACAGGAAAGCCAAACACAGATTCTTATTAGGTATTTCAGTTGTAATATTTTCACTTCAGTCATATGCATAGATCTGAAAAGAAAAATCACACAGAATTAATCATCACACAAGCAGAATTTGTGATTTCATATTTCAGAGTTACAAGATTTTTAAACAGCAGGACTTTGACATCTGAAGTGTGTATTCTACAATTAAAGAGTTTTTGAGAAAGAACAAGGCAATTCTAGGCATAAACTCCTATAATACATGTCTAGGGCCTGAAGCTTGAAAGGAACTCTATGACAGGCACTCATATGCGATGTACACTTTCACAAGTCAAGAATCTTCAGACCTGCTGCTCACACAGAGTGTATGCACGGCAAAACTGATTCTTGCTGTATTTAGTTATAACCCATTTAAACTCACTGCAGTGTAGCCGATTTTTGGTTGGTCTCAGAACCAGTCTGAGACTAAGACAAAAGCCTTAAAAACCATCATGAATAGTATTCACCTATCTAAACAGTAAAGACCTGTTCTTATTGAGAGGTCATAGGGTATCTGATACATATACAAGGGGTTGGACAGCATGGTATAAATCTTACAAAAGAGAGGGATCTTCACGAAACCAGGTGGAGGCTGAGCCATATATGCTAAATTTAATGTCATTAGGCATTGCTCATACATGTAAAAACAGTCACATCACTCACAGTTAAAATATTATATATAAAGTTGTAAAAAACAGGCCAAATATATTTACTATGAAACTTCCTGTCATGGTCTGATATCGAAGTGACAGTGAAAAGCTACACTAAAATTGAAGATTAAATTTAATTATTTTCCTTTTTTGGATAACAGTTTAAAAACAAGCTTTATATTCAAGAACAGGTGTTTTTGTAGTAATGCTTTATATATTTATCTGATGAGCATCCTGTGGTTTATGTGGTAGATACACTACTTGAAAAAGTTTTTTCAAGTACTTTATTAGATTGATTAAAAAAAATAATTAAGGCCTGCTATACAAATTCTCATTTCTCTTAGAGAAAGTAACTGTCTTTTCTAAGAGTTTTAAGGATAAAGATGTGAAAAGAAGAAAAGAAAAAGGTTCCATTACAAAAAGATGTAATTATTATGTCTATATAAAAATTTTCTGGAGTTATATTGTAAGTCAAACTGCTTGTTTAAAAATAATTTATGATACCCCTATAGAAACCAAGAGATATATGGGGTTTTTTTTTCACCAATTAGAAAAAAAATGAAAAATTGGACAGTTACATTTCTTAGCACTATAAAATTACTCAGTTACAGTGTAAAAACTGATTGTAGAGCATTCTTATTGGCTAATTAGATTCGTTCCAATAAAATTCTTGTTTTGTTGTCTGTCATCTGCTATACAATAGCTCTTCAAATAATGTATTATGAATAGGTTGATTCTCACATAAGAAACTGATTGCAAACACATTGTTTGCAATTTGATATAATTTTGTACAAGGTAACTATGTTAAAATAATTTGATTTATTAATTTGGAAACAGGAGAGCTTTCAGGAACTAATTTATATTTGTTTTATAGCTCTTTCACTAAAAGAGAAATAGATGAAACAAATGAGGTTATATTTTCCTCTTGTATTTCATATTTATTTCACACCCATGATGTTTCACACCTTCTGTTCAGACAGTGTTTATGTCTTTGTTTGTCCCTTTAAGTCTCATCTCTTTCACATATGTTTTTAGGCTTCCTGAGATGGTTTTATATTGATTTTATCCCAAAGGTTTTGCCTGATGCCCCTCAAGATAATGCTTTTTCATCTCATGGTTGAGACTTACAGTCACCCTGTCATCAATAAATTTAAGAAAATCCTTTATCCACTTTGTCTTTCAACTGGTAGATCTTTACCTATTAGTGGAGAGGAGTTTTTAATTCCCCAAGTGGATTGCGTTTCATGTTATCATTTTTATTCTTTGTTTTTCAAGGTTGTCTTATTCCTTCCAGGAGACATTCAGGTGCTCCTATTGCTTTATACATTTCAAGACTTTCTGTCACCATAAATATCTATTAGCATCAATGACATCATTGTCATTAAGCAAGGTACTAAAAATTAGCCACAGAATGAATCCATTGAGTACTCCACTAGTACTCTATCACACAATATTTTTTTATTCAGCTTTCAATTCATGTATTAACCACCACCTTCAGTGAAAATTTTCCATGAGGTACCATATCAAGTGTTGTAAAGAAATCAAGATAGATTAGATCTATCACAACTCTCGTCTATAAAAACAGCCATTTTGTTAAAGAAAATATTTTATCAGTCTGACACAATCTGCCTGTTCTAATGCCTTGCTTTGATTTATCTACTTTTCATTCACCTCAATTTGTTTAATTATTGTTTCTTTCATAATTTGATCTGCTGTTTCCAGCCTCCCACTGAGGTCAGACTCTATACTTGTCCAGTTTAATTTTTCATTCAGTTTTTGATTAGTGTCATTGTAGTCTACTCCTGTAAGCTGAAAGGTTGTGTTGGGTGTAAATGACAAGTTTGGGTAGCAGTGGTCTACAGGGTTGACCTCTGCAAGATGAGACAAAGGTCTGCCCTGTGCTAGACACAAACAGTGCCAACTGGCTCCATTGGACCCATCACAGAACACAGCTGAGCACATCAGCAAAGATGTTGTGTCTTTGTGAAAAAAATATTTAAGAAAGGGCAAAAAAATTTGGGAAAAAGTGAGAAGGAGGGAACAACTGAGGAAACAGCAGAGGAAATGAGGGAATAGCAAGGTCAGAGAAGGCACTCCCTGGCAGAGTAACTAACCATCTGAAGGAGGACCTCAGATGTAGCATATGAAAAGGGTGAGAAACAAGGAGCGAGAGAAAGAAACCACAATGTACTGACCCTGACCTCCTGCATTATTGTCTCACTGAAAGGACTGAGTGTAATCTGTAGTGATAACAAGGCAGAACAAGAAGTGTCTGAAATGAAGTAAATATTGAAGTAAAAAAAAATTAAAAAAATAAAAGGAAAGGTTGTTGGGGAGTGGAATGGAAGAAGGAGAGGAATTCAGAAGGAAATTCATTGAGCCAAGAGAGGGTGAAGAATATTGTTTGTCATCTCTATTGCTGTGGTTGGAACAGTAATGTAACCCCTGGCAATAACTTACTGACAGAGGTTTATTGAGGCAGTAGGAAAGATGGGCAGCAATGCGCCCATATCCAATTGCTGATAACAAACATAGGACTGCAAATGATGCTGTGGCTTCAGCACATCATCATGAACACTTGGTGCCCAGGTTGTCTGACGGCAACAGTTACTCATGCAAATTACTTTTGAATGCAAGACCCATGCTGCCCCTTGGCTCACCAGTGATGTGTGATTTGAGAGTCTCACACATTACACTTGGACAGAAACCTGGCTATGCTTCCCATGTTGGTCAGAGTGCCCAAAATAGTGCTTCACAAGTCATATCCCTGTCTTTATTTAAATATGTAAGTTTTCTTAGTCTTGTTTGTTCCTATTTTTTAACTCTGTCCACTGGGACAGAGAGACATGAGCCAATGCCTGTGTGGTTGCTTGGATGTTAGCTGGGACAAACATACCACAGGTTTATTAAGAATTTTGGGTATTAGACCCGCAATTCAACCTGTTATTTCTTCTCTGAACTGTTGAGACAGATCTGATCAGTATCAGGGCTACGAAGATGGTGAAGGGCCTCAAGGGGAAGGCATACTAGGAGTGGCTGAAGTTGACTTGTTCAGCTGGACAAGAGGAGACTGAGTGGTGACCTCATACCTGTTTATAACTTCCTCATGAGAGGAAATGAAGGGGCAGGTACAGTTCCCTTCTCTGTGGTGACCAGTGAAAGAACTCAAGGGAGCTATGAAGAACTTTTTAGGAGAAAAGCTAGCAAGGTGACAAATACTGACTTAAGTGATATATAGATAAAATGTTCACTGAAAAGAGACATGAAATCAAACATTTAAATTATACAAAACTAAAAGTGGTTTAACTTGCAACTATGCAGAATGATTCATACAGAGGTTATTGAAAAGGTATGACATATAGAATGCATGACAACAGTTAACATTATGGCTTTTGTTTGTAAACTTTATTTTATTTTTCTTTCTCAAGTGAATAGGGACTTTACAACAAACACAAATATTTGAATGTGATCTGAACACATACTATTTCTTTTATATTAGGAAAAACACATAAGCAAATGTGTTAAAGTTCAGTTTGGGAAAGGGAAAAAATAAAAAAGGTTAGGGAATATGAAAACAATATTTACTGGAGGGACAAGATATTTTTTAAAAACAGCTGTTAAGTGCACCAAAAATGTAGTTTGGGACACTGTTCTACACAATCCCAACAGCATGATTTTGTTGACTTACAATGTACTGTCAGGATTACACAAATATATTTTTATTTTCCCTCTTTGCATATTCCCTCTATGCTCACTAATTGCCCTAGGAAGGAAGAGTAATAGAGACTTCACTTGTTTTTGAAAGCACACATGTTTAGACAGATGCTGAACTTTGTAAGAAAAGTAAAATGCCTTCCAGTAAAAATTCTGATAGAACTTAATTCTATCAGGAAGGAATCAGCTTGGTCTTCACAGAGAACACTCTCCTCCCCTCTATAGAAGACCAAAACAAGATTTAGTGATATATGCATTTTTTTCCAGCTGGGAAGTTGCTATTGTTAACATTGGGAAAGAGAGGCTGGAGTGATAACTGCATCTAGACTTAATTTTGAAGTGAACTATGGATTTGTTTATCGGTCCTGATCTGCTAAGAATTGAATCTAATATCTCACTGAGGTACATGTGGCTCCCATGTGAAACCATACTGGCTTTCGCAGGAAAAGAATTAATTTCTTCACAGCAGCCTGTATGATGTTACATTTTACATTTTTGGTCAGAACAGTGACTGCAGTTTGAGCAGTGCTTACATATCATCAAATTTTTCTGTTTCTCGCTCTGCCCCCAGTATGTAGGTTGGGAGACAACAAGTCTAGGAGGAAACGCAGGTGAGACAGCTGACCAAAACTGACCAAAAGTTCAGCATTATGTCATGCTTTTCAATAAAACTGGAAGGCAGAATTGGCCAAGGTTTGTCATTACTTGAGAACTGCCTGAGCATTGATTTGACTGATGAACAATTACTGTTACATCACTTGGTTTTCTTTGCATTGTCTTACTGCATTTTTTATTATTGTTTTTCTGTTTTAGTTTGGTTTTCTTTTAATTAATAAAATGTCTATATCTCAACCCATAAGTTTTCTCATTTCTGCTTTTCCAATTTTATCCTATATCCCACTGGTGGAGGAAGAAGTGAGTGACAGTGTGGGTTTCAAATGACTACTGGTGTTAAACCACAACAGAGATGAATGCTGGAATTCCATTATTCCGAAACTATGAAATACGGTAAAATAAGAGGACCTCAAAGCTTTGGCTCAGTTCCAGAGATGTAACAACATTGGCATTAGCAAAACCTGTTAGGATGAGTCCTGTGATTGGAGTGTCTTCTTGGATGGTTGTTCAAGAGGGATAGGCAGAGCAGGCAAGGCAGGGGGTGGTGCTATATGTAATGGAGGGGCTGGAATGTGTAGAGGGTACAGCTGGCAATGGCACAGCTGAGAGTCTCTGGATTAAGGGACAAACAAATAATGTGGGTGTTGTTGTGGGAGTCTACTAAAGGCCTAGCTAGGGTGATGACACTGATGAATTTTAGTTCCTTTGAGGAACTAAGAGATACCTCCAAAACAAATGGCCTTGTGCTGGATGTTAACTGGGAACAACACGTAGCTGGCACAAACAGGTCCAGAAGATTTCTAAAACACATGGATGATAATTTCACGGTACAGGTACTATGGAAGCCAGATTAGAAAGGTGCTCTCCTTGTTTTGTTTTATGTTAACAAAGAGGGTTACATTAGTGAAGTGGTAATTGGTGGCCATCTTGGCCACAGCAACCACAAAGCAGTTGAATTTAAAGTCTCTGGTGACAGAAGGAAAAGAGACAGCCATACTTTGACCCTGGATGTAAAGACTTTAGACTGCTCATGGAACTAGCACGTAAGGTCCCACATGAAAATGCTTTTGAAGGTGCTTTGCTTGTCCAGAGCTGGTAGCTTTTCAAGCAGCACTTTCCAAAGGCCAAGAAACAGGCAATTCCCAAATGCTGGAAGTCAAGAAGACAAGGTAGAAAGCCAGCTTGGCTGAGCAGACATCTCCTTTTGGAGATAAGGCAAAAAAAAGAAGGTGTATGGCCAGTGGAAGCGAGGTCAGGTAACATGGGAGGAATGCAGAGATGCTGCTTGCCACTGTAGGAAGAAAATTCATTTGGCCAAAGACTGTTTTTTACTACATTATTAGCAATAGGCAGTGATGAAATGACATTGGCCTATTACAGGATGAGGATGGTCTCTTCACAAACAGGGATCTATACAAGGCAGAGGTGTTTAATGCTTTCTTTGCCTCTGTCTTCAACACCAGCAATGTCCTAAAGGAGTCATAGTGCACTGAGCTGGAGGACCATTGCTATATAATCATAAATTTCCAGTTTACCCTGAAGTTGTGTGGGATCTGCTGCTCCAGCTGGATCCCTGTAAGTCTAAGGTAGGATTCATCCAAGAATCTTCAAAAAGCTGGCTGATGCCATTGCGAGGCCTCTCTCAATGATTTGGGAATCGAGAGGTCCCAGTTGACTGGAGTAATGTTTCCCCAATTTTCAAGAGGAGTGACCCTGGAAACTACAGGCCTGTTGATCTTCCTTAAGTGACTGGTGAAATTATGGAGAAGATTTTTCTGAGAGGTATTGAAAAACACATGAAGAGCAGTGCAGTCATTGGTCACAGCCAGCATGGTTTCATGGGTGGAAAGTCCTACTTATCGAATTTCTTTTTATGACAAGATAACTCAATTATTTGATCAAGGGAAGCCAATTGATGTAATCTTTTTGGATTTTAGTAAAGTATTTGATACTGTTTCTCAAAGTATGCTTCTGAATAAAATGTCCAACACACACCTGGAGAAACACGTCATAAGATGGGCAAGCAGGGCAGAGAAGACCTAGGTTAGGGGGCTGGGCAATCACCATCTATATGAAGTTTAACGAAAACAAGAGTTGGATTCTGCACCTTAGATGGGGTATATACATCCTCATTTCCTGGATGTATATTGGCAACCAGAAATGAGAGATTGGAGAGCAGTGAAAAGCAACGTGGAAGTCCTGGTTGACAACAGTTTGAATATGAGTTAGCAGTGCCCTGGCAACCAGGAGGGCCAACCGTGTCCTGGGGGGTATCAGGCAAAGCATCGCCGGCTGGTGGAGGGAGGGGATTGTCCCACTCTGCTCTGCACTGGGGTGGCCTCACCTTGAATATTGTGTGCAGTTTTGGGCACTGCAATATAAGAAAGATATTCAGCTCTTAGAGAGTGTCCAAAGGAGGGCAACAAGGATGGTGAAGGGCCTTGAGGGGAAGCCGTATGAGGAGCAGCTGAGAGCCTTTGGTCTATTCAGCCTGGAGAAGAGGAGACTGAGAGACCTCATTGCAGGCTACAACTTCCCTGTGAGGGGAAGAGGAGGGGCAGGCACTGATATCTTGTCTGTGGTGACCACTGACAGGACCCGAGGGAATGGCATAAAGGGAATACTTAGGTCAGATATCAGAGAAAAGTTTTTCACCCAAAGGGTGGCTGGGCACTGAAACAGACTTCCCAAGTAAGTAGTCGAAATCTCAAGACTGTCAGAGTTCAAGAAATGTTTGTTTTGACAGTACTTTCAGGCACATGGTGTGATTTTGGGGTCTGTACTGTGGAGACCCAGGAGCTGGAATCTATGATCCTTTTGGGTCATTTCCAACTCAGGATATTGAATTATTTTATGACAACATTCTCCTAAAAATGCAAATAATTTTCAAGCATGTGTGTGAAGTTTTATGCAATATTTCACTCTTAAATCATATTGATAGAAAGCCACCTGGCTAAAATTACATAGAATCATAGGTTATGACTTTTGAATAGTTTAGAATAACATGCAGTTCTGTTTTACTTTTGCCTGATAGATTCTGTGACACTTCATCATAAGTTATATGGATAATTATTAAAAACTGTTCAGATTTTGGTTTTCTATGTTTATTTTATAATAGCTTGGCAAAATCTCACTGTTTTATGTCAAATGCATACTGATAGAATTAGCAAGAGATATTGTCTGAGTTCTGGCTTATGAAATACAATCTATACTGTCTTCATTATATAAGATAATGAAACGGGAAAAATTATTATCCTTTTCTTAATTTGAAAAATCCTATTGTCAAAAAGGCTGTCATAAAATATTACTAAAAGATCAAAGCAATTTGGACAAGGTATAGGAAGTGTAAAATAGAGGTTAATAGAGGTTAATATTGCCCTATTTGGTCATTATCTCAGTTGCTGAGTTTGACTCATTTATTCATAGTTAATGAACAAACAACACCTTCTAATCCCAGTGGCTCAGATGAGAATCATCCATGCATGCTAGGTTTATCAAAGTGGATAAAAATACACAGATGAATAGCATGTAAGAACTAGGCCAAAGGTATATACAGTGCCATTTTTCTGTAACAAATACAAAATAATGCTGGCAGTCTTTTTTTCTCTATAGCTAAGGATGCTTCTTACTTTCTTTGGTAAAAGTTATGTCATCTTAACACATATGCTTGATCTGTAGCTGAAAATGATTTCCTAATCCTTATGACTTCTAAATAAATCTGCTTCTCACATATACTGGGAAATAAGGACAACAAGGCCTGCTTTTGAATAGCCAAAGTAGAAAAGCATTGAATTTGGCAGACAGATAAGCCAGGAAGACTGTAGTTGTGAATGGGAAGGAAAAGTGTCCCAACAGTGTCCTTGACTTTGTGCTACAGCAGAAGAGGTTCAGTGGCAGCCACAGAGCTGCTTCCCAAACACTATCTTGTGTTGTTGATTGCCAAAAAAAATTGTGCTTCTTCACCAGGAGAATAAAATGTTTGTCATTTCTCAATACATTTCCCCATTGTTCACATAGCAGAAGATTCAAGACATTATACAAGGTAATGTGTTGGGAATCTTAAAGTTGAATATGTTTCCCTTTTGTGTTCATTCATCATGTAGAAACCAGATAATTTTCCTTCCAGCACTATCTTAAAGATGGACACACACTTTCAGGGTATACACACTTGCTCTAGAGCCTTTTTAAATCATTATTGATAATGAAAGCATGATCATTGAGAATAAAATTTTGCAGCTACTTTGTGATGCGCACAAAAGCTCTTCAAGAGTAACAGGGATTCATAGCTGAAAGAGCTGGCACATCATATCATCTTTCAGCTTAATATGTGATTGCCCCACCTTCATTAAAGGAAATGAAGATGAGAGGTAGTGTCAGATTTGTGAAGACTCTGTGAAGTTGCCTATCTTAAAAAAAGAAAGCGTGTAAAGAAGGAATTTAATGAGAATTTTACACTCTCCTGAATTTTTCCATGAAAATACATAAAATTTTGAGATGACAGACTTCATTTTACCCTATTTATTGCTTAGAAAAAGAGTTATTACTCAGATCTGGATGAATAGAACTCTATTTAATGATAGGGAATGTTTTATTAGCTAACAGAGTCTCTTCCTTTATTTGATGCCTTTTATTGCTGTATACTGCTCTGTAGTTGTCAAGACCATAACACAGTACACATTTTTGGTCCATTTTTTTAGACCTAAGTTGTAATTATTGATTAAGTAGGTAGTACCTAAAATCTTTGGCATTTGGAAACTAACACTACACATTAAATATTCTTCAATAAAGATGATAATAGCACAACTTTTGGACAGTTATTCTGACATCTAATATTGGCATCTAGTGTATGCAATACTCATACACGACTCGACAGATAAAGAATTAAAATAATATAATTAGTCCCTACCAGTTTGATATAACAGAAAATAGGCCTTGCCATTAACTGATGTGAATTAATTCTCCAAACACATTAGAATGTTGGATGATAAAGGCACTTTATCCTTTTAATTGAGGAGTTCTAAACCCTACTCTCCTTAAAAAAAAAAAACAAAAAAACCAACTGTAGAATAAAGATAATGCTTTCATTATAAGAATTAAGAAATGGGTAAGTGAGTTATCAGAAATGATTATCCATGTGAATCAACATTACATGGTGATGTTTTTAATAATGTTTGTTTCTGGGACTGATAATGGGATTAACAGTATATACTAATATATAATATAATGCATTTAATATGTTATCTTTTACTATTATTATATCAATCTAAAACATTAATATAATATATTCTATATGTTACCTGAATATTTACAATATCTACTCTGGTCAAAATTTTAATCATTAGCCTGAATAAATAAGAATATCTGGTGGTAACATTTTCAAATGAAAAATATCAGTAAATACTGACCAGAATGGGACACTTATACAAGGGCCTGGATCCCACATTAACCTGTACACTGATAAATAAAATATTGTAGAAACAGAACTGTTTCTCCATAATTAGACAAATCATAACTTGAATTATGTGAAAGTGTTTCTGAGAAAGTATTGAGGATCATAATGGTGAAACATACATCTCTATAGTATTCTGCAATCATGTTGTACTTTTTCATAACTTGTTTTAATCCTCGGTATTATAGATGGAGTCAGTACAGAGTAAGAACTTGGGTATATGGAATGGGATTTTACATTTTCTTTTGAATGGAATTATTGTTGGTACTGAAATATTGTTTAGTCTTCTCGTAAGCACCCTTTTATAGCAGTTAAAATATAAAAAGTGGTGTCCTGCTTATTCTTCTTACAGAACGCTAAACTGCAAGTGCTGGCAAGTACTTTTCTCCAAATTTGGGACACTGTATGACTGTGCATGTGGGATGAAGCAGATCTGGGCAAGAAGAAAATTTACCTTGCCCTTTACAACTGAGAAGACTGTTTTTCAGAGAAGTATAGCTAAAAATTAAGCCAATGCAATACATGAAAAGAAGACTAAGAAATTACTTGATTATTATTTCTGTATCCCCTAGAAGAAAACCAGAAATTCATAAATGTCTCTTTAGCTTAGAAGAGAAAGGAATAGCAAGTAAAAATCAATGGAAGCTGAAGCCAAGCAAATTTGTTAAGGGCATAAGGCCCAAATATCAAAGTGTGAGGGTAATTAAACAACAGAAAAACATTATTTCAGTCTAGTTAAATAGCATACATTTCTTGTCAGACCCAAGTATTGACTTTGATGCAATCTTGACTTCGGGATGACTGCATGAAATGCAAAAAATATAATCTGTAATACACAGTGGGAGAGAGAAGTCGATCATATTGTTCTAGTTAACCTTTAATATTGATATTTCATCTTTGAGTAATCTCAACTGATAACTAATTTTAATTGACTCTTAAAATAATAAATTCTTAACTGAAGATAGAATGTTTTCAGTTAATTTTACTGGTTTGGGAACTTTTTATTTTATTGGACTCTTATAAAGTTTCTGATAGATTTTGCAGAAATGTATTCAGAAGATATTCACAAAATATTTATGAAAGAAATACTATGCAATTTTGTTTAAAAAATCCATTTACATGTCATGAGGGATTTGTAATTTGGCTTCTATAAAGCTTATAATGATTCTGATTTTAAATAGCTTAAATTGTTTTTCCTGGGTTTAGCATCAGGAGAGTCTACATATTTTGCATCATATTCCAACCTAAATATGTAAGTGTTTACATTCATAATTTCATAAATAAGGTCTTGCTAAATTAATATATATAGGCTCTGTGTTGTTTATAGAACTACATCTTGAAACTTACCCTCAGTTCATTCAGAAGCGAAGGAGAAAATAGATGCTGATACAACAAGTTCCCCTACACTACATTCGCCAATAGGATAGAATCATAGAATCATAGCACGGCCTGATCTGGAAGGGATCTTAAAGATCATCTATTTCCACCCCCTTTGCCATGGGTAAGGATACCTTCCACTAGACCAGTTTTCTCAAAGTTTTATCCAACCTAGCCTTGAACACTTCAAGGGCTGAGGCATCCACAACTTCTCTGGGAAACATTTTTGTCTCAGTTTAAAAGAAACCAAGATGTCTATCAAGGAAGGTGAGGAATCCTGGACTACGAAGAGTGCCTCTCCTCAAAAACACCACAACTTTTGAAATTAAGAGACTTTAATCAGAAAATGTAGAGAAAAAGATAACAGTTCTTTAATATATATATAGCTATAGAAAAAAAAAAACACAAACCAAATCAAACCAACCAAACAAACAAAACCCAAAACCCCACAAAAAACCCAACAGAACAGAACAAACAGCAACACCATAAATAAAACTTTCAAACAAATCAAGTCCTACCTGCCCCTTCAGTGCAGTTATATTTACAGACAGCAAGAGGTGATGCCACACCTCGGGAGGCAGCGACTGTGGTGACTCACTCAAGGGCTCCAACAAGGCAAAGAACAAGGACAGGGAGAGATGCTGATCCCAAAGTTCATGGGGAAATGGCATCCACAAGGGTGGGCTGAAACCTTTCCTGTGGGCAGTGTAAGGACTCTCCCATTGTCTTTTATCCAAAAGCATTGGGGATTAGCAACTCCTCTGGAGATGGTGTCAGCCCTTCAACAAGCCTGTAGCCTATCCAGGCAGTGGTGATTGTTCTCTCAGAAGAATGGCACAGGTTGAGCGAGATGGAGGCCAAGCCAGCAACTCCCTCCCAGTGCTTCCACCAGCCCAGCAAGCAGTGATTGGGCACCCAAGCAGATGGAGGACAAAAGTGTGTATAGAGCACTAGGAAAACCTCTCTCTCATCACCTCCCCAAATCCCTTCCCCAGCCATCACATTGGAATGCAAACCTATCAGCCATCCCTTTGTTTAGGCTTTAGACAGTTAGCTGGCACTGGGAGCAGGTAGTGAGCTGGGCATCTTGTTCTGGCTTCCAACTCCCAAACCACCGTTATTAAATAATTCCATGAACTATTCAGATATTATAACACTGTTCCAGTATCCCAGTATCTTCACAGTAAAGAATTTCTTCCTCATATCTGATTTAAACCTACTCTCTCTCAGCTTAAAGTCACTCCCCCTTGTCCTGTCATTACATGCCCTTGCAACAAATCTCACTCCATCTTTTTTATAGGCTTACTTCAGGTACTGAAAGTCTACAATCAGGTCACGCCTGAACCTTCTCTTCAGGCTGAACAATCCCAATTCTCTCATCCTTTCCTCCTAGGAGAGGTGCTCCATCACTCTAATCACCTTTGTGGCCCTTTTGTGGACACTCTCTAACAGGTCCATATCTTTCCTGTGCTGAGGACCCCAGTGCAGTACTCCAGATAGGGTGTCACAAGAGCAGAAGGTAAGAATCGCCTCTCTCAACCTGCTGGCCACGTGTCTTTTGATGCCGCCCAGGATGCAGGTAGCTTTTTGGGCTACATGCACACACTGCTATACTTGATGGTCTGCTTAAAGAGTCAGATTTATCCACTGCTATCCATGTTCCCTCTTAAATCTGGGGTTTTTTTTTCTGCTTTAGTAATGCTGATTTTGTTTCACTGATGCTAGACCATACAGGACACTATCACAAGGGTATGCACATCCACACCTAGTGAACCTGATTCCCGGTGACCGCTGGAGAAGTTAACTTTCATTCTCTCTTCTGAAATGGCTATCTGAATTAAAGCAGACAGTTATTTAGAGACTCACAGATGCTCAGTTTCTTAATAGTAATTAATCCTTTAAACCTCTTGAAGTAGTCACAAAAAGAAATCTGAAATGCAATCTGACCAATACAAGTTATTAAAAAATAATTGTATTTCTTGTGAATGGAAGAAAAGTATTTTATTGCCTGTAATTAATAATAGATATTGTTATATCAATTTTAAAGGCCTCATATATTCATAGAACCTTGAAGGCTTTAGGATTTTGTATTCCTGATCTTATATACATGCACATGTGTATATCTGTGTGTATATATACATATATATTTCAATTTTGAGACAATTCAATATTAAAAACTTTTTTTTCTCCTTTTAATTTTCCAAGTGACATTTAAACTCTTAATCTGTTCCAGAGTAAAATTCAAAAACTTTTCTCTTACCCTTAGTGTTCTGCTGCAGTATCTATAGTCTATGATGCCTTTAAGAAATCAATTTACTGCTTTAGCCAACAGTCAGAAAATCCTGATACACTTGCCTATTTCATTTTTATAAATTTACTTTATATTTTAAAGCCACTTCCTCTTCACCACATTTCTAGAACTAAGCTGATTTTTATTATCACCATTTTATACCTAGGAATTCTTGCCTTGAAGGATACAATCCCTTCATTTTCTCTTAAGAATCAGTAACCAAGCTCAAATTAGAATTCACCATTCTGAGCTCCACACTCTAAACAATGCCATCTTGTTATTTTTTTGAACAGTGTTATGAAAAGATTAAGTGAGGCATAATATTTGAGGTTTTCTGTCATTTTCAATCAGTTGTTGATCAGATTCACTTCTTGATTTTTATTCTGTGAAGTTCAAAATATTGGTTTTGTGTGAGTTTTTTCATATCGTTTCTTCCAATTCTTTCTGTAACAGTCTGTTAACATTTCCATTTGAAATGTTGACAAGCATCAGATACTTTTCACATTATCAGATCACCTTCTCTTTATATCTTAACCAAGCTATATATGTAGTTTTTAAAGCTTTCTTTCTGCAAGTGAATTTTGGGAAGCCTTTAATCAACTTTGTTATCCTTCTTTGCATCCTAATCAGTTTCCTGATCATTAAGTGAAAATGAGTATGTGCCACCACACAGAGTAGTAAACTGGCAGGAAGGAATGAAAGTCAGACAGAACTTAAGTAACAGTGTGTAATATGTAGTCAGAATGGCTAATTTTATATATATCTGAGAAGATAAGAAAACAATGAAATACTGAATTCACTGACTTCCATGTCAAAATATTCACTTAGTTCAGTGGAGACAAAATTTGTCTAATATATCACCTTGTAAGGATATCCAGAACGTGTGGATCTGTTCTATCAGGTTACTATGTGTCATGGTTTAGGAATGGTATTCCACAACTTAGTGTTCCCACTGAACCACTGCAAACTAGGCATCTCTCTCTCACTCAAGCCTCTCCCTCCTCCCGTGGTGGGATGGAGAGGAGAATTTGAGTCACAAAAGCAAAAGATCATGGGTTGAGATAAGAACAATTTACTGGAAACAGCAAATAAATAAGACATCAAACATCAACAGCAAAATACTAATGACACAGCTCACTCCTCAGGGAAAATCCCTGACAATACTCAACCCTTCCCTCCACCATGCTAGCCCAAACCCTTCCCCCATCCCTGGAAAATGATCTGAGGTGGTATACAATAACCTCCAGGTCCTAACTTGTCCTGGCTACTGCAAAAATTAGCCCTGTCGTGGCTGGAACTAGAAAGCATGTAAAGATTATTCAACATGAGACAAATGCAAGAGACTTGAACAGCAATAAATAAAGCACACAGAGAGACGGAGGTATTCATGCCATTTGCATCCCTCACCAAAGGAATTCTTGTCTGCTCCCAACATTTTGTGCCTAATTTTTGGTTTTCCAGTTACTGCTCTTGTGCATTTAGGAAAATTAACTGCCTACTTGTAATCCTCTCTCCTTTTTATCATTTGAGTGTCTCCTACCTGCACTACATCTTCTTTGACATTTTTTCATCAAATTTGTAACAAACTTAGTCCAAATCCAACTGTTAACGCAGCACTGCCAACTCCCAAACTGTCACATCCACACATTTTTTCAACAAATGAGACACTTCCAGAGGTGGCGTTTCTACCACTTTCCTGGGAAGCCCATTCCAATGCCTGAATACCCTTTCTGTGGTGGAATTTTTCCTAATATCCAACTTAATCTCCCCTGACACAACTTGAGAACATATCATCAGGTCCTGTCACTTGTTGCCTGGGAGAAGAGACCAACCTTCACCTCACTACAACCTCCTTTCAGGAAGGGGTAGACAGGGATGAAGTCCCCCCTGAGCCTCCTTTCCTCCAGGCTAAACTTACAAGTGATTCCCTTTCCATGATTTTTTTTATGCACCTATTGATCAAAGGGAGTAAGCATAAAGATTAAGTCAAATTGCTGGGAACTATTCATGGTTAGGGTATGGGTAACTTTATGAAATACCTTTCTATTATTATTATTCTAAATTAAGCAAAATTAATGTAATACTTCATGAAAAGACTGGATTAAAGCTTTAGTTGAGGAGCTTTCACAGCCTTAGAGAAAAATTAAGCCTGTGTGCCACCATTTTAAATCACACAAAACTGCTGCTAGCACATGAGTATTAGAAGAGGATGCATCAGACTTGCTTCTGTTGCATCCCTCTCTTTTCATCTGATGAAAATTTCATTTACCCATGTAATGTGAAACAGCTATAACAGCAAAGAATGAGAGGTTTCTTTTTTCAAATTTGCAGTGGTCTCAAAGTTATGGCTTTCATGAGAGTTCCCCAGACACTAGAAGAAAGACCTATGCAGAGTGTTTGCATTCTCCCCCTATCGTTTATTTGTCTGAAGATCGTAAAAGTATAGTGCTGTGTTAGCCCCATTCTCTGAAAAGTCTTAAGGATAATTGTCATATAATAGAGCTTTCCTAAGCCCTTGTAATTGCCATGGGAAATATGGGATCACACACCCACATAAAGGGTATTATAAGGGTGTCATAATGCAAATTGAGATGGAGAAAAGTTTTCTTCGAATATGCAAAACTTTTTATTGAGACTTTTTATTCTGTGTGTGCACCATATCTGCAATACTTTTAATTCTGGAACTCTTAGGAGTTTACCAAATGGAAGATACCATAGTGAGGAAAAACATCTCACCACGTATCATATTTCAATAGATAATGAGTAACAGTATTGCTCACCTGCTGTTTCAAAACACAACAATATCTTAGTAAACCTATCTGCACACATGTTTTTCAATTTGTTTTTGCTAAGGAACATAGCCTAGATGTTTCCAGGAACTTTGTACCAGTCTGTTTGCCAAGTAAGATCTTATCTTTCTTGGTTATGTTTATCAGAATGCATTTTCACATTAAATTGGAAACAGATGAGTCTATTGCCATTCCTCTCGAGTGCACATACTGCTGATGCACAGATTTAACACAAGCTTAAGGGGAGAACGATTTGTGTGAATCCCTTGTTAAAATATTGGCAACACATCACTGAGGATTTCCTCCAGTAAGGGAACAGATTATACCTCTGTGAGCAGAATGCAAAACTACATGGGGTTTCTTTGTGTTTGTTTGCAAAATTACATACACAAACAGAATGAAAACATAATTAGAAATAGTCAAACTGGTTAATGACAAAAGGATGGAAAAATCACAAATTCAGAGTATTTGCTTTGCAGAAAGAAAATGTCACTCAAACATAATCTACGAAACTACAAACAGGATTTGATTTCTGAATATGTACTTTAGACTTAAAAGAAAGATGAAACTTTATTGGGTGAAAACAAATGTAGATAATTACTAATGCTTATTAATGGCCTATTAGGTTAACTAATTTTTATAGCATTTCACAGATGCTCTAGAATTGCCACCTGTCTTCTAGCAGTCTCTATCAGCAAAAAGGCAGGCATGAATTTCTATAGATATAGGTATAGTCTCATACCTGTTTACCCCAGGTAAATGTCTCAAATACCCTATCTAATAGTACCAAAATTATATTTAGCCAATTATGCCCTTAATTTCTGTGTTCTGGGTTTTACCCAAAATGCTAAATTGCTGATTTTATTCTCCTCTCAGACCGTTAATAAAAGTACTCTACACTAATAGAAACTGTGCAGAGGAACTCTGAGTACAACTTTATACTTACAAGTGCCCATTAGTGTAATAGTTACACTATTAGTGTAATAAAAAACAAAATATCTACAGTTTCTAGATACCAATTTAAAATTGCCATTCACTCCCTTTAATGACCAGCTTTAAGATAGCTGAGATATTTGGACTTTTCGTCTTTGGTCTTAGAAAACTCTAGTTTTTATATCGTCTTTTAAAAAATTATGCCTCAGGACAATTCTTCAGTCAGAAATGTATAGAAAAAATAAACAAACAAGTAAACTCAAATAATATATTATCTGCTAAAATCGTGCATGTAGATACTATTGATAAATTTAATAAATTTATCAATAAATTTATTATTTATATAAATGCATACATTTTTAATTTTATAAATATAAATTTATTATTTATTAAATAAATTTAATATCCACCAGGATATTTAAAGAACTACAGAAAAGAAAAATGCAAAATAAAATTTAAAAATGTACATAAATATAAAATGTATACCAAAAATTGTAGTATATTTGCTATAGAAGTATTAAAACAAGCAGAAGAACCGGACCTAGTGTACACTGCTGTTTATTGCTCAATACAGGCAAATCCAAGTTGGAATTCAGTTCTCGGTGCCCTGATGTATGCAACACCTCTGAGCGAGTTTACACATGCATGCTGCTCTAGCACATGCCAACATAGTCCTTAGCTGAAGAATTTCTGTTTCACACAAAGTTTGGATTTATTATTCATTAATAAACTTGTATGGAGCTTGAATTAACACATAAAAGTCAAGACACCTGTCCACAGAGTGGGTGTCCCTCTATGGTGTTAAGAAAATGCAACATTCTGTCAAGTATTCTACCAAACATCATGTATGAATTGATATGCCTGCAAGTACCTAACATACCAAACCACTGCTAAGGTATTAAACAAAAGTTTATTTTTGAAAGTCAAAAAACCTAAGATACAGTGCTAATTTACACCAGGCAGAAAAGTACAAGCAGCAAACCCATTCTGGTGCTTTTGTAACATCACCTTTTACATGCGCACATCTGCAAGACTATATTGTCCCCTTCCTTTATGGCCTGCCTGACTTCCTGCAGGGGCTCCTATGCATACCTGTGAGAACCTTATCTCCCCTTCCAGTGGAGGACTTACCTTTCACACAGACAAGGCAGAGCAAATATTCACAGTGTTTTTCATGGGGAAGAATTTCCCTCCCATACAAGACCTTCCCTAGCCACAGGAACTGCCTTGAAAGAATAGCTTCATGTTTCCCTTCTCAATGTAAATCTTCGGTGTAATATTTTATCTTACACATAATAAACTTTTACAGTATGTAGGCTGAATGGTCACATTGATATAAATTATTACTGTTTTTCAGAATTCAAGCAGGTCAGGCTACCTGGATGCCATTCCTTGTTTCTCTTAATATTCATCTGTATGTTGTCCAAAAGAATGCTCTCACAGCAGGCAACATGGATATTCCTCACATCATCTCTTTGTACAGTCTAAACTCCATAAGCCTAAACTGAAAAGTAACAGCAGCACTATAGAGCTGGTTTACAGCTATTTACAGCTGCTTTGCCCACTTTTAGATCTTAAAAAATATGTGAAGAGTATTGAAGAATGACCTCTAGAGAGAATTGTCATGAAAGGAAAACATATTGAGGTTTACATTATATGTCTCAAGCCTTGTAGCATTTCAACTGTTAACATCCTACTTTGTTCCCAATTACTTCATAATTATTGACAAACATAATTTTTAGTTTTGGTGTTATGCCTTAAAATCTAGTTTTGTCACCAAAACCTCTTTAATATGCAGTTAAAAAAAATCCCCGCAAATCTGTTAACTTTGCTGAATACTACTTTCAGACACAAGCTCTATTACTCAGAGGCCTATAAGGTGTGAATATGAAAGCCAGTGGCAACCAATCTATCTAAGAGAGATGAAAAAACCCCCAAAACTCTGTAGTTTTTCTGCTCAGTACATCTGTTTTTATTGCTAAGTATGAACCCTTCAGAAGCTATTTCGCTCAGGGGATGAGAAAAACGATACAGATACCTTTTGCTCTAGGTCACTGTTTCAAGTCTATCTCAGACAAATAATGACAAAAATTTATTGTATCATCTGCTGGCTCTGGAATGATTTGCACCAAATGATTTGACAATTCAAGAGAAATCATAATGGACCTCACACTCATCAACTTTGCATAAAAAAACAAAAACAAAATAAAACAAAAAAACTTAATTGCAAGTTTTTCCAGATAGGTGGCAGCTTTCTTGGTTTAGAAAAACTGGTACTGTTACTTCACTAGCTATATCGCTTCAGTGGATGAAAAAAACCTAAAACTTTGTATTTTGGCAAACTAGAGAGTACAATTGTTATCATTTTATATAGTCAGTAAGTTAAAAACTTATTATGGTAGTTTAAATTATGATACTGAACTTCCATTTTCATCTCACTTTTTAAGAGTTAAATAGCTAGGAAACTTTATCGAGTATTATCTGAAGAATGCACTAGAGGTTCAGTTCTTTTGGCTTCCTGATACAGCCTGGGCCTATAATATATTTTCTTTGAAGAAAAACATCCAAAACACAAACTTGCAATTCCTTTTCAATTTCACCTTTTCTGTAATATGTATCCTATCTTGTATTTAGCAAACACTAAATTGAAGTCTGTAAACTAGATATTTCACCTCTCAGGTGCATGTCTGGACCTCCAACCCCATCACCCCTGCTATAAAATTGTCATTATTTCTCTTGGGCTGAAATAACATTTTATAGTTTCATGCATAGTGAAATATTTGCAAGAAATGGGCTTGAAAAAGCATCATATTAGGATACCTTATAAATGGATAGTTGGCACCTGTCTCCAGAGTAATATAAGTCCATTTCAAAACCTTTCACAGCCTGAATAAAAGAGATAGTTTAAACCAATTTTACCTGAGGCCAAGATTCAGAAAGGCATTGAGGATTTTGGATTATTTTTTTCTCTGCTGAATGAGACTTGGTTTCCTCAATGACTTTGGGAAACTGTTTCTCAGGACTGTTAGCTAATGACTAGCTCTGAGATTAGTTTCTCTCAAGTGCTCATGTAGAGACTTTGATACATTGACATTCTTGGGGTTTAAACATTGACTCCAAAATATTATTGTATGACAGGGAGTTCTCTAGAGAGAGTGGTATTTGTTTGTCTTTATTAGAGAATTACCTGTGAGAACTACCCTTTCGAGCATAATTCCTGGGGAAATCTCAGCTAGTTTTCACGTTCTGAGAGCACTCTAGAACTCCCTAACAGTGGAGAATATTATTTCTTCCAGCCATCCCCTCCTCCTACACCAGATTCACTGAAGTTTATGTTTTCTCTCAATCTGCTTTTACAGAAACAGAGATGATGCAAACACATAAGGATAATCACTGCTGAATGAGAGAGAAATAGTTACATAAGACATGGAAAATGCAGAAGTGCTGAATGGCTTCTTTTGCATCAGTATCTACTAGTTAAACCAGCCTTCAGGATTCTCAGGTACCAGACACCAGGGGAATACTCTGGAGAAAAGAAGGTGCACAAGTGGTGGAAGAGGATCACGTGAAGGAATACTTAAGCAAACCAGACATACACAAGTCCATGGTCCATGAGGGAATACACCCATGATTGCTGAGAGAGTTTTCTGATGTCATTGCAAGAAAAGTTAATACGACTCCTATTTGCAGAAAGGGCAAAGAGGAGCTACAGGTTGCTCAGCCTCACGTCAATCCCTCTGAAGGCCCTGAAGAAGCTAAATCTAACCCCCATTTTCAGGCATATAAACAAGACAGTGAACAGGAGTAGTCAACAAGGATTCACCGAGGGGAACACACACTTAGATGACTTGAACTTCTGTGGTGAAATGACTATCCTGGCAGATGAGGGTAGAGCAGTAGATACTACCCTGAATTTCAGCAAGATCTTTCACACTGTCTCCTTTAAGACACTCAGAGACAAAGTGATTATGTATGGGCTGTATGAGTAGACAGTGAGGTGGATTGAAAACTGGATGAACAGACTGACCTAGAGGGTCATGATCAGTGGCACAGTCTAGTCGGAGACCAGTGACTAGCAGTGTACTGCAGGGGTCAGTACTGGTTCACTGTCCTGCTTAACATCATTAATGATCTGAATGATGGGGTAGAGTTCACCCTCAGCAAATTTGCTAAATATGCCAAACTGGGAGGAGTCACTGATGGTTGTGCAGATATCCAGAAGGATCCAAATAGTCTACAAAAATGGGCTCATGAAGAACCTCCTCAACAAGTAGCAGTGCGATGTCCTGCAGCAGTGAAGGAACAACACCAGACACAAATATAGGATCTGGTGGTAATGGTGGAGACCACTTTGAATTGGAACCAGCCATGAGCCCTTGGTGCAAAGATTAATGTTGTTCTGAGCTGCCTTAGGCAAAGATTTGCTGTGAGGTCAGGGAAAATGATCCTTCCTCTCTGCTCATCCCCAGTGAGGTCACACCTAGAGTACTGTGTTCAGTTCTGGGCTCTTCAGCATAAGGAACCATGGACATATGGACAGTTCAGTAAAGGACCACAAAGAGACTGGAGTATTTCTTTTTTTGATATAAGGTTGAGAGAGCTGTGGTTGCTCAGCCCAAAGAAGAGAAGGCTCAGGGGTATCTTATTAGTATATAGAAATACTCAAGGGTAAAGAGGACAGAGCTAGGACCTTTTCAGCAGGGCCCAGTGATAAAACAAGAAGAATGGGTCTATCTGAAACACAGGACATCTGAACATCAGGAAATACTTTTTAACTCTGAGAGTGACTGAGCACTGGCACATGTTGCCCAGGTATTCTCTGAAATCTCTTTCCCTGGAGATACTCAAAAGCTGTCTGGACATGGTCCTGGATGACTGACTTTAGGTGGCCCTGCTCTATCAGAGGGGTCGAACCAAAAGACCCTTGTCATGCTGCACTCAGTTAGAGAACCAAATTACAGAATATGGGAGTAGGATTCAGTTTGCGTGCATTTAGGTCTTCACAAAGAAGCCATTTACTTATGAGGTGCATGTGGTGATCCAGTGTTGATTAAGTTAATTAACTGTCTAGACTCCACAGACTTGAACAACTAGAGACAGGAATCTGCTGCTGAAGCCAAGACATCTAGTGTAATTTTCTACAATGCAGGTAACACCATTGACCTCCATCTGCTAGTCCAAAAGTCTGCAAGTCTCCTGTAGTTCTTGTGTCACATTTGTCAGTTTCATGCTGACGTCCTGGGTACTGTTAGAGAAGTAAAATGGTATGAGACAGGAATGTAAAAGCCCATTTTTCTGTCAACAGTAATGGGAGCTTTGGCACCTACATACAGGTATGTAATAGCCAAATGCCTCCAGTCTGGAGTTTCATCCTGTCCTATGTGTGACAGTAATGCTTGAAGCAAAAATTTAATATATATATGACAAGTATATTTTCCTCTATCAGAATTTAATGTACTTGTCTAAAATATTCAGATAAGTTCAGAACACTACTGATTTATTGACACTATTGATTTATCTGATAAAACTGGCTTAAATTAGTATTTGAATTAAACTTATCAAGGGAAAAATATCTGCTAACATCCATTACTGATCTATTTTCCACAACAGTTAAAACCAGGCATATTTATGTTCATTTAGCTACACCCATACCATACTGCTCCAAGTGTGGTATATAAATCAAATATTTAGCTGCCTATTGCATAGAAGTTTCTCTTGCCAATCAGGACATCATCAGCCAGTGACATTATCTTGTGGCATGAAGAAATATTATTCTCCACCTTGTAAAGAAAAACAGAGCTTGGTAATAGTGTATGCTGTCTAACATGGGAGTCAACTAGCACACTTTTCTAGGCTGTGTTCATGTGTCTTCTTCTGGACTCTCCTCGTATTTCCAAAACTTAAATGTATCCAGTGGTGTTCAGTTTAGATCAAGGAGTTCCAGGATTTGAGGAAAAATGATGGAGCACTGACAAATATCAGTTACTTGTCCCTCTAATTTCTCCATGATCTCACTGGAGTCCTTACAGTTAGATCTGTCTTTGGTCATCATTTTTCCTGATGAGATGAGGGTTTTTCGTCTAGACTAAGACACAAAATTTCAGCCCTTACAGCTGCCCTTATCATGTCTTATAGCCTGTTACTTATAATAACACACAGATATGCTGTCTGCTTCTCAGAGTTAATCAGTGGCCAGACAATTTCCCAAATAACACAGACATTGTTTCGGACAAAACAGAAGCAAAAAAAAAAAAAAAAGGCATAAACTAATGAAATAAAAAGTTTTTGAATATATTTAGGAGTTAATGCTATTTAACATGTAGAATATTGGCAGATTAAGTCCACAAGTCTTAATAGGCCTAGAATGATTGTCCATGAAAGTGTTTGGATTTCTCTGTTGATGGTTTTCTTTTTGTCTTTCTCTGGTTTTGAATCAGATGAAAACGGTACTCTTTTCCAGTCACCAGTAAAAAGATGAATACAGTTTAACTAGTAGTAGAATTTGCATCAAGTCCTATTTTCCACATCACTGAAATTCCAATTTTCTTTCCAAATGCTTACTCAGGAATGCAGTAACTACCATCCCCTAGAAAACATCTGTATCATACTGTATTATTCAGTATATTCCAATGTTCTATTTCTCAAATACTCCATGTGTCCAGAACATTCATTGCACCTGACTAGAAGGACCAGAAGTGTTCTAAGTTTAGCATCTGGCATGCTCATTGTTAGCCTTTCAGTCCTCATTTTATTTATAATTTTGGTAATGACTTTTTAGTTCAGACATGATTCCCTGTGTCAAAGTACATCTTATTAGTTTTCACAAACTATAGACTGATGCAATAATTCATGTCAAAGATTCCCTTACCATAATTTCTATATCACTGAGGACCCTAAGAGATATGGGACAATTGTCTCCATGTTCTGTATTATTAATGATAACAGCTGCAAGGCTTGCATGTTGCAGCAGTCTGAGCTGAGACGTACCATATTTTGACATATGACCAGTTAACCTAAGTTGAGAATTGGTACATCTCTTCAGAAAAGTGTTAAACTACTGTTAGCAGTTTGAAGAGGAAAAATAGGTTTCTTTTAACTCCATCTGGTACATACTGAGATTCCAAACTGTTGCTAATAAAATGCTGAATCTTATCTAAAGTACATGGTGAGAAAAATCTGGGGAAAAAAGAGTGAGTAATGAACTTTGATAATTGCAAAAGCAGAGACGATAACAGGACGACACAGAAATAATATTAAATAACAGTAATACTATGTGCTTTATTTAAAATGTGTCTGATGGTTCTCGCAGCTAGAATTCCAATACATTATACAGAGAACTGTGCATATGTTGTCTGGAAGCAGAATTCTTATTAGGATTTTAAATAGCCTAGTATTATTGGGTAGATTTAATTTACCCCATACTAAAAGAAAAAAAAATCAAAACAAACCCAACCAAAAATAAGTGCATGATTCTTTCAAGCTGTTTGACACCTTCAGACCTACATATGAGAGATCCCTACAAATATTTAAAAATTTAATGGTTTGAGTTTTAGGTAAAGTTACAAGGAATTAAAAAGAAAGAAGAAATGACAGATGGTAGGTGAATAGAGACCCGCAGAAATGAAAATTTCCTGGACAAAATCTCAAGGTACTCAGAATAACAAGACACCATTTATAGAAAAATTATCTCTTAGTAACCAAAGACATTCAACTATACACCAGCTAGAGGAGAAGCCATCCTTGACCTACTTACAAATAAAGAGGAATTGATTGAAAATTTGAGAAATATAGTGAAGTGTAAAACAGCCACAATGAACTAGCTGAATCTAGAGAAAAAAACCCCAAACAATTAATGAGTTTACAGGACAATGGTACAATAGTACTGAATTTTAAGAAATAAAATTGGACTCAAATGCACAACAATTGATAAGCCAGGCAAATTTATGGACAGATCTCCAGAACAATGAGAGTGAGAGAAAGCTTCCCAGGACTTTTCACACTAAGTCACTGGAGCCACTAAATGAGAAACTTCTGTAGCTAATCTGCATGAGTGTATGAAGTTTTCAGTGTCCATGATCCCACTTAACCACTCTTCCTTTTCCTGCTTAACTCCTCTTCATATTTAGCATTTCTCCCACATATCCGTGTAACAGAATCATATAGGTATTAATACCAAGTGTTTCATTAGAATAGTTTATCAAAAGTTTATCCATACAAATGCCTCCAACAATTTGGGCCCGACCATCTGAGAAAAACGGTAAACCTAGAATTACAGAATTAAAACTCATTTAAAGAATTGAGTTTTCCAAGGCAAAATACTATTAATATTAATAACAATATTAATAACAATATGAATAATTGTAACAAAATCAATAATAACAGTTTATTGCACAGGTCTTTTCCAGAATAATGGTTTGCACTGATGAGGTAAAATCTCTAAGTTTAGCATTATAGGACTTCTCAGCCTAGTGTCATGAATTTGGACCAGGAATTCTGGACCATACTGAATTGGGCAATACTCCTGTTTAGGACCATGAGTTTTGAAAACATTGTTAACATTAGACCAACACCATAACAAGCACAAAAACTTCCTAACATTCACTTCTTTTCAAATTTTGATGAGGTGATTTCATTCAAGGACAAAACTACAGGGTGTGTATGTGGAGGGCGAAATTGACTATGGCTGACTGCCTTTATTTTATTTCCATCCCAAGAACCTTTTCTATTTATTCCTCTGAAAAGTTGACTAGATAGTGTCTTATTTTGGGATTGCTCTTTCAGTTAGGATGTAGCCTCAAAAGAAGACCTGTCCTCAAGCTTGCCCTCTGTGAAGTAGATGCTGTTCAGAGGACAGGTTTGTTCTTGTGTGCTTTTCTCCTGAGACTGAAGTCATGCACAAATCTTCCTCCAAGGCTTCTTCTGTCATGCATGAAGTTGCTAGATAATAACAGTACTTGCTTCTCTCAGAGAATGGATAACCTGGTAAGTTATATCAGAAACATTGATGTCTTGTGGGTATTACTAGATCTTCTTCTCGCCTGGAAAATAGTAGACATAGCATTTATGATGGGTGAAAGTTATGGTCAGACAAATTGTTGAGCAATAATCCTGACTGAAAATAGTTTTTCCACTAAATTAAATCCTTGGGTTTTGTAGAGAAGGTTTATGCATGAATATTTTTAACACATAAGTCGAAAACCAGATCTCAAAGGACTAAATGAATATATTAAAAGTATCAGGGCCCATTCCTTGAGTCACATCAGCTGATTCCAAACAGCTGGTGTCCATTCTATTAAATTTTTATACAGTCCAGATAAAGTATGGACTCCCCTAATTTGTCTATTGGGAATGAGGGAATGACTTGTGACCCATCCTAACTCTCAAGAAATGAATATAAATTGCTTGGGAAATTGCTAGAGACCAAAGCAAAATCATGATAGTAAATAATTGAAACACTTTAAGAAATTTAACAACATGTATATATAAACAATAGTTACCGTGCTCAGGAGTTCTATTCATGCTCTTTACTGAAGACCACACAACATTCCAGCAAACTATCACTTTTACAGAAAAAGAGAATGCTACTTTTTATAATTCTTGATACATCAAATGGTACATCCAGGAAATAAATTTGGGGACTACAGAATATCTGAAAGGAGTAACTCCTAAATTCAACTTACTGAGACCAAGAGTAATGGTAACTGTGGTATAACAGAAGAGTAGAACTATGTTGTAGAGGGATGATTTCTTTATTGAAGACTACATGGATTACAGTTTTGTAGTTTTCTGCTGATGAAGCCGAGCAGAGGCTCTAAGAGTTAAAAGTTAGCTTAGAATACCGACACTGAGAATTCTCTAAGAGAAAATGCTTAAGCTAAAGACAAATTCTGAGTCACTATGCCCCGAGAGATACATAGAGATAAGAGAACTAAGGAAGATACACCAAAGAACAGAACAGGAACATTAAGAAACAGAACAGGGAACAGAGGTCCAGGTCCAGGATTTCTTGTGAAAATCAGCAAAAGCAGGGAAGGTTGAAAAGTTCACAGTGAGGAAGATGAGAAATGCAGCCCCCTAGAGATGAAGGCAACAGGATGTACCCCTGCAAAATTCCCCAAAAGAGATGACCATGCCCAGGCTCCACCTACTCTCCACCTACTCTCCACCAACTCTTAATTATAATATTATATGAATATTATAATCAAATGTTGCAATATTATGAATATGTATGAAAAGATGTTGTAATCCTATGAAAAATTGTATAAATAATCTTGCTTTTCACTGAAAACTTTGGAACTCTTTGTCCAGCGAGAGCTGGGGGTTCCCCAACGTTGCACTAATAAATACCTTGCTGTTTAAAGGCTAAAAACTCTGTCTCTAAACAGTTTTATCTGGCCTTTTTGGGCTTCACTGAAGATCTTCCACTTAGTCAAGCAGATTCCAGGAAGATCAATAGCTGGGTAGATTATTTAAGGCAGAATTGTGGCCCAGAAAACTACAGTAACTTTTATTTCATATTAAACAACCAAATGGAAAACTAGAGTTGTGGCTGTACCCATAGTGTTACACAGAGGGCCAGTGTTAGAGCAGATACTGTATTAGAAATTTAAATTTTACTATAAAGGACAGAAAAACAGATTTTTCAAATTTTAATAGGTTCAAATCATTTATTATTAAAAATTTAAAAAGTGCTATAAAGGAAAAATTTAGCAATGCAAGAACTAAATACCTCATGAGTGAAAAGGCAATGCAAATAAAGGAAAACTAAATTGTAGATCGCTTGGCTAATAATTTGTGCAAAGAGATCCATAAGGAAAAGTTTGAGATGTCATAGCCAGTTGGGGTACGAAGCCATGTGGTAAACAACATAGCGAAAAGAATAAGAAAAGACCAGCACTTAGTGAAGAACCATCAGGATTGCACATGGACTGACAGGTTTTAAAAAAGTTTTTATTGTTTGGGTAGCTTAGATGGATATCCATTGTATTAGATTAGGAATAATTACAGTTCTATTATAAGATTGTTCTGATTGGTTGTTTCACCCCATTTCCCCATTGGTCAGCCAGTGGTGCATTGCACCACTTCCTTATATGGCTGGCCACACCCCAGTTTTCCCTTGCATGTCTCAGCTACCACCCCTTTATTCCTTATGTGTTGCGTTCCTCCCTAACTCTATCCCTGACTCCTCCCAAGTTCTAGAACCGTCTGCCCTCACCCTATAAAAGTCTGCTGCATCCCCCCAATAAAGGTCCATTCCTGCTTCACCCTTTCTTTCCCCTTTTTAGGAACGCGGCATCGAGTGGATGACATGGGACGGCAATGCAAAAGTATCAATTCTGAAGGAGAAGAAAATGATACTCTGGATCAGGATACAGAAGGAAATATTGACCATGTTGCTGTGGTAGCACTCAATGTTCTCTTTTTTTGTCATTTTGTTTGTGTTTGCTGTCTTTGAAACTATAGCTACTCCCATTGACAATGGATATGTAATCCTGGACCAGGAAAGAAGCTGTTTTTTATAATGGAATAATCCTTAGCGTGATTGGCATTGAATCAGTTATTGTTTTCATGGTGGTTAAAACACTATCAAAAAAGACTGGTGAGGGTGCCATACTTCATGGAGGCTTACTGATTGTCTTGGTTGGACTCTTTATCTTAGTGCCTTGAGGGAAGAAACTACCAAATATCCAGTGGCAAGAAATAAAGAATAACTCCATTCCCAGAACAGTTCCCACTGAAATGTTAATGTCTTTCCGGAGTTTGCAAGAGGTGCAGCTGCAGCCCAACCACACAGCAGAACCGGTGGGCTGCCCCATCACACAGTCCTGGTGCCTCAATACTCCAATGGTCTACCTGGCCCAGTACCTCAGCTCTGATGTGCTCATAGGATTGGGCTATCCCGTTTGTAATGTCATGTCCTATACTTTATACTCAAAAATCCTGGGACCAAATCCTCAGGGTGTCTACATGGGATGGTTAACTGCCTCTGGAAGTGGAGCACGAATACTTGGGCCTGTTTTTGTGAGCTAAATATACACTCACCTGGGACCATGCTGGGCATTTAGCTTAATCTGTGGAGTACTTGTAGTCTCTCTCTTACTCTTGGAGATAGTATGCAAGAGACTAATTGTATTTTCCATCAAATATGGAAGAACGTAAGAAGAGAATTGTTAGATATGTATTTAAAAAAAAAAAAGGCGGCAAAAACCCTAAAGTCAACCAGAAGTAATAGTTTATTACTGCTTTTTAGCAAGGAGTACCTAACCACTGATCTTGTACAGTTGTTAGCAACTAGCCAACACCTGTGCTTATACATTGACAGAATACCTAACTTGGTCATATCCTGGTATATGGTTACATCTGTTGCAGTAGAGCTTTTGTATTTTNAGTAGTTTACTCTTCTGTTGTGATTTGTGAGAATGAGTGTTCTGTGCTGAGCAGGGGTAGTAATTAAGTTAAAAGAGAAAACTGGCTCATTGGGCGTTCACCCTTAGCTGCAGACATTTTTTTCTGATAACAAGGTACAAGAAACAGGAATTTAGAATGTGTTAATTATCCAGAGTTTATTTTTAAAAGTGAAATTGTAATTTTCCCTCAATAGTCTATGTAGCAGAAGTTTATCTCTAAAAGAATCTGCTCTCACTTTACTATAGCATATTCCAGGTTTTACAAAATTACTGGAAATTTGTGGGGAAAAACGAACAAAATTATCAGTAAAGATTAATTAATATGTATTTTTAAATGTGTAGAAGAGTGTCACTCTAACAATACACAAGCATTTTAACAGTGTGTATTACAAGATTTTATAGGTCTGTTTTTACAATGAACCTTGATTGTGTTTGCCATTTTGCCTGATTGAGTAATTAGTCTTCAGGAAGAACATTTTGCATGGCAATAGATGGTTGTATAATGAAAATATCTCAGAAATATTGCCTAATTATCTTCTTTCCCTGCTGTAGTAGAATTTTTTGGGGGCTGTTTGGGTTTGTGTTCTTTTGTTGTTGTTTTTTGTTTGTTTGTTTAAGTTTGAAAAATTAGGTGAAAATGGGTTGTGGTTTCTGCTTTTCTGAAAAAAAATCAAGCAAATATTTATGTATATTTCTTACTTGGCTTTTTTGTTGTTTTGTTGTTATTTTTCTCCCTACAAAAATCCAGAGGGTTCTCAAGTACCCATTTAATTTAAAAGAGAGAACCAGTCATCACACAATTAATCTCTTGGATAATAATGTGAAAAAAATCTGGTCAACAGAAGTTTTATGAAATGAATTAATTTATTGATTACAATTTCACTTTAGTCAAAGTGGAATTTTCCCTCACAAATGCAATCAAATAGAGAGTTGTACCAAAAGGAAAAAAAAAATTAAAATGTCAATGCAATTAAAACAGCAATTGGGATTATGAATAGAAATCAAGAAGAAAAAACAGAACTTGCAAAATTTAATTAAAAAATAGATAGTAAACCTTCAAGCTATAATGGATAACATATATTAATGAATGTAGGAATTAGGGATATTTTATACATATACAAAAACTTTTTTTACATACATACATAGGTGATATATATCATTTTATGAATTCCTAGCACAGCTATCACAGTTTTAAAACATCATTTTATGAATTCCTAGCACAGCTATCACAGTTTTAAACTTTGTCCTCTGCCTAACATGAAACAGTCATAGGTTGAGGGTGGAAAAAAAAATCCTGGTAGTAGGAAAAACATTACATTAAAAAGCACCCTCTGGCAATAAGATTGATAGGGTGATGAAGCAAGACTTTTTGCTATTCCTCATTTCCTTTCTGTGAATGGAGAAAACAAACTTGGTTTGGGTTTATTAGCTTGCTATGACTTTAAAAATAATTTTAGAATCCTGAAATATCTTTGTTCCATCTCTAAAATGAGCATGTAGCATAAATTTAATCTGGTTTTGTGAAAATGGATAACCTTCTCTCTCATCCTCTCTGCCTTTTATTTTAAACTTCTATTTTTAAACTTTTGTCCTTTCTCTCAATATTATACAAAAATGGTAGACTGCCCCACAGACACATGCTTGATCCTTAATAAAACCCCTTTAGTTTACTGTGGCAGTAGACTAAACCTGAGTTTTTTACTGTATTGTAACATGAGGTTTATTGCTGTGTTTACCTTTGCCCCAGGCTTATTGGAAAGCCACCTTGCCCTTCTCCCAGGTCCTTAGACCATCTCCCCTTTTCCCCAGGCCCCTGGGAAAGACACCTCTCACCTTCCTAATTAGTATTCAAGCCCCCTTCAGGCCGTGTTCTGATTGGTTTCCCTTGTATCCCTCCCCTTTACCCTGGCCATGAGGTCTATAAATGACCTAGCCAGGCGAATAAATTTCTCTTTCTGCTTCCTGTTCCCAGTGTGTATGTGTCCTCCTTACTGAGACCTAGGGAGGACCCTGTGGCCTACCACCCAGCCACGTGGAGAGGGACAGGGAAGGGGAGAGTGTGCCCCATCCAGCCATGTTAGTTCACTTTGGCTACAAGATATTCTATGATTCTGTGATTCTGTAATATCATTAATGATCCATCAGACACAGCCAGTGTAGGAAACTTGAGACACAGATTGTTCCTTATTGTACATATTAGTTGGGATGATTTTCTATTTTGTTGTTGTTGTTTTTGTTACATATTTCATACAAGAATTAGTACTGAACAACTATTGCAGTTTATCATCTTCATTTAAGCACAATTTTGATTAAAACACTGACTTGAAAAAGATTCTTTTACATACTGACAATGATATAAACTGGCATTACTAGAAGAAATTCAAATGAAGTCATCTGAGAATCTGGCCTTGATTCTATGGGTGACATTTAGTAGCATTTTCCAGATGGTTTATACTGCTCTAAGAACAGAACACAGCTGTAAGCCCAGTTTAATGTTTGTCATTAAACCAAATTCATTACTACTTTGTACAGAAAAGTAACCAAAGTACTTACAATAAATCAGTGAAACTGGTCCTCAAGCTTGCAAAACCAAGAGCTGATAACACTCCTCCATAAGTCAATATATTTTTTCTTTCTTTTTCCCTTTGTAGCATTAATGAAGAGGTATTGAGAATCCATTGCCTGTTACTAATTATCAACTTCCACTCTGCATGGTCAATAGCTTCTTTAGTAAAGATGTTTTCTACATATCCTACATACATCTGAGACAGGTGAGTGGCAAATGGGTTTTACATGGGATTGTACAATAAGATTCTACTATTTAAACAGAAAACTCTTTTTTGAAAGGGGAAGACATTGGCTTTATTAATTATTTAAACTTAAAAGAATCATCTTAGATCTTCCAATGCTTTAGCAACTCAAAAAATGTGTCTTTAAAGCTCTTCCTGGATTAGGGTGATACTAGTTAGATGACTATCCACTAGCTGGTTGGATCTGACACACCAAAGCAGAAGATCAAACAGGACATTTTCTTGCCTGCTCAATCTAGTTCAAGAGTTTCTATTGGCTGTTTCACTATCACAGTTGACCACTCCTTAAGAGCTCTTAGTGCATCTTGATAAACGTATGTACAAAAGATTTAATGTAACTTTTGCTCAAACTGAATCTGAAAGCACATTGTGAAACAAGTAACTCAGGCACCTTTCAATACTAACTTTACAATTACTCTGTGCTTTGAGAACTTTTATAGTGCCAAGAAAGATAAATAAGATTACTTTGACTAAGGAATTGAAATGGCCAATGATGTTCCAGTAACAGAAAATAACTCTCAGAGTGATGGAAAAGACCAGACAGAATTAGTTATATTCATGTGTTAGATGGAGGGAGATAATTCAGTTCCAAAATTACCAGTGATTCTAGCAGAATTCTTCCCCAGGCATCCAATTATGGTCTTCAAAATTTTGCTTCAATAGAGTGTATGAATCAGAAATCCATATGTATTCAATGTCATAATATTTTGTTGATTGTAGGGCAAAGATGACTACAGAAATGGCATATCCCTTTTTGATTTTACAGGAAGTTAACATCTTTGCATTAGACAAAAACTAAACAAAATAGAACTAAATGCATTTTGGTTCCTCTGAAGGTAAAACAAAGTCCTCTAAAAAAGTGAAAAAGCAAGTTGTATGTCTTTGAACTTTTAAGATAAAGAGTACACCTTAAATTGATGGGCAGAGTTGAGACTACCGAACATGTAACATCTTATAGCAAGTTTCAAAATGTATGTTACAAAAGTAGTGTGCTTCACATTACCTCTATGTTAACAGGAAAGCTCATTCTTATCTTAAACTTTCTAGAGGAAACAGTCTTCACTTTATGTTCTTTTTTTCACTTTTTTCCTTTCTATACACTGAAGCTGAAAACAAATAATTTAAATTAACAAACTGGTAATAAAAAAGGGCTGTTCAGAATCCTGCCTGCAGGTCTTTAAAATGATGAAAGCGCTTTAAGATTGCTCTAGTCTCTGAACATGGATCCCAGTTTGAAAGATTGAAAATCTCCCTGAAGTCTGAAACACTTAAATAATTTAGATTAAATTTAAATTGTGCTACACTTTATAAGCCCAGAATCATAGTCACATCTTTACCGGAAAGCTTATAAAAATTTGAAATGCTCCAATAATTTTAAATCTTGTAGAAGCCCAGTACTTTCTAAATTAAAGTGCTAATAAAAAAATTAGCACTGAAATTTAAATCTCCATATGCAGTGTAGAATGATTTAAAATTATTGAAGCTTTTCAATTTTTTATGAGGTCTCTGTGCAGAAGTGAATCAAACAGCATTTTCAGTACAATGGAAATAAGATAGAAAATAAACATAGAAAAACTGTCATCAACATAACAGTGTAGTATGAGAACTTTTCCAGGGTGCTAAACAAGTTTTGAAAGAACAACTGCATATTGAAAATTGAGACAGATATAGCCTTCTTCTTAAAACATTTTCATAAAACTCAAGAGAAACTTTAGGTTCTGATTTTGTGCAAGCTACTTAATTTCTTTAAATCTCCATTTCCCCCTTTCTTAATTATATAATAAATTCATTGGGACAAGAACTTTCTTTTTTGTAATTGATATTCATTTGACTAAATAGGGATATCTACCATGTCCATATCCATATCTAATCAGTACTACTTCATAGTGAGAGGAGAGACACGTATATTTTTTGAAAACTGTTTATACAATTATAAACTCCTCCATAAGGTAAAGATCCCATCCTGAAGAAGCCTATTAGTCTCCATAGACAGTAATGGGGGCCTAAAGTCACTACTTTAGATATTGATTGCAGTATATAAAGTTTAGGGAAATGCAGCCAACTTGTTATTATCTTGTCTAATCATTAAGTCTTCCTGGTATTCCTGCAACACCTAATATTAAAAGCTATAAAAAATCCAAATAGATAACTTTAAATCTTCTGAATGTTAGGCAGTGAAATCGTTAGAAACAGTGAATATGCAGAGAACTCTCACAGATGTTTCTAAAGTGAAAAAAAAGAAAGAAAATAGATGGGTCATCTGTATCTAATGTGTTTTGGGGTTTTTTTGGTTTTGTTTTTTTTTTTTTTCATTGCATATTAATCACAGTTGAGAGAACTAAAGAAAGAAACTTATCAGGTATTTCATGCACTTTAGCTGCAAGGATGAATAATTTTCTTACAGAACTAATTATAGGAGAACCTGAAGAAAATCCAACCACTTCCAATGGCCTGGTTCAATCTGAGCTTCGGTAATAGACAGAGATTACTTTATTGGATGATAAAATCTTCCGACAGCTGAAGAAGGCTTCGATGTAGAGAACTACAGGTTCTCACAAAGCTTGTGCAAATGTCTTATACATGTGTGGAAAGACTATTACATGAGACCTGCAGAAACATAGTCCAGCTTCTTGTTCCTTTCCACAGAAAATCCAGTCTCCCTGGATTGATCTACAGTGATCTGTATATAGTTTTGATTCGGGCTGAGGGACCAGTTTCTGGTTACCTTATTACAGATTCATGTAATATTTCTACTGGCAGTTACTATGTCTAAATGTCTAGAGACAGAATTTTCAAGTGCTGGAGTTTTTTTTCCTGTCAAATTTCTTAAGTGTGTCAGTTTTTTCCAGTGTGACCTTATTGTGCTTACAGAGTAAACCTACTCTTTCAGTATGTTTGGGTATGGAGGACTGTTATTATTTGTTTGTCATTATGTTGAAAACTAAGTGTATATATCTCAACGTATCTGAGGTGAAATCAATCAGTCAATCAAACAAACAAAGGGACTTCAGAAATAAAGTTATAGTTAACCCCATTCACAGTTATCTCAAGTGTGAGGAACATGGGGATTGGGTAAATTATATTTTGTCAAATTAACAGTTGGGGACATATATTTTCTTTCAGCTGTTATGGTGTCTCCCCTACTCATGAAGATTCAAATGTCTAAGGACAGAAACAAAACAAAATTAAACAAACAAACAAAAGTATATTGAAGGTTTCTTTGTTGAAATAGGAATTTCTCACATTTTTTAGAGAAGGCCACGTGAATATTTCCCCCACAAACTTACACATCTAATTCAAAGCTTGATTATTGTAAACACAAGTTCTTGAGATAAAAGATATGTACAGTGCAAAATAGAGACAATGCAATAACTGAAAACAGAGAGAGATATTTTGAAACTGTTGTCCCTATAAAGGAACAATACCCAGACAGGATTCAACAGAGCTAGAGTCAACTGTCTATAAGTCTTGTCAAGCCATTGAGTGCTTGACTGCCAAAAGGGTGTCACTATCTATTCTAGAACTTATTTTACTTTCTGTGGATTGATTTTCTTCTTGGGTTCACCAAAGGGAGTATTTTCTTGGCTTAGTAGTTCTACTTATGTTCAGTTTTTTTTAGACTAATTTGGCATTGAGAAAAGTATTTTCTTCCTAACATGTTGAATGCCCTAGCCGCATTCTACATCATGATATCATATAGTTTATTCCATCACTATGTATCCTGCTCAGAGGATCTGAGAGGTCAGAGCTGCTCCTTTAAATCCTCTAAACCTGATGCAACTTGAGTGAGTAGTAAATGACTGTGTAAAGAAAGAGTGGAAACAGAAGCTTCAGACCTCTTGGATTAATTAATATTCAGAAATAATGTCTGAGAAATTTTGAACCTAGTTTGCAGGTACTTAAATATAAGGTGACCACAAAATGGCCTTTCACAATGGAAATTTATCATCCTGGAACCAGATCCACAGAAGTATGGAGATGCTGAGTTCTTCATATTCCGCTCTTACAAAGAGGAATTAAACAACTCAATGTCATTGCTGAACTGGCCCTAGCTACTGTTATTGACATCTGTGAAATAAGACATTTATTAACTGCAAGGAAACTACTCAGAATTAATTTCAGAACTTAAATTTTATTCTTAGACATATTTAGAAAAAAGATGCATCCAGGACTGAAATTTTTACATGTTCATTTTGCAGAATGAATGAATATCATCTAGTTTCTTTCCTAATGAGTTATGAGAGAATTTGTCTTATAATAAAAGGAAACCAAAAGAACTCTTTTGAGTTTTGAACCTATGTGACTGTTATACTGGCAGACTGAAGTACTGTGTAGAGATCCTTCAGTTAGCTTAAGCGTAAGCATGAAGAAACTCAAATTGTCTCACTTATTGGTGGCTTACAATTGCTGGTAATTCCTTTCTGTTTCCTAAATCAGACTGATATTGAACATTTTTTTTTCCTTAAGTACAATTTCTTAATAAAGGAAGTTAAGCCTGCATTGTTATTTTTATCATTAAGCTTACTTGGAAAGTCCAGTTTAAGCGACAACAACATCTGAGCCTCTAACTCGGGTTTGCATAATTAGTCAACTAAAAATTTTATCTGTATTTCCCTGAGAAGGAAATTTTTCATTGATAGGAAAAATTTGAGAAAAAAATCAAAACACATAAGCAAGCTGTGTCCACAAAAGAAGCAAAGCTGAATTCCAGTATTATAATTCTTAAAAAGAGATAGATTGTTCCCAATTTTGGCAAAAGAAAGTTTGTGGTCATAACTATGTGAAATATTGAGATAATATATATTTCTTGTTAAAGTAGCTTGTAAATGGCCACCACCTCCAGCAGCGTCAGGGCACAGGAATTCTTCCTGCCTGGCCACTAGAGACCAGCCCCATGTACCTTGGGGTATCAGTTCCAGGACAAAGGCTGCTGCTGGATTCTCTTATGTACACACACACACAGATGCATGCACAAAGGACACCGATACAGCTGGTCACACACATGGCCTGAGATGAGTCATACACATCACCCCTGAGATGAGTCACTGCTTCCCAGTAGCCCCCACACACAGGACTCACACCAGACACAGACCATACCCTCAAGAGTGATCTTGGGCTGGCAGAGGCAGAAAGTCACTAGAGCTGCACACACACTACACTGCCCAGGTTCAAAAGCACATGGACATTCATAGATTCCCCGAGCACTGGCACAAACCCTTTGCCCACCCAGCATGCCTGGACTGAATTACAGGCCCCCTTACCCACGCCACAGGTCCCTGACTCCTGGCTGATTCTGATAGGTGCTTGCTGCAAGCATGCCGCACTCACACACTCAGCCCCTCTGCGTCCCACACTCACAAGTCTCCTTCAAACACTAGCATGGCCCATCCTCCTTCCTGCTACCCTCTGGACCGGGGGCCTCCTGCTCTCTGGTTTGTCCAGCTTGGAGTTTTCCAGAAAACCCACATGCACACCCCACATACATACATCCCACGTACACCTGATTTGGAGAAGATGTAAGACCCTCCCCAAGCAGCTGGAATGTGGGCACACTGAGACAGTAACCTACCATCACATCACAGACACTGACATTTGATTACATGAAACCAGACCCTTTTATACCCTTTTGTGTCTATTCACCTTTTTCTCTCCCCCCATAATTTATTTTTCCTCCCTCATAAATTATTGAATAAATTTTGCATAATACCAAAGGACATATTTGAAGATGCATATCTTCATGGTCCTCGTTTCCCCCTTCTTACCTCTTAAATAGTCCACGTTGTCTCTCTCCAAATCCGCGCCTGAAGTTCTTAATAACTTTTCAATTAGTAATTCTAGACTTTTGTTCTTTGTCCCCATCTTCTTGGTCTGTGTGGTGGTTTGACCTTGGATAAACACCTGGTGTCCAACGAAACTCTTTCAAGGCCTTTTCTTCCCCCCGTTTTCACCTTCCAGAGGGAAGGAAAAAAAAAAAAAACAACAGCTAGGCATTTACAGCTAGAGATAACAACCGAAAGAGGAGCTTTGATAATACCACGGGCAAAGCAGAATTTAGAATAATGCTAAAATTTATTCCTAACAAACTAAAAACAAGAAAGAGAAACAGGTTAGAAACACCTTTCATGCCCCCTCCTTCCCCTGATGGTGCGGGAGAGAGGGAAATGGAGGGTTTACAGTCAGTTTTTGTTGAGTCAGCCATTCAGAGATGTAAGTCCAAAACTTAAGCAGCAGTTCTGTCTCAGGGGCTTTCCTGTGGGCTGCAAAGGGGACAGCTTGCTTCACCACAGTCGTCACCACAGTCACAGGGGAATCACAACTGAGTCCTTCCCCTGCGTTCTGTGGGGTCCACCCACAAGAGAGATCCTCTGCTCTCTTGTGAATCATTCCATGGGGTACAGTCTCTCATAAAAAGCTGGCTGTACCTGCTAAGCATGGCTTTCTCCCTCCGTGGGTCTCGGCTGCAAATCTCTACAAGACTCTGCTCCACCTTGTGGGCCTCCTGCTATGCGTGGACTCCCCTCTGTGGGTCTCCGCTNAGGATGGAGGGAAAGTCCCAGGGGCTTCCAACAGAAGCCAATCTTCCTCTTATAAAAAAAAAAACAAACCCTAATCAGAGAAACCCATGACAGGCTGTCAGATTTTCTTGCTTTCCCATTTTCTTATTATCCCCTTTTACAATTAGAAGGTCCTTGATAAGATAATTTGGATGATGCAGACCCCTCACCCTCCACATACCTTTCCAGTTATGTGCTGTTTTTGTCTGTGATGGTTAATTTTCTTCCTAGTAGCTAGTTAGGGGCTTGGTTTTGTATATATGCTGAAAATGGGGTTGATAACACAGAAATGTTTTCATTATTGCTGGGCAGAACTTACACGGTCTGAAAGATTTTTCTGCCTCTCATGCCACACCACCAGTGAGGAGACTGGGGATGCCCAGGAAGCTGGTAGTACATCTATCTAATTTTCATCACAGCTGCTCCTCTGCTGCTATATTTTGTATTTGTGATGAGGATGGTGTTGGTAGCGTACCAATATTTTAGCTTTCGCTGAGCAGTGCTTACATAGCATCAAGGCCTGGACAGCTGACCAAAGGGATAGTCCATGCCATATGGTATCATACTCAGCACGTAAAGCTGAAGGAAGAAAAAGGAAGAAAAAGGACATCTGGAGTGATGGCATTTGTCTTTCCAAGTCACTGTTATCCATGATGAAACTCTCCTTGCCTGATGACGGCAGAACACTGATGCGACATGATGAAAGAATTCCTTGTTTTGTTTTGCTTATGTGCAGGGCTTTTACTTTACTTATTAAACTGCCTTCATCTCAACCTGTGAGTTACCTCACTTTTGCCTTCGTGATTCTCTTCCCATTTCACTGTGGAGGATTGAGCAAGAGGCTCTCTGGGCTTGAGCTACTTCTTTGGGTTAAACCACAAAACTGTCCTTTTAAAATTGTTAACTGGTAGGACTAGCTGGCCTTCCTGCTTTTACTAATTTTGTAGTGGATTGAATGATCTAGTACAGTCATATGTCTATGGGTATCTAGTATCAGCCCCAACAGCAAGCTGAAATGTACTGTTTATACCAAGGAGCATTCCATGTTTTTCAGTGCAAAATGAATATTAGTGACACTGTATTTCTTTTAAGTGTTCAAATTAGCCCCTGTTTCTACTCAGAGCGTAATTTTGACACAGAACATTATAAACAAGAATTCATTGTTTATAATTTTTTTTTTCTTTTTACCAAGGAAATGGACTTGGGGTCTTTAACAAAAGAGTGTGCTATGAGTGGTCCTGGTTGAGAAGAGATATCCAAATATTTTTGAGAATTAAATATATTCAGTGTGCTCCACTATTATTTATGGCAGCCCTACTTTTCACTCTCCACAAGCATTCAGAAATTTAATCAGAAATTTAATAAAAGAACTCTTTCAAGTCTCATGCTGCTAAAATGTGTCAGAGCAATGCAATGCCCATAATGCCCACATGCTGATCAGTTCTTCTATTTCTTAAGTGACCATATTAAATAAAACTATTTGTCACATTTCAAAGCACATTTTCAAATGTTCATAGGTATCCTGCAGCACCAAGGAAAACATTATACTGCACTTGCTGAGCTGCTAAGTTGCTATTGAATTTCATTTTATTGTTCCTGTGATTTAAAAAGCAGCAAACTTAAATTTACTAGAAATAGATATGGAAGACATAATTGTGCTTGAGCCTAAGGATCTATGTATATGTTATCAAGGAATATTTTTTAAGAATTAAATCTAGCATATAAATGAAATTGAGAACAGAATTTTTTTGTTGCTGTTCAAATTATTTCGGTTTAAGCAACAACTCTTAAAACAGTAGTGGAAGAATGAAAGGAAAAACAGGCTATTTCATTTTTATCTTTATTCTGCATACAGATTTTGTTTCACTACTAAGGGTAAAAAATATTAAAACTACAACATGAGATATTTTAGTCAATGTTTGTTAAAGCCATGGAAATCTAAAATCTTGACTTCTACACCTTCCCCTCAAGGTCCTTCACTATAACCATTGCCTTCCTTTGGACACTAACAGCTTAATGTCTTTCTTATATTGTGGAGCCCAAAACTGCACACAATATTCAGGGTGAGGTCACTCCAGTGCAGAGCAGAGTGGGACAATCCCCTCCTTTGAAAGGCTGGCCATGCTTAATGCTTTGCTTGACGTACCCTAGGGCACACAGACACACATACACATACACGCATACACTCATGTGCATATATATACGCATAATCAGAATAAGGCCCATATATCTTTTATTAGTCAGGCTGGTAATTTTGTCCTGGTGTATTTCTAGCTTAAATTGCCATGGTATCTGTGAAATTACTCTAGATGTATGGTAGTGAAGGATCAGAACTCGCCTTTTTTGTTCTAATCCTGACTTTTCGTTTTAAATGAAATTGAGCTTGCTCTGATACGCAGATCCCTGTCTTTGCACAAAATAAAGACATTTCGCAAGCTCAGCATAACTACAGTCTCTGCAGAGATTTGGATATAAGCCAATTTTAAGTGATGTTGTATCATCAAAAATGTCTGAAGAATTGTGAACAAATTTGTCAAGAGATAACCGTCATAATCCTAGTTTAAATTTAGGGTCACAGCTGCTCCATACTGCCAGCAGAGTAAAAAGTGAAAGGAAACCAAGGCACGTAAGTCCACTTGTAAAGCAATAAGCATCTGAACCCAGTACGATGTCCCACTTGCATATGTGTTATGTATGTATGTACTTATGAATGTAAAGAGGTGATTTCTAATTTAACTTATCCTTTCCTCATTGTTTTGTTGCTTTTCGGATTTTTGTTTTTGTTTTTTACTAGGTAGCAGTCGTAGTACTGGAAGGAAACACTGTAACAGGAGTGTCTTTGCCTGCTGGTGAGTGATTTGTGATGCTCCTGCCTGGAGTTAATTATTTTTATGCATAAGGAAACATAAAGCTGTGAGTAAGCTAGATGAACTCAATAGAATGAAGGATAGAATAGGGTAGTCAGTGAAAAGCTGACTATTGTATTTGTATTGGCAAAGATCCCTGGTCATTTATACACACAAATCAAATTATCTCACCCTATTTAATTTCAGTCAGCCCATGACTCCATCATTACCTAGGGCTGTTCTTTTAGACATTCTGAGAATCATATAAATCTTGGACACTGCTGAACAAGGGGGGCCCTAGCTCATCATTAAGTCCCACTTAGAACAACAAAACAGGTATTCCTACAATTCTCTTCTTTGCACTGGATTCAGCAGTCATTCTTAGAACACTAGTACTGCATGCAGAACACTTTATAGCATGGACAGTATTTTCCACTGACTTGACAGCAGGACGCATATTAAAGTCTACTTTCTTCCTGAACAAAATAAACTACCTTAGCATTTTGCCTTCCATTTTTTCATAAGAACTTGAAAATGAAGTGAAGTTTGTCTTCACTAATCTAAAATATTTATAGTTAGTGGAAAATAACGTTTACTTTTGGGTGCTAGTCATCTCATTGTAAGGCAAAGACCAAAAATTTTGCTCTTCAAGTGTCTATTTTTGTTCCTCCTTCTAAGAAAATACAGTAAAGAAGTTCCAGTGATGATAGTGGTGTGTGTTCAAGAAGAATGCCTAATTCTTTGAATATGGTAATTCAGGAATTTAAAAATACTTCATCTTCTAGTACTGGAATGCTAGAATCACACACTAGGAAACAAAAAAGAACTCTGATTATGTAGCCCAATGATCAGATGAGTCTGGGAGCTGAGAGTACTGCTTGAAACATTTTTCTTTTTTATTTAATGATTTTTTAAGATAAAAATAGCCCTTGGAGTAACAATCTGAAAGCATGTCACTCTTCATCTTGGCCATATTGTGTTAGAGACATAAAGCATTTTAAGGAGCCATTTCTGGATCTTTAATATGAGATAGTCTTAGATTTTGAAAGTCTTTGTGCTCTTCCATAAAACAAGTTCATGTCTATAGTTGACCATCATTGTGTAAATAAAGATCTATTTTTTAAAGCTATTTCTTCAGCACCTAAGTCAAGGATAAATCATCTGCATTCTCCTGAAATAATATAGCAGTTCCTAAATGTTTCTGAAACCTATTCTTCAGCTTACAAAAGTAAATATCCTAACTGATTGCTAAAAGAGGTTTCTTCTAAGAAGGAAATTAAATTCATTAGATACATGGAATTACATTTCTTATGCAATTTTACACAAATCTCTTCCAATTTTCCTGATACTACAATTAACGTCATTGCTACTCTGGATAAAGAATGTATTAAAGATACAAGTGTAGAGAAACAGATCAAAGCTCATGTTTTGTCATAGCTTCTTGTGATGGTTTTCTGTATACCTAATGGGAGACTACAAAAAATCAGGTAATTCTTAGCAAAGATTAGGTGCAAGCATGAAAAAGTCCAGTTAACTTCCTCTTTCTTTCTACAGTAGTATGCTTTGAAGGTTATTTTTTTTTACCACAATGATTATTTACTTACCAATAAAAAAATAGATATTTGTAATACAATATTGGCAAAGTTAACTAGCCAAACCAGAAATTGGATGGTGGCTTTTGTATTTTTTGTCTTTCTGTTACTCTTTTAGACTATATCTGATTAACTAGAAATTAAAAAAGGAATCCTAAATATCAGTGATCATAGTCACTTTGGCAAAATACAGAAACAATTAAAGATCCTGGCCTGCTTAAAATACTTGCTGATTTACATTTTGGACCAGTCTGTTTGGAGAACCTCTGGATGTAAGAAATGGTGGAGGTAAAACTCTTATTCTTATTCTTTTATTACATCCTTCAAGGGGCTCCGCAGTTTGTATCTGCAGCTGAACTGAATGGTCAGATGCTACAGAGGGTCATTCCAATGAGGATGCCCTAGCTGGAATATTTTTTGTGTCTATTCGTGGTTTGCACACATATGGCATTCCCTGACAACTTTCCATGTCCCCATATTGCACTGTAAACTGCACTGGGTATCTTTGGCATAATTCCAGTCTTAGACATCTATTTGGAACTTCTAACATTCATCCTGACCCCATTTGAACTATACAAACTTCATGACTTGTCATTATTCCTTACATAAATGGAACCTGTTTGACTTATGCCCTTAGCTATCTTCTTGTTCTAAAAGGGATCTGTGTATGAAGAAGTGAAGTCAGACAGAAAAAGCTTTCTCCTATGGCTCTCAGGATCTATGTATCTCTTTATATTAAATCTCATCTGCTTGCATTGCTGCAGTTTTTAGTCTCAGATTCTTTCTATAAACTCCACCCACCTCAGATGGGAAGGCTCTCTGGTATGTCTTCTATGCATCAATTACTGATCATCTGCCCAGAGAGTAATAATAATGAGCTCTCTTTCTCAATTTTTTTGCTTTTAGCCTGGTCTCCAGAAGAAAGAAGAATAATCAGTTTGTTTTGGGGGTATTTTTGTTTGTTTGTTTCTCTAAATCAAATTACCTCTATAACTTTCCACTTGACTTCTGCCAAACATAAGAGAAATATTAGGGTATCAAAAATGAGTTTCATAAAAATTCAGTGACCACAAGAAAAAAACCCAAATTTTAATGTCTCCTTTGAAAAGCTGGCAGGAAGAACTGGACAGCTAGCATATGAGTACTGAAAAGACATCAGCATACATGCAGACAGTCCATCACTCAGGCAGGGCATGTAGGTAAAGACACAAATTATGCAGGTGATACCCTTGAGGAAAATATACTGGGGGAAATTACATCAATCTTTGAAGAAAGGGATTTCACTAATTCTGCCACTCATAGGAAATAAGTCTCCTTTATTTAAACGTTTGTTTTCACAGTGAAAAAAAATTGTCTAAATAGTTATTATCTATTCTATTGGGCTACAGTTCAATTTCTGTGACTCTCAGACTTAAATGTAGCACAAATACTTATGTCTGTGTTCTTCACTCCAACTTTTACTTGATTTCTTGCTTAAACCAAGGGAAAAGATGAAATTTTTTATGGCTCCTGTTCCCATACTTCCCAAACTCTGAATACAAACTGAAGAAGAGGATCTGTTCTTTGTGCCACAGGCAAAAGGTCTTCAGGCTCTGTCTAGACATTCTTTTTCATGCTTGCATAATCTACTACAGTGTCCTGCTTTGTAGATTGGCATGTAGTATATATTAGAGCACCTGCTATTGGATTGTGCAGGTGGGGTTTCTTTGGATGGAAACCAGGATAAAAAGAACTGGCATGTGCTTCATATAGAGTTACATTGTTCTGATACGGGATTAGTATGGACCTAAAGCAGCTTTAGAACATGAAACATTCTAATGCTTATATCTTAATACAGAAGTTAAATATTCAAATAAAATATTTGCCTATTTTAAAGTAAAGGCAGTACAAAAACTTTTGTATGACATTTACTGAATAGGATGTTTTATAAGAAGCTATATTTTATTTTTGTCTTTCACTGCCTAAGTTGTCTCTCAAAAGGTTAATCATTTGTCACATTGAACAAAATGACAGAAAGGATCAGAGAAGCAATGACAGGTGAAGGAATCCTCACAACATAGTCAGTAAAAGAGTACACTGACTCAGCTATTCCTAAGACTTAAAAGGACAATTATTAGACCATTTCCCCTGGGGTGAAGCTCACCAAAATGATTCAGCAAAATAAATTCCCTAGAAAACCATACAAACTAAATGGGATTATTGTCTAAAAGATAATAAGACTTCCTACAGGATGCAGGGAAAATAGAATTTTGGGACAAAAAGACATGGTGTGTTCTAAGAAAATTGTGAAAATGTATGATGTTTATTATGGGATGTGTAGAGAGCGGATCAAAGGTGGATTGGAAGGAACAAGTCGAGCAGGGGAAGAGAGAAAAAGGGCTCAAAATCACTGTGTCTAAGCAACCCATTGGTCAGTTCATGAAGTGTATGAAGTCCTTTGCCTGAACACTGCAATCAGTCCTATATTCTTACAACACTGTTCCTTTTTTCCAGGTATGTCACTGTCTTCTATGTTCATAGGTACTTGAGCCACTAATGAACTCCGAGCTGGACAAGCCAATGAGTAGAATAAGGGGTGTGAGTGACCTTGTCTGGAGAGGCAGGCTATGGGTCTGATACCAAACAGGTTTAGGTTCAGATTCAAGCAAGTAGAGGAGGCCAGACTCTGGGCCAAGCTATTGAAGAAAATCACATTGTGCTTGTGCATATTCTACTAGTGAATTTAAAGCTGATCAGCTGAAAATGTAGAACAGAAGTGGATGTGCTGGTCATGTTTATGTGACCACTGTTTTGATCTGTGTGACCAGCTGTATTTGTTTGTGAATCAGGAATATGTGCTCAGACTCATTACTGACTGAACCTGGGGACATGAAGCCAAAGCAGCCTCCTATCCATCTGGCAGGAACTAGACAACATCTGAATGTGAAAGAGGTGATGTTATATGTGCCAGGGAGCAGCAGAAGAGAGTTACTCTGCAAGGCAATGCACATCAGAAACTGAGGGTGACAGCAAAGCAGACAGGACACTGTCAAAGATCCAGCAACAGAAAAAGAAGAGCAGATCTGCTGTTAGAAACCAAGTTCAGCCAACAATCTGGTGGTAACCACACAAGGCTGCTCATGGCTTGGATAGGTGCACTCTTTGCTGGGTTACAAACTGGCTGAATGGCCAGGCCTAGAGAGTGGTAATGAATGGTGCTGCAGCCCACTGGGGGTCAGTCAAAAGTGGAGCTCCCCAGGGCTCAGTGTTGGGGCCAGTTCTGTGTAATATCTTTATCAATGATCTGGGCAAGGGGATTGAATATGTTGTGACAGGGTGTTGATCTACTGGAGGGTATGAAGACTCGGAAAGAGGGACATGGATAGCCTGGATCAGTGGGCTGAGGCCAACTGCCTTGGACAATTGTTGAGGTTCAACAGGGCCAAGGTCGAGGTTCTGCAGCTGGGTCACAGCAACCCCATGCTACAGGCTTGAGGAAGAGCAGATGCATTGCTGGCCAGATGAAAAGGCCTGGGTATGTCAATTGACAGCCAGCTGAACATGAGCCAGCAGTGTGTTTAGATGGCCAAGAAGGCCAAGGACATCCTGTTTTGTATCAGAAATAGTGAGGTCAGCAGGATCAGTGATCATCCCCTTGTACTCAGCACTGGTGAAGCTGCAGCTCAAATACTATATTCATTTTTTGTCCTCTCATTATGAAAAAAAAACAAACCATTGAAGTACTGGAGTTTGTCCAGAGAAGAGCAATGAACTTGTTGAAGAATCTGGAGCATGAGTCATCTGAGGAGCAGCTGAGGGAACTGGGGCTGTTTAATCTGAAGAAAAGAAGGCTCAGGCAAGACCTTATCCCTCTCTACAAATACCTGAAAAGAGGTTGTAGTGAGATTATAAAGATATCCATGCATTTGATGAAGGAAGTTCCATTTTAATAATGAAGCACTAAATATAACTTTTCACCACCTTATTTCCCTACTGAATACTCTTAGTCATTTTCAACTAACATCTGTTAGATTATCCCCAAAGTACTCTGTTTGTACCATCAGAAGCTGTTGTGCTGAAAAAGACCATCTCTTCTACCATCAAGGACAGGGAAACATAATATACAAGCAAAAGATTTCAGAGCCAACCACTTTTTCCTTACCTACAACATATGAAAAAAGATACACAGAAGTAAAATAAACATACACACAAACAAGCTGTATTCCATTTCCTTCTCTGTTCTGTGGAAGTATACAATTCCAGATGACTATCTACATTGCAGTCAGCAATTTATTGCCCCGTGAGGTAATACATAATTACAAAATGCAATTTCATAAATTTTCTGGAAAAAAAAAAGAATAAGTTTTCATATAGAATCACTACATCTACAGCTCTCCCAGTTTTTGTTGACCATACCTAGTGCTATGTTGCATTCTTGCTTTTCTTTCCCTCACATAATCACAGAAGGAATCAGGTTGAAAGGAACTACAGTGTCTGGTCCAACATCCCTGCTAAAGCAGGGTTATCCTAGAGCACATTGTACAGGATTGCATCCAGATAGTTCTTGAATATCTCTGAGGAGAGAGACTCTACAACTCTTCTGGGCAATCTGTTCCAGTGCTTGGTCACCCACACAGTAAAGAAGTTCTTCCTCATATTCAAGTGGAACAGCCTGTGTATCAGTTTCTGCTTGCTGCCTTTTGTCCTATTGTTTGGCACCATCAAGAAGAGCCTGGCTTCATTCTCTTGACACCCTCCTTTCAGATATTTATGTACATTAAAGAGGTCCCCTGTCAGTCATTCCATCCTGAGGCTAAACAGCCCCAGCTCCCTTGTGTTTCCTCATAAGAGATACTCCAGGCCCTTGACCAACTTTGTTGCCTCCTGCTGGATCCACTCCGGGAGCTCCACGTCTCTCTTGTACTGAGAACCCCAGAACTGGACACAGCACTCCAGAAGTGGCCTCACTAGGGCTGAGTAGAGAGGCAGGATCAAGTTCCTCGACCTGCTGGCCATGCCCTTTCTAATGCACTCCAGGATTCTGTTGGCTTTTTTGGCCACAAGGGCACACAGCTGGCTCATAGACAGCTTGTTGTCCACCAGGATCCAGAGAGCTACTTTCCAACAGATCAGCGCCCAGCCTTTAGTGGTGCCTGGACTTATTCTTCCCCAGGTGCAGGACCCTACATTTTCTTTTGTTGAGTTTCAGACTGTTTTACTCTGCTCATCTCTCAAGCCTGTTGAGCCCCTTCTGAATGAAGGGGCTCTGAATGAATGTGTGAACCCCCACATAGCCCTCTGGGGTATGAGCCAATTTGCCCTACTTTGAGTAATCAGTGAACTTTCTGAGGAGGCCCTCTATCCCCTCATACAAGTAACTGATGAACAAATTAAACAATAGTGGGCCCAGTATTGAACTTTGGGGAACACCACTAGTGACAGGCCTCCAGCTAGACTCTGTGACGCTGATTACAACCCTCTTGGATCTGCCATTCAGCCAGTTCATAATCCACCTCACTGTCCACATATCTAATCCACATTTCTTAAGTTTGACCGTGAGGATACTGTGAGAACAGAACTAATTTCTGTAGAGCTAGTTTCTATGTTCATTGAAACTTACAGTCATTGACATGCTGCTTTAAGTTGTATTAGATATTGCAGCCTAGTAAACATCTTCCTTTACTACTGTAAACCACTGAAAAACATCAGAGGAAGATGGTAAAATTACAGGGTTCAAATTTTCAAACAGACTGTTCTTATCAAGGAACATAGTTGCCATGAGCTTCCTTTATAAACAATGGAGACAAGTGTTGTAGGAGATTAATCAAAACTGTGTCTTTGCTTAAATATCCCACTGTCTGTCATTCTTTCCTGCGCGTAAGAAAAATAGAGTCAGGGAGCAAAATAAAATCTCAGAAACAAGATGTCCAAAATAGACAGAAAGTTAGTAATCACTCTTACACTACATTTTCATTGGTTATCCCTTTCAAATAGGACTTTCTGGGGCTGTTGAAATAGCGCAGGAGTTCAGAATTCAGGAAAACAATTGGTCACATGCTTGTATAAATTCAAAACTAGGTAGAAATATTGACCTGTTATGATTACAAATGAGTACTAGTATTGACTCGCTATTGCCAATTAAAATAAATTGGCCTATTTATGGCCAATAAATTGCAGATGAGGAAAATGCTGAATAGTCATTGGAATTCCTTGAGACACAGGGGGTCACACTAAGCAAGAAATAAGAACTGATTGTTTATCTCTTGTTCTTGAATAATAGTAAGAAGATAATCCAATCCTCTGCATCATATTTCTCGCTTCTTGCAAAACAGTTGGATTTTTCATTTTATGAAAAATGCCACCAGAAAACCATTCACTATGTTTTCCAGATAATCCAAGTTGCACATCACTGAAATGCTTTGGGGATTGTAGTAGACTTTTGCATGGAAACACTCAGTTGAAAACTGTGTGTCATTCCTCATAAACAATAGAGTGGTAGGAATTTCAAAATAATATCAGAAGGTCCCTGAAATGAATGTCCTAGTGCAATTTAAATTATTTACCAACTTTAAATCATATGTATGAAAAAGAAGAGTAAATAACTAACAAATCAATAACAAAGAAAGTGATAAATTTACTGTGACATACAAAACCCATCAAACACAAATTTGTAGATGACAATATTGGGCTATAAATACTAAGCTCAAAAAACCAGAACTAACAATATCAGAAAAGTGATTTTGACTGACAGTGGGATCAGAAACACTGCAGATCTCATTAGAAATAATAATTTCCATATGCAGTATGTGTTACAAATCTGTTGCACCTTTCAAATATGAATCTTACAGGTGAAATAGTATCTTTCAAGGCTATTTAAGTGCTACTCAGATTCTGCCAATATCACATATGACTACATTCAAAGCTGAATTTCCTGGCATGTATTTTGCTCTTTACATCTATTCACATTTCATAAACAGAAAGGCATACAGTTTTAACAATTTGTCCCAGAGGCAAAAGCATAAAGAAGGTCATGAGAAAAACAAAGCATGTTATCCTAAATTAAAATGAAGACAGGGAATTAGGAAGTTCTAAAATCTTACAGCTTGAGCTACAACAGAGCAAGGGAACAGGAGAACAAGATATTCACTTATGTGTTTAAGAAGGGAAGAATCACTTTCTTTCTGAAGGGATTATTTATTTCAGTCTCATAGCTTCTGTGATGCATTGAATGCTTGACATTGTTATAGAAAATCAATGAAATTCAATCTGAGAAAGTTGTGTTGCATGCATTCAAACCTGATGGTTGCATAAATCAGTATTTCTGTTTTAAAAAAATCCTTGGCTCAAAAGAAAACCACATTCATTTGTATACCTTTTTACTTCTCTTTTAATGACAAGTGTGATGGATATTTTATTTTTCTTCTGAGGGACTTCAATTACCAGTTGGCATTCAACTGCCCTGTTAAGCTCAGCAATGAATGATATCTCTTTATAAAAATCTGATTAGGAAACCTGCCTTCAAAGCATTTTACTTATTGAGCTTTTTCACAAAGGGACACTGAGGTGAAAGATATTTATGGTGATAGTAAAGGCACATAACCATTTTTTTCATTCAGACTAACTAAAGCACTTACATTGCACAGTTGAAGTATTCCTATTGACTGTACAAAAATTACAATATGATAAAATAATAAGCTTTTCAAATATTGCTAATATTCATTGAAATAGCAGTATACTTGATTTGTTAGAATTTTACAAGACAACTAATGTTAAAAGGAAGAGATGAAGGAAATTGATCTATATTTAATACAGTATATATAAGCATTGAGCCAGATGTTCAGGAAGTGAAAATCATATACAGTGCTTCCAAATGTAATATAATATATATATATGTATATATATATAGGTACACAGTCATTTAAGGGGCCATGTTCTAATTTACTAAAAGAAAGTATATAGGATTTTTTACACCATATCAGACCACTGATACATCAGATTTTCAGGATTAAACTAATACCTGAAAATATAGGAAAAATTAAGCATACTTATTGTAACACTGCTAGCTTGGGAGCACTGCAATGACGTGAGCTGAGAATTGTTTCTCATAATGCAGTGATCATTTACCACCTGCCACAGAAGATTTGGTTAGTCTCTTGTCTCTGTTTCGATTAAAACCATAAAGATAGATTTTCTATTAATGGCCTATAAATTTAATTGACATACAGTGTCATTCTGGGTAGTTTTCTATTAATGTATAGCCTAAAGGAATTCTAAACCTCATAGTGGTTTAAACAAATTTATGCTATTATAAGTTTTTTTGCCACTTCAACATCGTTTCTGGTCACTTTTCAAAAACATCTTACAAACTTACAGACTTACAAACTGCCAGCTCTAGTTCAATGGTCTCATAACTTCTGTCCTGAAAGATGATACAGGGAGTATACAGGTTCATAACTGTGCGCATTCTTCTATAGGCTTATATAGGCCAAGGCAAAATTATAGGTTTGTATTTTGCATTTATCTTTCCAGCTGAAGAAAAGTTTATGAATGTTTTTTTTTAGTATCTACAAGTGCCTATTCTAACTGACTATCCCCATAACAACTGTACATTACAGATATTCTTTAGGTTTTGGATACATCCATTGTGCAAATCTGAAGCAATGGCCTCAGTCTCCAGTATGGATTCCCATGTGTTGTTTTTAATTCAAAAGGAATATTAAGATAACATGACACAACAAAACAGAACACGTAACATAACGTAACATAACATAACATAACATAACATAACATAACATAACATAACATAACATAACATAACATAACATAACATAGAGATGGTAACAGTAAGCCTCTGAGTCCCTGATTATGCAGAAAATTATCACTAAGTAAATGTGTATTAGATATATTATACTTCAGTAAAATAAATATAAGAGGCGAAACAGGCTTTTATTTTGTTCCTCATGAAAAAAAATAACCACTACACACTGCTGTGACTAGAGCAATATGTTTCAATTTTTCTTTATTTTTTTTTGTGTACCAGCATATGTGAATATTATCAATACATCTTCTTAAATTCTATCCCCTAGAGTGTTTTTATTTTATTTTGGTTGGTTGGCTGATTTTTTTCACTCTCTATTAATTCCCAGATAATTTTGCTTAATTGCAAGCAGTTAGGTTGCAATTTTTCTCAGAAACTAATGTGTCTGATGTTGAGTTTATAACATCAGTTTTAGCATTTAGCTGAGAACCACAGAATAGATAATAAATCATCCTATAGAGTAAAGAGCATAGTTGATTCAGCAGCTAGCATATTTGCATCAAATTTCTGAAGAATATATTTTTAATGTACTAGATAATAAATCTATAATACTTATACTGATTATTTAAATAAATAATTATACTAATTTATACTACCTATAGAGGCTTAAAGGACAGCATGTGATTCATTTACTGGGAAATGTGCTTTAGTTAGCTGTATAAACTGTTCTTTTATTTATGTGTTTACAGATTGTTGCCTATAAGGGAACTGTTTATAATAACGTCCACAAGTATAGAATTGACTTGAGAGACATGCATAAATGCATCTGAGTTCTGTTAAAACAGTTAGAGAGCTTTGGCTTTACAAATGAAAAGAATAGCTCATTCTGTAATGCTAGAAGTCATTGTGGAACTAGGAGTGGTCTGCTGTGAAAAAACAACAGTGAGTATACTCCAAATGGTCAGGAGTCTTTAAAGTTAACTTTAAGACAGGTTCAGCTTCCTATTCATTCCTTATCATTTTTATCATAAGTTATGTATGGGCTTAAAAATCAATGTGATATTGAAAAGAGTAATTTAGATATCCTTTGATAAAAATAATTGCCTATTTTCGAGTTCATCTAGTTGCTATGCTCACCTTCATACACCTATACTATATTTAACATTGCAGCTTATGTTAAAATAATATTTGTAATTTTTTTCCACTCCAGGTATATATATCCCACTTAGAGCCTCATTTATTTTACTTTTTCTCAGTTATTACATTTTCTCAAAGGCTATGTTCTTAGACGTTCCAACTTTATAACTACATACATGAGAATTAAAGCATTATAGCTGGCAATTCTGTATATACTTGCGACTAAAATCATTCACATGTTTTAAAAGAGAGTGTCTGTAATGTGAGGAGTTTTTCCTATTAGAATGGGATACTTCCTTGTATAGCCTTTCCAAACTTTACCCTTAAAAATAACTATTATTTGAGAAGAAGATTTACTGATAGATTAAAACATGAAAAAAAAAGGGCAAATATGTGCTAATGTCCAAAACCTGAAAAATAAGAAATACTTTTAAAATCTGTGCATTCATAGGGAACTTTAAATAATGTTTCATGATGACTTTGGTGACAAAGCATTTCTAAGTAAACTTCCTGGTTGTGAGTGACCAACTTTCTTGGCTTTTAGAAACATCTTTTAAACCTTCAAATGTCTTTGTTATGGAAGGTAATTTTATAAACCTCAGAGAACTAAGAAGGAGAGGAGGTCTAAAAGTGCTTTGTTTGTGGGAGTTAACAGTTACTCCCCAAGTGCTTTTCATTTTGGAAAAGGGCTGAGGATATAACTAAGACCAACCAGAGCCAACTTCAGCCATTTTCTCACTCTGGTGGATATCTGCTGAACCATTTCCTAGGGGGGAAGAATTCTATATCAATGTTTCCCTGCTTCAAAGCTTGCAAAGAAGCAAACTAAAGAAGCCCTATTTCCACTGACTGCAAGTTGCATGCAGGAAGACCATAGACTGAGAATTCCTGCTGCAGGCTGTGGTGGAAAATTTGGTAGGGCAGATTTCAAGAAATAAATAAATTGGAAGTCTGACTTATGCCAGATTTTAAAATGTGTGGGTAATATTCAATATTACTTTTACAGCATCACTGCATTCCAAAAAGACTCAGAGGTCACTAATAGTCATTGAAAAGTACTTCTACCTCCTTGAGCCTTCTGATGCCAGCTGTCTCTTTCCTCAGGGCCAGGCAGCTGAAACAAGAACTCAGAGAGAATACTTCCATAATTTGGGTTCAGTAAAGGACGTACTAGACAGTTTATGCACTTCTTAAGGTTTCTAAGGATAGTATATTAATTGACATATTCTTGGATGAGGAATGTCTTATTATTGTCCTGTCACTTGCAATCAGATTTAGATAAAGTAAAATTAAGAAACATCTTTAACTTAACCTTAAAGCATTCCTTGTATTGTAACAGGCTAATATAAATTCTGCAGAACTATTGCAAAAATTAAACTAAATCAGAGTACTATTTCTCACCCAGATTCAAAATTTACATTTCAGATCTTACAAATGAAACTGAATGTCCCTCTACTTTCTCTAAAACATTTTATTCCAGGCCAATACTGACCTTTAAATTAGAATGGTAGAATAATTTAAGTTGGATAGGACCCCTAGAGGTCATCTAGTTTATTTCTCTTCACAAGGCATGGCTAACTTCAAAGTTAGATCACACTGTTAAGTGTCTTGTTCAGTTGACTCTCTGAGTAACCTGTTCCAGTGCTTAAATACTTCCTGTGGAGAATTTTTCTCTGATACCTAGTAATACTTTTTCCTTTGCTTCAACTTTTGACCTTGACCTCTAGTTCTTTCACTGTGAACACCAATAGGTCTGTCTTCCCTATGACCTCCCATTAAGAACTCAAAGACAGCAGTCTTGAAAGACATCCTTCTTTAGTTTCACCAGTTCTCTCAGTGTCCCCTGCATGTCATATGGTTGAGCCCCCTGACCTTCTCTGTGACTATTCTGGACTCTCAATATCTCTTGCACTGGCAAGCCCGGAACCTGAGGAAATATGACAGGCTTGGGTCACACAGGTACCCCATAAAGGGTAATAACCTTTACTTTCAACCTGCCAGCTACATTCTTACTTACATATCCCAGTATTTAGTTGGCTAACATATCACAAAGTAGTGCTGCCGATTCATACTCAAATTCTTGTTCACTACCTTTTCTAAAAAGTTGTTTCCCAGTGGGTAGTGGCTAGTTTGTGGGACTGGAGAGCATCTGGTTTATTAAGCTTATTAGGTCAAAGACCTTTTATAAGGTAAAGTAACAGGGAAAGAGATAAACAAAACACACAGACACACAAATCTGATAAGCAAGGCATGACGAAGACACTAACAAAGACCAAAACACTACACCTGCTAACTGACAGACTATTAAGAAACACCAGGAGAGGAGAGCCAATCTGGGCTTTGTAACAGACAAGAGGGGGAAACTCTAGGACCATGTATAGTATGGATTTAGAAGGGGGACTGTGGGACTATGCAAAATTTCTGAAGAGTGTAGGTCGGAAAAATTAAGGTGGGAAAAAACAAAAATAAGGAGAGGAAAAAGAGACAGAGTAGAGAGAAAGATAAAAGGATCCTGTTGTGCCTAAGAACGTACCATTCACTTTTGCAGCATAACCCAAATAGTAGAGATTTCTCAAGAATACAACTCACTGAGAGATTTCGAAGTGCTAACGCTTAAAATCTGGTAGTCCTGTTAATTTTGTTCATTCCTATGTACCAACTATCTATCCAAACCACCTCTCAGCAATCTGGCTATAAGGATGCTATGTAAGACCTCACTAAAGTCAAAGCAAATGAAGCACACTGCTCTTGCCTCATCCACAGAGCCTGAAATTTCATCACAGAAGAAAATCAGAGTGGTCAGTTTGGCAAGGGTAAATTCATGCCAGCTGTTTCTAATTACTTTAAATCTGAACATGGTTTCAAGTTCTGCAGTTCCTGGGAATCTCTTTCTCACTTTTTGATCCTCAGCATGACTTTTAATTTTTTAGAGAGATTAGAGATTGTCCTTGTTGTCACCACCTTCAAAATTATGACAGTGGCTTGTAATAACATGAAATAGCTTTCTCAGAAGTGTTGGACATGAGAAGAACACATGTACACACCAGTAATTAGATAGCTGTTATTAGTAAGCAGATAAAAAGATATTTTATCTAAGTTCTTTCACCACTGATGTGGTGTATGTTACAGTGCATGCATGTTAGACAACAGAAAAGTAATTACTGGGTCAGAACCACCCTGTACGGGTGTGTGTGTGTTTCGGGGGAGGGGGGCCAGGTCTTCAGCACTGGTGTCCACATGGTCAGCCAAGGCGGCCACTGGGATCTTCAGCCACATGGCATGGAGCCTGCATGGGGGACCTGTCAATCAATAAGACCCACCTGGTAGCCCACATAAACCACACCCCCAGAGGCTCTGGTTGGCTGTGGCACCTCTCAGTTTGGCTAGGAAGACACTTGAATGGTTAGTGAACCAAAGATCTTGCCTGGGAAGGGAGTGACCACAGGACATAAGGAGGCATGAACAAGGTCTTCATTTTGCCTCAGCCTGCCCTCCTGACCAGCCAATGTGTGACTTCTAAGTTGTGATTATATTTTCTCTCTTTATTCTTTCTTCTCTTAATCTCTCTTTGCTCTTTTCTTCCTCTTGTGGGTAACTTAAACACTTATTTTCTGTAAGGTGTGGGTATCTCACTTAAGCTGCATGGAGGTTGCATTTGCTAAGTGTAACAAAGGTTCGCTGCTCTTTAGCAATGCTTGCTAGTCCCAGTAGCTTGATATAATGCTTTTGAGAAGTTGCATGTTATCTCTGTAAAATCCTTTTGGCCAGAATACCTATGTTCTCACCAAATTAAATTTCTTAGGGAAAAGGTGTAGTCTTTTCTCTGGACATGAACTCAAGGCATTAAAGAACCAAAGGCTTTTCAAGAGCTCACGTGGGCAAAATCTCTTAAAGCCTGAAATTAAAGTGTAACACCTGGTAAAGTTGGATGGGAGTGTACCAATGCATAATAGGATTTGCCATGAATCCTGATAACCCCAGAAATGAATGTGTGAAATGAAATTATCAGAAAACCACATTGCTGTAAACTTCAGTCTTCTTCTGAAGGAGGCAAAGTGCACAGGATAGTTGGAGGAACTAGCTATCTTGAAGTAAGCTAGGAAAAATACAGGTCCTTCTGTTAAATCCTTTGCCAAACACTGTTTATATAACCGTATACTAGTACAGTGTGCTAGTTTTGACTATGATTTTTTTTTTCCATTGTACCTATTATGGGCTTACAATTTGGATTTGTGTTGAAAACAGTGTTGATAATAAAAGGATGTTGTAGCTGTTGCTGAGCAGTACTTACACTGTGTCAGGGCCTGTTCTGCCTCTTAGAACACTTCACCAGCGAGCACACTGGGGGTGCATAAGAAATTGGGAAGCGACACAGCCAGAACAGCTAACCCCAACAGACAGAACTCCATATCATATGGCATCATGCTTAGCATATACAGCTGGGAGAAAAAGGAGAAAGTGGAGGGAACATTCAGAGTTATGTCATTTCGTCTTCCCAAGTCACCACTACACAGGGTGGAACCTTGCTCTTCTGGGGCTGGCAGAATGCCTGCCTGCCAGTGGGAAGTATTGAATGAAATCCTTGTTTTTCTTTGCTTGTGCATGTGGCTTTTGCTTTACTTATTGAAATGTCTTTATATCAACACATTCATTTTCTCATTTTTTTGCTCTCCTAGTTCTCTCTTTCATCCTGTCATGTGGGAGGGAGTGAGCAGCTGTGTGGGTCTTAGTTACTGGCTGGGGTTGAACCATGATATACCAGAAACAGAGTTGGCTTTAGGCTTTAGACTGGCTGTTAAATCAGGATGTGTCCCATCTGCTACCATTGAGCCATGTATGTCCTGTTTGTCAAAAACATCCCTACCTTGTACCTTCTTTGTAGTTAGTAGGACTTTTGTGTGAATTCTCTTATCAGACATGGAAGCCTAAGAGACATGCTGGCAGATTTTACCAGTACAGACTTAGCTAAAGACATTGACTATTGAAATTATTTTTTCTATATTCTTCATCACTTGATTGCCTGACAATTCCCTGATCTTCTTTTTTAGGTGTCATGCATTTATAGAAGCCTTTCTTGTTGCCTTTCACATCACTCACTACTTGGAATTCAGCTGAGCTTTGTAATTTTGAATTCCGTCCTTGCATTATATAGCATTTTCTATATACTTCTTTTGGGTATCTTTTCTCCACTCTTATCTTCCATATGCTTCCTTTTGGCATTTAACTCAGTCAGGGTGGCTTCCTACTATGCCTACTTAATTTTATCCATACTGGGCAGAGTGCTCTAGTGCTTTAATGAGGTTGTCCTGGAAGATCATCCAGGTCTTTTAGGCTTCCGCAGGGCAGTATGCCACAGGGGCAAGCCTAGCAGTTCTCTGAGCAAGCTGAAATCTGCATTTGCTAGAACCGTTTTCTAATGCTTCTTTTTGCTTTACTCATTAAACTCTGTTATATCACTGTAATAAGAAAGTTTCTATCAACCTTCCCATTCACCACCACTTCTTAATTGTAAGTGGTAGGTCCAACAGAGTGCCTCCCTTAGCCCCTCCAGCACTGGCAAAGAACTGTCTCCAGAGGATTCCAAAAAATCTGGATTTCTTGTACCTTTCTGTATTGTATTCCTTACACAATCAGGAAATAGAAGCTTGACATGAGCTGCTCCACCACCTCATGAAATTTTGTGTTCAATAGGCAAATTCTTAAGTTGCCTTTGAGTGCCTGACCATGAGTAACTCAGTTAATGAATGCCAGATCTGGAGCACATTGTCTTCCTTCTATACTCCAACCAATACAAGCAATGTAAAATAGTACTGATCCCATAGTCAAAATTTTATGAAGTTTCTGTGGCACTGATGTCAAGCTATGAAACCAGAAATACAAGCACAACTGGCAGACACACTGTACATGGTGAAAATACATGAATTAAGCAGAAAGTAGCAAGAGTGAAAAAAGCAATTGGTATATATCTTCTGATATAATGTTGTAGAAAGGCAAGAGACACATTAGATAAAACAAATTGTTTTGTTTCTTGAGACCACCATTTTAACAGTGTCACATGGCCCAACATTGTCAATGTGACTACAGACCATGTTATTCTCTGAATGCCTTTTTCTTAATACTAGCTGACTATTCAGAGGAATTTCACTGAAGTGTCAGAACACTGCAAGGGTTGGAGGTTCTTTGTGAGCTGGTATATTGGGATCATGAAGGGACTTTCCATGGTTTCCATCATAGAAGGACCTGGCAGCCATGGGCCATTCCACCATCTCACCCAGATTGGCGGCTGGGGAAAACAGTGGCAGCCCTAAACTGTGCCAGGGACACCTCTCTGGGGACCGGGGCGTGTAGAGACCTAGCTATGTTATGGACCCATGTTATGGGCCTGGCTCAGCAGGGGAAAGGGCAGGGCTGCAGGAAGCTGGAGACTGGCTTTGCTACAGTGTCACTGCGACAGGGGCTGATGGCCCTGGGAGTTTGACATGGTGTCCTGGGCCACAGCAGGGTCAGTGCTGGGTGGTGGCGAGGTGTTAGACACCAGATCGGTGATTATTTGGTCAGAACCAGCTTGTGGGTGTGTGTGCCTGTGTGTGGAGGATGAAGGGATGGGTCGAAGTAAAGGAAAGCCTAGGTTATACAGGTGTTCAGTAACAGCTCAGATTCAGCAGGATACACCTCTTGATTTTTAAAAATAATTCTATTTTAAAATACATAACTTCCTTTCAAAAATAATATTATTAGAGGTTATTTTGTATTTTCAATAGGGTGTGTTATAGAACCATTATTTATTTTATTCTGCTTGATACCCTAATTTTAAATTAATAGTTAGAAAGTTCACTTTCTTATATTTGACCCTCCTTGATATTTCCCTATCACACACCATGTGGCAATGAAATAATTAGAAGTCAATGTTGTATTACAACAGCAGAATTATACAAAATTCTTCCTGGTATATACATCTCTTAAATAGACATTTCATACCTAGGGTTATTTCTTTATTATTATTATTGTAACCTTAACTTGCTTTTCTAAACATATTAAATGGAAAGGTGATTAGACACGTATTTTTATAGGCCATATGTGTGCATCAATTATTTGGTATCTATTATGACACTGATAGTTAAAAAACAGATTCTAAAAGTCTAGTAACTGCTTAAAGAATGGTCTTGATATTAATTGAATCACTCTTCCAAAATGGGTCTGACTGTATGTTGTTTCAATATTTTTATACCTAATGTTACAATCTTTATTTCCTAATTTTATTTTCCAAATTAAATTTAAATATTGGTATCAGTAAATATTTAAACAAGAAAAAAGTGTCTCTAAAATGTGGTTTGGCAAAATATAGTTTTACTGCTTGTTCATTGGGATAATTTGTTATTCATGTTTTCACTTTTGTCATATTGAACAAGACTAACTGGTGATATTGATCCATTTTATATTCTTGTCTTACAACAGTTATCTGTCTTTTGCCATCTTGCTGTCAGTTCAGTCTTACAGTCAAACATTGACATATACTCCTATTTTCTCTCCTTGCATCAAAGAATATTATAGATTGCGATGCTCCATTTGCAACAGATTTTATCTAGTTCTTCAATTATTGTAATTCAAATCCAAACAATCTATTCAATGTGTATAAATCATGAAATCATAGAACAGCTTGAGTTGGAAGTGACCAATAAAGATGACATAGTCCAACTCCTTCACCACCATTAGGGACATCTTTCACTAGATCAAGTTGATTAAAGCCCTGTTCAACCTAACCTAGAAACTTTCCAGTGATGGGGCATCCAGAACTTCTCCGGGCACCCTGTTCCAGTGTCTCATGACCTGAGGGGGTGAGGGAAAATAAAGAAGATGGAATCAGATTCTTGTGAGGTATCTAGTAATGTCTGGTGACAGGACAATAGAATAGTGACAGACAGAGAATACTAGCTGAAAACCATGACATTTCATTTAAATATATAAAAAGAAATCTTTTTAATCTGAGCAGTAATAAAACACTGAAGTAGATTACCCAAAAAGGTTTTGGAGCCTCCATCCTTGTCTAGCAGATCTTCTAGCAACCCATTCTAGCTGGCCTTGCTTTGAGCATGGGAGCTGGACTTCGTAGATTCCAAAGAGCCTTCTAACTTCATCCACTATTTTGTGTCTCAGCAGGCTATAATAAGGGCATCATGTACTTTCTGGAGGAGATTGAAGCTCAGGTGTTCTGTAACTTAGTGTGTCCAGTGTATGCTGCTTGAGGAAAGATGATGGTTTGCTTTGTTGTGTTATTTAGTTGCATAGGAAAGAGTAAGGATTCCAGTCCTTGACTTAGTAAGTTTATTTATTTTCATGAACTTGAGCAATAAAAGACATCATTGAGAATGATAGTCTTAGAATATAGCATATCCTGATGCCAAGATCATCTACTAGGAAATACAGTTTTAAATTTCTCTAAGAAGAACAAGCCTGAATTTGAGAATCAACTCAATCATAGTTAAAGTCACACATTAAAACCAGTACCTGCGAATATGGGATTTATCCAAACTTTCCGAAAAGGTCTCATCTACTTCATCTTGATCAGGTGGTCTATAGCAGACACCCACTGTAATATTGTCCACCTTGGTCTCCTCACTAATCTCAACCGAGCTAGTGCATCATCCATCCCAAAACAGAGCTCCATTTATTCCTGCTGTAGTCTCACATATTGGATGACTGCCTCCTTGCCTTCCCATCTTGTCTTTCCTAAAAACCCCTGTATCTATATATGGTAGCATCTATATATGGTAGCTATATATATATATATATAGCATATATATTCATGATATGTTGAGAGACTCACTAGAAGAGCCATGTGAGTCTCTCAACATATCATGAAACTGAAAAATGGTTGGAGCAATATGCAATGTAACTTGTACATATGCCTGTTGAGAAGGTTTATGGTACTGTTATCCCACAAACTGTGCTCAGCAGGATCCTAGAGAGTATCAACAGATGGCAAAAATATCCAGGAGTATGCTGAAAATTAATAATGTTATCAATGTTCAATCATCAATCCATTTGAAAACTCATTCAATTTCATTTTACAGATGCAGTGTAGATGCTTCTCAGAAGGGTATCCTTAATCTATCAAAAATATGGTTGCTGTTTGCAGGTCTTTTGTCTTACTGATCATTCAGGCAATTTATGCAAAGTTAAAAAAAAAAAAAAAAGAAAGAAAAGCCTCCAGAAGGCAAGACAGACAGAAGGGCTGCATCTTAAAAGGTTGATAACCTAGCTTCACACTTTTGTCCTCTCTAAGAAGATAGGCAAGCAGATTGTGAGGAATTGATGGCATACTCTTAGCAAATCTCCAGGCCTCTGTTCTAACAGGGCCTGGGATGATGAGAGATAAGTCTCATATGCTGATAGATTAAGGGCTGTATGCATTGATGTTTCCCAGAAAAGAGCTCCCCAGTCTGGTATTTGTGCAATGAATATTTAGCATTAGATGATTATATAAGTTAAAGATGAGAGAATTCTTTGCCTGTAGTTTCTACCATTCTTATCCTGACTAGCCATCAGTCATTCCATTGATTCCACAGCAGCCATTTTTATGAACGTTTTCAACAGTCAAAACTAAAAGAGTCAACGTGGAATTAAAGTCACAGAATCTGTGCTGTTATGAATTTTGCTACATAAACATTTATTGACAAATTATTGTTTCTCTAGTTTGCATTGGATTCTGAAGAAATAGTAATATCTCGTAAGAGATGTTTTCCATTTCCTGCCTCTATATCGAGTAGTGTAAGTGTAAAATACACGCTGTGTTTATACAAGAAATAAAACTGTTATTGATGATACATTTGGAAAGAAAAAATAGAAGTGTAAAAATCCTATTGCAGTTATTAAAAATACTCCTCTTTCATATCTTTTATTTAAATCACTAAGTGAAAATAGCAGTGTATTCCAAGATCTATACCAACAGATGGTAAGCCTTTGTTATGCTAGATATGTATTTGCCCTTGTCTCATATTTTGTTATAAAGGTGTAAGTATTGCTAGTGCACATATAAATCATCCTCGGGTCAGTTACTAGCATGTTAGACATATGTCATGAAGGAGAACAAATGTTTTACCATAAAAGGAAAAGCAGATTCTTGTGACCTTATTATTTTGCTTTAATTGCATGATTCAAATATGCAGCACACATAAATCTCTCTGAGATTTGTTGAATCTCTGTTTCACCACAGGATACTTCCCTATCAAGTTCAAACCAACAGAATTCTGTAATGAGAGAAATTAGGCTTCTTTTAGAAGACAATTTTTAGATTTATTACGAAAGCAAATTTTACAACTGATGAGTGGTGAACTACAAGGGATACTGCTGAAGATGTAAGGTCAGTTTGGGTTCCACAGAACAAAATTATCTTAGCATTTCTAGTACTAACATAGAATACGTTATTCTGAGAATGGTGGGTGAGTCTAAAGTGATGTTTTGTTGTTCAGCTACAAAAATGGAGTTCCTAAAGCAAACATGGACATACAATTGAGGTAAACACCTTATTAGCCAAGTGTTGACATAGTCAATATACTATGTCCTGGATCACCAGACAGTACAAGGCAGCAGAAACAATGGTGTGTTTGAAGTATGTTTTCCTATGTGGTACTTCTCTCAAAGTTTCGTAACATACCTTTCCAAAAGAGGAGTATTGTGTCAAAAATTGTATTTTTCTTTTAGACGTTCACTCTGTTTGGATGTCAATGTTTATAATAACATTCATCTCAGCTTGAGCGGTAGGCATAGTCTGTGCACACCTTGTTAACTGCATTTGTTTGTCTATGTAGTCTTCAAAATACTACACAGCACTAGGACAGAGATAGCTTAGCAGTAGCAACAGAGACTCATCAAGTAGATATAGCACCTCACTAACCAAAATAATCAAAAGAAAGGGGTTATTTTTTAAGGATTTTGCCCCAAGACTGGTCTCAATTTTCTGAGGTTGTTTTAGGCCTATCTTTACAACAACTTCTCTAAGAAAAACTTGTTTTCAAACCTTTTGGGATTTTGGGGGAGGTTTACTTATTTTTATTTGCTTAGGTTTTTTTTTTTTCCGTTTCTGTTTGGTTGGTTTTTGGTGTTTTTTAAATATTTTAACAGAAAGAATAATTTATTTTTTTCTCTAGCGATATTTCAATTTAAACACTTCCTAAATATTCCTAGTACTTTCTTAACAAATAGTTATAATGAGAACCCAGATCAAAGAAACAATGTACACTGAATTTCTAGTCAATAATATAATTTATAGTGTATACTCACTACTCAAAAATATTTTGAAACGCTTTGTAGGAATTATACAGAGAAAGATATTAGACTTTAACCAGATAAGAAGGTTCTACTTGGAAAAAAATACTGTTCACTTTCTTTCAGTTTTTTTGTTTGGTTGGGTTTTTAATCACATAAATACAGCTTTTCATGTTATGTTATTCACTGTTGACGATATATGTGTGGTATATATATTTACCCACACATCAATGCCATTAAAAAAATAAAAAACATGTTTAACTTGGTGTCCTTTCCTTTTTTTCCTAAGATATCTGAAGACTACAACCAATTCATAAAAATGTAATTTTAAAAGATAGTCTATGATAGTGTATGTGAGAAATAACTTACTGCATATTGTAGGAAAGGGTACCAGAATCACATAGCAGATTTTTATTCTTCCAGTGCATTCATTTCAGAGATGGGCAAAGATTCAATAAAACATGTTCATGGTTTTTTTCAGTCTTTTTTTTTTTTTTCCCCTGACTCAAAATGGTAACCACCTAATGTAAAGACTCTGCTCTTTTCATGATCTGTCATTTCAGGCTATAATCAGACATAATCATTAAAAATCTCAAAACACTTCCTGTGAAAATAAACAACATGATTTGTTAAGTGCTGACACTGGACTCATCTTCATACTAGACACAAACAAAAATAAGAGCAATTTCCAGCTCAAGTGTATATGTTCTAATTTCCTGTGTTTTATAAATATTCACCATGTTAAATGCAGTCATAAACTGTGAGGAAGATATTTTAGAAGAAATAGAAAAAAATGTATTTTTCTAGAAAATAAAGTTAGTTTTTCATATGTGAAGTATTTAAAATATTGTGATCTCCTTCTATGAAAAACAACACCAAATCATAAGATATTTGCTTGTTTTCCCCCAGGATGTAATATTTCACAAATTTTGATATCTGAATTTTCTTTAAGATACTGTACAATTTTATTTTGCTAAATTCTTCCCTTGTCATCCTAAAAGTAAAGAAATTATACTTGGGCAGTGACTGCAAATTCCTTTACTGGTTATTCATAGGATGAAAAGTTCAGAGTCCTTTAAATGTGTGTTCTGTATCACAAGTTCTATTTTAATATATGTTATTTCTTTATTTTTTCCTTTTTCTTTCTATGCCCCCTACTTTGCATTACCTCCCTGCTTTTCAATTAATTAACCCATACATTTAGTCATTTTTCAATGATCATGCAAATTAAACCCATTTGGTTTTGTTGTTCTTGAAACAGTGCAGAAGTTTCAATTTAATTTATGCTATTTCTTACACTTAAATCCTTAAGGTCTTTAACTCAGTATGCAAAACTAAGGACAATCTTTTCTAAAAAGGGTAACAACTCCTTTATATTTATTAATTACAAGATATTCAGTCCACATCTTTGGCCTATATGATCCAGTTAATGGAAACTCTGCCACCGCACCATGATCAACAAGGACTCTATTCCCTATCTTACTGATGGGGAAACAATGCAAAGGTAGCAGCTGGGAAATACTTGTTAAGAAATGTACAAGAGCAAATGAGTGCCAGAAGTAATCTAATGTTCTGCAATATTTAATTACTTAATTATTTTTTTTAACAGCAGTCTATTCTTTTTCATAAAAAATCAATTTGAGGTTTGAACCTAATTGAAATCAGTACTCTGAACACTCTGTTAAAACAGATTAATTCAGATTGAAGCCCCAACATTTACCCTTTTCTTGATTTTGGGCTGCATTTCTGACTGCTATTCCTAGTATTATTGTTATGCCATTTTAAGTAGTCAATAGATTAAAAAAAAAAAACAAAAAACAAAACAAACCAACAAAAACATATATGAATCCTGAAATATGTATCATCTCCTTACATCAGTGTGAGTTCTCTGGTAATTAATGATTCTGTAATGGTCCTTTTTAAGTTTAGCACATTCATTCCGCAAACAAAAACACAGAGACACATCTGCACTAAGAGAAGCAGACAGCACCTCTTACTTAACCAGTTCTTTAATCAAATATTTAGGTTGTTATTTTAAATAAATCACTATGATTGAAATTTAGATGACACCTGATGTCATGATTAAAAAAAAAAAAACACATACAAAAAAAACCCACAAAAACCAAACAAATAAATGCTGAAGAATTTTTGAATCCTAAATACTAGGATTTTGAATCCTACATATAGTTGATTGCTAAGCCACCTAGGTTGGATCATTCCTTGTAAAATCAACAACATTCAGGGATTTCATCTAGAATTCCAGGCATTAGAGTCAGAGGATCTTATCTCTCCCTAAGAAAGATAACAGCCTTTGGTCAGACAAATAGGTCTCCAGATTCCTCAGGGATACATTTAGTTGCCCGTACATAGGTACCTAGGTACTGTTATATGAGATGTAGCCCATAGTTTCTGAGACATTTTCATAGGGCTTGCATATTTAAGAGGAGACCTCAGAAGATGATCATCCTTTTGAAGTAGTATGTGAATGGCATCTCAAATGGTATTAATACTTAAGTGTGGGGTGCTGCAATCTAGATTTCCAACTACTACAGTGGGAGCTTAGACACCAAACTCCCATGTCAGTGCTTATATATAGCAATCTAGGTCTAACCACCAGTCTGGTGAAAACATCTACAGTCTGGGCCATGTGGGCTTGATCCCATTGTTAGGCATAGGTGTCTGTGTTATATGATACACTCTGTGATGTCCTAACTTACCAAGTTGCTGCTCTAGAGAAGTGTCAGTTTCTTATGACTGCCAGGTCCTTCCTTACTGGCTCTGTACCACAGTTTCTAGTGCATCAAACAGTGATAGGCTTCTATGGTTAGGAACCACATCCCTGCTGGCATCAGTGTTCTCCAAGGTTGGTAATGAAGAGGGATTTTTCATCTGTATTTCTCTGAGAAACCTCAGCACCCCCTAAGTCCCAAATAGTCATTCGCATACTTGGCTGCATCTAGTCTTTAATCAGTATTTAACACAAGACACTACTGTCATTTTAATAGATTAACAAAATTAGCTATTTTCCAGTTATCATTATTAGGCATGCTTGGGTATTTTCAAGGGGTTTTTACCTTCTAACTTTTTTCCTATTAAGATATAAAAATCCCTGCATGGATTATCATGTACAATTTCTGCTTAGGAATATTTTCTCATTTTTCATGTTATCAGTTGCTCCTTGAATTGGTAAAAATATGTTGTTTTCTCAATGAAAAGGTGGCCTAATTTTTCAAATCTCTTTTATCTTTTGTTTTCATTGAATTCAATTGGGTTTTTTTTATCATCAATATTTTCACAGTTTTGGTTGCTCAACTCATCTTAATGCCACAGTAACACCTTGTTGCATAACTTGCAGAAAAAATAATGAAATAAAACATACCAAACCCTTTTCTTTCTGAAGAAAACAAGGTTCAGCTTGCTTCTGATTGTATAGTTTAGAAGGATAGCAGACTTCCTATTATGGTGCTCCTTTACAGTTTTTCTTTTGTGATTCCTTAAGTGCTTTTCCCTTATCTTTAAGGGGTGTTTTTTGCATGTCACAGTTACAGCAAAGAAGCACTGTACAAAAAATGGTGGGTGATCCAGAGATAACTAATGAAATATATTACAGATAAAAGTATGCTACATGTAAGTATCAGTTCTCTCTATATATCAGTTTAAGAAGGATGGGCCTGAGCCTTTTGATATGTGCTACTAAGTTCTGTAAAGCGCTCAACAAACTGTATTTAATGTGTTTGTCGAACCTTTATCATGTAGACAGTAGTTTACAAAACTAATTTACACTGCTGACACTTTTTGATACCTTTTATTAATGTAGTGAAATGATCAGTGCTAGAAGGGAATCTGCAGAATGAAGTGTGGTACTTTATATAAAACAGCATTATAGAAATTTTAACAAAGCTTTGAATACGTTTAGTGATTGTTAAAAGACAGGTGAAAGCCATCCTAGTTACAAGTAAATAGCAACTATTCTACTATATAAATTTTCATCACTGCCTTAATCATTATTTAGCACAAAAAAACAAGCTTGAAATTTAAGCTTGAAATTGCTTTATGTGCATTGTTTTTCACATCCTTTTAGCTACCACTTGTATGTGTACTTCAGCTATTCAGTATTTATATCTTAAATAAGTTCAGAAATGCAGACCATTTGAAAAATAGTCCTTATCTTCCTTTTATTTTAATAACAAAGTAGCTATATATGGTGTTCAAATACATTATAGCAATACTGGACATTATTTTGTCTTGTAATTAGAGATGAAAAATGGGAGGGGTTGTTGTTTTTTGATTGGGTTTTTAATATTAATAATTTCCTTATTGCTGCATAAAAGACACCTTTAAAGATGAATCTTATTAGCATTTCCATGGATTCAAATTATTTGTTTCCATAATTATAAAATTATTTCCTATATCTAAGAAAAACAAACATTTTGTCTTTCTGTCTACTCTGGACTTCTAATTCAGTGGCCTCCAAAGAATCTTTGCAACACTTACATTGACCATCTTCTGACATCCACATTTTCTGACAATTTCTTTGGCCCAATCCATGTTGCCAGCTGCTTGGTTTCTTCCTTTCTCCAGAAATATTATTTCTTGTTCAGTCTCCTGGGAATATATACTGCTTCTATCCTCAGAGATTTTCAAGACCCAAACAGGTGAAGCCCTAGCAACTTGGTCTAATCTTACAGCTGACCCTGCTTCAAGCTGAGGTTGGATTAGAGACTTCTAGAGATCACTTCCAACCAGAAATACCCAATGTTCCAGTGAGTAAGTGAGAGGTCTTGGAAATTGTTGTCTCCTTCTTTTATCATTAACTTTTCTTTACAGAGCATTAAAGAGAGTATAGCCTTCTTTACCAAAGTCTTGATTGATGAAATGTTTCTTACCCTTTTTACACTTCATGTTAAATGACCACTGGAAGCAAACTTGTTTCCTATACGTTATTATGGTATTCCCATACCTTAAATGGTATTCAGTTTTTGAAAATGAGTTTATACTCTTCATATTTATGGCTCAGAACTACAATACTTTCAGGGAATAAACGTGACCAAACGTAAGTTTCATGGATCTTCCTATTGTGTCCTCCCTGTTTCAATATTGACTATATTTTTTTCATTATTTTATAGATTGAAATTTTACTTCCACAAGAGCTCTGCTGATTATAACAATAGTAGATTATTAGTACCATTGAATTCATGTTCATTCAGCTCATTCAACTCAACATTTCTTACATATATATCTGTTAAAGTCAAGACCTACTCCAAATTTGTTCCTCAATATGAAGCTGAGGATCAGTTTCACTTTTACTACTTTATTACTTTCCTCGAATCTTTTCACTTAGCCCAGGACAGTAAATTTACATTGTGAAACTGCAGCTATAAAGAAAAATGAGATAATAAAATTGCATATTAACACATTCAAATGAAGGACCTTGTCACTGCCTTTGAAGCCACCACCTCCTATTCAGTTGTAAACTATGATGATTGTATAGAAAGCTGGGAAGAATCACAGTGCCTGGGTACAAACAGACTCCAGGAAATGGGCTGTGATGATGAAAGTTACCTTCTTCCCCTGTTGCTAAGGGAAGAAGCAACATGACTCCACAGTTTCCTTTACACTGGCATATCAAAAAGTGATGTGATAATATTTGATAAAGCTGAATAATATATATTCAGGACGAAAGCATAGTTCTCACTAGGAAAAGAAGAAATTATGTTTTGTACTCAATTAATTTGAGATCAGTCATTACTAACACTAGAAGACACTATTAGATTACTCTATAACTTGTTTGTCCACTTAGGTAAACAACTCAGTTTAAATTACTGCATGGATTTTACTTAGTCTTTGTCCTTTTCTCATTCCTTTCTTTTACCAGCTTGTTCTTACTAATTAAACTTCATACACTTGCATACACATAAAAGCAAGAAAGAATAAACTCCAAGGATATTTATAGGTTTCCCATACAAGGAAAAAAAAAAGCTTTATCTGTCACATCAGAAGCTTTAAAAAGCCTAGACATTTTATAATTCCCATGCACTCTTAATCTACTTTGTGCATATTACACACTTAGACTTCTCTAAATTTATTGTAATTAGACCTATGTATTACAAAAGGGACTGCTCATATTGCTCCTACCTAATCTCTAATTTATATGCAGAAGAGTAAAGCTAAAGAGTTTAGGATTTTCACATTTAATGTTCTTTTTACATAATCAAGTTATAAAGCTTAGTAGCTTCCTTCCCTGTGGTTTGTACTTTCTCTTTTTTTTTCCTTTTTTTTTTTATAACTCAACATAGTTCTAGGCAGGCATTAATGCTACTTCTGTAACCTTTTTCTATTCATTGAATATTCTCTGGGGACACAATAAATCATCACTCAGAAATAAATGTTTCATGAGTAACCCCTTATAAATAATCAGTTTATAGTTGAAGAACTAGTGAATCCAGATTATGTTTAAATGAAACTGCACTCACTTTGTGTTTTCCTCCATTTTTCTATCAAAAGAGTATTTAAATTTTGACTCCAAAGGCAGTGGGAGATGCGTCTAAATAAAACTGGATTAACTTTTTGAACTCCTTCACAGAATCAAGGCTTCGTCACCTGAATTGGTTCTGATGGTCCAAAAGGCTGATTTAAACTTTGATTTTCTCCACACAGCATATCACACTGAATCACTTTAAGAATGTATCCCACTTTAGTGACTGACATGATCATTTAGTAATAAACATAATTTTCTACTGACTGGTTATAATACTGATGTGAATTTTCCAAATAAAACCGCTTCTTATCTCCTTTCTTTACCTTAAAATATTACACTCAGCAGCATTTCATATAATGTCTGTAAAAGCAGCCTTACGTCTGAAAACAAATAAATAAGTCCAAGTTATCATTGGCTAATTAATTTTGGGCTATGAGAAAAAAAATTACATTTGGCTTTAGATGTTAAGTGCTCCCTGATCAGACTGAACTATTCTTTTTTATTTTTTTTCTGAAAACTAACACAAATCATACTGTGTTTAGACATGTTTTTCTTCTCAACTGAATACAGAATATTCTATATACAGATGACTGAGTTCCTGATTTTTTTTTCCTGAGAGAGAATTTTACAAAGACCATTATGAAGTTGTCATCTGTCGTCTTTCCTATATGTATAATTTGACATTCTCTCTTCAGTGCTAGACCTAGGCTTTTTTCTTTGTTCATTGCTTATGCTTATGGTCTTGAGAAAGATATATATTTACAGAACTTTAGCTTTAGGGAAAATGGTTCAAGGCAGTAGAATTTGAAGGGTTAAGTAAGAAGAGAGGAAAGAACAAAAACTTGCCTGTCAGAGATCGTATGAAGAAACAGGAGAAAAATCCCATGAACTTAATTGATAGTGTCTAATGAAACACATTTTGAATTATCATTCAAACTATATAACAATTGAATAAAGGAAGGAGCAACAGAAACAAAGCACTATGGACTGACTGAGGTGAAATCAGGAGTGATGATGAGTCTGGGAAGAGAAGAGAGGTTAGGAGGAAGGTGTTTTTAGATTTGTTCATGCTTCTTATTATGTTTCTGGATATTATTTGATTGGCAGTAAACTGAATTAGTTTCCCCAAATCAAGTCAGGTTTGCCCATGACATTAATCAGAGAGTGATCTCCCTCTCTTTAACTGAACCCATGAACTTTTTGTCATATTTCTCTCCCCTATTCTGTTGAGGAGGAGGAGTGATAGGGCATCTTAGTGGGTACATGGTGGTCAGCCAGGGTCGAATCACCACACTTACAGATGAAATAAACCTGAGAGGAATAGGTCATACACCAGATAAGCGTGATACCATTCAGAGTGACCTTAAACAGATGGAGAAATGTGTAGATAGGAATCTCACAAAATTCACTAAAGGACAAGTAGATTTGCATCTTTGCAGAAATAATCCCATACCCTGATTCATGCTGGGAAACATACTGCTAAAAATGATCTTGGTCTTGAAGGATGTGCAACTCCTGGTGGACTGCAAGTTGACCAGGATCCAGCAATATACCCTCGCTGCCACAAAGATTAACAGCCTCCTGGTCTGCATTAAGAGGAATGTTTTCAGCAGGAAGATGATCCTTGCCCTCTTCTCTTTCCTGGGGAGGCCACATCTGGAGTAGTGGGGCCAAATTTAGGTTCCACAGTACAAGAAACACATAGACACAGTAGGCCATGACTATGTCCAGCACAGGTCATAGTCGTTTCACAGAAAGATGGCTAATGGTCTGGAGCATCTTTCATGTGAGGAGATCCTGAGTGATGTGGAAGTCCTCAGCTGGGAAAACAAAAGGCTCTGTGGGATCTTATTCATATAGTTTAATAATCAGTAAGAGAAAATAAAGAAGATAGAAACATTCTTCAGTGACGTCCAGTGACAGGACAAGATGCAATGGGCCCAAATTAAAATACATGAATTTCCACCTGAACACAAGGAAACACTTTTTTGAGTGTGTGAGTGATTGGAACAGCTTGCCCAGTGAAGTTGTGTAGTCTCCACCTGGCAAGATACTGAAAATGTGGTTGGAAATTACCACGAGTAACCAGCTGAAGTTAACAATGTTTGAGCAGGGATTTTGGACTAGAATCTTGGTTTCACTCCAGCCAGCAACCAAGCCCCATGCAGCCACTTGCTCACTCCCCCACCAGTTGGACTGGGAGAGAATCTTAAGAATAAAAGGTGGAAAACTCATGAGTTGAGATAATGACAGTTTAATAGGGAAAGAAAAAGCCATGCACACAAGCAAAGAAAAATTCACTGCTTCCCATAGGAAGGCAGGTGGTCAGCCATCTCCAGGAGAGCAGGGCCCATCAAGCATCATGGTGGCTTAGGAAGACAAATGCCACCATTCTAAATGTCCCCCTCCTTTCTTCTGCTTCTTCCCAGCTTTATATACTAAGCATGATGTCATATGGTATGGAATATGCCTTTGGTCACTTTGGGTCACCTGCACTGGCTGTGTCTCCTTTAAACCTCTAACTTCTTCATGCACCTCTAACTTCTTCACCAGCACAACAGTACGAAAATCAGAAAAGGCCTTGGCTCTGTGTAAGCCCTGCTCAGCAATAACAAAAACATCTCTATATTATCAACTTTGTGCCCAGCACAAATCCAAAACATAGCTTCATACCAGCCACTGTGAGAAAATTAATTCTACCCCAGCCAAAACCAGCACACCTAGACAATTTCAAGATGTGTCTTCCATCCTCAACTGTTCTGTCATTCTGTAATCTTTTGCCACAGACGTGTAAATTTGTGGTATTTTCAGGTATGCTCCAACTTTTCCTGTAAAGTGAAAGAGAAGTTGACAACCCTTTATTGACTTTCAGAAGGAGCAATCTTGACTTTTCTCTCTCTCTTTATCAACTTTTTAGAGAACTTAGACACCATCAGAGAACAAGTAGTCTACTTAAGTGATGAAAGACTAATAACTGAATATACCCTATAGAGGGAGAAGATCTCTTTCCCAGACTATAGTGCAAAGTCATTCTAAAGAGTCTTTGGAGTAGAGGTCAAAGTTCCATGACACCTTCCTTCTTTGACACCTTTATAGTTGCATCTTCAGAAAAGCAGATTCAAAGAGAAAGGGTTAGGAGGTACTCTTGCTGGGCTACACCACCACGTAGTATTTATTATGAACTTTTGGGTAGCAGGGATAAGCTATGAATTTAGACTCATTCCAAGGAGGGAAACACAAAGGAATTCATTCAGGGAAGCTTCTGTGGTTGGGGAAGAACTAGCATAGGAAAGAGTTCTTTCTCAGAGATGGTGCTGTGTATATTCTCTCTGTCTGTGTGTAGAGAAGTAACTCCTCTGCTGCAAAGAGAGATAAGGTTCTCACAGACATGCCTAGGGGCCCTGCTGGGAGTCAGGCAGGCCATAAAACACAAGGGAGAATATAGCTTTGAAAAGTTACGCTCATGCAAAAAGTGTTGTTGTAAAGCACCAAAATGGGTGTCCTACTTTGCTTTTTCTGCCCGCTGCATGATCATTCAGTGATGTATTGCAGTGTATTAAGGTCTCTGATTCCAAAAATAAACCCTTCCTTAAAACCTCAGCTGTAGCCCGGTGCCTGGGATTACCTGTCTGCATATCAGTTCTCACAGATGTACACAGACCAGATGAGTTACACTTTTTGTGTGACAGTTTTGATATCTTATCTGAAACCACCACTCCTGAGATCCCCATGCTTTACTATCATTCCAGTCAAATGCACAGGCTTACCCAAAACATTAGAGTTCTCCAAAAGTACACATCTTATAAATTTCAAGAACTGAATTCAGGTTAGGTGATGCAGAGAGTGCCGACAAAAGAAGGTTCATTAGCAATTGAGAAGGTCAACATTTAATCTAAAATTGAGATGTAATTTTACTTAAGTGTTTAAACAGAACAATATCTGTGTGACTGATAGTACTTTAGGAACATTAAAAAAAGGTTGTCTAATCGCTTTTTGATGGGAAGCAGTTTATAATATTAAAATACACACCTAGATACAAGAGCTTCTGTAAAACATTTTCACAAATGCTTTTCAAAGATTACTATTTAAACAAATCTCATGATATTTTTTGATATACATTGAAGATGCTATCAGTGATGGAAATCATAACATGCATATGCCTAATGTGAACAGACTCCCTTAATGCACCCAGCATACCACTCACATTTTTAAATCCTTCAGCTTATTATGCATTCAAAATACTTTTAAACACATCAAAACTAGACATCTTTTTGCCATGCCTCTACAGCTAAAATGCAGAAACCAGGGGGACATTTTAAAGGCATAACATCTACATTTTTCTCTACTATACCCGAATTCTTAATCCACATCCATGAATTTAGAAAAGAAAACTGATAAAGAAAAAGATACCTCACACTAACAATTAAACCCCACATCTTTTCCCGTATTATTGTGAAAGTACTTTTCACACTTTGCTACATTCTGCCTCAAAAACATCACATTTTTGGTATTGACCTCCTGGTTATAGTGTAAATAGATGTATCTGTGATGTAAAATCTGCCAGCTGGAAATCACAGACTATTTTGAATATTGTGCAAGATGAATGATAACAATCTTTGAATATCAGAAGTAAAATATGGATCTCAGACTTAAAAAAGACACATAAAAAAATTAATGTATTCCACAGTTACTTCCTACATTTTAACAAATATTTGAAAAGACGTGTGTTTTTATTCTCATATATTTATTTTATTGGCATTATTTAAAGGCTTTTCACAGGAATAATTTCTATTATACCTAAAATAAATATTTAGTATCAATATTGATGTGAATAGGTAAGAGTTATAGACATAAAACATATATTGCTTTAGTTGGAGTGGAATCTGTAGAGCAAATATATATCTTAATATGATTACTTTATATGAGAAAAATTTCAAGATGAAATAGAGACTTTAAAATTGCCATTTTAGTAGCCAATTTTAATATAGCTACTTTCTAAAAGAATTCAAAGTCCAGTCCTTAATGGCTCAATTAATTTATCCCTACCACCCCTCACCTTCCCTAGGGCATTATTTGAAATGCCCTAGGGTATCTGAGACATCAGTGAGACTGACATATAATGTTTGATTTAAGAGATAACTGCCTTACTAGGGGAGTAGCTGAAAATATGTGGACTATGCAAGCGTACTTCAAATGACACTGGAATCTAGTGTTTAGGCAACTGAATCAAAGCCCATGCTCCATTTTTACCATGGAACAAAGACTATGCAGTTATGTTTTAATGAGCATGTTATAGTTCATTGACCTTGGCTGAATGCCATGTGTCCGCCAAGCTGCTCTATCACTTTCCTTCCCAGCCAGCCAGAGGAGAAAGAATAAGATGGAAAATGACTTGTAGGTTGAGATAAGGCAGTTTACTAAAGCAAAAGCAAAAATTTGTGCGTGCACAAGTGAAGCGCAAAATAACAAGGTTAGTTCCCTACTTCCCATTAGTGATGTCCAGCTACTTCAAGAGAAGTAGGGCTTCAGCACACAGAGCAGTTGCTCAGAAGGCAAACATTGTAAAAAATTAATGCCTCCCTTCCTGTTCCTTTCCTTAGCTTTTGTAACCGATCTGACATAATATGACCTGGAATATACTTTTTGGTTAGTTTGGATCAGCTGACCTGGTTGCGTCCCTTCCCAGTATATAGCCCTTGACTGGGGTGGGGGAAGAATTTTGAGAGGCAGTGCTGATGCTGTACCAGCTCTGCTCAGCAGTAGCCAAAACACTGGTTTATACATTCTAGCTAACAATGCAAAGCACAGTACTGTGAGGGCTGCTAAGGGAAAATGAACTCCATCTCAGTGAAACCCAACACACCTGCATAGAATTAAGTCTTCAGTGTCTGTGTGGGATACTCTACATTTCCTCTGTCCCTGCTCCATATGGTTTTCTATAGGTCCTGAGCATAATTTCCAGCTCCACGTGGATTTCTCAGATACCCTATAGCATTTCAGATGCACTGGTGTTTAACCCCATCTGGCCACTAAGCCCCAAACTGGCACTCACTCCCTCCTCCTCAGTGGAATGGAGGAGAGAATCGGAAGGGTAAAAGTAAGAAAATTTGTGAGTTGGGATGAAGACAGTTTAATAGGTTAAGCAAAAGATGCATGAACAAACTAAGAGAAATAAGGAATTGATTAGCTGCTTCCTATCAGAGTGCAGATGTTCTGCCAACTCCAGAAAAGCAAAAATTTCATGTAGGCTAGCCAAAACCAGCAAAACTGTCATGTTTGGGCAATTACATCAAGTTTTGAAAGAAGGGGTTTCACAAGAGGTAAAGCAGTCGGGAAAAAACTCTGTTGGCTATAGGTACTGGCCCTTGAAAAAACTCACTGGCCTTGATTTAGTTATCTAAATATAGGTTTCAAGATGTCTTCAGGCACCTAAGGTCAAAACTGGAAGGACCCAGGTGGAGGACCCATATATTCTGAACTGATAAGTGGAGAGTAAGATGAAATATCCTGAGTTCTGGGACAATACCTAGATCCATCTGTTTGAACCACTGAATTCAGCTTTCTAGACATGAGACTTTCAAAGCCCAGATACCCATGCATTGCACGAACTTATGGTAACTGGCTAACAGCTGTGGTGGGGAGAACTGGCTCCTCTACTGTCCCACGGCCTCCCGGGATCTGGAGGGGATTGCAAAATCCCCACGTGGTCAGGAGTCAAGAGATATAGCAGTCTGAGATTGAGTGGTCATAGAAAAGCCCTTAATTACCGGTGTCCAGGGTATTTAAGCCCTTAGGCGGGGTTTGGGAGGTAGGACGTGATTGGGTAAGGGTTCAGGGGGAGTGGTGTGGTTTGGAGGGCACAGGGACCAATAAGGGAGAAGGAGGACCAAAACCCAGTGGGAACACAGGGATAGGGAATGACAGGTGATACATCCAATAAGGTCGGGAGGGGCGGTGGGGCTGGATACCCGGGAAAAGGGAACACTCTTTTCACATGTGTGCAGGGGGTTTCTAGGGGGTTACAATCTAAACAGGGGAAAACCCGTGCATAAAAGATGCAGGTAATGTTGAATTATAAAGTCTTTGGTCCTTTGGAAGCTGTCACAGCGCTGGTCCTGCCTCCAGGGGCTTCTTTCTCCACCATGTGCAGTCTGGACATAATCCTCTGTCTCTGCTCTGCACATGCTGTGGCAGAAGTCTTTCCCAACAACTGGCAATTGTCTGGGCTAACATCCTAAACAAAAACAGGAATGAGAACCTACAAAGTTGTTTTACACCAGATGAGAATTATGTTCTGTAATATTTGTATATAAAAAGTGCATGTTGCTAAACTTTAATTTTATATCTTGTATAATTAAAGATACGGGACAGGTTTACCATGTTAACTATAGAAACCTTTTAATGTACGTGATCTACTTTTATTTAAATACTAAAATAATTTGGCATATTGATTTATCTCTTTTTTTAAGGTCAGATTAAAAGAGAAAGACATGCAACACCAGTAGACCTGTGCTTGTGTGTTACAGAATTAGAGTCACTGCAGTCAGCAATGCCTGTAATTTTCACTTATTTTTTGCTTGTGGCTAATACTCTCAGTTAGAAGTCTTTCTTTGATTATCCTGAATGATACAAATTTTGGGGTGTTTTTTCAGTTTTTTTGAGATTATTCCACAAATAATTACTAATATTATGTTAGTTTCTGTAAATATAATTATTTAATTAAGCAAATCTAGAGTCTTAATCTTTGGTACATGAAGCTTGGCATTTGGTAAGAAGTTCCCTAGAGTCAGCACTTTGCTGATAAGTAATTGACTGATATGCAATCATTTAATTGAAGACTGTAATAACAAGTATTTTCTAATTTTAGTAGTTAGTTTAGTAGTTAATTTAGCAATTTTAGCATAATTTTATTTTTCTTTTTAATGTAATAATGAAAGTATTTTGTATTTTATGGGTAGCTGAAGGGAGGACTTCATCTATAGACAAAACTAATTAGGTATTCAACTATAACACTATTGGAAAGAGTATTCTGATAAGACATTAAAGAAAAATCTGGATTATTCATTCATTCTATGAAACACTAAAACCATTTATCTTAAGAAATTATTTTAAGGATAGTTTTTTCAGTATAAATTATTTTTTCATAATCTGAATTCAAACCATACGTGAAGATACATGTTGAAGAAGTCTGTCTGTCCCTGCTAAGTCTAACCCATCACTGAATCTTCCTGTGAACATATCAATCAGTGTGAGACATACAGATATTCCTTACACTAAACTCAATCTATTAGTATTTTTCAAGAATGTGAAATCTTGAAATGCATTTTCACATGGTGATAACACATTAAAAATGTTACTCAGACCAAAAAAGTCTATGTATGCTAGAGGAGTCAAGAGACAGCAGTCTTGTCTTCTCCAGTCAAAACAGGCCCAGCTCCTTCAGCCTTTCCTCATAAGTGAGGTGCTCCAATCCCCTAATTATCTTCCGAGTCCTCTGCTGGACTCACGCCAGGAGCTCCATTTCTCTCTTATACTGAGGTGCCCAGAACTGGACTCAGCACTCCAGAAGTGGCCTCATTAAGGCTTAGTAGAAGGGCAGGATCTCTGACCTGCTGGCAATTCTTTTCCTAATGCAGCCCAGGATACTATTGGCCTTCTTGGCCACAAGGGCACAAGAACATGGACATGTTCTGGCTCATGAACAGCTTGTTGCCCACCAGGGTTCCCAGGTCCTTTTCCACACAGGTGCTTTCCAGCAGGTCAGCCCCCCAACTGTATTGGTGTGTGGGGTTATTTTCCCCCAGGTGCAGGGCCCTGCGCTTGCCTTTGTTGAATTTCAAAAACTTCCATTCTGCTCATCTCTTCAACCTGTAGAGATGCACAGCATGCTGAAGTATCATCAGCGATACCTCAGAGCAAGCAATGACAGCTTATTATTGAAGGGAAGGTCTTGGGGAAAGCTGCAGTTCAGGATACTTTGAGAAATGCATGAGAAGTGCATGAATAAGGCAATAAAGTGCTTCAGAAAGTCTTTCCTGAAGTTGCCACCATCACTACTAATGGCTGAAAGGATTGAGCTTAACTAAGCTTACAGCAAGTTGTTGAAGTCTAGAAAAATTAAGTTTGCAGGCAGATAACATAAAAAGGAGTCATCCAGTTAAGAAAAAGGCAAAATTCATAGTGAGGGAATTGAGAAAGATCAGTGAGTGTGATGCAAGAGACTTTCAGAGTGGAAAAGGGGTCAGTGAAGGAATAGAGGTAGAAAAGGACTATAAGTGCTACTGAAGTGGCGGGTAAGAGATCTGCAAAGTCTGAAAACTGTTTTCTTAAAGCAAGAGAGAGCAATAAAACAAAGACCAAAAGTAGAAAAGGCCTTTTTAGATTGAAAATCTCTAAGTTGATACAATAATCTAAAAGAGCTGTCAGAATTGCTGTAATTGGTACAATATAAAACCAAATTAAACCAAAACAACAACAAAAAATCCTTCAACAAGTTAAAGAGAATACTGTACTAGGAAAAGGAATGGGATTGATCATTGGTAATAACAAATTGTAATGAGAACAAAAGTTAAGATTACTGATATTATTAAAGAAATGCTTACTTCACAAAATGTTATCAAAGATCTGTATTTGAATTACTTGTACAGTAATGCAAAAGGACAAAATTATGAACTGTTTATATAGTATTACAAAAAGCATAGAAGCACAGAGGTTTAATGAAATATGATCAGAAAACAGTGTAGATGTAGAGACAATATTTTAAAAAAAGAAAGAATGTATAAAGAGAATAAAGCAATAACATGGAGAATTGTAAATTTTTTAGGATCACAATCAACCTTGGTACCAAAAGCAAGTCTAATAGCTCCCAGTGGAGCAATGCTTAAAACACCCTATAGTGGAGATAGAAGTGGGCAGCAGTTCAGTTTTATTATTAAAAATAAATATTGCCAGAAACTGTCCTTAACAGCTTGAAGATAAAAACAGCACAACAAAAATCTTTACGGAAGTCTAGATATAGGCAAATTCCTTTACCAGCAGCTCAAAAAGGTGATGTTTTTTTTTTCATTTAATTTGGTGAACAAAGACCTCTTTGTAAATGAAATGACAATAGACATTCCATGTGGTCATAAGCTACTTTCAAAATTGTTTATTAATTTTGTTCTTTATTGAAGTTTATTAAATTTTAACTTACTAGAAAAGAAAAAAAGGTTAAAATTAAATCAATTGCTAATTAATTTTTAGGAGAACATTGTTGAGAGAACAAAAGATTTAGCAAATTATTCACTACTATTCATTTTACAACGTATTATAAAGAACAAACATAAAAGTGAACTTCTTTAAAAAGTCAATTATTGGTAGATAATGTGCCAAACATCTGGAATGTAACATTTTATGTTTTCCTTTTTAGATATTTTATAGACAATATGAAAAAAAAAGGTTTTGGTTTTATTTAGGTAGGATTATTGGTAAATAAAACAATATGTTTACTGGTAGTGGCTAGGAATAAATTTTTGCCAAATTCCTCCTTTTCATTCCCACAACTGTTATTTAAAAGTATTTAAATAAACACATGAGTTTGGTGCCATTCTCTTGCAGGTTGAACAAGGCTAATTTTCATTAGTTTTACTCACTTTATTTTAAAAAGTGACAAAAAATAAACACTATTATTTTCTGGACAAAGCAGAAATTTACACTTGCTGTGAGAAAAGAAGAAAAGGCTTGTGCTTTCTAGTAAAGCAGTTTCACAGAGACTTTCAAGCATTGCAAATAGTAAGATTTTAGTGTATTATGAAATTTTAAATATAATCATGGAATCATAGGACGAAAGGGACCTTGGAAATGTTGGAAGGGACATTAAAAGATTATCATGTTCTAGCATCCTGACATGGGCAGGGACACATTTCATTAGATCAGATTGCTCAAGGCTCCATCCAACCTGGCTTTGAATACTTCCAGAGGTGGGACATCCACAACTTCTTAGGGTAACCTGCTCCAGTGTCTCACCACCCTCACAGTAAAGAACTTCCTAATATCTACTCTAAACCTACCCTACTTCAGCTCAAGGCCATTTCCCTCTCACTATATGCCTTTCTGAAAAGTCCCTCTCCAGTCTTCTTGTAGGCACCCTTTAGCTACTGGAGGGTTGCTAAAGGTCTCTTAGCAGAACAGGGGAAGAAAATCAAGACAGGGACATGGAGATTACTAATCAATTACTGTCACAGACAAAACAAACTCTGTTTGGGAGAGATCAGTTTAATTTATTGTAATTTCATATCAGAATAGGGGAGCAAGAAATGCAAATAAAAATCAAAAGACACCTTCCTTCTAATCCTCTATCATCCCAACTTCCCTCCCAGTTCTTCTGCTTTCTTTCTTGCACGTGGCACAGGTGAATGGGGAATAGAAGTTTCAGTCAGTTCAACATATTCTGCTGTTCCTTCCTTCTCATGCTGTTCCCCTGCTCCAGCATGAGTTCCCTCTTATGGGATACAACCGTTCAAGAACTGCTCCAGCATGTGTTCTTTCCATGGAGTGCAATCCTTCAGAAACATATTGCTTCAGCCTGGGTCCCACGGGATCCACAAGGTCCTGACAGAAAGCCTGCTCAGTACTATAACTGAAAAGCTGTCCTAAAAGGACAGATAAGATTTCCCACTGTCAGAGGGGGGGGGGGTTTGCTTTGGCTTATCTATCAGTCATGTCAATATAAAGAGATATCTCAAAGTAAACGTTTCTGTTCTTAGTTACCTCTCCAGTGAAGAAGATGGTTCTGTGATCCACCTGCCTTCAGTTTTGTATAAAAGTTGCATTATTCATATTAGAAGTTTTACTGGGTCCTATTGGGATAAAATCATGATGTTAGATGTCTTCTTATCAATCTGTATGACACAGTGCATTGCATTTGCAGCTGAAACTGGTGTTGATATCGTCATCAAGACTTTCCTTTTCTCTCCCTCTTTCCCGAAAGTGAGTATACTGAGGGTAGACACGGCTTGAAAGAGTAATTTCCAAAACAGCTGACCAAGGGGATATTCCATACCATCTTACGTCATGCTCAGCAATAAAAGCTCAGGGAAAGGAGAAAGAAAGGGAGGACATTTGTGGTTATGACTTCCATCTTTTCAAGTAACCATTAAGCATGCTGAGGTCCTGCTTCTCAGAAACTGGCTGGACGTGTGTCTGCCAATGGGATCTGCCTAGTTTTGCTTTGCCTGTGTAAACAGCTTTTGCTTTTCTTACTCAACCATCACTGTCTCAATCTATAAGTCTTTCTGCCTTCCTTCCAATATTTCTCCACAATCTCTATCAGAGGGGAGCGAATAAAAGACAGGGTGGGTGTTCAGCTGCTGAATGGGATCAAGCCACCACAGAAATCCACCTGCAGCCTAGCAAGTCGTCCTACATATGACAGCAGATCTGTTAGTTTTGCTTACAAAGAATTAGACAATTTTTTTTTCTGTTTGAATATCCAAAAATATAAATATACAGAAAAGCAACAAGAGTTGTACTAATTTAGAGTGGTCTATTGTAAATGAATGCACAGAAGGAGATATTGTATCTTACTGTGCTCTTATTTTTTCCTACACAATTTAAAATTCATAGATAATGTTTGTTCCTTATCCAAGCAAATAAAATTTCAAGGAAAGAAACAGCTATACTGTTCTATTCCAAGTGTAACCTTTCAGTTTAAGGTCACATTTGCCATCCTTTAACTATTTCCCAAATGCCAAATTGATTTCACAATTACAACATGGCCTTATTTTCATGCTAATGGAGATAGTGGGACTGAGACTTAAAATTTTTCATAATAATTTTATTGTTTTGATCATCTGTAACAGATGGACAAGATGGATATGTGTTCTACTTGTTCAAATGAATATACTTAGAATACACAATTCCTTCATTTCTGGATTGATGATTATGAAGTATAAATCATAACATGAACATTTAATTGTGCAGACTCAGATTTTAAATATGGTCCAAAAATAAAGTTTCTTTATTTTTCCAGGTTTGCAGAAATCCTTATATAGTTGTGATTGATGTCAGTGTTTTATCAGCATAGAGGAAATAAATAAATATGTCTTAACATATATGACTACAAAGGTTTAAAATGTATAAAACATAAAATATAAAACTGAATTATAAAGGAAAAAGATGTTATGAAGTACTGTAGTTCATAACAATGTCCTACAAATGTATGGCAAATAACCTTTGGAACAAAAAAGCTAATTGAAATAGCTGAATCTGCAGAAAACAATAGCAATGGAAAAACACAAAAGGAGAAGTGAACATAAATTTCAAGAAATATGTGTGGGTTATTTGAAAGAGTTTTCCAAGCCTGGCAAGATGACATCTAGCATAAGTACTAAGGTCATGAAAACAAAGACAGGAAAATTATTATTCCTTCACAGTAATCAAAGTAAAGTGCATCTTACAGTGATGTGTGTTTATTTTAATAATTACTGTTGTCACTCTGTTCTGCTTTCTCCCTTTCTATCCCTGCTACTGTAAAAGGGATGAAAATCTTTGGACTGTTATTTATAAAAAAATCTTTTGTTTGACTGCATAATTTATTGCTACTTTCCATTCATCTGTATTAGGAATTTTTTTATATATAAGATTTTATCCAGCTTGATAAACACATGGTGTAGTGGGTGAGCAATTGGTTCACCGGTCAAGCACAGAGAGTTATAGTGAATGGGGTAACATCAGATTGAAGATCTGTCACTAGTGGGGTTCCACAGGGCTCCCTCTTAGGCCCTGTGCTCTTCAACATCTTCATAAATTACTTGGATGCAGGACTGGAAGGGATACTAAGCAAGTTTGCAGATGACACAAACTGGGAGGAGTTGTTGACTCCCTTGAAGGCAGGGAGGCCCTGCAGAGAGACTTTGGCAAATTAGGGGACTGGGCAATCACCAATCATATGAAGTTCAACAAGAGAAAGTGCTCAATTCTGCACCTGGGTTGGGGCAACCCTGGATGTTTGTACAGGCTGGGGAATTAGGTGCTGGAAAGCAGTGCCGTGGAAAGGGACCTGGAGGTCCTGGTCGATGACAAGTTGAATCTGAGTCAGCAGTGCTCTGGCAGCCAGGAAGGCCAACCGTGTTCTGAGGGACATCAGGCAAAGCATCACCAGCCAGTCGAGGGAGGTGATTGTTCCACTCTGCTCTGCTCTGGGGTGGCCTCACCTTGAATATTGTGTGCAGTTTTGGGCACCACAATATAATATTAAGCTATTAGAGAGTGTCCAGAGGAGGGCAATGGCAATGGTGAAGTGCCTTGAGGGAAAGGCGTGTGAGGGGCAGCTGAGGTCACTGGAGAAGGGGAGACAGAAGGGAGACCTCATTGCAGTCTACAACTTCCCTGTGAGGGGAAGAGGAGGGACAGGCACTGATCTCTTCTCTCTGGGGTCACCAGTGACAGGACCCAAGGGAAAGGTCTGTGTCAGAGGAGGCTTATGTTAGATATTAGAAAAACGTTCTTCACTCAGAGGGTGGCTGGGCACTGGAACAAGTTCCACGAAGAAGTGGTCACAGCACCAAGACTGGCAGATTTCAAGAAGTGTTTGGACAATACTCCCAGAGACATGGTGTGACTCTTGGGGATAGTCCTGTACAGGACTAAGAGTAGGACTCAGTGATCCTTGTGGGTCCCTTCCAATTTAACATATTCTGTGATTCCATGATTACTTCCAAGGACAGTCATAGAGCAATTTATCTGGGTAACTTGTTCCAGTCTTTGTTGATCCTCATGGTAATTTGCATTTCCTTATATTTAATCAGAATTTATGATAATTTTATGCCTCTTGACCTATTATTATGTCTGGCTGAATCTTCTTTATGCCATCCTGTCATCACTGCACATACAGCACTTCATATCTAAAATTTATGCAATTTATATTGTAAAGTACCTGTGAGTACAAAGCAACATAGAATTGATGCTATATTGTTATCACTGACAACTGTGGTTCTTGGTTTCACAAATCTCTGCTTCGGTTCCATTTGCTGTGACCAAAATGTGCATCACTGAACAGCCATTCTATAATTGTCTCAACTATTAGGTCTCTGATGGTCTTTGATAGTGTACATTTGTCTGCTACATTTGGTTATGTTGCTGTTAACATGTCACATAATATTTAGAAAATTCAGCTTTACATAGTTATTGTCACTGACATTTCAGGTCTTTCTGCTTCTCCACTGGTTCTTGTCACATTATTGTCAAACCATCAATTGCATGAATGCAGTCCATTTCTGCTCTTCTTCACTGACTCACTACAACCTGCATCTCATGCTTCTTTAACATCTAAAATGCACATAGAATATGTTGCTCTTTTTATTATGCTCTGCATGGTCAGAGAGTAAAAGGACCTTAGGCATTAACTGGATTCCATGCCTGCAGTATTTTTATGTTAATACTGTCTCATGCCTCCCTTGAATGGCTGTACATCATCGCCGTGTGTTCCCCTGCTGTTTGTAGATTTTCTTGCTGTTTTCATACCAGTATGGGGTTTTTTTTATTATTTTATTTTACTTTTTCCTTAGATTAGGAGATCCTTTAGGACAAATTTATGGAATATATTAAATACAATACAGATTTAAAGACTGGTCACCCAAGTTCATGCTCCACACATTGAACCATTCTTCTAATAAACTGTTTCCTTCTTCTTTGCTTTGTACATGACTATTGTGTTTTACTATTGCGCACTTCATTGTCAGTATACAAAAGTACTTCTTTTTTGTTCACTAGAAACAGCAGAATGAGTTACATTGAATAATATCAGGGGCATCTTATCCAGTGCTTGTTACTGTTGATCAGCTGTTGATACAGCACATATAGATTGAATTGGTAAAACATACTTCTGAACGATTCAAGCCTTACATATAATTTCTGACTCTTTAGAAATAAAATTGTGATAGACTTCTGCTTTATGTTTATTGACAGTGAAAATATTTGCAGGTTTTTAGTCATATACTAAATTTACAATTTGCCAGAAATCATCAGTTAATCAGCTATTTCAGAAATGTCCCATGTTCCTGAACCCTTCATTCCATCATCTAGGAATTCTATTAGTCAGGAAAAAAAAAATCCTATAGTTTTTCAAAGCTGTAGTAAAGAACCTTATAGAGAAAGTTATAGATGGAATGTAAAGTATCTAGAGAGATCAATGTATAGAAATCATGGGGATGTATAAGCACACAGGAGGACTTCACAAATATTTTTTTTTTTACGTACTAAAAAAATAGTCCTTTAATATTTACTGTTAGGGAAAAAAAAACACAACACTGCATGGAGAGGTGAAACAGAAAAATAAGATCTGTCAAGCCATATTTTTGTGTCAAGAAGCATGTTAGACAATGACACCAGGGTGTAAGTACTGTCAGTTCACATAAGCCTGATGGTGAATGCCTTGAAAAACTATCGAACTGCTAAAGGCAGAGATGTGTTTGCTTACTCTATCCATGCATCTATCTGATGTGAAAAAAAAATACTTCTTTAAAGAAAACAAGAAAAAACCTCTTGGTAGAAGGGATTCAAGCAAATGATTGATCTCACAGGAAAGATCTGAAGACACCACAGTGGTTTCAAAGCTTTTTCAGCCATTCTTTCACCGACTACTTAATTCCTGTTCACAGCAGATACGTTTTTTTTGTATTGTATTTATGAGCATAGAACATTTGTGGAGTAAAAACCTCAGAATTCTAAACTGATAGTGTAATCCATGGATGCCTGGTCAATATAATTAGAAGGGTCTGGAGAGCAATTCAACTCACTGCTAGTTCATTTATTGACAGCTATTGACAGCTATATTTAAAATTGATTGGTCCCTTCCAACTCAGCGTATTCTATGATGCTATGATATTCTAAATTTTACTATTTGAAGCTGTATTTCAACCATGCTATCATCATTCTTTCCCTATCATTGACCAATAAAGTCATAGGTAGTAATGGTATTATTTAAAGTAGAATTAAGTCATTACACTTATCCCATTATATTGCTACTTTGCTGCTCAGGGTTGCTGATGTCTGTCTGTTTAATTTTTTTTTTTTTTCAGTCTTGGAATCTGAAATATCCATGAAGCATCTAAAATTTTCTCTGTTTTGAGTTTGGTTTAGGAGATTATCTGGCTGAGAGAAAAAAACATGCACAAAATCACATCCTGTGCATTCAGTTAAGAGTTTCTCTCTGCATTTACAGGAGAAATCGACAAATCTACCATGCAGGGATAATTTAAAGTGCACAATAACTCCTTTCTTGGGACTCCTGGGGAAAAAAAAAAAAATGAGTTTTTAAAAGAAGGGAGAGGTAAACATATAATACAAAAAAATGAGTACCATGTTTTGGTAACCTAACAGTGCCCAGTAAATTTTTGGGCCTTATGTTCCTTGTACTTGCCTACCTCTAATCCACTGGCATTTTTATAATTCTAACTTTTTACCAATGTTAATCAGCATTGTAATTTTCTAACTTTTTAAATGATTTTTCTTTGCTAAAATGCTTCTCTGTAATTCAGAAAGGGTTTTTTTTTAGTCCAAAATTATTTTCTTTCTTTATATCTCCTTTTTAGTTCTAATACATTTACTCTATAACAATTTCAAATTCTTTCAAATTTTGTCTTCACAGGTAACTTCCTCTGATACCCAGTTTATTATTATATTTAATAAGAATTTTATGGTAATTGTCCAAATGCATTAATAAAAGAGTTAGGTTAGGTTAGATAAATGAGCTGGATTATATAAATGGATACTGATGTGAAATGAAAACTAGCTGGAAGGTTGGGCACAAATCCCAACTGTTGCCCAATCACCAGTGGTAAACCCCAGAGATTGAAAATGGGTCCCTCACTAATGAAAATGGGTCAAGGGAGCACCCTTAGCAAGTTCACAGATAATACGGACCTGTGAGGAGTAGCTGATACAACAGATGGGTATGCTGCTGTTCAGACAGGGCTCGATGAGACAGAAAATTGTGTAGATAAGTACCTCATGAAGGGATACACCAAGCTCTGCACTAAGTTCAAACTGGAGCTCGGCTCTCTGGATGTTAGCTCTGCAGATGATGTCGCTGAAAATTGTGAAATAAACTCTCCAGACAGTTTGTTAGGTTAGAAAAGCAACATTACATTATTGAAACACCGGGTACATGGGGGATAGCTCTGCCTAATATGCACCTAATAAAGCAGGCTATATTCATGAAAAAAAAATGCATATCCATTACATATTCATTATATGTAATGCATGCATATATGCTAAATATTTTCACAGACTTATTTGCATATGAGTAGTGGTCTTTTGATGGTGTCTGGGGATCATTTGGAGAACATCCTATTCCCAAAATTTTCCTTTTATGTTATCGGATCTTCTAATGAATCTTTTCTCCTTGAGAATATCTCCAATATGTGGCTAGGTCATAATGTACTTCTCTTATAATCTTTGATCCAGCACACAATTTTTTTTTTCAAAGCTAAGACATCTACTAGTACATATTAAACACTGATATAGGTAAATAGGGAAGCACTAACTGGCACAAGCCTGTTAGTCACAGATGTAGGGAGTTAACACAAAACTAGGCATTAACCTCTGGCGTATGTACTAAGAACAGTATGATACAAAACTAAGCATTAATCTTGGATATAGGGGTCAAACACTATTGTCCTAAACTTGAAAGAGTTTCCCAACATCTTCCCCAACTACTGCATAAACCCTTTTTAAAGAAGTATAACTTGTTCAGTAGCAAGGGGACCTGAGAGTCCTGGTGGATAGCAAGGTGCCCAGGATCCAGCAACATGCCCTAACTTCCAAGATCAACAGCCTTCTTGGTTGCACTGATCAGCAGGGACATGATCCAGTTTTAGGTTCCGCAGTAGAACAGAGACATGGACATACTTGAGATCAAGTCCAGGATATGAAGACAGTTGATGGTCTGAAGTGTCTTTCATATGAGGAGATGTTGAATGAGGTGGAATGGCTCAGCCTGGAGAAGAGAAGGCTCATAGGCATTTTATTCATGTGCCTTTATACTTGGTGGGAGATCATAAAGAAGAATGACTTCTCAGTGATGTCCAGTGATAGGGCAACATGTGATGGGACAAGTTAAAACACATGAATTTCCACTTGATCACAAGGAAAAACAAAAAAATTGAGTGTGTGGGTGGTTGGACACTGCAACATGTTGCCCAGAGAAATTGTGGAGTCTCCACCTTGGGAAATATGCAAAATCTGGTTGGACATTTTTGGGGTAACATGATTTAGCTGACTCTGAGCAGGGGTTTTGCGCTAGGTAATCTCAAGAAACACCTGTCAACCTCAGCCATCCTGTGATTCTGTGAAATACAATCTCAGGTTTACTGAAATGGAAATAAAGGTGTTAAATAAATAAGATTATTTAGTTCTGTGTAAAACAAACAAAATCTTTCTTTTTCTTTCTAAAGTTTGTCAGTCTTTTTTATTATCTCCTTTATTTTTAATGTGGTCCGCACCAGTTTTCACAAAAACTCATTACCCTGTGTCCTGCATGCATGAGAGGTAGAGTTTTAACATTGTTTATTCCACACCATCCACATCGATGTGGGGGGCATGGTTTTCAGCAGGTAAAACCCAGTGCCAGAACCCCAAAGTTCACCATTTTATATTGCCCATCCCAGCAGGGGGACATCCGCCCATCAAATCCAGCAGATTCCGGGCCGCTGCCACTTGCCAGTTCTCCTCTCCATTTTCCACATGACTACCGACCTTTTTTGTGGTGCTAAAACAACAGCCCCAGCAAAGTACAGTGGCAAGGGGCAACTGTTGCTGCACCTGTGGATGGTTGCAAGAGCTGATACTGCAGCTGCTGCCACAGCCACGGGAGAACCCCTGCAAGCCCCAGCACCCACCAGGATCACTGCCAGGACAACCACTGACCCAAGGGTAGGGAGCCCTCATAAAATAATATGGAAACCACTTATTCATTTTCCATCTGTATAAATTTGTGCATACTGCTGCTATCAAAAATGTTGAGCCTTGGGAAAGCTATTTATGCCAAACTTCTGTGTTTTTAAGTGTGTCATACTGCTGTTCTAACTTATTTCTGATACTATGTCTTTGGTCAGTGGACTAGTACAAAAGTTCAAGCCAGTTCGCTAAGACTGGGAACCACTTAGAAATCAGACATAAATGGAATCACAGAGGTTAATACAAAACTTTTTTATTGTAGCTTCTCACAGTAACAGATTCCTGCAGGTTTTCTTATTATCTTCTTAGACTAAACTATGGTAAGCATCCCTCTTCTCCCATAGTGAGAATTAATAACCTACTGTGTATATGAATAGGTACATGGAGCTTGCTTTCCATGAGGTTTGTTAGCAAGGAGTCATAGGAAGATATTTAGTTTCTCTAAGAAAAGAGTAAAAGAAAGGCAGGAAAATAGCAGACAATTCCAGTAACACCACATACAGGAAACTTCAGGTTGTTATCATTGATTTCAATTTTTGCATGCAGAGCTATCCTGTTAACAATATCACTATATGGCATGTGAACATCATTCTTTGGTGATAAGTAGTGAACAATACTCACGAAAACTATTACAATGTGAGAAAAGATAATCTTCCTCCATCAGAGAAAGGTTAATCACCAAGTCCACCTTTTGCTCTATAGTAACAAAAGTTCACAGGCACCTTTTAGAAAGCCTGCTGTAAGCAGAATCAAAACCTAATAAATTGTACCAAGGTATGAAAACAGATATTCAGGGAAATTGGATTACTTTCTTGCAAATATCAACATTAGCGTGCTACAGTTAAAATACCGGAAATGTAGAAAGAAATATTTTTAGAACTCACATCTCTCATTTCCAGTTAGTGGGAGATATAATGTAACTTTGTAACAGCATAGAATAAGATCGACTAAGTTTTCCATTGAAATTCTTTATTGATATTTACATATAAGTTGCTGAATTATCTACAGTTTGTGTAATCGGAATATACCAATCTTGTATGTAATTGACGCAATCCAAAATCAGGAGCATTCTAGAATTCTCTACAGAACTTGAAGTTCATCTACATTGATATAATAGAGCAAATAACTAAAAATTATTTTGCTTCACAAAGTAAATAAATACATAAATATCTCATGTCTACATTGCTTTTCTCAGTTCATTACTCTGCTATAACCAGCTGAAGCAGATTTTTAAAGAAAACTGCAGAACATTTATCAGACATATTCACATTTCCCACTTGTTTTTACTGAGTTCTACAAAAATCTGTCTTGAGTCAAGAACTCTTCGACATTTTTGTAAAGATACAAATGATAAAATGTGTGAAATGCTACAAATATACTGCAAAACAAGATAAGAAATATCAATTATTGCAACAAAAACAAACAACACACTCTTAGAAATTAAATAACTTAATAAGGGAAATTCCAGATTTCTGTAGTTCTACAACAGTAGTCAAGTGAACAAATACAAGAGAAACCATGACTAATTAGCAGTTCTGCAAAGAAGAATCTGAAAATGAATCACAGTCCCCTGTCACCATGGAAGGCAAGAGAATTTCATGAATATATTTAAATCTGTAATGCATAAGAAATAATTTTGCTTTATTGTCCTAAGTGTAGTCTAACTTTGTCCACTGCATTTCCCTCCAAACACTTGGACCAAATAGATGGAACCCTCCCATACATTCTTCTTCTCCTTAAAAAAAAAAAAAAAAAAAGAGGAGAGAAACAGTCTACTGAAAGGACTAATATCCTTTAGCCTTCAAGAGGAAACAGATTATGTGATAACAACTTTTTCTATAAATAAGGTGTAGAACAAAATTAAAGGAATATTTTAATTCTATGCTCATTGTATGTAGAAGAATCTGCAATTGGTTTTAACCACAGAAAGAAAACTTCAGAGGAAGCATTGGAAAACACTTTGTAACACAGACAGTGATGCACCACAGTAGACTGCCTAAAACAGTTATCAGAAAGATGAAAATCTGTTGCAAATCATACTGTATATTTCATTTTACTGTGATGCAAAGAGATAAATAAGGCAACTTCTGGAGGTATTCTCCAGTTCTACAATTTCTAAATGTTGAAAGTAGGAACATTAAATGCATATAATTCTTTAAATTAATTTTTACATGTAAGCAATAATAGTCAAATAATCATACACCTGTATTGCTGGACAAGCATACCCTAATGAAGACTTGAAAATGCCTTCAATAACCACTGAGTGGGAAAATGTATAACATTTTATGTTATAATGCTCAGATTTGGAACACATCAGATTAAAAATCAAACACAGCCTTTGAAAACCTAATCAAAATTAAATGACAGTTAGAAACTAAGTTCAGGGTACAAATTCAGAAAAACCTAGGTTTTATCTCCAAGCCTATTTTTCTGCTTTGGGACTTGATTTTTTTGATGACGTTTTCCCAGACGCAGTAAATTATGTTACTGACCATGCAGCTTTTTGCTCTACCCAGTCCCTGAAATCTTTCAAGGTAGCCTGTGCTGACTTGTGATCTCTTGGTTTGCAGAGAACAGATATTCCAATGTCTAATAACAGGACTACTGTCATTGATGTTTGTACCCTCATTGAATGTGCATATAATTACATTAAAAGCATTTTTTGTGTTTTGATCATTAAATCTACTTACATAAAGAATATTTACTCCAGCAGCCAAATATCTCAGCTTTAGGCAAGTTTCAGATGAAGTAATTTGGGCAAGCAATTTCCTCAGGCTAAGAAAAGACTTTAACTACCAGAATATGGATTATCAGGGATGAATATGCTTTTTAGCTCCCCATTTGAAACAGGGACCCTACACAGAAATGAATACAAAATTCCAGGGCACTGTAAAAACATGATAGAGAATGGAAGCTGATTTTGTCTTCTTGAAGTTATCACTGTCACTTGGGACGCAGATGTCACTAACATATCTGGATACTTCTTTAAACAAAAATTAATAATAAATCAGATCAGTTACAAGAACTCCACATTCTACTTGATTTCAGATGCTGGAACTTTAGATATTCACAAGTGTTTATTTTTCCCTTATAGTCATTGCAAATAAGAATATATTCATATTTCAAGATCCTTTTCATTTTTCCACTGATTCTTCTTTAAAGCTGAGGTGACCTACACCCTAGACAAACTTCTTTCTAGTCAACACAAAGGAATCACGGTGTGTCAAAGAGAAATGCAGATGCCTGGAAGTATTAGGATGATTTTCACTATTGCACAAATGAGACAATATACAGAAACATTTTATCTAGCCACTGTTCTGAATTTACGTGCTTAAATTCACATTACAAGGCTTCTTAGACTACCGAATGCTTTGCCAAATGCCTATGTAAATGTTTGGCTACTTTCTAAAGTTTGTAAATATGGATCATGATACTGATAAGGTAATTCAATGTAGAAATTCAATTTAGAAATTGAATTTTTTGCGCTGTAAAATAAAATAAAGTGTTGCCTTCCTCCCCTATGCCCTATAAAGCATAGCTTGTCTGTAGTTCAATGTTTTTTTGGTCAAAAATAGATGAAGTTCTGAATGGTTAATCTATCAAGCACAATTCGTGGCATATCACTTTCTCAAAGTAGTTTTATTATCAAGGTAAAAACAACTACAAGTTGACTATTTTATTCATTGTGGCACAACTTGTAACATGGAAAAGCCACTAGGATCTATGGTTCTGTAATCTCTACTCCTAACTAGAAAAATCTGAGATTTGAGATTAATACAATTTCATGTGGCATCAGGGAGATTTTCTAATTTCTTATGTACTGACCCTTCTATGCAGTCTTCAATAATTCAGTAATAGAAGCAAGACCAAAAAAAAAGGAAATGGCAGTATTGTAGTAGTAGTATTGTGCCAGGAATATTTGATTTGTTGGCCAGAGAGAAAAGGCTAATAGAATGAAATTGAGAATTGTTTATTATGGAGACCAATTTCATCCCCTGACACTAGAAGTTGTACTGGCTGACTTAGAATTGTTGATGATCTAGGTGTCATGGAAAAATAGGCTCTTCTTATCAAATTGCTCAAATAGTCTCTGTGTAATTAATATTTAAAGGACTGATGGTGCCTGGTTCAGTCACCCAGATGAACAATATTTTCAGGGTGTATATGGGGCTAATCAATATTGCTGAAGCAAATAGAGAATTCAGGGAAGGCAGGTTTCACAGCAAAGCAAGGGCTCACAATATATGGGGAACATTTCCCGAGTGAGGGAAGTTCCAGTGCTAAGACACTCCAGTAGATGGCAAGGTCACACAAAACCTTCTGAGCTGGCATGGGTATGGCCAGGAGTGAAGGTGGCCACCCCTCACTCCCTAGGATGCCTGAGCAGCCAGAAGCCTTGCAACAAGTAGCCCTGTGAACAGTCTGTGATGTATCAGCTATGGTGTGGCATAGCAATTTGCACGGTAGTTCACACAGGGAATAATGCTTCTCAAAGGAGAGGCATTCCATTGGCTGAGTGGAGAGACTTGAAGTTTGCAAAACTCAGCAACTAGGCACCCTTCTGTGACCATTTGCACAGTTCAAGTCCTACTTGACCCTCAAGACAGAATAGTGAGCACTCATTTAAGAGGACAGGCTGCAGCTCCATCTGGCGGCTCTAGGCCATCTATCCAGGTGGTGGTTAATGCCTCCATCCAAATGGAGCTGCTGAAGGGAGGTACCTGTGTGCTGACCTAATGTACTTTCTAGAGAGGCATGTTGCTTTTTGAGGTTTTGTATCAAGGACATCACTGAGAGAATAGCAAGCCTCGTACAGTCTGTTGACTATTATCCACTGCTCATTATTTTTTAAGGGGGCATCAGTGATACAGCCAGGAACACTTTGATCCTGGGAGAGGATTTTTTTTTTCCTCTTTGCTTGTGAACATGCAAACTTTGGCTTTAGTAAACTAAAGCCTTATCTCAACCTATGAGACATTTTCCATCTTTTCTCTCTCCTGTCCATCTGCAAGGGGGAGTGAAAGAGCGGCTTGGTGGGTACCCAGTATCCAGCCAAGGTTAATACACCACAGTCCTTTTTGGGAAAAAAGTATATATATATATTTCTCTACTTCTCATTAGCAAGCAATGTCTGGCCATCTCCCAGGAAGAAGGCTTCAACACATGTAGCTTCAGCTTGCTCCTTAAGGCAAACATTGTAAGTAATGAATACCCCCTCTTTCTCCTGCTTTCCCAAGCTTTTATATCTGACCTGACATCATATGGTATTGAATATCCCTTTGGTCAATTTGTGTCAATTGCTGCCAGGTAAAATAAGCTGAACAGTCTTCTGACCAACCAGCAGTGGTGAAATCCACATCTCAGCACAGTGTGACATAGTCTGACACTCATGCCATAAATTTCACTTATCTTCATGTGAGCCATTCATGGACATAAATCCTAGAGATGATGCACACAATCATGAAGATAGATCTATCTATCTATCTATCTATCTATCTATCTATCTATCTATCTATCTATCTATCTATCTATTTATCTATCTATCATCTATCTATCTATCTACATATATATTCAACTAAGTAACTAACTAACTAAAACATAAAAAAACCTCAAAACATCATTTTAGCCTAGCACTTCAGAGGTTTTATTGTGATGACCAAAAGTGTGGTTTCATACTTATTTCTTTAAATTGTAAGTACATTTCAATTTTTGCTCCTTTTATTTTTTTCCTATTAGAAATCACTGGATAAAAAGCCAAAATTAAATCTCTTCTCCTACCATAGAGAAGACTGCCTATTTCGTCTTTTAATCAGTTATTTTAACAACTCATTAGAGTCAGTCTGAACCCATAAAAAATGCTGGCTAACCCTGAAATGCGGTCAAAACCTAAATACAAGTTGGTACCAGTTGCTTCATAACAGACACTTCTGCTTGTGTACAGATAAATAAAACAAAGACTTGAGTGCCATCTCTTATCACAGATGGTGTTTATAATTCAGAAAAATGAATTGCTGCTTAGAGTGTGAACTACTGACTTAGTTTGGAATGTTAGAGGATATTTTTAACATTTCAGGTTAAAGAGACTTAAATTTTAGTGAGATTAAATTTTACTGCTTCAGTTCATCATCCTCTCAACTCTGGAAATAGAATGTTAGTAAATTATCTAGATTAAATAGATAATTTTATTCAGTTTTAAGTAGGATTCTTGGTAAAATTATGGTGGTAAGAAATGGTATAGAGGAGGGAGGAGAGATGTAAACCCGCAAAACCAGACTTTCAGCAGACACTGTAATATCATACACACAATACACCAAGTAAGGTAGCATCTAGGCTAAATGGATCCAATGTGTAAACATTCTTGTCTTCAGTGACTATGTTATTGTTTAGATGTGCAGGTCTCTTGGGAGAAGCTGTGTTTAAGCACAATAAACACACACATATTTTAGCCTATTTTTGTATTGTTCTTTATAAACCAGACAATGTTTCAGCATAAAATGACTATTGACATTACATCTAAACAATTAGATTCATATATCGCACTCTTATGTTGAGTTAGTGCATAACATCTTTTCAAGTCAGAATAACTCCCAAGTATTGGTTCTTTTCCAGATCATACACTGTAATTAAAGGCAGTAGTAAACTTTTTTTGATTGAACTTATAAAGTTATACTATATGCACATGCAGACAGGGAGGTTATTAAGAAGATAAAATCTTTGAAATAAAATACAGAGTGCTGGAATTGCTTAGTAATGATACTGCCATGATAGACTCAGGGAAATACTTTAGGATTGATGAGAAATTCTCCAGGAAAATAATGTTTTTGTGCACACACACAAAGTAGTAAAATATTTTGTAAATCAGCTCTGACTTCCCGAACTTCAATCATCAGCGAAAACATTGAGTAAACAACTATATCAAATGCCTATGGCAAACAATATAATCTCTAGTCACTGTTCCTGAAACTGTGTGATAATGGCTCTGGGTTAAGCTCTTTATTCTGACAGGGATAATTTTGCACAGTCTAAAAGACATTTTAGAGAAAGAACCTGTTGATCAAAAGGATAACTGTCATAGTTAAAGTTGTTTATCTCAGAAAAAGAAGCTGACAAGAAGTTTTCTTTTTGACCAGTAGTATTCCAGGTGTCTGCTTCCTCCCTACCAGGGAAGACGCCATTGGCATCTACTGCCATCCTAGGTGTCCTACTGTGTCCATCCAGAAAATTAGAGATCATAGAAGAATCTCTGTTTAGGTCAAAAACAACCTCTAAGATTACCGAGTCCAACAGATATATTACCTGTGGGGTCTCCAGACATTTCTGGAAGAATGGCTGAACTCCAATTAGGATACCTAATTGATGACTTTTTACAGTACTTTGGGAAATTAGGGTCATTTTACAACTTCCCACACCCTTCCATTTTCAACGTTTTACCTTCCAACACATACATTTCTGTGCAGAACAGATTAAATGTTCACTTAGTAGTAAATTTTTTGCTGCGAGTTGCTGAAAATGTTATGGTGCATAAAGAATCTTTTCCATATTCTGAAGACATGCAGCTCTCTGTGACAAGTTTTTCAATGAATTTGAGAAAATCAGAGCCAATAACAAAGAAATAAGATAGAATAAGTATGATTTTGTGGCTATATTAGTTATACAGTCCTTGTCTTTGCAAAGTGAAAAAATAAGTTAAATACTTAATATATGACACTATGTTTAGTGCTCAAAAGTGTTAGTCAGTGCAATATTTTGTGATATCTTTTTATAAAAGGAATCTTAACATGTCTCACAAATATTCTGAGAACTAGATCAATGAAAGATTTCTTACCAGAGTTCTACAATGGTTCTTAAAAAAAAAAAAANGAGGAGGATGAGGAGCTCATTCCTGGATGCTAGGTAAGGTTGCATGTCCATACTGCTCAGTTCTGTCCCTTTCTCAAAAAAGTCCACATTCACACAACATAGCATGTATACATTCCTTTGGTGTGACCCATAGATTCTAAGCCATAATTCGTGTGTGTGTGTTTGCCTGTAAGGTTTCCTTGGGTTTGGCTTGGTTTCATATGGCACTGTCCAAAAAATATGGATTCTGTGAAGCTCAGTCATTTGTGGCAGGGTCACAGCCTACCTCACCACAGTCTTCACCATAGTTTGTAGAGGAATATCTGTTTCTGCGTCTGGACCACCTGCTCCTTGCCTTCTTCACTGGTCTGGGTTTCGTAATGTTATTCCTCTCACATATTCTCACTCCTCTCTCCAGCTGTAATTTCCCTTGCACAGTAACCTTTCTTCCTTCTTAAATCTGCTATTGCTGCCACTGTTGCTGATGGGCTTGGCCTTGTCCAGCAGCAGGTGCATTTTGGAGCCAGCTAGATTTGTCTGTTAGGCATGGTAGAAGTTTCTAGCAGCCTCTCACAAAAGTCACTCTTGTAGCACTCCCATCCCTCACCCCCCATCCCTTACAACACAAACCCAATACATATGTACCATAGAATATATATTTTATGAAGAGTTCTTTGAGGTATAGTATTGCAGCTTATATTGCAGAGAAGTCCAGGAAAATTGTTCCATGTATCAGTCAGCAGATCTTACAATAGAGCACAGGGCTTTGTTTCCCTTGTCCATATATGCAAATGTGTCTCTTTGGTATGAACATGTTAAGCAGTGTAGATACAGTTTTTAAAAAAAAGCAGATTTGAGAGAACACTATGAGTCTGTCAGTTCTGTAGAGAGAAAAGTTTGGCTATATGGTTTTCTATAGACATTGAAAAAATCTACTGGCAACAAGGAAGGTAACTAAATAAGAATGTTCTGAGGAACTACAAATGGAACTGCAAGCGGATACAGTGAAACTGGTTCTTAGCAAAAGGTGTTAGGAAATGATTTTGTAGACTTGAATTTAATAGTCACTAAGCTCTAAGTGTTTTCCAGTTTAAATTTAAAATAAGTAAATCCAAGAAAAAAGAAAAAAAAGGGAGAAAAAAAGTCAGCACTATTTTTATGGCCCTTGTGTTAAACAGGAACACAAATTCTATGTGCCCGTGATTTTAAACAAATCTTAAAAAAAAAAAATAATGCTCTTTCTTAAAGTACTCCTTTAAATCAAGGCTGGTTTAAGGATGTTATCTGTTTCAAAGGCATGGTTTCTACCTATCTTTAACTCAGAATGTTTCCTTTTGAATTACAAGAACTAGATACTAAATTCTCTTCAGAAAACAAACAAACAAACAGAACTTCCTGGAATAATACTGTTGAAGAAAAGCACTTTTTGTTTCAATTTTCTGATATGAAGACTGAAATGTAATCTGAAAAAATGTAAGGTTCCTAAGTAATTGAGTTTTGTATCTATGACAGCCATGCAAACATTTTGTTCATTTAACAGCTCTGTTGGAAGACATTCAGAGATACTTTTCTCTAAAGATTTGAATCTATTTGAAATAGGTGGATTTCAGATTGTTTTGAAATAGAAGATTTGTATAGATTTGAAGGGTCAGTAAAAGGGACACAAATTTGCCTCTAAATATTTCACAATATCATGATTAAACTATATGAATATATACAGTGTGTATGTGTATATATATATATAGACACCCACAGACTGTATATATTCATATAATAAATACTAAAAACTGGAATGGGTAAGGAAAGCTCCATTTTGAAGTATGACAAACTAGTTTTGTAGAACTTCTTTGCCACTTGTTTTCCTCAGAAGTCACATTTTGGTACAAGATTACTTGATCACAACAAATTTCTTGAGCTCTGTAAATATCAGACATCAGACATTATGAGTAATAATACTCGTGCTTTTAAGAAAGAGTATTCAACTTAGGACAGGAGTATATGGTTGTTCTTTCTGCAAGTGACGCCATAGCACAACTATTTCTTAAAAAGAAAATAACTCTGCTGTAAGGCAAACCCTCTAATTTAACTAGTGTTCAATTAAAAACAATATCGAAGGAGGAAAAAGTAGGCAACTCTTTAGCTTACACTAATGAAACATTTTCAGTCACTGAGTCACTTTCAAGTCACTTTTCAGTCACTTTCAAGTTTTCACACGCACATAGTTTTTACATTTTGTTCATGTCTTTCTTGCACTCACAGGGTTCAACTAAGTATGATCAAACACAATGGTCAAAGGGTGCGATTTATGAAGCAACAACATCTTTCAAGGAAAACAAACAAAGATTAAGTATTTATGCTTACAACTGCTCTCAAGAGCACTCCCAAGCTCATTTTAATTTGTAAATCATGTCAAATATGCTGTCTTGCTATAATATAGACACCTGTTTTAGTAACTTCCTTGCACAGTCTATTGAATAGATGGGGAAAGCTAGAATGGGTGCTCCTGTCTTTATCCTAAGGTCTACAGTTTGTTTCCTAACACTGCTCTGATTATTATGATTCTGCTTGCTGAAGACACACAAGTCTTGCTAAAGAAATAAGTGTTGAACTTTGAAAGCTGTGTGGCAGATCAGTGGGCTTCTGGCAGGAAAAATCATTTGAAATATCTAGGTTTCAACAAACCATGCATCTTGTCATCCTGGAATTATATGCCTTTATGCTCAAGATATTTCCCTCTCAACTGCTGAAGTCCTAAGTGAAATAAAATACAGACCTTATCTTGGCTTCCAGGTCTTAAATTCTGGTGATGGAATCCTAACTACATGTTGCATAGTCACGGCTTATAATGGTACAAATAGTTTAGCAACATGAATAAAACAAAACTGGACCCAATTTTAGGTGTATAAAAGTTATAGGTCTAACTTAGCTTTATAGTTCCTGACAGCTTTATAGCCAATGGACTCGTATTTCTTAAAGGAGAAGTGTTTCTGTGGAGGTTCCTTCTTCTCATTGACTACAAAGAAATCTAGAGTTACTGGATCAAATCTACACTTTTCACTTTTATATTTCTGAAGATAGTTTGGGGAGTTTTTCTCCACAAAAGCACGAGACAGATGTCTTCAGAATTTCCTCTGAAATGCAATGATTATTTTAATGGAATTATCTGTGATTTGATTTCCTATGAAATATTTTATTGACTTTTACATGTCATGTGAGCAGCTGCAAAGCACAAGAAGCTTTGTAAATATTTTGTAAGATACCAAGCTGTAAGGCAGTGGGGGAGTGGAGGGTAAGAGGAAAACATAACAAGCAAACATCTGACAGATTTAATTTCTACCTGCAAATACTGTAACAGAGGGACCTTAATGGCAGATAATAGAGAGCAGGAAATTGCAACCTCCTCTTCTGCTCCCCAGAGCAAATAGAAACCATGAGAGGAGTACAACAGCCTAAATATTAGATTTATCTGCCTTCAAGGAATAAAAATTAAAGCAGACATTGCTGAATACAAGTATCAGTCATTCTTATTAATGTCTGCCCAGTATTATGAAGCTAAAAACTGAATCAAAAGCAGTATTTGTTCCTAGATCCTGCCATTTAGAAAATAACATCAACAACTCCAATCAATTAAAAAGAAGTAATTTATGAACAGTTCAAGATAGCCTAAGGCAACAAAACAGTGCAGTTATAAGGTTTTTAAAAATTGTATAGCTCCTTCACAGAATTTTTAGTTTGGATTGCAGAGGTTTTAGAGCACATTTAGTTTCTAAAACTCCAAAGGAGACAACTTGCTTTGTATATATGTCCCAGAATCGATGTGTTTTGAAACTTTTCTGGGTAACAGAACTACATTTCTTTGTAATTTAATCTGTGCCTCACATGTGCTTGATTTAGCTTTCACAGCGAGATCATGAGGCCCAGGTCATAAAAAGCAGTCTTATTTTCTAGTATCTTCCATCCTGCCTTTTATCTTATAACCCTTGGCATCTTTTGATTTTTTGATAGTTAAGTTTGAGTTATTACATGTTTTGAGCCTATGCGTAGTTAACATATAGATGATATATTAAACAGCTGCAAGTATTTAATATAAAATATTGTAGTAAGTTTTTTATGAGAACAGATTAGTACATGACTTTATAATTTGGAGTTTCATTCTTAAATGAAATGGCTGATGTGTCTATTTTCATTGTGGTTCAAATTTTTTTTTTAATGTTTTAAGTCTTCTAGAATTATTGTCTTAATAGTACTACTGTCTATTTTTGTCAAAGTATAGAAATAAACACACAAACATTAACCAAAGAATACATACTATTTCATGTTCTAACCATCTGTTGGTGCAGTGTCATCTGCTGATCTGACACAATTAGGCTTTGCAGTAACTCTAAAAGTAGCAGAACTATTTTTTAATATGTCACTTGTCATCTTTGATTCAAAATGGACATATCAATGTATCATTGGGGTTTTTCATTAAATTTCGTGGTTAAATATACATGTAAAAATATGTGGGCCTATTCCAGCTTCTTTAAACCTCTAATTTATCAACACTGATAACTTTATGACATATTTTAAAAACTAACAGGTTTTGACAGTTATTTTGGATCTGAATAGGAAAAAAATATAAAGAGCATTTTGACTATTTTACCTACCCTTATTCTTCACAACACTATCTTATTGATAAGATGAAAATAGAGAATGTCATCACTCATAGAATAATAAAACCAATTGGGTCTTATGAGTTCTGAGGAAGAAAATCCATGTGGCTGAACAATTGGCATGTAAATGATAGTGTGAATTATATAAAGAACAAGTGGGTAATAATTTTGTTTAGTTCTTGAGTTTTGAGGGAGGTCTCAACTTAAAATGTAAGCACATTTAAAAAAAAAGACAATGGAATGATAACATCAAGTATTCTGCTCTGTTTGAAGTTATAGTTTGCTTACTAATGAGAAATAAAACTGCCTTCAACAGCACCATGTGCAGACACAGGCACTTTAATTATTTAGAGAGTAAACAAATAGATCTGTTTGTGTGTAAGTAGTAGCACAGGCAGACGTTTATTTCTGTGAGAAAAGCATATACAACTAACCATATATTCAGCTTCACATGTTAGCGGAAATTATGGCTACTTTTGCAGATAAAGAAAACTAAGAGATGTGACGTATCAGGTAAATAAAGTTCATAAGGCTGATAAAGTTAATATGACTACTTGTTCAATACAGCAAACAATACAATAAAATTAAAATCTTGGAGAAGGATAAAGTGATAGGCAAGAAAAGCTTTTGGGGAAGTATTTTCCTAACTTCCTTAACAAGATTGATTAGTGATTCTAAATCACAGTCCATTGGACCACACCCCAAGGGACAATGATAAGGGTACCCAGATCAGACATAAGAGTATACATAGGCACCTCATCCTAAACAGTCTGTTGACCATATGCTTAAAAGGAGTTTGCTTGCACTAGAATTTATTTCTATATTATTTTCATATTTCTCTATATAGAAAGAAGAAAGAGAAAATCATATTAAATTGTCAAAACTAATTAAGTATACAGAAGTTAATAGACTTATAACAGAAAAGGCATAATAAAAGACTGTTATATTCACAGTGAAGAGCATTATTCAAAGGAATGACAAATTAACAAAGAATATCTCTTCAATGTCTTTGTCATTGTAATATTAAGAAAAAAAAAATAATATAAAATAATATAAGAAAAAAAACAAACCATGGTAAGTCCCTAAAGAAGTACTTATAAAACTAAATGATAACGTTAATCTTTGTATGGTACAACCATAGTTTCATATACATAGCAGTAACAAGCAATTTTTCTATGAAGAATGAGATATTAATGATTCCAACATAATGGTGTAACTGTACTAGAAGTACAGGCCTAGTAGGACAGCAGAGTTCTTCGAAAGCAGGTACGCAGGAAGCAGCATAAAGGAGAATGAGAGTTATCATCATATATGCATGCAAGGAAAAGGCATAAGGTTGGCATGTGGTTGGCACAACTCATCCATGGTCAGTTACAGAAATGCAAACTTGGAGCAGGACAAAAATGGCCTTAGGTGTAACAAGGAGAACAAAGGCCAAGGTACCATATATAATAAATTCATATATAATGTTGAAAGGCAGATCAATGAAGAGAGAGAGAAAAATGTAAAATGTGTTAACAAACATTTTAAAAGACATTAAATGACCCTGAAGTGAGGAAGAAGAAACTATTAATACAGCTATCATGTTTTCCGTGGCAAAAACTCCAGGCCCTGCTGACTTCACCATACCCCACTACCACAATGTTAACCACCAGTTTCATAACCCTGTGAAACAGTGAAATGAAGAGCATAACATTGTGCATATGTAACAATTTTAACTGCAATGCTGTGCTTTCTTTTTCTATGACAATTAGATCTGAACTAACTATTATGAGATTCTTAAGATTTCACTAATAGTGATAGGTTTTTTTCTTTAGTTACATATAAGATATGCTTCTTCTTTGCCTGTAGATAAGATTTTGAGCATAGGAGTTTAGATTTTGATGATTTTCAAAAAAAAAGGAATACTTGATACGACAGTATTCTGCCTAGTAGGTCAATATGTTTTTTGAGACAGACATTTCAAATATAAATGGGAGAAAAGATTTCATCACTTTGTAAGTGTTCGTGAAACCAATTACCAATAAGTAGCCTGGGGCTTACTGTGAGGAATACTTTTCCTCACTATGGCATCTGACAGTGCATCAAATGTCATATCTCAAGGTTAAAATTGTGAAATGTGCTAGGAATGATGTATAGAAAATTGTTACCAGTCACCTTCTTTATAATATTAATCTTCTTCTGTGCCTTGGTGAAATGAGAATGCTGCTCAACTTATCTGACAATGATGTTTGAAGGAGTTTGCAATATCAAAGGAATCATCTCTATATAAATCATTATGCGCACCGAACATTCCATCACAGTGTTTTGCATTTTAGCCTCACAAGCCACATGTGGAGACCTGTCATTATTTCTGCCCAGTCAGTGGATATTTTGGCCTTATGTAATAATGAAGTAGGATTAGGACCATAAGAGCATGTGGGCACAAAACAATGAATATCATGGTGATATTATGATTTTATGATATGAGAACTGATTGGTACATATGTTCTGCTGCTGAGAGATTGATTTATTTTCATTAAAAACAAGCAGCTATATGTCATGTGATGAATTACTAATTGCAATGTAGCTTTGCTAGTACGCTTTACTAAAGAAAAAAACAAACCAAAATAACCTGCCTACAAACAAGGCAACACTCAAATGAATTTTCTATCCTTTTATTTGTGAATGTGTTAAAAAATTGTGCTACTGTCTTAGCTTGGTGTTCCAGGGTAAGGTACTTTGTAGCCCTGAATTTAAATATCTCCAGAATGGAATATGATTTCAGTTGTACATCCATGTTATAACAGAGGTGAAAAAAAATTCCTTTCAGTTAAGCCAGGACACTACAATCCCAGAAAAACGGATACTTCTACAAAGTAAAAGAACATTGTCATTGTGAAGTAGGGAAGCAAAGCACTTTGTAAGAGAGATCCCAAGTGACATCACTTGTACTGGTTTTCAGGATAGAGAACTTCTATAATTTGCCATATCCTTCATTAAATATCTAAGATCATTTGTACAAAGGAAAACTTAACTATATCTTAATAGGGGCATAAGAGTCATAGCAAAGAAGTCAGATTAACGTTTTAGTGGCATCTTTGAATAAAATTGATCTATGAATATGTTTGATTATCCTGAAGGAATAACTTCAATTTTGCAATTTTAACTAGAATGACTGTAGTGTTATATTTTCTGACACAGTTTTTCTGGAACTGACATGGTAATAAGTGGGAATTGATGTGAAAATATTGAGATGTCATTCTCAGAAATTAAGGGTATGAATTAAACATAAATACATGCATTTATCTGTGTTCAACAGGAGTTTAATCTGGGAATATTGTGGTTTATACCATTACAAGCTAAGCCTTATATCAGTGTGTTATATCTGTGTCTAGGTATGTGTTATATCAAGAGCTTATTATGACATAATCTATTATTCATTACATACACCAGTAAAAGCTAAATATTCATCAAAGAATTATTGTTATTATTGCAATGATATGGATTACATACCTCACAATAATTACAGTAATGTCTCCTCCACAACAGGTTTATCAGTACTATGAAGACAAAAGTTCCAAATATCAGAGATATTTCTGTACTAAAACCCAGAAGAATATTCAATGTCAGAGTAAGACACAGTTCTCATAGAGGAAAGACATAAAGATATTAATCTGCTTATTTTGTGGGGAATATAATAATCTTGCATAATTTTCTGTACACAGTGTACCATCTCAAATGACTTTTAAACAACATATTTGAAACAAGTGAGGAAGACTAAGTGGTCACCATCTGAAAGAGTGTTTCCAATATTTGAGAAGAATGAAGAAACCCCTGAAAATGGAGGAACATCTGGAATGGATGAAAGAAACAAAGGGCAATAAAAAAAGCAGGAAGAAATGGAGAGGGGAGAGAGAGAAACAAAAACAGATTGCGAAAAGCTACAGCCAAACTCATCAATCACTACTGTGTATAAGCCTAGATTGAATGTTGTTATTAATCAGTGATACCTTCAATTTGATATACATATAAACTGAAATCGTTCCTAAACTATGCACTTGCGAAGACTCCTTTCATCTCTCCCTCTCTTCTCTCCTAGGTCCAGAAAATTCAGAAAGGAAGTTATTTTGTGTACAAGACATGGAGGCATTGCACCATACCATGCCAGGTTTCTGACCTGTATAAGCAAAAAACCCAGTCTTTTAATTCTCATCCATAGCCTGTGTAGTCTGATCCATCCATTGTGACCTTAGACAAAAATGTTACCTGTTTGTACCATTAATGTATTAATTGGTTAAAAAGGATGAAATTTAAAAGCTAAAAAATTTCAGATACCATAATTTGTTAAATTATTATTTTTGTGTGCCAATATTAGAATACAAAAAAAAATCTGATCTCATTTTGATTAGATCACAGAATCACAAAATGGGTAAGATTGGAAGTGTCCACAGTGGGTCTTCTGGTCCAACCTCTCTGCTCATGCAGGATCATCCACTGCACAGGATTATGTACAGGTTGTTCTTGAATATCTCTGGTGAGTGAGACTCTTTGATCTCTCTGGGCAATCTGTTCTAGTTTGTGGTCATCTGCACAGTGAAGAAATTCTTCCTCATATTCAGGTGGAAATTCTGTGCATCACTTTCTGCCTGTTGCCTCTTGTCCTATTGCTTGGCACCACCAAGAAGAGCCTGGCTTCTTCCTTTTGACATCTTCTCTTCAGACACTTAATGGACATTGATGAGGACCCCTCTCAGTTGTCTCTTCTTGAGGCTGAACAGGCCCAACTCTCTCAGTCTTTTCTTGTAAGAGAGATGCTTCAGCCCCTTAATCATCATTGTAGCACTCTGCTGGACTTGTTACAAGATCTCCATGTCTTTCTTGTACTGAGATGTCCAGAACTGGATGCAGCACTCCAGAAGTGGCCTCACTACGGCTGAGTAGAAGAGCAGGATCACCTCCTTTGACCTACTGGCAATGCTTTTTCTAATGCAGCCCAGGATACCATTTGCTTTCTTGGCCACAAGGGCTGCTGCTGGCTCATGGACAGCTTGTTGTACACCAGAATCCTCAGGTCCTTGTCCACAGACCTGCTTTACAGTAGGTTGGCCCCCAGCCTGTAGTGGTGCCTAGACTTACTCTTCCCCAGATGCAGGACACTGTTCCTTTGTTGAACTTCAGACAGTGCTTTTCTGCCCATCTCTCCAGCCTGCTGAGGTCCTTCTGAAGGGCTCCACAACTGTCTGGGGTATCAGCCACTCCCCTCAGCTTTGTGTCATCAGTGACCTTGCTGAGGAGACATCTGCCCCTTCATCCAAATCATTGATGAATAAGTTAAACAACACTCAGCCCAGTACTGAAGCTTGGGGGACACCGCTAGTGACAGGCCTTCAACTGATTACCTTTGCCACAGATTACAACTCTCTGGGATCTGTCATTCAAGCAGTTCTCAATCCACCTCACTCTCCACTCATTCACTCCTCACTTCCTGAGTTTGCCTGTGAGGATATTGTGAGAGACAGTGTCGGAAGCCTTGCTGAAGTTGAAGTAGACAATATACACTGCTCTCCCTCATCCATCCAGGTAGAAGGCAATCAGATTAGTCAAGTATGATTTAACTTTAGTGAATCCATACTGACTACCCTTGATCACCTACTTGTCCTCCATGTGGATAGAGATTGCCTACAGAATGAGGCACTCCATCATCTTTCCAGGGATTGAAGTGAGGCTGACAGGCTGGTAGTTCCCTGGGTCCTCCTTCTTTCCCTTTTTGAATAATGTAGTGACATTTGCTTTCTTCCAGTCCTCAGGTACCACTCTTGATCACCATGACTTTTCAAAGATGATTACGAGTTGCCTCACTATAGTGTCCACCAGCTCTCTCAGCACTCATGGATGCATCCTGTTATGACCCATGGACTTATTGATATCAAGTTTGCCTAGGTGTTCTCTAACCCAATCCACCTTGACTAGGGTAAAGTCTTCCTTCGAACATTCCTTTGCCCTGATCTCCTGGGTGAGACATACATGCATGAATATATTTACATATACCATAGAATGGTTAGGGTTGGCAAGTATCTTTAATGGTCTAGTCCAAGCCCCTGGCAATGAGGAGGGACATATTCAATGAGAATGGTTTCATCAGAGCTGGGTCCATTATGACCTTGAATATTTCCAGTTATGGGACATTGACTCTGCACAACCTGTTCCAGTGTTTTACCACAATGATTATAAAAAACCTTCTTCCTTATATCTAATAAAAACTAACACTTTTAGGTTAAACCCGTTACCATTTTCCCAGTGGAACAGGCCCTGCTAAACAGTTTGTCTCTGTCTTCCTTCTGGTCCCTCTTTAAGTACTGAAAGGCCACAATGAGGTCTCTGTGGAGCCTTGTCTTCTTTAGGCTGAACAACATCAACACTCTCAGACTTTCCTCATAGGGGGCATGCTCCATATGTTCAATCAGAACTCAGAATCCTCCCCTCAACTATAAAAATGTATATGGTAATGATGTAAGAATCCTGAATGCACCAAAAGGCTGTGATTGCCCTGCCCAGGCTGTAACAGTCTTTATGTCTAGTCTTGCAAGAGCTTCCCCTCACCAGGCCTATGCTTACTTTTTTTCAAGGTCATCTGTTGGGGAAGATAAACAATTATTAACAGATAGAGATCTGAAGGGATTGTCCAGCAAGCCCTGAACAGCAGATACTGAAAGGGCTTCAATAAGACAGGAGCCTGCCACGAGAGATTACTTTGAAGACCAGGACTGTTTCCAGCTATCTATGTATAATCCCTGTCTTCCTTTGCAAGATCTGGAAGGACTTTTACGAGCTGTTGCAAGACCTGCAGAAACCTTTTGTTCCCCCCAGGTGGTCCTGGTGTGGAGAAATAGTTACCCTTATGTTGAAATATAGTGACTGGATTGCCTAAGTCCTACTTAACATAGTTAATCCCCCTCCTTAACATGTCCTACCTCCTCATTAACATACCCCGTTCCTCAGTTCTATATATTGTAGTGCGAGTGATCAATAAATTATCTCAGTTTCTACCCCCAAACTGGGAGTGTTTAGATTATTGACTGACCAACAGTCATCTCTAAAACAATGCACCTGACTCACACTACTGGGAGAAGAACCATGAGAAATCCCACCTAAGGCTTTCCCCCACTGACTCTTTAAGCTCAGGCCCTTGAACCAGCTGCCTTGCCTGGGCTGTCCTGTCCTGTAGATATGCTTTGCCAGCCCTAGCACGTTGTCAGGCCTGACCTGCCTCATGACCATCACATTGCCTAAGGATGATGGGACTGTCAGCTGACCGTGGTTATCACCAGCCCTGCCCTGCTCTTCTTGCTTGGGTGCTAGAGGTCAGACCATGAGGTAAGTGCCCTGCCTGTTTTGCTTTCAATCTCACCTCACTGTTTCTTGCCTAACATATCAGTGAGATGTTATATTAAGTGGCTAAAATGGCTGAAAACAGGATGTGTATGTGCAGGATAAGACTTTTCAGCATTCTTAAACTTCATATTACTTAACTATAAGGTAAGGCTTTAAACATATTATTCAAATAATAGGGGAGTTATTAGAATGCATGTAATTCACATTGTTGTGCTTATAATAAACCATTACAATCTTTGCAGATATGCCTTTATTGTGATGTTTATCACTTGGCTATGGGTAATTAATGAGGCCACTCTCTTCTTATGGAAAATGAAGTTAAAAAGAATACTGTAATGAACAACTCATCAAAGGCTGTCAAAGTGGGTATTAAAGTTGCCTTAGAAATTATGCTGAAAAGCAGTTTGGCAAAAGTCATTATATAATCTCAGGATATCAACGACCTTTTGTAGCCTGAAAATAGTTATGGGTATATTCAATGTAAAATATAGAATGTGAATAATTATATTTAAATTTATACATTTAGGACAGTATTCAGCTCCAGATTATGATATGCAGATTTGGTGTCTGCAGGTTCAAATAAGCAGTGATCATAAACTTTCATTGTATTTTGTTGAGATCTAAGACTAAACTATGTTGTCCATGAATCAGTTTGAAATGCTATTGAGGTGCCCTACGATGCTGGACATATCTATATGGAACTCAGAAGGATGACACAAAACCTATGGGAGGTCTAAATCTTACAGGTGCAGCCATTTCAAGTCAGTTGAGATATTCTAAAGATCCTAAATGCCAACAGTGAGACAAATCTTAGATCTGTATTATAAGGGTGACTTAGACATTCAGTTCACATGTCAAGGCATCATGACAGACACCTGAAAGAACATAATAAGTCTGATTTGCTTAATTTCTGAAGAGTTAAGCATCCAACCAGAAGTAGTTATTTAGACTCCATGGATTTACTTAAATTCGCACAGATAGACATCTATTGATAGGTGATTTAAGGTATCCTATCTACTATACAGTTATTCCTTCAGAAGCGCATGATTCCCTTAAAACCTGTTTCACATTAGTCAGGTCTGTGCAGATGTTCATGATGCTCTGGGACATCACAAATGCCACAAGATCTTTATTAAAGACATGTGATTTGAGACCCCTATGCAAATGCTGGATATGGGAACCTCCTGAAAGAGATTTTTCATATCTGCCTGGAGCAGTTACCTTAAAAGAGAGTTAATTACTTTTCAGAAATTACTCTTCGTCTCTGATACCCTTGGAAGTTTATATGACAGATTGTGAGAACTGAATTTGTTGAAGGTGGGTCATAGTCATTATCTAAAAAGTATTTCAATTTTTTGAGTAGGATTTGTATGACCAGAAAAAAAAAATGCTAAAAGGGTCTATTTTACTTTGTTTTTCTGGCCAAAGCTCTTTCTTCTCTCCCTTCATTCTCCACATTTCACATAGAAGTGCAGGAATTTCTCCTGGGGTGCAAAATTGTTTACCTTCTTTCTTTAAGAGCAGAATTTTACAAATTTTACTCCTGATGTAATTAGTTCAAGTGACCTCCTCAATTCTCTTATTAGAAGCAGCCTGAGGCAGTTTTGTGTTCTGTTCTAAACAGTGATCCCATTTGATTATCAATCTTAATTTTTAATTTTTTTAAATACAGATATAGAAAAAAAGTAAGCATTTAAAAGATTTTTTACAACATAAAAAATATTGAAATATTTTCTAGTAAAGAATTTTAAATTTGAAAATTCAAAAGTATTCTAACTCCAAAGATGTTTAAATTATTCCTGTTCACATTTTGGACAGATTTTCTTCAGCCAAAGGAAATGTTTTATAAGACATAAAAATTTTTGAGCTGTGCACAATTTCTGTGGGAGTCAAAACTTTTCTTGGGGTCAATTCAACACATGGAAATAAATGAATAAGATTGCAAAAATCATCCCATATCTCAACGTTTGTATTTCAAATCAGTATACTTTTTCATTCTTCCTCTCAGCAATAACAGCACTTAGTTCAGAGATAAATAATTTTTCAATATCTACCTTCTGAAATAAGTCAAAACATGAACCAAAGTATTTTTTGCCTTCAAATATTTTCAAATGAGCGATATGTTCTAATGCTCCACGTGCTTAAACTTACAATATGACATTCTAAAAATATCTGAAACACTTCCATTTCTTGCAAGAGCATTTTAATTTACTTTATAAATTTGACTTGACAACAACCATAGAGATATACAAATGATGTAAGGAATAAAAGAGAACAATTACTGATTGGCAAGTTGACTATTACCTTCTAGAACAACCTATTGCACAGTATTTTATTGTCCCCTTAGAGATTTGGAATCTGCAAAGTAGACTACAAGGAAAAATAGTTACTTACATATCTATTAATTGTGGACAAGCAAAAAATATTAGAAACTGCTTATACCAAGAGAAAGTTTGGTGTGTTTTTTTTTTGGTTTTGTTTTTTTTTTTTAATTTTACATTCTGCTTGTGGCAATGCAAACCAGTCAAGTGAGATTCTAATCTCTCCATGTAAATTTCAGTAATCAATAATACAACATCAGTATTTTTTCCACACCCTGGCTGCATGCTTGCCAGTTTACATGAAGTACCATTAGAATACAGCATTTTGTCAGAGCTTATCAACCATAGGCAGAATGAAGATCAGTATCCCACTCACCTCCACCACTTTGTAATGCTATCTATTAAAAATAAAATTTTCCATTTCTATTTTTGTCAATCTCTGTTTAGTCAATAACATTGTATGGGCTTTTTCTCACTGTCCTGCTTGTAACAAGAAATGTTGTATCCCACTCTGTCCCAACCTGTAAAAGATTCTAATTTTTTGACTCCAGTTGTTGCTAACATATGTTTAAAATTTCTGTGCAAGTATGAAATATCTGAGGATATAAACTTACCTCAAAATAAATATAGAGTAGAATAGAATAAATTATTTCAGTTGGAAGGGAGCTACGTTGACCATCTAGTCCAACTGCCTGACCAATTCAGGGCTGACCAAAAGTCAGAGCATGTTGTTAAGGGCATTGTCCAAATGCCTCTTAAACTACTAGACTTGGGGCATCAACAACCTCTCTGGGAGGCCTGTTCCACCTACTCAGTAAAGAAATGCTTCTTAATATCCAGTGTGAACCGGCTCTGATGCAACTTTGATCCATCCCCGTGCATCCTGTCACTGGGTCACACAGAGAAGAGCACCTCCCACTCCACTTTCTTTCCTCAGAAAGCTATGGAGAGCAATGAGGTCACCTCAAACCCTCAGCTTCCTTTTCTTTGACCTAGAAAACCCTGAGGTCCGTAGTCACTCCTCATAGGACATGCCTTCCAACCCTTTCACCAGCTTTGCTTTCCTCCTTTTGATGTGCTCAAGGACCTTCACATCCTTCCTCAACTGTGGGATCCACTCCAGAAGAGGCTGCACGGACACTGAATAGAGCAGGATAACCACCTCTTCTGACCACATGGCTGTGTTGTGTTCAATGCACAGAGTCCAAATAAGTGTTTCCATTCCACACAGGAAGGAATCACCAGTGACCATAAATTGCCCTTGTTTACTGGTCTAATTGTAAGTTTTGTTTTGAGGGGTTGGTCTCTGTGATCTTCACAAGACTGTTTGCTAAGGTTCCTCATTATTCATCTATTGTACTCAGGGCCTCATACCTATTTGTAAGTGTGTCTCAGAGTTTTAATTAGAGGGAAAGGCTTCTGTGCATCAGAGGTGGCAGGGTATTGCTCCAATCTCTCTCTCAGACTTTTGAATATTCAGTCTGACCCCCTCATCCTGCACCTTAGCCACCAAGAAGAGCAGTTCATGAACCTGGACACACTTCCCACAGGCTTGGTTGCTGTCACTTTCCACCTCTTCACACGTCACACAGCTGGAAACCTGAGTGATTGTGTACTTGAAGAGGAGCTCACTTTCTGTGGCTGAGTTCGTTCTATCAACACATATAAACTCAGTAGAAATAGAGGGCACTGGTTTTTGCTGTGTGTTCACCATCCTGCCATATGCCTGCCCACTGGAAACACATTTGCTTGTCCATTGCATTTTCTGAAGATGTTTACCCCAGGCTTGTGCCAAATAAGTACTCATTAACATTTTAGTACCTTAGCAAAAAAATAAGACAGTCTCATTGACTATATTTACTCCAGATCAACAAACAATTGAGAATTTATGACACTTCTGATACATGGAACCATCAAAAGCCTCCACCTGAAGAGACTCCAGCACTTGAGTGTGCCATATGGTATAGAAGTACTGCTGCAAAAAAGTAACATATTGCCCATTCATCAGATGAATCTCCATTGCTTCCATATATACATCATTCTTACACTGTGCCAGGCAAACAAAAAAGCAAAGAAAGTGTGTTGCTAAAGGGAATCTAAAGTTCTTACTTTTTGATGTTATCCTCTGTTGCATTCAGTACTGTTCAGTAACAGACTTTACAGACACAGAGGACATTTTGACTTTCTAAAATTCATGTTGATGATAGTCTTCCCCTCACATCAGTACAAAGCGGTGCTTGTTTACAAGGTCTGTATGGAAGGAATGAAAAGTAGGTAGAAACAATACATCTCATTTTTCCCGTGTGCTGAATGTGCCACTACTGTGCACTACAAATGCAGTGAGCCTTAGAAATGTCCTACCAAACCAACATAGAGACTTGAGGGGGGAGTGTTGCTGGTTTTTGTTGTGAAGGAGGGTGGGTTTGTTATTTTGTTTTTTTTGTTTCTTTTGTTTTGTTTTTAATTGGTTTTCATTTGGGGTTTTGTGTGGGGTTGTTTCTTTCTGCCTTCCCCCCCGCCACCACCACCCCAGGAGATTCAAATTCTACATTTCAATTGCATTTCCAAAGCTTTTTAGCTGATGGCAATATCCCTTGCTCTGAGGGGTACTGGCTCAGTTTATTTTGTTCCCAAAATGTATTTTCCCTTCATGTATGCTGCAGTGTCAGGCTTCCTGTTGACATGTATGCAACTGCTGCCTTTGTTTAGTGTATGAAGAAAAAAACTTAGAACGTTTTTTACCTAAGAAATGCTCAGTAAAGTTGCAGCAGAGATGGGCCCAAATATCCCCAGGGTAAGAGCTGACTCAAAGCACTTTAACCATGGAATTTAGTTCTTAGACCTATGTAAACTATGTTCCACCATACAATTTGAAATCTAGAAAAATGATGCAAAAATACATAACAATTTTTTAAAATCCTTACCACGCAATAAACCACTTTATTTTTTTAAATACAAATGAGTCACTGTTGTTAATGTTTGAGTGGTTGTATAATAGAGAATGAAAATCATTGTACTAGGAAGCCTGAGTCGTTGTAGCTTACCTCTTTGTTAGTGAATATGAAATGATTGTTAACTGATAAAAAATCAAATTTATAGCATTAGAAGAGGTGGAAGTGCAGAACTCAGAAAAGCAGCACAGGCAATGAGAGAAGCACAAGAGACCTCTGTTAGCTGTTTTTGTAACATGAGAATGTGCCATTTTTGTCAATATTGCTTGAACATTATTTGATTCTATTTTCATATAATTCAGTATGATGCTTTTGTAAGATTAAAATGTAAGTCCTTTTGATATATTCTGTATTTCTTGAAATATGCATTAGAAGTGGTAAGTGATGGTGCAGAACTATCCCAGGGGAAACTGCTCTTAAAATATTTAACATTACCTGCCAAGAATATCTCTGCTCAGCCTTGCGATTGCCAGTTGTTCCTGTACAACAATATCTAAAAGTGTCTGTTATTCTTCATTTGCAGTCTTTTTTTTTTTAAGGAATTATTCTAACCTCATTATTGTTTATACAAAGTGATTATTGTCTAAAAATATAATTTTTGCTAATAAGTTAGTTATTATATAAGTTTGTGACACCAGTACTATGCCTTATAGTCTATGACTCAATAATTGTTCTAGCAGTTGTTTAGATCAGATGAGAAGGTAAGTGGTTTTCAAAGACCAGCAGTGGCTATTGCAAGTATTTCAGGCATTGTTGCACTCTGATGAGCTGGTCTTGTTAAAAAATCCACTTCCCTTCCCCTCCCCCACCAACTTTGATTTTATTTAGTTCATCTCTGCTTTACTTACCTAAAGATTCATATTTCTTTTAGCTGTGTTATTAAAATACCTTTTTTTCTTTGTTATGATAGGGTTATTAAGATTATTAGAAATACCTCTGCCCAAACTAAGGTACAAATGAGACCAGATGCCAAAGCCAATATTAGAGGTTTTATTTAATGGTAAACGTGAGGCAGGGAGAGACAGAAAGAAATAGGAAAAGGAGAGGGAGAAAAAATAAAGCGACAGAGATTAAAACATAAAATATATCACCACTCCCTGTAACCTGGTGGCATTCCATCAGTCCAGTTCTTCTGATCTTCTTGGTGGTGAAGGTCCCCCAAAACATAGAATCCAATGGATTAACATATGCTCAGGAGATGCCAGGCACCACCCCTGGAGGGGGATGAAGCTTTGCCATCTCTTGTTACAGGCTCTGGATTTGTTACCTCACTTGGATCATGTGCATTCCTCTGGAGGTGGAAGGTCTCAGGAATGACTCGGGGGGCACTTTGTGGGTCTTTGACGGTTTAGGACCCCTTCTCAGCTGTCTCTCACATGAATGTCCAGTGTTTGTGTGGTTTTTCCAGGGGGCATGAGGGGTTACTCCTTTGGTTTTTTCTAGAGAGATTTTGCCATCACACCAAAACCCTTCTCCCCCACCACCCACTGAGTTCAGCTAGGGCTGATTCTTAATACGTTCTTCTCTGAACCTTGTTTACCTCTCCTCAGATCTGAGATGATTAGACATCCTATCTCAAGTTCCCAGTCACAGTCCAAATTCCAGTCAGGAGGCACTGGGAGGGGTGTGCTTCAGTGGTTGCAGACAAGCAGTTCCTTCCTTGCAGTTTGACAAAAGTCTTCCTATGCTTTTGACAATGTTTAAGATATGAATAACATTCACTCCATCACATAATTTACTAAGCTGTTGAAGAAAAAGACTCTTCCAAAATTCTTCCAGACTACCTTATTGTTTTGGGGAGAAACTGTTCTAACAGAAAAACAAACAAACAAAACAACAAAGAAAAAAAAGGAGAGCATTCAAATTTCACAACAACTTTTCTATCTCCTGGTCAATATTTAATGACGTCCATAATGAGGCCTTCTGCACCTATTTTAGTGTGTTCCCAGCAACTTTCAATCCCATGGTATTTATTATAGTGTATATATTTTATATATGAACAATACTGTTATTCTGATCATTTATTTATGGTAAGCATTGGCCATTATAGCAAAGTGTAGCATCTGTGGTTTCATTTCTGGTGCAGAGGTAACATGATTACGGAATTATGAGCCAACCACACTCAGGGGTATTACAAAACATGAAATACAACAAAGTTCAGTAAGTTCTTCTAATTTTACAGGGATGTGGTTATCTCGCAGGAGCTACATCTTGTAGTTACCAGATGTTTCACAATAACAGTAACTCTGGAGTTGCTTCATTGTTATAACAAGAAGATTTTACTGCAGAGAGGAAGGTTGGCATTTTCTCTGCAGGATGAAGATGAGATTGGCAGTTTGGAACAGCAGTTTCAACTGAGCTATGTGGTTTACATTCATTAATCTATCACATTAGTATATTAACCTACCAATTGGATCTGTCGTAGTAATTTTCTAATCTGTGCCATATGTCTCATATGTCTGGAGCTTAACAAACATTTTCTTTAATTCCAGCTACAATGCTATTTTATTAAAAAAAAAACAAAACAAACCATGACATTTCTACAAAACATTAGACATTTGGGAATCTTAATTTTCCTAGCAAACCTAGAGTTTTTTTCATGCAGTGCCAAGAAACACCATCCAACTAAAATTGCACTGGCTCAGATGATATGAATTCTGACACTGTACTTAAAAAAAGGAACAATTCACTAGAGATGATGTCCTGTTCACATGTATAAAGGATTTGGAATTATGTTCAAACTGAATGTTCAGGGACAACTTTTGAGAGTATTACTCACTTTGGATGGCATCTTTCTCTTTGATTTAAGTCCATTATTCAGATGATACTATCTAGGATGAGTCAAATCTATCCATGGGAAAGGATAGCATATTTACAGAAATTCACCCAGAAAGGCGTCTTAAACACACACAGTTATGCATACACATTTAAACCAGGTAACAGACAGATGTTGATAGATGCATGCTATTCTTCACAGGCAAGACTATCCATCCCCCTCCACAGGTGTTTTGCAGCTTTGCTCCTCATGAATTGTAAAATCAAAATAAAACCATTACTTTACATATCCAGCATTGGAACAGTAACTAGGAAAGTGTTTCTGTGGAAGGATTTCTTTAAATGAAACCTGGAGTAAATTCTTAAAAAACAAAACCAAAAAAGCTGATAATAGAGATCCAGTTTTTATATTTATAGCAGACCTCTGACATTGTGTCAAATGCCAAAACAAAAATGCAAAAATATAGCGCTGCCTTGCTCCAATGAAATGACATGTATATAAAAAATTCTGATTCACTAACAAGAAAATTAAAGAAATTCATTAGCTGAAACTGAGAAGCATTTGCTCAGTAAACTAAAGAGAGATTACTTACTGGCTATCTCAAGAGTGTCAGGAGAACTAGGAATTTTAAAAAGATTATAAATAATGTTAGAAGAGGAAGCAAGGATGTAAATTATTAATATTAATAAGATTAGTCTAGACCTTCAGCTGGCTTCCTAGACTGCCACAGAGATAATAAAATTTATTCTGGTTGAAGGGTGCATCTGATGTAGTTTAATTATTCTGAAAAATTCTACTGTTTATAGTTAAAAGATTGAAATGTAAGCTGGATGCTCACTGTAAAGTGTAGTATGTGATTTCTTTGGTGCATGTCATAATTAGCAATACTTCTTGAAATGCTACCTAAAATTAAACATATTGAATTGGCTTCTAACCAATGAGTTTTAATGATGACATGTAATTTTTTTCACCTCCTTGTTAGTGGCAGTAAAGTGGAGCTTCATTTATGGACTGTGGAATTCTTTATCCTGAAGAAAAATCTGTAACTCAAGATTGGGAACATCCTGTCCTTTGAAAACATACACCAAAAAAAAAAACCCAAAACCAGATACAAATTCCCAAACAAATTTTATTATCTGTACCTCTGTAGTTAATTAAAAATAATATAGTTCATTTAACTCAAAAGAAATTCACTGATGCACAGTAAAGGAGACTACATTTCAACAGCAAATCATTCTCCCTTTTTGTTATTAGTGTTACTTATGCTAGACAGCTTTTGAAATTTCCATCTTTCGTGTATAGTTTTGTTAAAATATATTTAACCTACATGCTTATTTGCATTCATTACTAATTAAAGCTGGTGTTGTAATGTAGCTAGGTTTTAGTAAAATATCTAAATACACATTTCTGGGCATTATGTTGTTTTTTAATTAATGGAGAAAATTAAAACTTTTTTTGGAGAAGGATTAGTGTTCAGCCTAAGTAGTGTTCTAAATTAGAATATATGAATTACTCTCTATGGGTACCAATTTCTCTCCATCAATCTTGAAGGTATTCTTAAAGGGTCTAGTTTATCTCTAGGTATCTATGTTGCAGATATCTGAATTCTGCAAGATTTTTTACATCTAAGGTGTTCCCCTACTTCTATATGCCAAAATGGAGAATAACAGCCTCCACATAGCTAAGATTCATTAATTCCTTTTTCCTTAACAGTGTCAGTCTCTGCAGACAAAGTGTACTTTGAATTTGATACATCATTTTTGTATCAGGAAAAAAAATATAGTTGATTGTCAATATACACCAAACTCTCATCTGATCCATCATAGTTCACATAGTCTACAAAGAAGGAAGAGAGCAGAGATAGTTTTGACAGTTGAATATGAAGTCTGGCCAAGAGCCTTAAGATTCTGTCATAGTTGTGTCATTAACTGTTTCATGCTCTTCACACAGAGGCTTGTAAAAGAAAACTCTGTGGAACATTAATAGTAGTTTTGACTGAATTTCTGAAGAGATATTCACAGTAAAAAGAATATTCTGAGCAGTTGTCCTGTGTACTGCACTTTGCTTGAGTTTTCACCCCTTGCTGGGAAAGATATATTCTACACCTTTTCTGGGAGAAATGGTTAATATCTGAAAAATCTCAGTGTTAGGAAATCTGTGTATTTCCCTTGGAGTCAGAGGAGACAAGCTAGATTTAAAATGGAAGGTTCAGTCACGTCTTTTGGAAGACAGCTGCTTCTAGCATGAGGCTCCTGTGATGCTGTAACATAGGGTTTTGGTGACTGAAGAGTAGAGAGGTCAGAGATTTTTCCATTTTAAAGAAGTATTCATTATGTCCATCTTTTTTTTTTGTGTGTGTCTAACTTGATTTATTTCAGAGACGTAGTGTTTATTAATCAAAGATCTTGTGTTGCTTCAAATGTACTGAAGAAATTTACAAGAAAGAGGACATTCCACTTCTACTGGATTGCTGCTGTCTCTTGCTCCCTGGGGAAGGGGTTAGAACTCATATACCCCTGGTGCTGCAGCATTGCTTTGCCATGACTTTACCTTCCAGTTCTAAGAAACTGGAGGAAAGACATGACACTGTGGAAAGGCAGTCACCATTTCATGTTATGTTCATGCACAGAATGAGTCATAAACCGATACCGCAAATGTATGCTTATATCAAATGAGAAAACAGAAATGAGTGTCTTCCATTCAAGATTTCTGTAATAGAAAAGAACTAAGAGGAGAAAACTCACATTTATAGAACCTGTATTCTTTTTTAAAAGAATAATCCTCCTAACTACTCAGAGAAATTTCCTTAGTGAGCTGCAAATGATTTGAATGTCCTGTAGATATCTAGCATGCAACAAAGGAAAAAAAAAAAAAAAAGGTAATGTCACGACACAGAAAGAAAAAAAAAACCCACAAAATTATCAACCAATAAATTGTAGAACAATTTTTCATAGCATCATCAAATGGTTTGGTTTGGAAGGAACCTTAAAGACTGACTACTTCCCATCCCTCTGCCAAGGTCAGAGACATATTCCATTCTACCAAGTTGCTCAGAGCGCCATCCAATCTGGCCTTGAACACTTCCAGAGATGAGACATCAGCAGATTCTCTGAACAACCTGTTCCAGTGTCTCAACACCTTCCTAAGAGCTCTCCCTAAGAGCTAATCCAAATCTAACCTCTTTTAGTTTAAAACCATTCCCTCTGGTCCTATCTCTATATGTTAAACTACACATTTGTAAAAAGTCTCTCTCCAGCTTTCTTATAGGCCCCCTTTAGGTACTGGAAAGCTGCTATAGGGTCTCCTCAGAGCATCCTCCTCTCCAGGCTGAACAGTTCTCAATCTGTCCTCCTAGGAGAAGTATTCCAGCCCTCTGGCCATCTTCATCGCTCTCCTCTTTACCTGCTCCATCAAGCCCATGTCTTTCTTGAGCTGACATCTCCAGAGTTGGACATGGTGCTGCAGGTGGAGTCTTACAAGCTCTGAGTAGAGGAGAAGAATCACACCCTTCAACCTGCTGGCCATGCTTCTTTTGATGCAGCCCAGGATACAGTTGGCTTTCTGGGTTGCAAATACACATTGCTCTGTCATGTTGAACTTCTCATCCACCAGCACCGCAAGCGTTTCTCCTCAGGTCTTTTCTCAATGCATTCTCCAGCCAGCCTGAAATTTTACTCTAGAAATCCTTAATATTTCCTTATTTTCATATACTTAAAAAGTATTTCTTGAACAACAACATAATTATTAAGAGCAATCAGTCTTACTGAAAATATTTTTTTAAAAGATTTTAGAACACTTTACATTTCTTGGTGTTATACTTCCTGTCTAACTCTGTCCTCTCTGTAAAAACTGAAAATACTATGGAGATGGGCTAAGATGAATGGGAAATTGACAATTATATGGCTACTGCATATGAATGACCTAAAACTCTAAATAAGGACACAAGAGAACTATACACTTTGATACAGTTCTCAATTTCATTAAATACTGAAGCAAGTAATTTTTCTGTAAGCACAAATCCAGAAGGACATGGAAAGACAAATATAAAGTAAGGAGATACAAATCTTTAAGCAGGCTGAATATCCAAGGAATTGGAAAAAGGACAACTGTTTTTGTTACTTGAATAGGTAGAGGTTAGTGAAAGCAAGAAACAAGGTCTAAAGGAAAATGAAGTCTGTACACCTCAAGCTTTTAAATTTAAAAAACAGTACATTGTTTGGACATCAGCTGTGCTGATATGTGACATTTATGCACTCTATAAATATTTTTTGAAGGACATTTTCTGAGGATGTCATGTCCTTTGATGTACAAGACTTGTTAAATCATAATGGGTAAAGTTTACTTTAAATACGTCTTCTTGGTCTTTTTATGGTGATGGAAATTCTTTCTCCATACTTCAGTAAATAAGGAAACTGATGGCTTGGACCAAAATACTGCCAAAACTAAACAAGCATGACAAAGGCACCCATCCTCAGATTATTCATGTCTGGTCTTCTTTCAGTTAATAATACTGCAGGGAGCAATTAATTTTATTCTAAGGTAGGTCAGGTAAAATATTCCCTAAAAGTATCTGTTGGTCATCAGCACACAGGAAGAGATTCTTGCTAAGTAGCATGCATACATACTGCAACCACATTTGAAACCACATTTAATCAATCTCATCTAACCATTTATGTTCCCATTATATGCTCTACCATAGCCTCTCTTCATTTTTTCAGATATCAGTAGATATCTGTTCCTTGAAACATCTATTATTCATCCCAAGCTTGTCTTAACCACAGCTTGATTTTCTTCTCTTAACACAGGAGTTTGTCTTGCAGACCCATTAGAAAAAACTTTTTCCAGTTTAGCAAAAGTCTGTCAAGCTTGAGAAAATGTCATGAACCCTTTTTTAGCTGAAGATGAGACTGAGAGGAGACCTCATTGCAGTCTACAACTTCCTTGTGAGGGGAAGAGGAGGGACAGGCACTCATCTCTCCTCTGTGGTGACCAGTGACAGGACCCAAGGGAATGGCCTGAAGTTGTGTCAGGGGAAGTTTAGGCTGGAAAGAGGTTCTTCACCCAGAGGGTGGTTGGGCACTGGAACAGGCTCCCCGGGGAAGTGGTCACAGCACCAAGACTGACAGAGCTCAAGATGCATTTGGAGTTTTTTGGATACACTCAGGCACATGGCAGTCCTTGGGGATGGTCCTGTGCAGAACTAAGTGTTGGACTCAGTGATCCTTACAGGTCCCTTCCAACTCAGCATATTCTGTGATTCTGTAATTCTGTGACCTTTTCTTTTGAAAATTTCTAGCTGTTGCTATCCCTATGTGGTTAAGTCACTTTAAGTTTTTATTATTAATTCTTATATCTGAAATAGGCATCGTCAATTAATCTGCATGGTGTAAAACTCATCAAAAACATGTAATGGTCTTTCTCAGGAAGAAGGGACCTCATGAGATCATTTTGTCCATCATCTTACTTTAAATTTTGTGGTGTTACAGAATGAGCTTAATTCATGTAAAAGCCTTGAGACTGTAATTACTTGTATTTACAACCCAAATATAGTTCATACATTTCTGTGATTTCTCATCATTCTAATCTCACTCTCCAGTACAATGTCTAGTTTAAATTTTACACTTGGACATAAAATAAAACATTAGAAAACCTCTTTCTAGCATTGCCAGAGACTTGCTTTCTGATGCTGATAAAAAAATCACTGAGGGTGGTATTTACTTAAGATAGATTTCATGAGTTCAATTTCCATAAATGGAGAGAAATAACTGCTTTAGATTCAATGTAACTCACCTAATTAAGTCATCTTCATATGTTTTAGAATGAGATCAAACTTCAGGTACCTAACTTTAATGTCAGTATTGCACTGAACAAAGATTTATAAAGATTTATATCTGTATCAAATACCCAAGATAACTAGCTCAGATACTCAGACACTGACTGTGTCTCTATACCTTCTTTTCTTCATTTTTAAGGCTTGACACATGTGCAATTACAGAAGCAAAGTATTTTAGAGATTTGCACTAGAAAATAAATGCAATACAATATCGTAGTTAATCATAAAATATACTTTCCTTCTAGAACATACTACTTCCTTCTTTCATTTTCTATCATCCCCACAAACTCAGTTCCATTATGTCATGGGTTTTTTCAAAGATATTTTTATTTTTTTTTCCTTACTACACAGAGCAATTTCATTACTTATGGGTATGGGCATTAAGTTAGAATTTGCACTTAGGTAAAAATAATCACTAAATGTATCAAGTCTTTTGAATGTGTAAAAAATAAAATACTTCTGTACTTGGTCTTCATACAGGTAAGTATTTCACCTCCATTTGCAGATGGAAAAGTTTATGGAGATTAAAAAATCTGTAGAATATATTGTAGTTCTAAGTGATTTTTTTGGTTCATGTATTGTAACTGACAAAATGCAAATTTGGCTGTGGAAAATGACTAAATAATTGTATAAAGTGTTAAAAAGCAAAAAAAAAGTCTTAAAAGTCAGTTGAAAAATAAGACCTTTATATGCCTTAAAATACTCACTAAATTTTGGTTGATGAGTCTTGTCTGTAACTAAGTCAATAATAAATTTTAAAAAATGAACATTAACAGAAATCAGCATATCATGTGACAATAAAAAGAAATAAATATCCCACTGATTGCTCCTGCCTTTCAGTGTTTAGTTGTTGCATTCTGCTTCTGCATTCAGCAGAGCATAATAGAAGGGTTTATTTCTTATGTGATTAAAGTCACAGCTGTTCTCACTCATTAGATTGTTTTAACCCATAAAGTGAGTGAAAGGGTCGAGCCTCTATTTTTAATGCAGTTTTCAAGTTCCTCACACTAGTACTCAAAGAAAAACTATCACTCCTAATGAGGTCCCTCAACAGTGCCTTCATTACATTCACAGGATGATGATAATGGAAGTAATGACTTGCATTCATCCCTGGAGTAGCCCCACTGTGTGGATGCTTTTTTTCCCCCACAACACTTTAGGACTATATTTTGTAATTCTATAGCAAACATAGGTTTACTGTTTCAATCTAAGTGTAGATTTTTCTTTGTAATGTGACATATTTATTTAGGCTAGGGTAACATGCAATAACCTACTTCAATAATGTGGGAAGGTAACAGATGCCAAACAATGTGTTATGGAGTGTAGCAAATAACTAAAGAGACTTAGTGAAAACTAAACCTTGCAACCAAGTTGGAGCAGCAAGGACACGTGCTGAGAAAACATGACAGGGTATCTGCAGGTCTGATCAGCAAAGATTTCTTTAGCTATATACTAACATTCATACCATAAACCTCCCCAAGGCATTACATCACTCAGAAATCTGGATAATGGCTGAAGACAATCCATAAACAAAGTCAGACAGTCTATGATCATCATACTATTGTCTCAAAATGAATGGAATGGGTAATTTTACCTAGGCCACTGTAACAGATTTTATAAGGGAAAAACCATCTTTCTGTACAACTTACTGATTTTAATACATATTTCCTTCATGAAAAATTGTTCGGTTATTTATCTTTCCCTTTGAATTTTAAGACAAAGAATCTGAAGTATACATTTTTCATCAACTTCTCATGCATCTGAAATGCCTAAATATCTTATTTTAAAAATGAACACAGACACTCAGGACTTTCAGTCTTCCTGCTGTCACCACATAGCTTACCCCATATAAAGAACAACCACTGTGAAAAAGACTTGGAGCAGTCTTAGCAGTTCCCAGAAGCTGGGAAAGATCTCTTGGAAACCATGGCATAATTTAACACAAATGATGGGAAAAGGATCAGCCTTATTGCAGGTCCATTCTTATTACAGGAAAGAAATGGCTTACACCCAACATTGCCTTCTGGTGCTGGGCAAATACCAATTTGAATTGAAAAACTAAAATCCTCTGCTTGAACTCAAAAGTTGTTGACATGTCATTGTTCCAGGAAGCCATATATCCTAGGTCAATTTTTTATTAGTTAGTTAGTTGAATTCTCAAATCAGAAGGACAAAAGAAAGGAAATAAAACCCACTACTGACAGTAAAATAGTTCCATGTAAGTTTTCTGGAAGAACAGTTTTCTTATGCTGTATGACACCTGGAAGGGTATGCTGTAGGTCTGCTGATACCTGAGTATTAGAAATGGGGAAAGATTGATTTCCATTGACAAAACAAATATGTTCTGCAAGCTTGTGTGCATTTTCAAAATGGTCAGTGAAGGTCTGTCAAGAGCAGCCTTAGGAACATCACATTTAATGAAAGTATCACACAAAAAATGGTAACTGTGCAAAACCCAAGAGACTCTCATGTCAAATGAGGCTGGAATAAGCTGTTGAACAGCTTCTAAACTTCAAAAAGGAATACATGAGAAAGTATGAAAGTGAGACAAAATTAAATGTGAAAATAAATTCAAGACAATGTCACCACTGAAGAGGAAGAACAAACCCTTCCCCTACCTTGGAAACATCATATTCTCAGGGAACATCTCAAGGTTGCTGTAAATTTGTCATTACCCATGCCTTCATCCTTCTCGAGGTAGGCTGGAGGGCCAGATTTAGGATCCAGAGTGACATTGAAAGGGTAAATATAACACAGGAAAAAGGATAACCACTTTGAACAATTATTTTGTATAACAATTTATGAATAAGGCTCTTTCTGCAATAATAAGACTATTTGGAATACTAAAACACCAAGCAGACTAAAAAAAATTCATGGTTCCATCTAAGCTGCCTTTTCCCTTTGACCTGTAGCAAGATCCTGAGTATAGCTTTTCTTTCCAAACTAACTTTTAGAACGATTTTGACTAGTGTTATTGAGATACTGGCTATGGAAAGAATATTTTTTTTTATACACCACAATCAGTAAGACCAGAATTCAGTCTGTTTACTTTTCTCTTCAGAATACCTAGGAAATGGATGACACTAGAAAACATCACAGAGGAAAAGTCCTGTGGATGTACAGTAGCAAAACAATTGCACTTTGCATTTCTGGAGGAACAAAGAGAGTTGCATATAATAACATTCAAAATAAAACATTAAAATTAAGAGTAATTTCATTTTTTTTAAAAAAAAGTGATTTAAATGGAGACATGTCAGAATATTAAGGGTAGTTAGGTATTGAATGGGGTGATATACTACTATATTAGTAGTATATCTAAAGACACTGTTCTGCAAAAATATTATTTAAAATTTTGAATTAATTTTCAACAGAAAAAAATTCTCACACTTAAGTTTTAAGTTTCTGAATCAAATCGAATTAATACATCAATACTTTTCTCTAGACTATATCAGTTGATTTTTTTTCCAAAAACAAAACAAAATTTGAAAGGAAGCATTTCTAAGTATATATATAAAAAGGGAAGAAATTAAGAGTTATTTTCAGAAATAGCTCTTATAAGAGTTAGTAAAATCAGAATCTTTCTTCTTAAAAATAAATAAATAAATATATAAATAAATACTTATAAATAAGTATTATGCCCTGGGAAAGACACACAGAGACCTCCGAAAAGGATGCAGACAGAGAGTTTATTCATATGGTCAGGGGTATATAAAGGCTTTTAGGGAATTTTGGTTACAACCAATAGAAATTGAGGGATAACAACCAATGGGGAAAGGGTTAACTAAGGACCAATAGGGGGACTTCACATAGTCCTGACAGAACAAATTCCTGCATACTAGGCTAGGGAGATAAGAATTTTCTCAAGGGTTTTTGGGAAGAACTGTCTCAGGGAAAAAGACAAGGAATCCATTTTACAATAGAGTAAAAGCCTCAGTTTTTAAGGCATTATAGCTGGTTTCTTCATTTTCTTCACAGGCACATTTCTGGCATGATTTATTCCACTTCTGATACTGTAGGTACCCTGCCACACCTCCTGTTGCTTTTTCCCTTTATTCTGATCTGTCATATTACTCTGGAGAACTGCATTAGCAAAGCAAACACCTGGAGGGAATTTGCCCAGAATACACCACTTTATGAGCCATCCCCATGCATCGCATCTATATTACTGCCATGGTTTTTGCTGGGATAGTTAACTTTCTTCCTAGTAGCTGGTATTACACTGCATTTTGTATTTAGGGTGATAATAATGTTGATAACACACTGATGTTTTAATTGTGGTTGAACTCTGCTTGCCCTAAGTCAAAGACTTTACAGCTTCTCATGCTGCCCTGCAGCAAGGAAACTGGAGGTGCATAAGAAACTGGAAGGGGACACAGCCAGGACAACTGACTCAAACTAGCCAAAGGAATATTCCATAATATATGGCACCATGCTAGGGAAAAAGCTTGCTGGGAGTCTGCTGCTCCAAAAAAGTCTGGGCATCAATCTGTTGGTGGTGAGCAATTGCTTAGGGTTTAGTGCATCCCTTGTTTATCTTGGCTTGTATTTCTCTCTCCTTGTTGTTATTTTCCTCTTCATTACAATTTTTGTTGTTATTACCATAATTATTATCGTTATTGTTATATTTTGTCAATTATTAAACTATTCATATCGCAACCCACAAGTTTTCTCACTTTTACAATTTTCTTCCCCATCCCACCATGGGTGAAGTGAGTGAGCAGCTATGTGGTGCTGAGTTGCTGCCTGGGGTTAAATCCCAAGAGTTGCAAGAGTTGGATTTTTGGGCAATCAGGTTTTTTTCTGTTTTCTTCCTGGAGTGGGTTGCCTGTTCAGAAGAGAGAAGTGGGTAGAAGAGTAGGAAGTGATACAAGTAGCAGTTAGGCAGCTTTCTTAATTTTTTTTCCCCCTTGCAACCTTCAGGGAAATGCTTATTTGCTAATTGTAAATTACAGGTGCCTGAAAAGAAACAGTTCTGATTTATTAAAAAAGTGTGTTGTACGGTAGAAAAATTGGTAAATAATCCTTTGTTCCAAAATATTATTAGATATACTCCATACGTCTGTTTATTGCTAGTGTGCATACATACCGGGGGGCAGGGTTGAGGGCATTGTGAAATGGGTAGAAAGGGTTGAACAATGTTCTTCAAGGTGACACTGTGCAATCCCAACATTGTCCAAATACCTTGAATGCTCTGAACTGTATTTTCTAACATGCAGTAAGAAAAGAGGTTGGTCAGTGCCGAGACCAGAGGATTTCTGAATGACCCACATGAATCTAAGAATGATTCAACTTCTCCATGAGATGTGCTATCACTGCAGTTCAAGGACTGAAAAATTAATCCCACAATGACCTGGAATCTGAAACCACAGGAAAGTTTCCTGGGATCATAAAACCCACTTGTATTAGACTTTGGCCCAGATGTGTTACTCTGGACATCAACCAGAACTTCATCCCTAGGCAACAGCACTGCCTGTTCACAAACCTTACTCTTGGTTATTCTAGTTTCAAATATTGGGTGATAAAGTGGCCTGGGTGAGTAACAAATAAGGTATACATGGAAAGAGTAATTGTGATAACTGGATTATTGTGCATGTGACTTAGGGAGACCTAAGTCAATTTGCAACTCAGTGCGTACTCAGTGTTTGCTTCCCATTAGACAGTACCCAAACTGAATAGGTAAGAAGCAGAGAATCTTGCTGATGTCAGAGACTTTTAAGACAGATGAATGTGGGAACTAATCCATGCTGATAATGCAGGCTGATGGGAATATCTGTTAGGACAATTTCTAATGGAGATATTCTTGAATCCAGGTGTAGAAGAGTAAGGACAGCTACATTTTGGGTTTCCTGTGTGGTCTATAAACCAGTTTTCTCATACAACACTTCCAGAAACATACCAGAGACAAAATAGTGTTAGTAAGGAAATCTGTTCTCAAGTATGCTGCAAGCAACACTCATTCTGGACAATTTTCAAGTCTAGTGTTGACTAGGTAGGAATATCAGCTTTCTTTATATATTTATATACTCCTTTCAAGGACAAGTAACTCCACAGTAAAGCACAAGAAAATTAAGAGTCAAGTGCACCAGAACACAGGGAAAGTCTATGAAAAATAATCCCTGCTGCTTTTTAATATCATATTATAATATTACTGCTATTGCATTGATTTTTTATGAAGCAGTTATATGCAGAATCTACCACATTTGCTTAACCCCCAGCTAATTTGGTCACTCACTGTTTCTGTAGGTTGTTATGTAATTTATTATTTCATTGTTTCTTCTTTCTGAAAATGTAAAAAAGGAGTAAAGTAATAAAGTATTTTCTATCACTATGCACAGCTTCATTTGCTTTAATTTAGGCAAGGACATGTAAAGCTCTCCAATCGGGAGAAATGGAGACACTATAATAATGCTGCTGCTTCCTTTGAGAACACACGCAGAATCAGCCTGGAGGAAAAAAGGCAATGCAGAAAGAACTGTGCCTCGCCAGTAGCACTGATGGAGACTTTCCACTCTGCCTTTTGCAATCGGACTTGCCTATCTTCCATTGGCCTTTTTAGCCACCAGCATGCTTGTAGCAAGTGTGTGTAGAGCCCTTGTAAATCTTCATTCGCGAGGGCTAAGCATGATGATGATGAGGTTTTGGTTCCTACTTAGCACTGTGATATAGAAGTGTTCAGGATAAAAGGCAGAAAAGAATATAGTTCATAGCCTTGTGTAGGGTTATATCCTCTGTCTGCCCCTCATCTTTCCATCATAAAGAAGTTGTAGACTGCAACTTCTCCTCTTCTCCAGGATGAACAGACCAAGTGATCTCAGCCGCTCCTCATGAGGCTTCTCCTCAAGGCCCTTCAACATCTCTACTGCCCTTCTTTGGTCACTTTCTAAGAGCTTAATATCTTGTTTATATTGTGGCTCCCAAAACTGCATACAATATTCAAGGTGAGGCCGCACCAGTGCAGAGCAGAGCAAGACAATCACCTCCCTCAACTGGCTGGTGATGCTGTGCCTGGTGCCTCCCAGGACACGGTTGGCCCTCCTGGCTGCCAGGGCACTGCTGACTATGCATTCCCATAAAAGTGACGTCCAGGAAGCCATAAAGCTTTGTCATGGATTTTATGGCTTTTGCATTCTTTGGAAGCAAACAACTACAGAAGTATGAAGGCAACAGAGAAAATGCCCTCTGTTTCTCAGGAATGGGTGCATATCTAGTTCCTAGCTCCATGCTTCCCTAGACCATGTCTGATATGCCATTTCCCTTCAGTTTGTTTTGATATTTTGTAGTATCTTCTACAATTTTATGTAGCTACTGAAGCACAATCCATAAGGCAAATCATCAATGAAACTCTATCCCTATGATCAATTTGGATAATATATATTTGATTATGGTTGGTATGAGGGGATTGAAGCACAATACAGATGAGTAAATTTTGTAAAATAATGGATGGAGTATGTTTATGACATATGTTTTAGGGAACCAGCTTCATGTAATCCTTACCTTTCTTTCTGCTCTCCCCTATGTATTTCTCTCAATTTGACCCTTGTAAAGTCATGCATGCATGCATGCATATAGAAAAAAGTGTTCACCCCCTAGAACTGCTCCCTAAGCAACTCCTCTTTATTCTACATCCACAGAAAAAAATATTAGCTAGCACCTGCTGAAAGTGAACAAAAGAACACCAGAACAGAGAAATTAATGTGGTACTTTATTGAATGTATTGTTCTTGAAAAGCACTGTAAAAAGAACAGGTTTTATACTGGGAGGAGAGAGGTTTACTTTGCTTTCATTGTGGTTCTCTAGGTTCTGTAGGGTTAATAATCTGATTCTTTCCACTGAAAGTGAGTATGAAGATTTCAGGGCGATTTGGTGTTATCCTTCCCTCCCTTCTCTTTCGTTATGAAAAAGGAAGAGAGAGGCCTAAATTACTTTCCATTCAGTCCATACAAAGAGTAAAATCAGAGATTAAATAGAACTGAGAAAGATGATGGAAAGAGGGTTTCATATTAATTATCAGAAAAGCAGATGGCTGCAAAAAGTCTCCTAAAATCTAATGCATTTCAGCTTTAATCCTTTCATGTTATTAATTCTTGGCTACACCAAATGAATGTTTAAAAAAAAGAAAAGCAAATGAGAAGATGGAACTATGAGATGGGCCAAGTGAAAAAGAGGTGTGATACAGCTGCAAACAGACACAATAAAGGAAAAAGTAGAAAAGCAGAAAGACAGTCAAGATATTTATAGTAAAAGGATCAAAGGATAAGTACAGCATGTTGGAAGGTGAGAAGTGGTGTAAAAAGCAGGGGAAAAGGACCAATAATTGAATGAAGAAGTAAAATCTCTAGTGTTACAAGCTCAGCTAGAGGACAGGGAAAATAAGTAGACTGAGATATAAAATATTAAAAATAAATAAAATCAAGTAACCCATTATATGAAAAGGAAGTTAATGAACTTTAAATAAAACAGCTGAAAAGGAAGTAAATGTAAAAAAAAAAAAAAGGCTGATATAGTTGGTAGTTGTGCAGTTATGCGTAGCAGCAAGCAAATTGCCATAATATTAAATCACTACTTTGCAAATAAGACAGAAGATATTTATGGTACTCTATTTCAAGAAAAATGTTTAATTTGGAGCACAAGTCCTATACAAAGTGGCTAAGGAAGCTAGAGTTGTTTAGCCTGAAGAATAGAAGGCTCAGGGTAGACCTTATTGCTCTCTACAACTGCATGAAATAAGGTAGCCAGGTAAGAGTCGACGTCTTCTCCTAGGAAACTAGCAATAGGATGAGAGGACATAGTCTCAAACTATACCAGCGGAGGTTCAAGTTGGACATTAGGAAGAATTTCTTCACTAAAGGGGTAGTCAGGCATTGGAATGGACTGCCCAGAGAGGTGGTGGAATCACCATTCCTGCAGGTGCTCAAGAAACAACTCAACATGACACTTGGTCTAGTTGACAAAGTGGTGATCATTCAAAGGTTAGACTCTGTGATCTTGAAGATCTTCTCCAACCTTAATGACTCTGTGATTAGAGGAAATGGCTTGAAGTGTTACTAGGGGAGGTTTATATTGGGAATTAGGAAAAAAGGTTTCTTCACAGAAAGTGGTCAAGCACTGAAATAGGCTGCACGGGGATGTGGTGGAATCACCATCCCTGGAAGTTTTCAAAAATGTATAGATGTGGTGCTTAGGGACATGGTTTAATGGTGGACTTGGCAGCTTTAGGTTACTGGTTGGACTTGATGATTGATCTAAGAGGTCTTTTCCAACTTTAATGATTCTGTGGTCTCCTCCATGGGCTGCAGGGGAATTTCAGCTTTTGTGCCTTAGTAGCTCCTCACACCTTTCCCTGCCCCCGTCCCCTCAATACACACACATCACTATGCAACACTTTGTCCCTTCTTAGAAATACTTTCCCATATAGCTTGCTGCTGCAAACAATACAACAGACAATAAAAATTCAGAACTCAAGGAAATTAAATACCATATTTCACTCTTTAATATTGTGCCCATCCTTGTTGATAGTCTCCCTTCTTTTCCTTTCTCTTCTCAACCAGAGACACTGAAGATGCCTCCATGAGAAAGGGAAGTAGGATGAAGAACATTAGAGAACAAAAGTCAAGCAGACAGATGACTGAGCAGACACCATCACTGAGTGAAGGAAAAATCTGTCAGGATTCACAGAATAATACTTCAAGAAGCCATTGGTATAGGGGTAATTATCGCTATTATTGATAATTTAGAGGACAAAATCACCAGTGTGTTACCTGGATTGAGTATGTGGCAAGGTTTTGGCTACTGTGAGGAGTGTCTGAGGCTGTCTGGTACTGAGCAGAGCCAATACCAGCCATATCCGATGGACCCACTGCAGGACACAGCTGAACTCATCAACAATGCTAGTGACAACTCTCTGAAATCATATTTCAGAAACGGCAAAATGATGCACAGAAAAGTGATTAAAAAAGAGAAGAGTGAATGAAAAGCAGAAGAGTGATAAACAACCCAAGGCCAGAGGAGAAGGAGTGGAGTAAGGTGCTCCAAGTGCCAGAGCAGAAATTTTCCTAAAGCCTATGGAGAAGAACACAATGAAACAGGTTGTTCATCTGCAGCCGAAGGAGGCCCATGCTGCAGTTCTTTGAGGACCCCACACTGGACCAAGTGAACACTCTTTAAATTGAGGCAGAGGAGAGTTCACACTGGAGCAGGCTTCTCTTGAAGGACTGCAGTGCACAGAGAGGACCCACAGTGGAGCATGGGGAAAGTATGAGAAGAAAGGAGTGGCAGAAAGGATCTATTATGAACCGATTGCATGCCCCACATGCCCTATCTCCCTGCACTGCAGAGGAAATGAATTTGAGCCCTATAGACTGGGGGGAGAAAGAATGATGACAGCTGGTAGGTGCTCTCCTTGTCTTTTTATCAACCCAGAAACTTTTTTATCTTATTTTCCTTCTCCTGTCCTGTTGAAGAAGAGGAATGATAGAGCAGCTGGATTGATGTCTGCACCCCAGCACCATAGAGTTACACAGTGACACAATGGCTATTTCTGTATTCTCACCCTGACCATGTGACTATGCCTACTTGATCTCATATTGGATAGGTAAATGTATCCAGTAGAGATTAAGAAAGCATTTAGATGGAGTTCTCTTCTTTATACTATACACAGTAATCCAAAACTTTGTTTTTATATATAAGGCACATGAAAAATGCAAACCCTGTCTTCACACCCACTCCTCTCCCACACCTGAAGGCAAATTTATCCCTGTTTTAAGAATGATATTTAAAGCTGACTGCACAGTTAGTGCAGCATGACTGATTTGGAGCAGTAACGTGAAATTTTAAGCCCAATTCTCTACTGCTTTGTCCATAATGTGATGAAATGCATTATGGCAAAGAAGACGAACCACAGGGAAAATGAAAAGTAACCAAATGCAGTTTTCTGTCTTTAGCTGCAAGCTGTGTTTCTCAATAAGATATCATAAAATGACGTATATGAATCTGAATGATAACACTATTAACACACTGCTAAATTAAAAATTATTTATATTGGTCATCTAAATGAGAACAAAATGCTTTTAGCTGCTGGGGGAAGAAAGACTGTCTTTTATTCAAATGTGTTCAGCATAATCCCTGGCTGGGGACTCTACAGATTACTACAATTCAAATGTTGAATCATAATAATTATGTTAGAGAATTAAAAAACAGTATTGGGACTAATTTTGTATCCTTCCACTTGAAAATCCAGGCTCCCTTAGTTATCTTCAGTCAAGCCATACAAGACTCAGAGGGAGCCATAAAAGGAACTAAAAATAACCTTACACAGCTTTTTCAGGCATAAAAATGTCATACTTTCACCTCAGAACCTTCCTGAAATGGAATTAAATTCTGTGTATGTCCCTCTTTGACAATGAAAAATTTCTTTTCTAAAACCTTCTTTTTAGAATTAGGTTTTATATACAATTAAGAATAAATGCACATAATCTGCTTTAAACTTCATGTAGGCTCACAGATAACCTGTCAGTCCAAGCAGGTGTCCATTATGGATGCACAAGTGCAATGAATCAGAAGACAAGGCCAAGAGCAAGTGGGGCTCTTCAGGAGTGTGTAAGAAGATATATTTCATACTAGACTTCAGACTCTAACTATATTGACTTTATTCATCATAATTAAACTGATTTTACATGAAAAGGAAGAATGCTTTTATGTTAAACCATGATAGCCTCTATGAAAAGCCTCTCAAAGTCTAAATAGAACAGCAATATGATTTGTTTCTTAAAGTAATTTTTGCCTTCTTCATGTAAGGGCTGTTACACCCTAGTATTCTCTTAGTAGAAGTCCCTTGAAGTAGTGGAGTTATGGCAACCAGAAAAGCTAATCATGAGAAAAATTAACTCCTTTGTGTAGTACAAATCCTGAAAATTCCAAAATTGCTATATGTGCTATATACAATGTTAGGAAGCACTGCAAAATTAATGTGTTCCTTTTTAAAGGTAAATTATGCTGTAACATAATCTATTTGTCAATATTAATAACAATTGTCATCATCATGTAAAAAGTAGTGCAGAACCATTTACAAAAAAAATAATAAGAAACAAAGCAAGGAAGAAAAAGCAGAAGAGAAATACCGGGCAGAAAAAGGTACACAATATGACTTTGAAGGACAATCTAATGTTCTCAACACAAAACAAGAATACTTCATACATTTATGCACCATGGCAATTTTATAAACTTTTCAGTTTTCTTTTTCATTGCATTTTGTAGCTCTCAAAATGAATTGATAATCTTCAATTGTGCTTTATTTCCATTTTGAAAGAGAGAAAAAATTTCCTGCATGAAAATACTCCAGAAAGATATCCAGGCTTAGCTTTATGGTAAAGACATTTTCAAATCAAACAAAATTATTGTAATACCTTCCACATTTGATTCTGGTACTTTTGCATCTTGATAACCATCAAATTTGTCTTATTGAACACTTTTATTCTGCCAGTTAAAAATTAATCTTATTATTGTGTTGGGTTTTATGATCCCATACATAGTATACAATGTAATACAAATAATCATGTCTCTTCAGGCTGAATAGAAAATAGATACTGTATAGAATTTTGCTGGATTCTTGCCCTGACAAGATTAATAGAAGTACTTAGATTCTTTATGACATGTGAAACTATTGAGATGAGAGAGGTGTTTTCTAGCAATCTTCTTAAAAAAGATCAAACCTGTCCTAAACCCAAAATCTACTACTGTACACATATATTGGGAGAAATTGATAGAAAACTTTGAATAGGTTATTTACATACAAAGTAGTGTATTTCCACAGTGCTTTTCACTTCCTTTGGGCTTCAATCTCTTTTCAGAGTGGGGGGATTTTTGTGTATTTGTGGGGGGTTTTTGTTTGGTTAGTTGTTTGTTGTTTTTTTTTTGTAAAAGAAAAATCTTAGTACTTTTAGAAGAATATAAATAGATGCAACCTCCTTGAGCAAGAATATTTGAGTAAACTTTTGTTTTGCAATTTTGAAGTTATGAAACTCTGAGACTTTCTTAAAGCATTCAGTATTTTTCTGTAGATCCCAGGAATTAAGCAGATCTGAAAAAATGGAAGTCCTGATTTTATAAAACCTATTTATAATAATTTCCACCTGCAAAAAGGGAATGCAATGTGAGCTTCTGCAGGTATGGATGGGTTTTTCACAGTCAGTTATATCAGGGCCATGTGTTGCATTGACTTTGAAATCTTATGCCACAGTCATAATGAATATAGCCTGCAGTCAAACCTGGAACATTTTAAAAACTGGTAAGTCCAGCACTTTCATTGAATCCATTAACATGACTTTGCTGTTTGACTTGGATATTGACTTGCACAGGAGATTTTAGCTAGGAAATGGAAGAAGGTGTGAAAACAGAAAGAAAACTTTTATACATATATGTATATATATGAATTTATTAATGCTACTTCTATGAACACCCTCTCTAATGTATGCAGTTTTACACCACTGCCAAGCATCTGCATCTAAACATCTAATCAATTGGAACATATATTTAGTGTTATTCAATTTCTAGGGATACCATGGGGATCAATTTATCACAAATTGTTCATTGATTTCCATAATTGACATACTTTCTCCAAATCATGCAAGTGGAAATTACATTACTAGTGGCTTTACTAGTTTGAACTACTTTGGATAAATGAAACCAGGATAAATAAATTAGCAATTGCACTATTCAAAACTAGTATTACTATAGCTCTTTTTTGACACACAATACAGCATGAGTCATTGCAAATATCTGAAAACAGTGCATACCTTCATTTTCTGTCTAGAGGTAAGATGTATTACAGTCAAAATAGCCCTGATTCATTTGCTTTCATATATTAATATTTAAAGTCACATGTGAAACATGAAACTGAAACGTGTTTCATCCAATTTTGCATATGAGATTATTTAATTGACTATTTGAGAGTTGTTAAAAGGCATATTATCTCCAGTGCTAGTCTGTCCCTTTGGTATTATCATATCTTGCATCTACTCATGTTTAAATATTCTCTGTTCCTGTTTTTCAAGGCTTCTGCTGTCATAATAGACCTATATTCCTCTATACTACATCATGACATTAGAGTTATAAATTTATTGTTCTCAACAAAGAAGTTGCTTGTTTCTCCTTTTAAATGTAAAGCTGTGGTTCTGTCATACAAACATAAGCAAAAAAAGTCAAACCAAACAGACCAATCAAATGAAAAAACTTGAACCATGTAAAAATTAGGTTCTTGGTGTTAAAAAAAAAAGTTCAGCCAAAGTCTGGTAAGTGTCATTCCTGAGAGCTTGCAAAAGCACTACAAAGATTGTAGCCTATTACTGGCAGTGTCAACATTGTACTTTTTGTCTACATGACTTCACAACCTTGAATTAAGTCCCTTGCATTCAGGGCTTGTCCAGGGTAATCAGTGGCCTTCTCAGTATGTAGCAGTGTCTAACATACCTATGCACTGGGAGATACCTGATTACAGTTAGTTAATTATCTCCCCATTACTTCAGTAACTGAACAGTTTCTAATATGTTCTGTAGTAGTTACATAGTGCTTAAGTCAACTGTCTCAAAGAGGGATTTAGTATCATTAGAAATATCCTGGACTATGAATCTTGTTATCTACCTGACAGTGTAAAGCAATGTGATAAGCTCACCTTGGCTGTCCATCAGGTGTCCACCAAGTTCTCCCCACCTTTAAGAGAACAAGGAAGAAAATGCAACAAAAAACTCATGGGTCAAGATAAGGACAGAGGCATCACTCAGCAATTAGTGTTACAGGCAAAATTGGCATGAGTAGGGGAAAAATATTTTTATTGCCAATTAGTAACAGAGTAGGATAATGAGAAAATATTATAAAAAATCTGAAAATATTATGAAATCTAACAAAGCCTATAAACAATATGAAAACCATTCCTCTGATCAAGCATAATATATGGTGAGATAACTCAGGAAGATCGGTTGGCTGTGTTGATTAGAAGATTAGTGCACTTGCCTTAATTTTGAGGCTAGTGCCATTTTAGATACTCTGGAAAAATACAAGATGCCATAAACTAGTGATATAACAGAGGATGCACAGCACTATAATCTTTGATAAGCAGGAGTGGAGGCTAGTCCTGGAGGATCTGAATACTGTAGGTGCCTTAAAATTAGAAGAGATACATTTCTTCTCTGGTTTCGGTTTTGTGTTTCTTCCTTCTCTCTCCCTGCCCAAATACTGAATTCCAATACTAAGATGATTGAATTAGAAGAGGTTATACATGTCTTCTATTTTAGAAGAGTACTCTAGCAACCAAGTTATAAAATCAGGCTTACAAATGCTTAGTTAATGTTTAATCACTTTATGTACAGTGGAGCAGCTTTGACAGAAGGAATTGAGAGAACAGCTCTCTCCTGAATAGCCTTCAGACTAACAGTTATTCACAATGGAAATTTATTCTCAGGTCCTTGACTTCAAGAACAAAGTGAGCTTATGTCTGCCATGTCCTTCATGATAGCTATCATTATGAGTCTATTGAATGAAAAGGTGATAATTATACTGCCTGGCTTTTTTAAAGAGAAACAAGAAAAAAGTTCAATATTTGACTAATTCTACATGGTATTGTGGCATTGTTCTAGGCATTACTAGCTTTCATGAGCTTGTTTACCTCTACACAGTGAGTTTGCTACTAATACAAAAATAATATAATATATAGAAAATAATGAGGTTTGCACAGATGGACTGCTCTTGAGCAACTTACTTCATGAGCTAGGAACTAGCAAGTTATATTAGTAATCAATGACTTATCTGTCAGATATTTTTTCCTACTATAATATCTTTACTGAGTGCAATACAAGAGGGAAAAGATGTCATGTGATATTTCCTTTGCAAGTATCTAGACTTATCAGAAATTTATTCAACATGTTTCTTTTTTTGAAGTCACCAGAAAAATATTAAAATGGTGTGTGAAAAACAAGTCAAATCTTTTAAATGCTTTTTCATACATTAAATATCATCTTGTAACCTAATCCTCCTAATTCTCCAGTGTCTAACATAATGTGATTATTTGCATCTGCAGAAAATTAGTGTAAAGTGAAAGAAAGACTGTACTATCTTCATCTGCTAGTCTGTACACCTACTTTGTTCAGGAATGAAAAACTACAGGAGACGAAGATTATGTACCCTCAATCTGATTCTGTACTATCTCCCAAGAATTTGTATTAGATCTTGTAATATTGGATGAGAAGGCTTAAGGAACATTAGTCAAGATTGTCAATATGCAAGGAATCACCAAGGCAAGGTTTTATATCCATATTTCACTAAGATAAAAATAGTTCCTTTACAATAAAAACTTCTGAAGATTGATCACTGGAGGTAAACTTCTTTATGACAGAGATTTTCAAAGGTAAAAACAATTTTTTGCTATGAATGCCCATTTACTTTCAATAGAAATTGAGTGCCTGGCTGATCTTTGTGTCTCATAGAAGTTCTAAGTGCTGGTTGCTTTTTTTCTGTGCTGTTTTCCAGTTGTGTCAATAAAATTTGTCATTCTTATAATCAATCCAGGTAATTTTTGAAAATTATTGACTAAAGTACTGACTAAGATTGTTATAAGATTTTTCCATGTAATCAACAGACTCATCTAATCCTGATAAAGAATCTCATAGTGACAAGAAATATATGAAATGTCTATTTTAATCTAATCTACTTTATTGTAATCCAGTACTTATGAGAAAGATTATTTTATGGTCATTTACTGACTTCATTTTGGATGCGTGACTTCAGAATAGTGGTGAGCAAGCAATAAAGTCAAAATACAGAATGCTTTTTAGATACCTAGTGCAAAGAATTCAAAGTACATGAAAACTTATGATACAAACAATAGAGAGGAACCAAAAAGATGGAAGTAGGAGTAAAGCAGTTGCATAATGCATACATTTTTAATTCCCCAAATCAGTAAGAGGAAACAGTTTTTTCTTCAACACAACATTAATTTCCTTTGATTTTTCTGTGACCATACATAAGAGTCAGACTGCAAAAAAGGAGTCAACAGGCAGTGATGGCATACACTTACAACAGGTCAATAAACATGTAGATGAACAAAAAAAAAAATAAAAATTAAACAGCCGAGATTAGACCCACGATGTTAAAAAAATTTTAAAATTAAACAGCCGAGATTAGGCCCACGATGTTATTACCCTTTTTTCCTTTCTTAATTAAGAAGATCAGACTTTGTGAGTGACACGATCTTTCCCAGTCAGTTGTTTTTGTTTCCTTGTTAGGGTTTTTTTTTGTAGGTTTTTTGTTTGTTTGTTTGATTTTTTTTCCTGATCCACTGCCTCATTCTTTAACACTGTCCAGCAGGCAACTTGCTTCATGGTGAAATACAAACAAAAAATCCCTAAAACAAAGAAACAAAAAAATCCCCACTCTAGTCCCCTCTTCCCCCAAAACCAAAAAAAAAAACCCACAACCCCCAAACAATCCAAAACACATTCTGTTCAACCAAATACATTGGATGTCTTCTAAGACTGTGGTAGATAGTGAATGATGGTGTAACACAAAGGAGCCACACAGATCCTCCAAGAGTATAAACATGAGAAAAGAACAAAGGCACCAAGGGTACAAACACTTAGTCAATTAATGGACAATGAAGGAACACAACCTTTGGAGCCGGGTAAAACTGATTTTAGTAACAACAAAGAAAACATAAAACAAGTCTTTGACATATACAAAATACAATAAGTTTGGATATAACAGGGAAGTTTACAACCAGGCAGAAAGAGAAAGGAAACAGACCACGTTAACAAACACAGAAAAAATCTCAAGCAGACCTTCTATAAGGAGGGAGAAACCATCAATGTTAAAAACACTCAGAAAGAAACAAGGAATACTGAAGACACTACTATCTCCCCATTTTTCTCCAAAGAACTAGAATACCCAAGGGCAGTGTAAAGGTCAGAATAAGAGCAAAGAAAAGTGTAAATTCTAGGAAGTCTCTGTATGGCATTACTGGAATTTAGACTTAACTAAATAACACGATAACTTGAAGCAAAAGCATTATCATCCTTGTAACAAAATTAATAATTCTTTGTTTAGAACCACTAAGGCTTTACTTAGACTAATGTTACATTCTAGGATTTTAATATAAAATGTATTCTCTCACCTAAATTTCATGTCATCAGGCTCCTTGCATTTGCTTCTAAAATTTGTGAGGCAACATCTGCAATTTCATACAGAAAGAACTTTATGACCTTAAACACTCAGATAATAGAAATTAGATGAAAGTAGTGCAAAATTCAAGGTCCCAGGAACATCTGTTGTAATGCAGAAAAATGTCCGCTGGAGGCAACTGGAAAGTAAATGAAGGCAGTCACCTTAAGGGATCATAGGATGATGGGGAGCCCTATACATGATGCAATCATTAAAAAAGAAAGCTCTAAGATAAATTACAGAGATACGTCCAGTAGCAATAGAGACTACTCAAGCCATTTCACAATCTACTGCTCAAGTCAGAATAAGTTACACTGTCTGGCCATCTGTTTAAAATGAAAATAAACTGAAACTTGAAGTGAAGAGGACTAGTAAGTGAGCTTAATTTATAAGAGAAGATAACAAGCCCTTTGAACAGAAAAAAAGACTGAGATGAGTGTGATTATCATTTATAAACATTCATGTGGTGAAACGAACTGGGGGGAAAAGCTATTTATTTTAAAGAACAGTAATGGTCAAGAAACTGGTATAAAATTCATAAATTCATATTTGAAATTAAGATTTTTAGACAAGTAAGGTTTTGGGAAACTTTCAGTAAAGGCAAGGGGGTGGGAAAGACAAGTATTGTCTCAGTATAAATTATACAAACTGCTTCCTGTTGCAGGGAAATGACCTCATTACCAAAAATTTCAAAATTTACTTCTCACATCTGTTTTTGATAGCATTACAAACTGTTGCATTTTGTCCCCTATAGACAGTATAGAATATGTTGTTTCATTATATATGTGTATATTTATATGCATTGGTCTCTCTGTATAAAAGGAAGATCTGTAGAGATTTTTTAGTGAGATATAAAGTGTCTTTGGATAATTACTGAAATAAAAGGTGAATTTGAATAACACAAGAAATGTGGATTCAAAAAGAATAAAAAATACATGTAAGGGAATAAGTATAAATGGACTAGTCAGAAATATGACTGGATGTCCATTATTCTTTTGGAGCTTAAAGAAAATGTGTGCATGAACACCTAGCCAGTTTTGTTAATTAGATGTTTTGTGGCTGTCTCCCTGGAATTTGGATTTATCATGCTAAAACTGATTAACAAAGGAAATTAAGACCTCAAAACAACTTTTTACACTTGAACCTGATATTGTTATGTACTTTGTTATATCTTAGTTGTTTAGTAATTATCAGTTGCAGAAATAATTAATTGAATTTTATTTTTCAGTGGAATGCTCAAATGCTCAGTGTTGTCAGATAGTGTTGTATTTATTGACTGCTGAATCATGACCTCTTAAGAAATGCCGATGTGCTTTTTCATGATGAATATCTATGACAGAACACACTTGCACAGACAACTATGGCTCCATTTCCATTTGTAGTGTATATTGTAGTAACATTTTAGATAACTGAAATGTTCTAGGAAATTAATATTAGGAATAAAACCTTTATATAGAGTTTATTTTACTTTTAAAATAATAATTTAATAAATACCTTTATTAGTATTTTCCAAATTTTAAACATTGCACTCTGACACAAGTCATGCTTATCATTTTAATTTCAGTAACAATATTGTCATAAGGGTAAACAGAATTTTCTTTCTCAAAATAGTCATAAGGGAACAAACAGTGACTGAAAAGTCGGAAACGTGGCCCTGAATGGCTAGATGTTAGCTGCAGACAGCAGATGTCTTGTTATGATAATGATAATTTCTATTAAAAGTCAGGATTATAGATTTAGAATGCAATAAAAGTTTTTCAAAACCTAAAAATACCATTCTTAACAAATAATTCAACAAATAATCCTTTATGTCTGCAGGTCTATGGCTATTATTTTAAAAACAAAACTAAGAAAATAGTGAACTGCTTAAAAGTTAAGAACACAAGTCACAAAAGAATTAGATGGATTTTTAAAATATTTTTCACCCTTAAAAATCGGTAGAAAAAAATTAATTCAGCTTATTTCATATCACATTATTCTTAAAGGACTACTTAGTTTCTATGGATATGATGATTTTGCATTATTTTTTTTCAGGCAGTGGAAACATAGGTAATGAAACAAGACCCCTCACTTTTAAAATTTAATATGATGCACGTACACAATTTCAATGTATATGGAGATTACAGTTTATGCTTTATGGTAATTATCAACAACACTGCTACTATTGACAGTTGGCCAAGCTCAAATTATATGACAGGAATATCTGTATAGCTAACCACCAGAATAATCAAATGTAATTACATTAAAAAACAACATTCTCTTAGATAAACAATTGATGCTGAATTTGTAGTCTGAGATACACGTGCAGCCTAGGAGTTCATTTCTTTCCACATCTAAGACATTATTTTTGTGTCTTGTTGGAGGCTGTATCTTATTGTGTGGCCTAAAATATATATATATGTACAGCCTGAATAGTCATGAAAAGGCAGGGGGGAAAAAAAACAACACCCTTTTTACATGCTGTTGTGTATTCCACATTTCTTTGAACTACTATTGAGGCAATTTATTGCTTGTTTTATACTTCCCAAATAAGTTTAGTCTGTGTTGTTTAATCCAACAATTCTTTGTCTCCCTCTGAACCTGAGAGTAGAATGCAGGTGTCTGAACATTGGTGTCCAGAAACATTTTAGGGACCCACGAGTATCCTCACTGCTCTCTAACTGCCACACTACCTGCATATGAATTCTCCATTGTTTCTCCACAAGGTAAATGGCTCAGGCTCCTAAGACATAGCAAATTGAACATTCTGCTGTATGAGCAGAAAAACGAATTGCTTTCTGAAAATCAAAACACTACCATCCACTTGAAGATATCAGCTTTATATATTAGAGAGGAAAACCATTCCTCAAACTGCAATTAATTCTGAGTTCTGAATGCTTAGGGCAGTGTTGATTATTTTGGGGTTTTTTTCTAACAAGAAAGTACATAGAAAAGATAATAATGATATAAAATGTTATTTATGGATTATGCTTCAACGCCTTCACATATCTGCCTAGCTGGTTGATTAACCACACTTTTCTGTAGTTCTGTTAGCCTCATGTAAAACACGCAGTTCAATATCTAAAAGAATGGAGTTGCATATATAAATCCACAGAGTCCCCAGTGAAACATGTTTCTTTATCCAATGTGGTTATCCTGCATTTAAACCTTTAAATATTTAAATACATATTAATTTCAACCATACATCTTCTCTAGAGCATAAATGTTCATCAAAATATCATCACAGTTTTTTTACTATACTTTTTTGTTTGTTTGTTTTTTTAGCTAGTCACTTCTGAATTTTACATTTAAACCTCTATAACAGTGTAAGTAAATACCAACGTCCAGAAACATTTTGTGACTCCCTCAGTTTGGGTCTTCCCTAGCACGATTTATGCATGTTATGACCTAAGCACACACTATTCCCTACTACCTTCCAAAAGCTTCTTCTTTCCCCTCTTTCTCATACAGAAACTTATCCACATTATCAGAGAAGAAGGGTTACTACACTGGAACAAATCCATCAGTCTGGACTTTCACAGAAGGGCTTCTGGAGGCACTGTGGCATATTTTTTCCTTCAGAGGACAGACCGTTGTTTTAATCTTTAATGATGACGAAGAGATTAATTCATTACTTTAAGTTTCCTGTCTTGGAGATGATTTCAATATCAACTCTGACCCAAGCTGTGCCTCTAAAATCCGTTCCATGCACACTGTGACAATATTAAAATGACATCAGCATTTCAACTGCTCTTTTATTTAACAGCTTCCTACAGCATATCCAGAATATCTAGAACACACTGGATGGACAGTTGATGGTATATGAGATCTTCCTGCATAAAATGTATAAAGATTACTCTGTATTGTGAAAGAGAACAAGGCTGCCATCATGCACATGAGTGTCAAAATTATCTCAAGCCTGTTTCCTGGAGTATTTAGTTAGCATCCTTCACTCCCACAGCAATATTGGAAGTTAAACTTTGTCTTTATTTGGAAACCTGTTTAGCATGACCGAAAGAAGAGCTCTTCTTCAGCCATATCTGAAAAATAATGAAAGATACAAACCCTTTCTTAATCCTTCAATTTACATTAGCTATATAAATATAAAATATACATAAATACATTATATTAGTTACAGGGATGATATTTTGTATTAGATTAAAATTTATGGTGACTAAAATGTACCATATAAACATTATTCATGACATTTTGTGGATTTTCAGTATTTACCTTCTTTTTCCTTTAGTTTTCAGACTTCAACCAACTCAGGAATCGTGACTGGTTGAAGAGAGTTCATATTTTAGAATCCTAAAAGAAGCTCCATCCTCAAATCAGTTGCATTTAAATCTCTATACATGAAAGGTAGTCTTTCATATATACTGACTTCTCAGCTATTCATTTTCTTTGGTATTTTCCAAGTCAGAGGGCAAAAGAAAAAGCAAAAGAAAAAACTGAACTGGTGTTCAGTTCTCAGAACCACATACTGCTTTTGAATAACGGATGATTTCGTTTGCAGGACGTAACTGCTATACCCTTCCCCTCCTCCCTAGCCCTCTGGTATTCCAGCTGAGATAATCAGTAGAAAAAGATTTAGCATCAAATGTAAATGTGAAACAGAATGGTGTGAAGCTGCTTACCAAGCTGCTAGAGGCAGGAGAAAAACAAAGATTTGTACTGGATTAAAAAAAAAAAAATCCTCAGTACAATGATATAAAGGAAGAAAAACACAGATGTTAAAGTGATAATTTTGGTGATCTGGAAATCTGGCAGTGAGTTCAAAAATGGTAAATTAAATTAAGTAGAGGAGGATAGCTACATCTTTCAAAACAGAGCAGGACAGAAACTCCAGTAGATAAAGAATCATTAGAATTTGGACACATTCACTCTGCAGGCAACTTTTCCTTTCTGCTGAAGTCTATCTTGCTTTAAATTATCCATTGTATCTATTCCTCACTTCTGTTAAAAGTCACCTGCAGCTCTGTAGAATTTGCAGTCTTGCAGAGATAATAGCAAGGGAAACAATGAGCTGTTTGGAAATGATGAAGGAAAAGAGAATAAGCTCCCAAAGTATAGGAAAAAATTGTTCAGTTATACAATATATTAGTTAAAAATGAGTTCAGGAGAGAAATGCAGATGGTGGCCTACTGGTTCAGCACAGCAGAGTTTTGTCAGCAGAATGGTTTTTGAGTTGTTCTGCTTTGGACTTACAATAATGACTACCAGTGAAGCACAGCTGGTGTTCACAAGGCAGAAGTGCAGTAGTCCACTTATGTGAAAGAACTGATTGTATCAGCATAGTTATAGAAGACATACATCAATTAAAAAAAAAATTAAAAGTCATCAGTCAAGGGAAAAAAAAAGTAGTTGCAAATGGATCTTTTATACTAGATCATAGTGAAGTACTTATTTGGAATACAAAAGTACAGAACAAAAATGGTCTATTATGTTCCACAAAATTTAAATTGCTTCATACTAAATTTTTTCAGATTAATTTGAATTAGAGTTTCAGTTTGAGCTTTCTTTCTGTGAAGAAATAGATCAGCAATACTGAGACAGCATCTGAAGCAAATTACTTTGTTGTGTGTCCTAAGTGCTTTTGAATACACTAGCTCTCATAATTATTATTTTTTTTTAAAAAATCCATAATTGGATGCTAAATTTTATTCCTTTTAAAAACTAAAACTATGGAATTTACAGCTGGATTACACAGACAAAAGAACTATTTCTAAATACTGTTGCAAATTTTGATCACTTCTTTTTGACTGCAGAAAATGTAGATGAATATGTTAGTACATAGCCTGGGGCTTTTTAAACATATTGTGAATTCTTTCATGAAGAAAGGCTTTTGCATATAGAAATTACTGGATTGCCAACTTTTAATTTTCAGAAGTTACTGGAAAAAATCTGGAGTCCCAGGATCAGTTACAACACTGGGAATTTAAACTATAAATACATATACTACCCTCTGGATGAAGAGCCTTTTTCTAATATCCAACCTAAACCTCACCTGACAAAACTTCAGGCCATTCCCTTGAGTTCTGTCACTGGTCACCACAGACAAGACATCAGTGCCTGCCCCTCCTCTTCTTCTCATTAGGAAGTTGTAACTGCAGTGAGGTCTCCCCTCAGTCTCCTCTTCTCCAAGCTGAAAAGACCAAGTGCCCTCAGCCGCTTCTCATACGGCTTTCCCTCAAGGCACTTCACCCTTGCTATTGCCTTCCTTTGGACACCAATAGGTTTATATTTTGTATTGTGGTGCCCAAAACTGCACGCAATATCCAAGGTGAGGCCACACCAGTGCAGAGCAGAGAGGGACAATCACCTCCCTCAACGAGCTGGTGATGCTTTGCCTGATGTCTCCCAGGACATGGTTGGCCCTCCTGGCTGCCAGGGCATTGCTGACTTATATTCAACTTGCCATTGATCAGGACTCCCAGGTCCCTTTTCATGGCTCTGCTTTCCAGCATCTCACTCCCCAGTCTGTACAAACATCCAGTGTTGCCCTGTCCCAAGTGCAGAATCGAGCACTTTCCCTTGTTGAACTTCATATGGTTGGTGATTGCCCAGTCCTCTAATTTGTCAAGGTCTCTGCAGGGCCTCCCTGCCTTCAAGAGAGACAACAGCTCCTCCCGGTTTTGTGTCATCTGCAAACTTGTTTAGTATCCCTTCCAGTCCTGCATCCAAGTAATTTATGGAGCTGTTGAAGAGCACAGGGCCTAAGGTGGAGCCCTACAGAACCACATTAGTGAGAGGTCTCCAGTCTAATAGTACCCCATTCACTATTACCTCCTGTGTCCAACCTGTGAGCCAATTACTCACCCACCACATGATATGTTTATCCAGCTGTGCTGGACATTTTGTCCAGAAGGATCCTGTGAGAGATAGGATCAAAAACTTTACCAAAATCAAAAAAGATTACATCAACTGACTTCCCTTGATCAGCCAGGTGGGTTAACTTCTCATAAGGAGAAATCAGGTTGGATAATCAGAATTTTCCTCTCATGGAGCCCTGCTGGCTATGATCAATGACTGTGTTGTCTTTCAGGTGTTTCTCAGTACCTCCCAGAATAATCTTCTCCATAACTTTACCCAGAACTGAAGTGAGAATGACAGACCTGTTCTTTCTGAGCTTCTGCTTCTTCCCCTTTTTGAAAAATGGGAAAACACGCATGAACTTCCAGCCAGCTGGGACCTCTTCACATCCCAAGACTGCTCAAAAATCATCGAGAGAGGTTTTCCAATGACATCAGATAGGTCTTTAAGGATTCTGGGGTGAATCCCATTAAGGCCCATAGATCCATAAGGATCCAGCTGGAGGAGCAGATCCCACGCACTTTCAGAGTCAACTGAAAGTTGAGTATTCTTGCAGTCATGGTCCTCCAGCTCTGACAACGCCCTTGGTCCATCATCTGTGTTGAGGAAGAGGCAAAGACTGGATTTAGTATCTCTGCCTTGCCTCTGTCCCTGTTTGTGAAGGAACGATTCTCATCCTGTAATGGGCTAATTACATTTCTACACTGCTTATTGCCAATTAATATATTTGAAAAAAATGGTTTTCTTGTCCCCCATATTTCTGACAGCTTCAACTGAGCTTTGGCTACATGAATTTTCTCCCTACAGTGTCAAACAGCATCTCTGAATTCTTCTCATGTCACTTGACCTTGCTTCTGCTGGGCACATACTTCCTTTTTTTGCTTTATTTCCAAGAGAAGAGCCCTGCTCAGCCAAGCAAGGCTTCTGCCTCACCTGCTTGACCTCTGACAGAGCAGGCAATTGCCTTTTCATCTGCCCTTAGGAGTTGATGTTTGAAAAATGACCAGCACTGATGGACCTCAGCACATTCAAAAACCTTTTCCCAGGGCACCTTACATACTAAATCCCTGAGGAGCCTGAGGTCTGCTTCCCTCAAGTCCAGAGTTGCGGGTTTGCTGGCACTTTTCCTTCTGCCAGTCGAGATTTTAAACTCAATCACTATGTGTTCTTTGTGGCCAAGACGGCCACCAATCCCTGCTTTGTTTATGAGATCTGCTCTGTTGACAAGCAGCAGATCGAGGAGAGCATCTTTCTGAGTTGGCTGCCTTAGAACCTCTTCCTTGTCATCCAAGTTTTTGAGGAATCTTCTGGCACAGGTTGTACCAGCTGTGTGATACTCCTATTTAATTTCTGGCAAGTTGAAGTCCCCCATGAGGTCAAGGGCAGTAGACGTAAAAGTGCCCCTTAGTTCCTCAAAGTATCTACATCATTGTCTTGGCTGGGAGGTCTATAGCAGACTCCCACAATGACATCCACATTATTTGTTTGCCCCTTGATCCTCATCCAGAGGCTCTCAGCTGTGCCACTGACAACTGTGAGCTTCAAACATTCTAACCCTTCTATTACATACACTGCTATCTCTGCCTCTTCTGCCCTGCCTGTCCCTTCTAAAGAGCCTGTAACCATCCAACTCTCCAGTTACAGGTTTTACTCACGCTATCAAATCTCTGGACTGGGGCAAAGCTTCAAGCTTCTCCTGTTTGTCCCTCATGCTGCATGAATCCATGTAGAAAAATTTCAGGTGTGGCACATTGTAGCCAACACCTTCTGAGGCAGACAGATGGGTTTAGTACTTTTTCTTCAAGTTTTAGCATACTATCTCATGGCTTATTAATGGCTAACCTGGTTACGTTCTTTTCCTCCATCCAAGCTAGTTTAAAGCTCTGTCAACAAAGCCCATTAGCCTCTGTGCTAGAACTCTTTATTCACTCTGAGACAGGTGCATCCAATCAGGTGTCAGTAGACCAGGTGTTGAGTAGCTCATCCGATGGTTAAAAATCAAAAAATTTTTCTGATCACACCAATGTTGGAGGCACTCATTGACCTGATAGAGATATTCTTATCAATATTATTCCTTGTTAACAGAAGGATCAAGCAAATCACTGTCTGTGCTTCTGATCCTTCTATCAATCATCCCAGGGCCCTGAAGTCTCTTTTGATTGCCCTCAGGGTTCTCTTTGTTATTTCATCACTTCCAGTTTGAACAACCAATAGCAGAGTAATCAAAGGGCCTTACTAGACTGGAGAGTTTTCCAGTGATATTTCCTACCTGAGCCCCTGGGAGACAGCAAACTTACCTGTGAGGTGGGTTCAGTCTGCATATCAGGCTCTCTGTTCCCCTTAAAAGGGAGTCCCCTTCTTTTCCTCTCAGCAGAGAAGTTCTTGATGCGGGATGCAGGTGGTATTTTTTTAAGAGACCTCACTACCCCAGAATGACCTTATCAGCTGTCTGGCTTTCTAGTTTTACTGAGTCTTAGCATGTATGTCTCAGAAGCATGTTTTATTAATATGACTCTGGAATTCAGAGCCTTTAGAAAAGTATCACATAGATTTACACTTGTTATTTAATTTATAGTTTTGGTGTAAACTATATTTATATTTTGATGACATAAAGGAATAAATTTAATGGTAGAATTTAATTTTATTTCTGAGAAGAAACTACATGTAAATAAGTAAATTTATATTTTATTTTTTTATTAAAATATGTTAAACAAAATTGAGATAAATATAGAAACATCTTGGTCTTAGAGTAGAAACTGAGAAAATACTTTTAACTTAGCCCTGTGGCATACATTAGTGATATCCCACTTTTTTTTCCTTGAAATTTCAGAGGAATGACAGCATATCTATGTTAATCCTACATCTTTCCATCAAAGAGTTGAGGGCTTTAAGGCTTCCTAAAATGCAACTGTAAACACATTAACAGGTTCACTGCTCTCAGTATCAAGTTAGCTGAAGGATTCCAAAAATAGGTTTGTTCTAATTTCAGTGTGTTTTGTTTCACTTTCAGAGCATCCTGAAAAATAAGAAAAGCAACTTGCCAGGCATCCTCTTTCAGCTTCAAAATGTTTTCAATTCTACTCATGTCACTTTTAGCCTTCAACATTGTAAAATTAAATTCAAGCAAAACCAAAGGTCAATTCAGAATCTCCAAACATATTGAAAAAAGAAAAGTCATGAAAGGGAAGTCTGGTATCAGTGACTTCAATTCTTATAACCAAAGACTCTGCATCAAACAGAAGAGCAGACTTCTTTTTTCCGTTGGGAATAAGAGATCAAAATTTATTTATGTGAAATGGATTACTGTAAACAGTTAAGAATGATTGATCCAGAAAACATAAACATACAGATGCAAGAATTTTCACTACCTCAATCACAGTTTTCTACAGAAGTCTGTAAATTCTGATATTTGATTTTGACAAACTATGGTTTGTTAAATTAAAATACCATGGTGATGCCTTAAGACTTTTATATATTTGTAGACTTTCAGATAGCTGTATAGTTTCTCACTCTTAAGGTAGCACTTAAGAAACTTAACAGTTTCTAAACTCCTTTGTCACAGTTTGTGTCACATTCTTGAAATTCTGTTTAACAGTCATTTCAAGGAAAGAAATTTTAACAAGGATATCTTGTTTGAGACACATGCACCTAGACTGGAATAATAAGATATATTATAGACAAAACAAAATAGAGGACCCAGAACCCTTGGAGGAGCTCCAACAGGGCAGTTCTGAGAGTGGTATTTTGAGGGCAAATGGTTTTCTGGTTGGGTATACGCACTAGGTATGATATTTAGTTAAAGCTATTAAATTGTGAGAATTCTATGCTGGGGTGTGCACTTATGTGTTGTGGCATCTGAAAGCACTTTTGTTAAAGAACTTCAACCTACTTTATCTATACTAATATTGTTTGAAGATATTTTTTCTCCATTTTAGGCAACTCCTAAATACTCCTAAATAATTCAGAAAGGGAGAAGGAATATAGAAAATGATCTGCTATTAGAAAGGTTTAATCTGACAAGGTCACTATTTCTCTTTAATGGTACCATTGTTTGAACACTGTCCTAACTTCCTTTGTATCAACATAATGGCATTATGGTCCCATTTTACAGAAGGAGGCTGGGTTGCTGTGAACAATGAGGAGTATAACAATCACATGATCTCAATTATATTGCTTCCTTACCCTTCTTGGCCATTTAGGGTATCATAATATTTTTTCCTTTAGAAAAAATGCATTCTTGATAACTATTAGCATAGTCCCATGACTAGCCTCATTGAAATTGGTTCTATTGATTACAGAAGAAAAAGCTCCTTGTTCTTGATATTATAAAATGCCCAAAAGAGCAAAAAAGACCTTTTAGCTATTCATATCTGTTTCAGCACAATAGCTCTAAAGTCTTTGTGTCACTATCATGATGCTTTTAAGAAATGTAAAATAAAATATTTAGATAAGAAATAATAGTAAAATAAGGTGAAAAAGAATCTATATTTTGCATTATTTTTCTACTACTTGTAAGCAGTTTAGAGACCCTGACCAAAACTTTTACATGACCAAAGGAAAATGGGACCTTTCCTCTCAAGTGCCATTGTGACCTCAAGGTTTACTCCTGGAACTGTTCTATGGTCAGTTCAGACAAAACAACTCCCAAATTGTTTGCAAAGAACTTTTGTCTGATATGAGTTATCCTGAAAGTAAAGCTAGGTGGAGCTAGAACATACTAACATATTGCTTCAAATTTACTGCTGTTTGACTGCTTGGTCTATAACCTCTTGTGTCTTGAGTCTGATTACTGGCTATGTATAAAGAACTAGTGCTCTTTCAGTAAATATGCTTGGCAAATTTTCCTATTAGCAAGAGGACTATTTTATAATAAAAAATACTTCATAGAAATATTATTTCCTTTTTTTAATTTTAAAATAAATTATAAAATTTGCTTTTGCTATTGTGATTTCAATATCATAATTTTGGTTTTACCAGACTAAAACCTTCCACTGGAATTAAGTTAATTAAGTTCATTAAGTGAAACATACTATTTTATTAAGTTTTCAAATATATATGCACATGTACCCAAGAAATGTCTAAAGACAACAGCTGGGGTTTTTTTGGTTCATAGTTAGAATAAATTCACAGTCCATTACAGAATTAAAAAAAAAAAACCAAACAAAAAAAAACCCCAAACCAAACAATACAAAAAAAACACACCATAAAGTATTGAAATATTTACTGCAACAAATTTCTGGTTTATAACTTACTGAATATTGAAGATTTTTACTCAAAGGTTGTTCTCTACAGGGTTCATCTTGAGTGCAGTACTAATTAGGAAGGAGTATGAACACTGTGAAGAAGTATAGTAGATGTGGAATATCATATAACTGCAATGGGGACAAGGAAATTTAATGTTCCTTTTAACATTCACTGTTGGCCCTTCCTCCTCACCTGTTAGTAACTACACCCCTTATTCATGAAATGTATGTAGAATTAAAACAGCTTTCTTTAGAATTTTTTCACTGATTAACTTCCTTTTAAACAACGAGCAAATCTGTCTACAAGATCTGCGGTCATCATGGCTCCGCTTCGCAAACAAAGATTTGGGAAGGGTTCTACCCATGCTTGCTGCAAGTACCCTGATGGCTAAAAAGGCTGATGAGAGTTCCAAGATCTGTGGTACTGTGCTTGCATATGCACCAATATCCAAAGCATATGGAAGCACACAATATTAGAGAGGCTTTCAATCCATAGCATACAGTAAGAGGTCTCTCAATAGCACTTCTATGATTCACCCCATTACAACAATGTATATCATATTTTCATTGTATATCATCATATCTTTCCCACATCCTAATTTTTTAAAGTTACATGAACCAACTTAAAAAAACTGCAAAACCCAACAGGTCTCATCAGTATCATTAAGGGCATGGAAAACATCCGTCCCTTTGCAAGATGATAGCAAGTAACTGCAGAGAAAAAACATCATTCTTTACATCAGAATGTGGAGTTCTAGTCTTCAAGAGCAGAACAGAGTGACACAGACTGCAGCTTACTCATTACAGACTGCAGACTCTCATTACAATGTAACATCTTAATAGAAATAATTTAATTATTCATTGCAAGCTGTCCTTGCTTCACTGAATGTGAATGCTCAATGTCATTAATTGACAGATCTCAACAATGCAGATGAATTTTTGTAATAGTCCCAAATGCCTTATGTTTCCTGACTGCAGTATGTAGTGTAAGCAAAGCAATAGTAAGGCATAATAGAATTTAGCCAATGAACATAATTTAATCCATGCATTTCAGTAAAGCAGAAGAATAGGAATAGTCTAAAAGTAGTATTGTTGAGAAACTGTACCATGAGAATAGTCATACCAGAGGTCCACTCCCTGCACTATTCTCTGTTATTGAATAGACAGATATTCCTATGGAAGAAATATGAGAAATAGTTATAAATGTCCTTGGTTTTCCTCCTAGTGGTCAGCAGCTCAAAGACAACACAAGACAAAGGTGATTCTTTTTTTTTTTTTAATTGTTTAATGTTTTGCCCCCAACACCATGTTTTGTACCTGCATTTTAAATCCATATAAGCTTTTGTTTTCCAAAACATTCTATCAATGATTTCCATAGCCTAGATTTTCTTTATATATGTGTGTTGGTTTTAGCCAAAATACTATTCAGTATTCTTTGAATCTAAGATATTCTGTTTGTGTCTTATTTTTTTTCCCTTCTGAGAAACTATGAATATTCATTCTCCGCTCTTTCTTTTTCATGTCATGTCATAACTTCATGGACTTTGAAGTAAATCTCTCATCTCTTTTCTGGTTGAAAAGTCATCTTCTTAATTATTTCTAGAGTGGAATCTGTTTTATTCTTTTCAACAACAACTTTGTCATTCATCTCTTCAACTCCTTCAATTCTATGCTTTTGAAATCAACACTCCAAAGTTAGTTATAGCTTCCTCTATGTGGGTGTATCACATATTTATTATTATTATTATTATTATTATTATTATTATTTATTGACTCACTAGTGTTTTCTCCCCTTACTTCTTTGCTGATAAATTGCACTGAGTAAGGAGGTCCTTCTGCAATTCCTTGCAGATGCTACCATCCTTGTTTCTGTGAATAATTTTATCAGCAGTTTGTCAACAACTTTTCTAAGTGATTCATGTTCCTTCTATAGCCATCATTAAAACTTGCCATCAGTTCCTACATTTTCCTGTTATTTATTTATTAGGTAGTTATGAGAAAACTTACCTCAGCTAATTCAATATTTAATTCTGCAAAGGCAATAGATAATGAAGTACGAGATAAAATATCTGAGAAAGTCAATCAATATAAAGATGGTCACTAAAAACTTGTAACAAGCTGGTAGCTCAGCTGTCAGTGTGGGAAGTGTAGAAGTGAATATGTATGTGTACAGCATTTTGGCAAAGGCAATTTGCCATAAATGTAATAATTTTGGCAGCAAATGCAAATTAATGTAAAACATGAAAGTCCTCAAGATAGCTCCATTACTGAACCCTGTTTTCCTATCAACAGTGAATTAAGGATAATGAATCCACAAGAAAGACCGATAAACTACTGATTAATTTGAGAATTATTTTATCTTCTTCTAACCCAAAGAAATATTTGGAAACAGCATGAAAAAATATACATCCTGTGTATTTATCCTGCCAGAGAATATTAGAAAAAGAAGGAAAAATTAAAAACTTCACATTTGCCAGCATTCATCTTATACACAAAATATTCTTTAATTGCAGTGTCTATTCTATGAACCTTGCTACATCCATGATCTTTTCACAGGCTGTGGAAAAAAACAACAGTTGATTCAGATATTTGATTAAAAAATGGTTAACTGTTTTTATTCTACTTAGAAGCCATTTTTAAATAAAGTCCCTGAGGAGTCTGTCTGGTGTCCCATCCCATTTAATACCTTTTCCAATGAGCTGGAGAAGGAACATAAAAACTATACCCTAACCAAGTTTGTAGGCAACTTTGTGCCTATGTGTGTGCATGTGTGTGCAATCAGTATGCATGAGGGCACATGAGGGCACTGCTGCCACAAGAGGGACCTAAAGAGGTCAGTGGAATGAGACAACAGCAACTTCATAATAAGCAAATGCAAAGTCCTGCATCTGCACATTCCAGTCCTGTGCTGGTACAGGTTTCTGATTACCTCATGCCATAGTAGCTCTACTGGAACAGCTGGGGTTTCATTGTCCTGGCAGCAATGAATCCTAACAGCTTACTGTGCTGCATTCACATGCATTTTATCAGTAAATAGCAGTGAACGTTCTCCTTCACTTGGCAAGATGTTAGCCTGAATCATAGATTCAAAGAGTGTCTTGTGTTGGAAGGGAACCTTAAAGATGACTTAGTTTCAACCTCCTCGCCAAGTCCAGGGATTCCATCCACAAGACCAGGTTGCTTAGAACTCCATCCAGTCTGGTCCTGAACACTTCCAGGGATGGGTTATCCACAACTTCTCTGGACAACCTGTTCCAGGCCTCACTATCCTCACAGTAAAGAATTTATTCCTAACATCTAATCCAAATCTAACCTCTTGTGTCTTAAAACCTTTCCACTTCACACTGTCACTATCTGCCCTTGTAAAATTGTCGTGTAAAGCGCCCTTTAAGTAGTGGATGGTCACAATGGAGTCTCCAAGGAGCCTTTTCTTCTCCAGGCTGAACAACCCCAGTTTTCTCAGCCTGTCTTCATAGTTCTCAGATTACCTTGGTGCTCACTTCTGGATCTGCTCCTATAGGTTCATGTTTTTCATGTGCTGAGGACCCCAGAGCTGGACACAGTAGCCCAAGTGGTGTCTCACAGGGGCAGTGTAGTTGGGAAGAATCACATTCCTGACCTGCTGTTCACACTTTTTTTGATGCAGTCAAGGACATGGTTGGCCTTCTGGTCTGCAAGTGCACACTGCTGACTCACATCCAGCTTTTCATCCACCAGAATCCACAAATCCTTCTCCTCATGGTTGCTATCAGTGAGAATTTCTCCCAGTCTGTACTCACATCTTTTCTGATGCAGGTGCAGCAACACCTGGACTTGTCGAACCCCATTAGGAACTTGTGGGAATCGGGAATACTTCAGTTTAGTCATACAGTAAAAGAAGACATAGATAACTTGAGCAACTTCAGCAAAGAGTATGGTGTTTAGTAGCTGAATCTGGTTATGATATTGAATCCTCCAAGCAGAACAAAAATACTTGTTAGAAATTATCAAATCTGCTGACATGATAACAGGTGATCCATATCTCACAACTGTATGGGAAGGCTGTGAGCACAGCTGCTCGATAGACCTGAAACTTAGTATTGCCATGCAGCATTGTTCCAAATTCACAGCTAGCCTTGGCTACATAGATTGTTTCAATGAACAACAATCTAGCATCATGACATGCTTTAATGTTGTGACTGTGGTGTAATGCTGAGTGATAATGAAAATACTTGGCCCAAGTCTGATAATCTCTGTTCTAGAAATTCATCCGAGTATTAAACACTGGTGTTTGCCTTCTCAGTTGATGACTAAAATGACTCACTTACAAGAGGTGTTTGGAAAGTATTGTGGGATGTTTTGATTTTTGTCCATTAACAAACGACAGTTCATGTTTCTGTTGTCACTTTTAAATTTAATTTGTATGTTAACTTTGAAAATATGTGCACCTCAATGAAATGCTACATTTAGATTCATCTACCAGGTATTTCACTTTCAGGAATGCAGCTGCCTTCTGCTTCTCAGACATTTCTTTCAGTACTTCTCTCAGCTTTGTAACTGAACTTTTAAACAGACTGACAACACCTCTGTTTGTGTTGAAGAAAATAGCTAAATATTTCCTTTCTTTTTTTTTTCTTGCATACCCAGCAACTGGAAAGAAAGACATATTTTAAACCCTTAAAACTGAAAATTAATGATTCAGAATAAGTATTTTTATAGTCCATCAATTCAGAGTTGCCCTATTATGTGGCAATTTCATGTCACTCAGCAGTCCCTGTCACTTAATCAGGTTCCCAGATTAAGGTGCAGACAATTGTATCTGTTTCAAGGAAATTATAAACATTCCAGTGATTAAATTAAAATAATAAGAAAAAGTAACTTTTGTTTAATCCTTTTCTATACAACAGTTTGTGTGAACAGAGTTATGGCAATATAAACCCACTGAATAGACAGTCTACACTAGCTTTAGAAATTTTAAAATTAAAGTACTGCTGGGCCTTTAAGGGCAATTATCACCATGGTAAGATCCAGACTGATCCCATTCTCTGAAAAAAAAAAAAAAGTGAAATTAAATACTTCCTATTGCAAGACTTCCCTGAGGAAAAAACCCTATTCTTTCCCTAAGAGAACAATCCAATTCTACAGTGATTAGAAATTCCATTAAAGATACCTGCTTCTGCAGTATAACTTTCTGTCTAGCAGATTAACAGAAAGTCTTTATGGGCAGAAGGAATTTTATGATTACCTAATCTGGCTTTGTCAGTACTAAGGTCATGGAATTCTTTACAGCAGTTTCATTTTTTACTTCGGCTAAATCTGCCTAGATACAAATCTGTCTTTCAGGAGGAAGAATGGTCGGTCTGTAAAAGTATCATCAAGTGCTGAAGAATTTACCACATTTTTAAGTAATAATCTCATCCACTGGATATTTATTTTTACTATTTATTTGTACTCATTTAGTTTTAAATTTGTTGTTATGTTTTATCTCTTTGTTTTAAAGAGCTGTGTAATTTCCAGCACAAATTGCTGTGTAATTTCTTTCCCTTCTAGCCTATTTTCTTTAGGAAAATAGTGAACCTGAAGAATTAAATACAGTGATAATTTTGGTGCACAGTGGGAACTAGCAGATTGATTTTGTTGTCTAAATGTAGGTATTTGGTGCCATTTGAGATGCCTTGAAGTATCTAATCTGACTTCCAGCTGTCACTGCAGAAGAGCTCAAGTCATATGTCATATCTGCCAGTTCAACATAGATATGCTTGGACATCTAAAAATGGCACCAAGCATCTAATTGTGAGCAACTAAGTGCAGGCACAGAGAACTGTTCAGCTCATCCTAAACCAGACATCAACATTTGGTCAACTAAGTAGCTTTGAAGACACCACTGGGAGCTATTCAGTTATGTGAACATAGATGTCTAAGCCTGTTTGACACACTGTAGTGTATCTCAAATGTGTGCCAGGAGTAACAGGTAAGATGTTAGACTTACTGCAGACAGAGGCCTTTTTGGAGCGGCAATGGGAAGCCATGCAGGGTACCCCAAGGCTTCTGAAAAGGTTGAAGGAGGAATTTCTAGAAGCTGATTTAAATAGTGAAAAATAATTTAACGTCCTAATGATATGAATCTTATTCCTCAGTGTCTTCTGCAAAAGGTGACAGTGATTCACTTCTTATTTAGGTATCTAACTTATGAAGCTTATGAGCCTTCTGTGTTTGACTTTCCTTTGAATTGAGTGGGGAAGATAGATACACATCTATCTCTTTCCCAGTCTACAAAATAGATTTATAGAAGTCACAGAATCACTGGCTGGGGTTAGAAGGGACCCCTGAAGATCATCTAATTCAGCACAACTAGTATCTATGTCACAGGATAGAGACATGTATGTTGGAGTAGACACAGTAGTACACCTATGAAGTTCCTTTTCCAATAGTGTGGAAACCCTGGTCATTTTTCTGAAAGGGTCAGATAAAAGCCTTAGGATGAGACTTTCACAGAAGGAATTTCCAAAGAGGTAATTGGAAAAACATTATACCACTCAGTTGCATAATAGTAAAAATTCAATAAGTAAGATCCCAGCCCTGCCCTGATGGCCCCCTGTGGGGCACCACACTCCTCTGGCCTCAAACCCACAGGGAACTACTGGCCCTTACAGCATTCTGCCCATGCCCAAGCCTTGCCTGGCAGCCCAGGTGTCAGACATACAGGTATGATGTCGGACTTAGGCTTCTGTTTGATGTTTGGCTCCTATGGATATGTTTCTCAAGGGGTATTGTTTCTACACATGGTGCTTTCTAATTGGGATGATCATCATGAACCACCAATGGTGTTATGACCCACCCCAGAAGGGGAGGGTAACCCAGGTTCTTTTTAATAAATCCCTCGGGGTGCATTAGAGTGAAACAGCACTGAAAAAAACAGTGTTTGTAAACTCATATAAGTAGAGTTTATATTAGAACAATTTTGTTTCAAAGGTAAGCAGGTATGTTGCTATTATCAACTCGTAGTACAGTAATATTAAAGCATAAAAGTAACACTTAAGACAATGCATTAGAGAGAGAAAGAGAAAGAAACAATAATGGTCCTGAGATATACATAGCTACCACTTACTGGATGCAGTGATGAAACTCGGTAAGTGCAGCTTCCATGTCTGTTGGTTGAGCTGGTGGTCACAGTCTTGATGAAGGGATGGTCTTGATCCTTTTGGGCTGGGGGAAGCCCCCCCAAAACTCAAAGACTTAATGAGTTATCATACACTTCAAGCTCAGGCGGGAACACTTTGTAGTTGCCCTGGAGTGGGGAGTTTTACAATGGATGGTGTCACAGGACATGTCCTGGGACATGTCACAAGTCTCTGCCACATCCTAAGACTCAGTATTGATCATGGTCCATCATGGTTCAACATTTGAGATGAATAGCTCAGGCCAGATGTGATATGTCTTCCAGGTTTCCCGGAGAGATTTTTGCAGCAGAGTCATCATATGAGGGAGGACATCTGCTGATCCAGTCTCACAGGATCTGGCTCTTATCAGCCTCTTCCCTTATCTGGAAATCCAGTTTGTAGCTTCAGGTATGCATACCTTTCTGCACCTGGGATAGCTGGACAATGGCACCCACTTACCTGATCTGATGGTCCTGAAGTAGGCATATTCAAGGAGGGGTAGGCTTTGCTGGGTGAGCAGCTGTTTCTTTTCAGGCTGTTACAGTGGACAAAAGTCTTTTGGTGATCTTAGAATGATCACTGACTAATCTCATTGATTTTCCTTATGCCCAAAGCATAAGGGTCACTATCCCATTTTGACTTGTCTCAAATGTCTTAAAAGGTTATAACGTTTTTATTTCCTCTGTGTTTCCTTGTTTCTTTTCCATGCACACCTAAGCCATTAGAGAAGGGCACATGTAGGTCCAGTGCTCATCAGTAAGTTTTCCTTTCATCTGTGTTTATTTTGTTTTCCCAATACATACCAAATCATCTAGAAGGTTAAGTGATGAATCTTACTTACCTGCATAGTGCTGTTTGCCCGGTGACAGAGGTAACAGCATAGCTTCTGAAAGTAGAAACAGTAGAGAACAATTTTATTATTTTGCTTTTCCTTGCTACAGTCTTTGCATGGTTTGATAAACTCGATAAATTTCACTGGTGAGTGAAATGAGTATTTTACAGGCAGTCCAAATGTGCCATGTTTTAAATAATACTGTGTGCTGAATAAATACTGTAGTCAAATATTCAGTCTGCACACAAACAAATTAATACATTGTGCAGTACACAGAAATTACTGCCTAAACACTACTTTTTGTTCAAGAGACATTTAAAAATGCTTTTACTGCAAAGATAACTATTAGTAATGAAAATAGGATAGATGAAGACAGAGCTAGTCTAGAAACACATATCTGACATTAATTCCATCTCTATTCTCTACTTCAGAGGGAAATGTAAATTTTCTTTATAAGTTATCCAGAAGTAAATCTTAGCTTCATTAGTACATTCACAGACTTGTGTTTTAATTTGCTTACTGATAAACTAATTTCAGACACTTACCTTAGGCATCTTGCTTTAAAATTTTGATTATGAATACCACAAATCAATTCAACTTTGTCAAATAAACATAATAATAGCAATGAAACAAACAAACACAAACATACCACACTTCCTTTGGTAACTATGCTACAACTCAAGTTTATCAGATTATTGCCTCTGCCTAAACTTTTAAAAATAAATAAAAAAATAAAGAAAAAAATGCATAAAGATCAGGTCCATCAGCCCTCAAACTGCTTGCCATTTAATGGTTTCTTCTTTTGCAGTCAATAAAAACTTTTCAGCATCATAGTTGCTTCACTGAGCTCAGAGAACATTGTGAAGGACAGAGAAATCATGAGTTCTGTTTTAAAAATAAAGAAATGTAGAGTGGTAAAGCAATTTACTTCAAATCACTCATCAGGCCACTGACAGAGCTACATATTATCATTTGATGCATCCCTGAATGCTTCTAAAATGTGGTGTTAGTTATTTAAATTATTTGAAATTTCTTCTACAACTGCTTGTATCCACAAAGTTAAAGGGTAGTCTTGTGGACCAGAAGGAAACCTGCATCTTTCAGTACTTTTTAACCAACATACAAACATATACACACATATGCACATGCAGTCTCTTGCTCTCCCTCTCTTTTTAAAGATTTCAGGAGAAAAAGCTTCTTCCAGTTATTCTTATTTGATGTGTAATGCCGTATTTATTATACAGCCCCTGAAGGCTTTTAAAATTATGATGTGTCTAGGGATTTTCAACTCTATGGCAAAAGTTCCCATAGTTTTAATTGTGGCAGACAGAGCAGGTTGTCATTCTAGAAAAGCAAAATCAATGGTAAGTTGACAGGCTTAACTTAAAGAAAAACAGAGAAGGAAGTGGGAACATGGAAGAAAAACTTAATATGAACCCTCTGAAAACTGGTGAAACTTCAATCTGAAGAGTTCTAAAGTGAGAAGAGCCATGAGCAATAGTCAGAAAAAAAATAAAATCTCCCCCCAAAAAAAAAAAAAAGTGTTCTGTCCTCAAGAAAAATTATGATAACACCCCATATAATTCTGAAAGAATCCTTAGCTGGGAAAAATAATTAAAATCAGTCATATTAAATCTTTTGCATTTTATAAAAGAAATTGGATTCTATGAAACACATTTCATAAAGTACAAAAAATGACACATCCTTCCTGTCACCATTGTTTTGATGTTTTATTCAAAACTGTATTCTACAGTGTCTGTAGAATCTAAGCATTAAAGCATATGATTTGCTTTATACAAGTATATGATTTATGTTGTATTTTTTTAAACAGCATACCATTGTACATGCTGTGGCATACTTTTTTTCTTCTGTGAAATCAAAATTAATATTTATTATTTGTATTAGTCCTGTTATTTTAAGGTATCTAATTAGTACATACTTAAAGACTAGAGCAGTTATACTTGCTTATTGTCCAGAAGCTTGGACTAGAACACATCATGAAGCCAAGGGAGTAGCTGTCTGAGTACGGAGGAAACAAAAGATATGGACAAAACGCTAGAAAGCAGAGGTTAAAACTAACTAGGGGAATGGGACTTACTTTACGTTCTAGAGTTAAGAAAATCGACCTAACTAGGATAGTAGCACAAGTAATGCTCTGAGAGAAAAAGGCAGGATCACAGGTAAACCTTGACTTGATGAAACAGAACTAAACCCACAGAGCTGACTTGTCTGGTATTGAGTATGCATTTATAAAGACAGGTAAAAGAAATCAGGTCTGTAGAATTTATTAAATCTTATGATAGGAGAGCCAGGTCACTTAATCTAGGCATGCAATTTGAATCTGATTTTTAAAATCACAGTGGTCAGAAGTTAAAGGCCTGGAAACAGGTAATTATCATACAAAGCGTTCAGAATGAGATTCTATGTTAAAATATCGAAGTTAGATAAGTAGTTTTGTCCTCAGAGGTATTTAGTATCCAAATTGAAGTATTCTGTGATATTTTAGGTAGTAACCCTTGTTTGCCCTAAACTGCACACAGTGTGCCTGCACCAGCACAAAGCAGAACGGGACAGTTATCTCCCTCGATAGCTGGTGATGCTGTGCCTGATGCACCCCACGATATAGCTGAATCTTCTGGCTGTCAGGGCACACTGCTGATTCATATTCAATTTGCTATCAACCCAAATCCCCAATTCTTCATCTGTGAAGCTTCTCTTCAGCCACTCATCACTCAATCTGTATATATAACCAGGATTACCCTATTCCAGGTGGAGAATCCTGCACCTTGATCTTTTTAAATTTCTTACATCTGGTGATCATCCAGCTCTCTAATTTACCCAGATCTGCCTCTAAGGCCTCTCTACCCTCAAGGGAATACGTCTCCTGCTAGTTTAGTATTATTGGCAAAAAATGCACATTTGAATCTTGTATCCAGATAACTTACAAAAACTTTAAAGAACACTGTCCCGAAAAACTCTTAGAACTCCAATTTAGACCTGCAAAGTCTCAGGTGGTTTTTGTGTTTTTTTGTTTGTTTTGGTTTGGATTTTTTGTGGGTTTTTTTTTCTGTGTGTTGTTTTTGTTTGCTTGGTTTTTTTCCCCCTTTTGCAACATTTCGTCTTTTTTTTTTTCTTTTTCCTAATTTTCATAAAATGTTCTTTGGGTCTGTATAAAATACCTCAAAATTTCCTTTTGCTTTCACATTATTTATCAGATAATACAAATAAACCATTTTGATATATCTCCCCATCTTGCTTTTGTAATTGCAGAAAAATGAACTGATAGATTTGAAGATAATAAGATGCAGTTAAAAGTTATCCTTTTAATATTGATGTGATTCAATTATAAAAACTTTATGTTCAATTAATTTAAAAAAAATAACCAAGATTTTCCCTGATATTACAGAGTTTTGAAAGATGAAAGCCACATGAAAATCTGTTAAGCTTTTTGTACCAACTGATATAACACAGAATGATGGAATATTCTGAGTTGGAAAGGACACACACAGATCATTAAGTTCAACTCTTAAGTGGATGGTCCCTATGGGGATTAAACCCACAACCTTGGTGTTAGTAGCAGCATGTGCTAACCAACTGAGCTGGGATGCAGATTGCCTGTGTCAACCATATAAATTGAGCTTAGTACATGATTGTGAATAGTACCAGTGTTGTTGATAATTACCATAAGCATAAACTGTAATCTCCATATACATTGAAACTGTGTACATGTATCATGTTACATTTTGAAAGTGAGGGGTCTTGCTTCATTAGATATATTTCCAGTGCAAAATCATTGCATCCATAGAAACTAAACAATCTTTTAAGAGTAATGTGATCTGAAATAGGCTGTAAGAATTATTTTTTTTCTACAGATTTTTAATGGAGGTGAAATATATTTTAAAAATCCATCCAATTCTTTTGTAACTTGTGTTCTTAACTTAGCAGTTTACTATTTTCTTAGGGTTTTTTTTTTTGTAAAATAATAGCCATAAACCTGCAGATGTAAAGGATAGTGAATTTGTTAAGAAAGATACTTTTTGGTTTTGAAAAACTTTTATTGCATTCCAGTTCTATAATCTTATTTTTAATAGAAATTTTCATTATCATAACAAGATGTAGTTCATAACAAGATGCAGATCATAACTGTGTGCAGTTTACATTTAGCCATTCAGGGCCACATTTCTAACCTTTCAGTCACTTTTTATTCCCTTATGATTCTTTTGAGAAAGAAAACTGCAACACACATACTTTTTTCCTGTAACATGTTTGACGTTAATCATGACAGTTAAGGGGAGTATCACCATTGATTTCATCTAGAACATTGAATCCACAAAAAACAAACAAACAAAAAAATTATACTATCAACTTTACTGTGTACACTAGCAGCCTCAGTAAAAGCCAGAAAGACTGCAAGTTAGTTTGCTCATATGGCTTGTGTGAGTTACAAGTGCAGCAGAAATTAGTATTCTAATCCTTATAAATTGCAAAACATGCTTTCTTTAATGTCTGTCAGCTCCACTGGCCCCTGTAATTTTGACATATTAAATGGCAGATGCTCCTTACCTTGGGCCCTCACCCCATTCCAACGGGATCAAAACAATCTGACATAACTACATCAAACTTTCTCTTAGTGTTTCATAAAGCATACAAAAGACTTATCTTCCACTTATTATGAATACACATATTATATTGCTGAGTTAAAAATATTTTATCAAAGTATTTCAGAACAAATTGTTCTTGTTCTCAACATTGTTACAAAAGAAACTTAAAAGATCTCAGTCATTAAATTTTATTGGTAATTTCTTACATATTTTTAATTAACTATAATTTCAGTTAAATACATAATTTGCATACTGGAATACATTAGTGTAATCCTTTTTTATCATCTCTATGGTAATCTCTATTATAAATGCCTTGAAAGATGGAAATTTTAGATAGGATTCTTGATACAGAAAGAAAACAAAATTGAACACAAAAATGAATGCAGTTTCCCTTTTCCTCAAAGGGTGAACTCACAAATTCCAGCATAAAAATTTTTTAAAAGACAATAAACCACTGGGATTTATCACAAAATATAGACATACACTCAAGAAAGGAATATAATTTTTGCCCTTAAACTGTCTGAAGGAAGGGAAGACCTTAAAGAAGATGAGAAACTTTCTGAAAATTGATGAGCACGGGGGCACTTACGGCATCTCTACTCCATGAGGAACTACAGTCTTGTTGCAAGACATGTTGATAAGACAGTACAATATTATCCACACTTTAAGGAGAAAGTAGTGACATGATAGATCTAATTGAAATCAACACAGTATAATAAAAAAGTGGTTATTGATATATTCTATAAGAGTTTTCAATATAAAATGTCAATGATGAAAATGTTTGATGAAAAAAGTAAAGAATGATCTCAGCTTTAAGACAAATAGTGATGATATACAGGTAACTGATACTGAACACAAGACAGGATCACCTGCTAACCCAGAGAATAAGGCATGAAGGGCAAAATAAACTTGACTACATACCAAATACTGATAAGAGACAGGTCTCTGTCAACATGAGTTTCCTTCTAGGAATTAAAAACAAGTTTGCTTCTCAAGCACATACAAAGAACAAAACGTGGCAGATCCTTTCAGGAACAAAGTTACAAAATACAGCCTTGAGGTCAAAACTAGTCTGCATTCAAAAAAAAAAAAAAAAAGGATATTACAGTAACAGCTAAATACAAGAGTTATCATAGTTGAAACACTTCAGAAAGACACATTTGAAAACAGTGAAATAACATATTTAAGTAGTACACTGGACTGTTAAATAAAGAGCAACAAAAAAACAAACAAACAAAAAAAAATTTAAAAAGTATCCAGTCTTGGACAAAGTCAACAGGTCTGGGATCCTGTTTTCCAGTTTCAGTGGATCACATTTCTCTTCAATCCACTTAACAAATTAGACCTGAAATCTGACTTTCAGGAAAAAATTTTGGCAGGGCTCCTTATCTCCCACCATACTGCCTACTCATGCTCACCAGAACTGACATATTAATTGCATTCAGGTTTTATTAAGTTTTATTATGTTATTAGGTGTGAGAAACAAAAACATTATGTGGGAGAAACAAAAACATTCTCCTGCATGTTTATTTCTCTCCCTTTACATGAAATGTCAGTGTGATGAATCATATCTGCTCTTCCTTTACTGAGTGCTGAATTGTGTTTACAGAGTGGTCTGTCCCAGATGCTGACTTCAGTGGCACAAGTCAAGTTCTCTGCTTTGAGGGAAAATAGTTTCTAATTTAAAAGAGGGGAATTACTGTAACTGCAAAAACATACCCAGACAACCAACTCGGGCCTCACCCTTTTCATATAAATGTTTGATACAAAACTGAAGAGAAAGGAAACAGAAAGTCACAAGCCAGTGTGATTCTGTCTGTTACTATCTAGATTTCTGGTCATAGTGAGATCCTAAATTGGTGAGCTTCTAACTTAAACAGAAATGAGAGGCAAGATTCTTAGGGAGAAGCTTTTACTTCCCAGAGTAGAGATGCAAAAGAGCAAACTTGCAAGCAGGTAAGATAAGGAAAATTAATGTAAAATACATTACACATCGTTATTCTATTTATAATGTCATGATGTTGATGAGTCAGAGGACTTAAAAAGAACGGATTGTTAGTCCCTGTGAACAGAGGGAAAGAGTCATTAACACTTGTAAGGGACCAAATGAAAAATTACAGTAATCCATAAAAAGGCTTCAGCTGTCAAGTGTGTGATTTTTAATACATGGCAGAATTAATAATTTCAGTTCCCAGGCTCATCTTTTGAAGTATTTTGTATATCTCACTTGGATTTCAGGATTGTTATGTCAGAAGTAAAATTACAATTTCCTGAAAAATATTCTCTTATGCTTTAATGAGATATTTTCATGAGATATTTCCATGAGGTATTTGATAATACATTATGGGATAAAAATTAAACAAGACCAGCCATTATGAATGATTCTCCACAGACAACCATTTGCCATCTGGTCCTGGGACTGTAAAACATAATAGAACTGGTAACAGGGAAAAGGACACAGTTTTGGTTTTGTTCGTTTTTTTTTACTATTACACTAGTAATGAAAAACTAGCAGTTGACAAAGAGCTGATTAGCTGTTTCATGGTTTTTCTCATAAATTTTTAACAATAATTCAAGAAATGTTCTTTTAAAAGTAATCTTTAAGAGCATTGCAATTCACTTTTCTTTCTGTAGATTTTGCTATGTTATTTTGTCTTGTAAAAACGTTCTGTATATCAAGCAAGGTTTTTCATTGTTTAAATTTTATGTTTGGGTCTATTACTATTACAATTACACTATTAGTATTAATACAGTATTGCTAAAGGTAAAGTAAGATTTTGGCTTTTCACTTAATATTGCTTATTGCTTTTCCCTAAATCTAAAAAGAAAAAGACATGTAAGTTTCCTCTACCTCAATCTACATAGCTGTTTCCAAGATTTTTTAATTGCAGTTAATTTACTTTAGTTGATTTTACATCCAAGATTGGGGCTATTTACAGAATATGAACTTTAGTCTTTGATATTGAAAAAAGGTCGCTTTCAAATTCTTTTCTTAAGAGACACAAGTCTTGATGGTGTTTGCAACCCTAGCCTTATACTTACTTTGATCTACTTGCTCTACTTTTGCTGAGATTCTGAGCAACTATAGTATTAGACGGAAGTTATACTGTTTCTTCCATTGCAAAGCTCTGTGTTCTGGTCCTTGGAAAGTTCATCTCATGGTTTCCAACAGAAGAGATTACATGAAATTTTAAGGTCAACTGACATATAATGTCCATTTCAATATTTCAATTGTATTAAGTTATTCAAAAAAATACCTAAACTACAACTATACTCATATTCAGCATAGGACAATGATTTCAGAGGTAGGTTTGAGAGTTATAGGTCAGGTAACAGATACAGTCTAACATTGGCAACATGAAGTTCAATTAGTCAGACTTTAACTTGTTTAAAAATAGGTCCAGCATTTCTATATTATTTTCCTCTGCATATTTTTCCAGTTGGACCAACTGCTCCATATGTCCATTTCATGTGTTATTTGGGTACAACAGGAAATAAAACCTTTTTTTCCCCCAAGTTTAAAATTCAGATTCCAAAACAAGTGATGCAAACATTTGAAACAACTTAGCTATTTATCCTTCAGTACTCCACTAATCTGCATAGAAGAAAAACACACATTGAAAGATAACAAGGAAATTGATCTGGTTCAGGTTGAAGAATACAGTTGAGGAAAGATACAATGGCTTTCTTCAGTGACTGGGAAGACAATTACAGAGAAGATGTTCTTCTTTTGAAATGCAAAGCAAAAGCAGAACAATGAGTATACACAAATTGCAGGAACAAGAATTCTTACCACAAATAGGGGAAAAAAAGAATTCTTAACAGGAGTGGTAACTAAATAAAGAAGGAAACCTCCTTTCAGTCCTACTCAGAAGAACTGTGAAATTTCCAGTCATAGAAATTTTCAGTGTTCACATAGACAAGACCTCTTGCAACCGAATCTTTCAGTAATGAGTTGGACCAGATGACCTCCAGACATCCTTACTAAACTATTACGTACTACAGTTTTCCTGTCATTTAAATCTTGCTGCTCCCCTGCACCAAAGTGTTGAGTTAACCTTAGTGAATCCTTAAACAAGAATGAAAAAATGAAAGGTCATTTAATGCTAAATGGGAAGAAGAGATATTTAAAATATTTACAATCCTGATTCTAGTATGAGTTTCCCAGTAAACATGTGGGAGTTTTTAATTTACTGATGAAATATAATGGATTTCTACTGCCTCAACAGGGCAAGGTTTTCTGAATTCACTGGATTTGTACTGAATTGAGATTTTTGGTTGTTTGCTTGACTGGCATAACAATGATCTAGTAACATGAAACCAATATTTAAATTAGTTTGAGTTAAGCTTTAATTAAACCTGTAGGGAGCAGCTATGTTCAGATAATTGAATTGCCTGTGACTTTAGAATAAATTTTGTATGGTGGAATAATGCAAACGTGAAATGATACCAGTGATTCCAGATTACAAATAGAAATTTTGGTTGTGAGTCATCACTGAAGGAGTGTGACCTTATACTGTTCAGTAAAAACAGTTATAAAGATAACAAGGAAAAAAGCTACACTGAGTAACAGGGAAACAGGGAACCTGTAAGCAGATTTCATTGAGAAAAATATATAAAAAATAAAACCAAGCAGATCCAATACAGACAAGGATGAAGAAGACATTGCACGAAAATTTTGTGTTTCTCAGCAAAAAGTAGAATCAAAAGGTGGAGTGGGATACATCTGTCTTTGAAGAATGAATGTTTCTGCTTAAAATTACAAAAAACTCAGGAACAAATTAGCGTGAAATAACTCGCACAATGCCAAAGCGTTATCAGCTTTCAGCTAGTGACTTAGTTATGTGTTGAAACGTTTTGTTTTTTTTTTTTTTCCTTCTCTAATGTTGCTGTGATCCACCTCCTGTCTCAGGAATATGTTGCAACAGTAAAAACTACAGATTAATTATGTATTGTCTAAAGATGTAATTTCTTTAATCAACTTCAAAGTTGTTGCTTTGAATTTCATTCATTGTCTCTTTGCTCCTGTATTCGAAATTTCTGTAGATTTCCTTACACTAATAAATGTTATTAAGATATTTCATTACTACACGTTAAAAGTGTCTTGAGTCATCTCTGTAACAAGATTATTTTCAGAATATCTGAATTAATGTTATTCTTACTTAACCCTCAAGAACCACAAACCTTTTTATGATTTGAATGTTTCTCTGGTAAGTTCAGTTCTTTCCAGTGTAAAGTTTTATTTTTGCTGTTTAGAAATTATGGTGGTACTATTTCCTGCTTAGAGATAAAATGAGCCATTTATTTAATAATTATTGTTTAATAATAATAAAATGTTTAGTTATGTAATTCTATAATTTTAATTAGTATGTTGCTTACAAAAATTATTTGCTTGATGACAAGAACCAATTCTATATTTTTTTACTAACTATTAATATGTCATTTAACAATATATCAAATGGCAATTTTGATAAGCACAGTCATGTATCTTGAAGTACAGCTCATCTCTAAGTTAAGTGGGTTTTAATGCAAATAAAAAAATATGGAAAATAATATCATTAAAATATGATTTTACGATGGAACTGATGACTTAAAAGCCATTATTTTTTTTGTCATGTTGTGCTTGTTTCAGTTGTGAGAGTCAGTCTCCTAAGAAAAATAAAGGGCAAATCCTATTTGGCATACGTATAGTTTCTTCTCAAGCCAACAGATGTGTCATTCAACTCAACATCTCCTTGGCTTTTACTTCTAGTGAGAACTCATGTGTGAATTTATAATTTTTTTTTTTAATTATCAAAGACCCAGTTGGAAATTTCTCAAAAGCTAAATCTTTTCATCTAAGAAATATTATGAAACCTACTTGGTTTTTATTAAACAAAATATTTTTGAAGATAAACAAAACAAAAAAGAAAGGACTGTATTTGGGCACCGGATAAAAAGAAGAAAAATGTTTGAGGACGTTCTATCAATAAAAGTGCATTAACCAGGGAGCTGAGCATTTGCTTTCAATGTCAACAGTAGTACATAGGTGTACCATGATGGAGACAGAACTTAACCATTAAACATACACAATATGCATAATTAATACAGAAAGCTGTAAATGCATGGCAGCTGTAGCTAAAATAATGTGTGATGTTGCTTGCATAAATTCAAGCACATTTATTTTGGGTGTTTCTAATGTCTATATTGCTATTTTCAAGTCAGGGAGTATCTATCAGACATAGTACCGGAATCAACAATTTGTGCTCCATCAGGCATAGATATATGAACTATACAGAAAGCTAGTATATGAAATTCATTCATGTTTCCATACGCAGTTTCTAACGTATGTCTCCTGAAATTTAAGGAATAAGGAAAAGACTGTTAATTGTACTTTCATTCCACAAGCCAATCTAAATATTTGCCTAGCTCCAAATATGTGACATTTATAACTTCTATTAAGCAGTAAGATCTCAAGGTAAGATTCAAATTCTTCATCCGATCATCTATGTCATAGATGTCTCATTTTCTAATCACTGGAGGCGATTAGACACCTCCAGTGAGCAATTCTTCTCATATGTAGTTTTAGGTGTTTGACATAGATCAAATGAAGCATGTTCTAGAGGCAAGTAATCTTTTTACTCTAAAAAGTAGCCCAAAATTAACCGCTGATACAATTTTTATTTCTTCTTCTAACCTCTAGAGGTTAGAAATTAAATTAATCCTAACCTACATACCATCTTGTATGTACATGAAGAGGTACCTGAAACCTGAGAGCAAGTAGCTTCTCAGTATTCACAGTGAAGCTACTGTGAATACTGTCTCAGTTCAAAGGAGAACTAAGATATCTATGTGGGCCAATAAATAATCTCTCTCCTTTAAATTTAGAGAACAGAACTTTAATTAGGAAAAATATATGTAAAGGAAAAAAAAATAAACAGTTCTTAACCACAACACATATATATATATGTATATATACAACAACAGTCTGCAACAAACCCTTCCACCCCCAAATGACAAGGCAAAACAGTATAAAAGGTCCTCTTGGCTACTTCCCAAAAAGGGAAATGTGATTATATCCACGGACAGCAGGTGGTGCTGTCGTGCCCAGCTGGCTGGGCTCTCTAACCTGTTGGTGCAGATGATGGCTGTGGTCTAGTCAAGAGTGATGGTCGTATTCTGATAGAGAGTGGTGGTTTCCTCCTGTCGAGGTCCTGCTGCTCCTCTGAATCCAACAAGCTGCCCCTGACATCTTCTGAGCCCCATTTATGTACCCTCAGGGAGCACCCAGTCCCTCCCCTAGGGCAGGGACTCACACAATGGGTGATTAGCTCTATGAGTCATGGGGTATTGTTGAACCGTTGATGGCCCATTAGCAGCCACACCCCCTCAGGCTGGGTGTGAGGGTGCTAACGACTTCCTGAGCAACTGCTGTGAATGGTCCATTGTTCTTGGGGAATGAATCGAGGGTGTAGAATACATAGCTTTGATCACCCCCCACACAGTGATAACTGGTCCCTCCTGCTGAACTAGGACAAATACATATTGAAGCAATGACTGTAAGTGATACTGTTAGTTTAAGAATGGATTTGGAAAAAAATGTATGGTTTTCCAAATCATTTTAGCTTAGAACAATTTCAAGCCAAAAATTGACAATGAGACTTAGATTTGTTTTGAAAAGGCAGATATGTGACTAAAGAGAAAGGAAGTAATATAGACCACATAAAACTGCTACTTGAATATTTTCCTTTATTTTGATGCCCATTTAGAGAAAAATGCTAACATACTAAAAGCAATTGAAAGGATATCTACAGAAATTATTCAGAATCTTGAAAATAATCTTTGTCATGACAGTCAAAAAATCAACATTTCAATTCGCTGAAAAGGTAAGAAGGCGACTTAATCACTATCTATCAGTATCTTCTGCATGAAGAAAATATATTCAGTTGTCTGCATGGGTTACTACAGCTACACTGGCAGTCATGATCTGACTGCTTTCATGTTTTTTACATTCATTGCAAAATTTCAGAGGTTAGGAAGCAAAATAGCCTAGATGAAGTTGTAATGGAATAGTGACATGGTCCCTAGTAGGCTATGATACCAAGGTCAAATTAGTCAATTGATTTATTCCAGTTCCTTTTATTCTAAAATATGTGAAAAGGTTTAGGGTCAATAAATGCCACATCTATGTTTTTGCCTCCTGTTCCAACCATTTGTTTATCAGGTCTGTACTTTGAAATCAAGTAATTGTAGGTTATGGTCATGATTCAAGTATAATATCAACAATATATACAAAAAACCATGGTCTAATTCAATAATATGTTATTTCTATGATTAATTATACTTTTGCTCTGGACTCATATATTGTTCCGGAAAAAACAGTAGTATATAGCATGCTGAGTTGTTCCATTGACTTCCAAATCACCTTTATATATGAAGAAGGGATTAAAAACTTATGTAATTCCATATTTTCAAATGAAATATGTGTATATCAGTTTCTAATGAATACAATGAGGGTGTATTTTAAAATAAAGAAGGAATAGAGGTGCATAAATGCATAACTAGAGGAGAAACACTCCTGAAAGTCCTAAGAATCCAGTATTATTGAAAACAAAACAAAACAAACAAAAAAACAAAACCCCCAACCCAACAACAATAAAACCACAGAAATCATAAAATTTTACTGTGCAATATTTTTTTTTTGGTAGCAATCTTATTTTTACACTCTCTTAAATATGTAGACAGTACCAGAATGAGAAAACACCAGGAGAGATTCTCAGCTAGAATCACTTACAGAAATTCTGATGAATGCTGTATTAAATGTAATTGCCCTCTCTGCACTTAAAATCAGCGATGTAGTAGGGAATGGACTGATTCAATGGTGATCCATATAGGTGAAAATGCTGATCATGTTCTATTTAGATACACACACAGAGACACCAGCACAAAACAGAACACAATAAGATATTTATGATGATCCTTACATTCTAAAATAATCAACATTTTAAAAATTAAAAATTATTTTTGACATAATTGTATAATTTCATCTGACTTAAAATACCAATTCTTGGCCAACAATGCTGCATGAACTGTTATATTTCTTTTGGGGAGTGATTGTGTTTCACTGGTGTTCTGGTTAATGTTTTCAAACACAGCATTAGTTTGAGAAGCTGTTAAAGGGTTTGGGGATCACTGTGAATGAAGATCATTTCTCTTCATAACTCTGCTCAAAAATATCTGCATAAAATAAATAATTTTGCAAGACTGATTTTGTTGCACTAGTAGATAATCATGAAAAAAGTATGCTTGTTTGAACATTTTGTGTACCTAGACTCCTATTACAGTTAAAAAACCACAGGACATCCAATGACACGACCATTTTTGAACATTTACTCATTTTTCATTGACATACATCTTTTTATTAAGTTGAGCACATGTTGCAAGTGTTGACAGTTTCAATTGCAAAGTAAAATGTGAAAGAGTCCAACTTTACAATTTCTGTCAACTGGACTATTTTCCCATGTATCCCCAGACTGTCTTTGATCATTCTCAAGGACCATAATGCCTGATTGAACTGTAAATTATTCTTTTCAAACAGGCCAGAATAATTTAGGAGTAGGTTTCCAGTTAAAAATAGAAATAATTCCCACGTTTTTGCACAGCAAAATTAATTTTGGAAGAGGCATTGGTTGAGGTGCACTGTAACTGTCTTCTTAAAAATTTACTCTTCGACCTTTATAGCACTCAGGAATTTGAGTGAAATTCTGAACTTTTAACAAACTTTGCAAAGAGAGTTCAACATAAATATACAGACTTTAAATTAATTCCAATTTGTCTCCTCTTTTCCCTTAAAGAACAGTATTAAAATTCAGGTATCTTAGGTTACAAGGTTGGAGAGAGGGCTCCTGAATTTTTATCACACAAAAATCACAATTGTGACAGATCTTTAATGCCATCTTCTAACTGCACATGTTTTCAAAAACTGTGTTTTACTCACATTAAAAAAACAGGTGCCTAATTCTCCCCAATTCTACCTGTCTGTATTCACAGTGGTAACCAGAATTTTTCTTTATTATTTATACTGAGTCCCTACTTTTACAGAGGCTTCCTACAAAACCAAAGAGATATTTTTGGAATGGTTTCTCAGGATTCTTCTGTTATTTTTTGATTGGTTGGTTGGTTAGGTTTTGATGGTTTTATTTGGTTGGCTAGCTTTGGTTTTTTGGTTTGTTTTTTTCTCCACTAAGCATCAAAGTTTGTAAGGCTTGTGGAACAGCTAGGAATTCAAATCTTATTGAATGCTCCTGTTGAGATTCAGAATTTTTCTTTTCTTCATTTGCACAGCACAATTTGATGTAGATAAATGAAGTCATCACTCAGATGGTTGGGCAGAGAGTGAAAAGAGACTAAACACTGTGTGGGTTTGCACTGCAAAAATAACTGTTGTTGTCCACTTTGCCATGTCTTGGTGCTCAATTTTCTAAATGTCTGAGGAGCAAAAATGCTTAATTCAAAGCAATTACACAAACAACACTGATTAAATCAAACCTGCAAAATAGATGCATGAATCCATAGCTTCTGTATTGAGGATTCAATCTGTTCAGGTACAATGTAATCCAAACCGTACAGAACTACACCTGAGTTAATAAGAGGTCCACTAGCACAGGCATATGGCTTCTGAATCAGATTTGTTGTGTGTCCATGCAGCTTAGCTTGCCATATTGTCCTGTAGATGTTCCTCAAGGCCTTGTTATAAATTATACAAGGATACAACCTCCCCATATCCACTCAGAAAAACAAAACATCATCGAAACGGGGAGCACTTCAGTATACATGTTAAAACACACACACACAAAACCCAAATCCCAATCAAAAATTCCACAAACCTGCCAAAAATCCAAAGGAACCAGCAAATCACCTAAAATCCTCACTTCTCTACATTATACTTACAGTAATTCTTTCAATAATTCTCATTTGAATTACACAATTAAAATGTTAATATTTTTGTCTGCAATAAGATTTAGAAAAAAAGCAAAAAGCCAACAAAAATAGAGATGTAGGATTTGTTATATCCAACACCTAGCATACCTGTAAATATTTCCTTGACCCACGATATTTTAAACACTGAAACAGATGAAAACATACTCACTGAGACAGCTTCCAGGATGCTGATAGCCTAACTCATTGAACCAAAAAATGTTACTTCAGCTGGCATTAGCATTCTATAAGTTGGCATGCACCACTGAAGCAATACTCATTTCATCACAGCTATCTATCCAGTTGCCATTTTATTATGCTATTATACAAAGTATCATATATTCACATAAAGTGTGTTAGTTTAATAAGACGATAATAAAATATGTCCTTTAAACAATTTTATGAATAATCATAATATGGGACCCAGAGAGCTTAACATTTCTCTTCTTTTAGTCTGTTAATTTTTTATCCTTAGGACTCAGTCATGTGAACTGATTCTGAAAAGTGAACAGCTCTTATGGAGTGCTGATACATTTGTTAGGACTTGGCAAGAACTTTCACTTACAAAAGCAGTTGCATTTACTTTTAAATGTATGTAGATCTATCTGAAATAAATAGAATAGAAATATTAAAATTGTGCTCCAGAATCTTTTATTGGACTGCTGTTCTGTTTGAGTGGTAAAAGTTTCATTTTTTCTTATGGAACATGTATGTAAAGAATAATTTATTTGAAATAATTTTCCTGGACATCGAGGAAAATCCGTATCAAGAAGGCAAGAAAAAATACCTAAAAGAAAATTCACAGTATCACAAAATTTTTAGGGTTGGTAGGGACCTCTGTAGGTCATCTAGTCCAACCCCCTTGCCAAGGCAGGGTCATTTACAGAGGTTATGCAAAAAAACCTCCCGTTGGGTTTTGAATTTCTCCAGAGAGGGAGACTCCATTACCTCCCTGGAAAGTGTGTTCCAGTGTTTTGCCACCCTCAGTGTGGTTGTTCCTAATGTTGAGGTGAAACTTCTGGTGTTTCTTTTAATTTATGGTCATTGCTCCTTATCCTGTCACTGGGCACCACTGAAAGCAGTTGGGCACAACTGAAGGTAGTCTGGCACCATTCTCTTTGCACCTGCCTTTGCGATATTTGTATGTATTGATGAGGTCCATCCTCAGCCTTCTCTCCTCTAGATTAAACAGGGCCAAGTCACACAGTCTCTCCTCATAAAAGAGATGCTCCAGACCTCTAATCATCTTCACAGCCTTCTGCAACCTGCACAATGTTTAATTTAAGAAAAAATACTACAGGTTTAAAAATTGAGAGGAAATAATTACTTTTCAGACTTAAATTCCACAAGGTATTATCTATTTTTAAAAGCTGAGTATGAAATTATCATACTGAATTACCATATTGAAACCTCAATCCCCAGTTCCATTACCGTATGGAATTGGGGAATGAGGTGCTGGAAAGCAGTGCCACAGAAAGGGCTCTGGGGGTCCTGGTCAATGGCAAGTCAAATATGAGTCAGCAGTGCCCTGGCAGCCAGGAGGGCCAACCCTGTCCAGGGGGGCATCAGGCACAACATCGCCAGACGGTCGAGGGAGGGGATTGTCCTGCTCTGCTCTGCACTGAGGCAGCCTCACCTTGAATAGCATGTGCAGTTTCAGGCAACAAAATATAGGAAAGATATTAAGGTATTAGTGACCAAAGGAGGGCAAGGAAGATGATGAAGGGCCTTGAGGGGAAGCCGTATGAGGATTGCCTGAGGGCACTTGGTCTGTTCCCCCTGGAGAAGAGGAAACTGAAGGGGAGACCTCATTGCAGTCTGCAGCTTCCCTGTGAGGGGAAGCAGAGAGTCAGGTATTGATCTCTTCTCCGTGATGACCTACCAAGGATCTGTTAAAGCAGCCTAGCTGACGTGGCACAGATCATTTATCTGGCATACTCTTCAGTCATATTTTGTGATTCAAAAGGACAATCTTAAAAGTTTTTTAGATGTCTAGGTGTGGTACTGCAGTTCACAGAACATTCTGCTTAGGACCTACTAGTTTTCCTTAGAATTAGGTCATACAATGCAGACAGAGAAAAACAGGTATATTTTTATTTTCTTCTCAGGTCTCCCTCATGAATGCTTTTCTTTAATATTTACGAGTTTACATTCTGTTATACTAAGTATTCAGCAGAGTACAGCCCCTGACTTACATTTCTCCTTTTTCATTCAGTGAAAATACTTCATAACACCAGAAGTGAAGTTAAAATCAGAAGGGTACAAGAAAAGGTACACCAAATAAGGAATCCAATGAAAATTAACATCTACATGCTAAACAGGATGAATGAAACATTTTAAAACTGCCTTTATGTCTCTTCAAGAGATATGTGGAATTATTACAAAGGAAAAAATTGGGGGTTTTTGTTTTTTTTTTTTTTGGTTTCTTCTTTTTTTTTTTGTCAATATGTGATCGTGTACAACATACATGAAGAGTAATCAGTTTCAGTAGCCTGAATTTAGTTTATATAGGAGCTCAAAATGAGAAAGTAATTTTGAAAGCATATGTGATAACATGAGACAGACAAGCTGTAACGTCAGTTAAGGGTTCGTTCCTTTGAAACTGGTTTTAACCTAAAAGAAGCAAATAGAATTTGTCATGTTTTAAAAAACAATGAGAGTGGATAGATATCTATAACTACTAAAGATGGGTTTGCTAAATACTTTTATGAAACCTGTCTTTCTAAGCAGAAAAAGGGCTTATTGACTTTACACTAAAATTTCTGTATAGTTGTACACAAGAACAGAAAAGATGTATATTTAGCATTTTTTTTTAAATAAAAATCACAACATCATTTTCAGAAAGCAAAATCATGTTCATAATTTTCTTGGCTTGATGGGAAGCCAAATAACAGATGTTAAATGCTTCATCTTGAAAAAAACAATGGTGAACAGAAAAGACAAATGTACCTTTTCACCTGCCCAAATTATTCATGCTCTATATTCAGTGTAAGTTGTGGCGATTTATTCTGTAATATAACTGGAATACATGAGTTTGCTTGTTCAATACTACCTTTATTCTACCTCAAAACACTAAACTTACAAAGAGAGCACTACCATGAATTCATTTTGTAAGTGTCTCTGGAATCATCATAACCCTTAGGAGAAATAAAAGCCAATTACAACAAAACTGGGTGGTGACACACAGGTCAGAGTGATATCTAAACCTGATGTTATGAAGAAAATGCAGACAGGTAACACATTGAAAAAGAAAAGAAAGCTTAGAAAAGCTTCCATAAGAGCAGCCAAAAAAGATTCCTGAAAAGATAAAAGGCAGTAAAATAAAGCTTATATGTAGAAATGAGAGAGAAAATAAAATTTCCAATAAATCAGAGAAGTATCAGGAGTGCTCTTTTCTCTTTTTTAACCCCCAAAAAATACTTGATAACATTATTAGAGTTCTATTATCTACAACTCACAAAACATCCACAAAAAAATTCTAAGTTAAAGTTTAAGAAAAATGAAAAATCTAATTCAAATCTCTGTCACTGAGTGGGAAAGCACCCTTTTAAACTGGATTCATTTAAACTGCTGAAATGTTTGACAAAAAATTAAAATCTAGATTACATAACTATACACCAAATACCGTTAAAAGAATAAATAAAATAGACATTTTATACAATAAATGCTACATGAAATTTGAATAGCAACAATATGATGGCAGAAGGCAATATGAAAGAAAGACTTTACTGCCACAAGACAGCTTATTCTTGAGTACATAATATTTCAGGACAGTTTGCTCTATTCCCATGACTCTTAAACAAAAACACGCTTATGGGAAAGGAGAAGTAACACCTCCAACACCAGGCATCTCAGAGGTGCCATGGACCTTGTTGTCATACTTTGCATCTGTCATGTCTACAACAAGTATTCTACACCACAGAATTATTCTGTACATTAACAGCAAGTCTGACACTTTGAATTTGTCATATGTGAACAGCCTGTCTGATCTATCTGGCTCCAAATTACTACAAACTGCCAGCTAGATCTGGGTCCAATGTCTTTATGCTTTCAGATGCTTCAGCTATTCTATAGGAAAGGATGGAAAAAGGCGGATCCTCTGACTCAAATTTCAAAGAAATCCATATCACACAGGAGTGAGTAGGCCAGATAGAATGATAGAACCTGTGCTCACCAGTCTAGAAAATGACTGAACAAGGCGTGTAGAATAAAACCTATGAGATTACCCTGACAGCTCAGAAGAGAGAGCAACAATTCAACAACCAGTTTAGAACCAAGGATATATAAGTTGCATTAATAACACAACCTTTAGAGGAAAAAAAATAATGAGTTACTGAGCATTTATTTTAGAAAAAAATACTGGAACTTTAATAAATCTTAATGGACACCACTTTTTGTTATTACTGTAACTAAACAGTCTGACAGAAATACAAATCTCTCTTTCTTACAGGCTACGTACTATAATGGTTGACACACATTTGAAAGTTAATGTTTTTTCTTATCAAAAAAATCACTGTAGTTTTAAGATCAAAGACCTCTCATTAAATGCTATTTTAAAAACCACATACTCAATCTTATTGATTCAACTGATTTTCCCTTTTAGTCTCCTGGAAATAGAAATATATGTTCCAGTATAAAACTTTGTGCTTTCTTCTGGTCCTGCCCTTATGGGAAAGTAAAAATTCATGAAAACAATTGCTTCTTCCCTTTCAAATCTCTCATTCAGTATGACATCTGCTGCTCTACTCAGAGAACACCAAATGGCACAGTTTTTTACAGTACACATATATATATACCTGCAGACTCCTTTGTGTTCATAAGACACCATCTTCCCAGGTGACCTTCCTTTCTTCTAGGCTTCCACTGGCTTAGCAGAAGAAACAGTCATCTGTTTTCCATGAGAAAGACAAAGTGAGGCTATTGAAAATACTGCAACGCTTTTCAGTAAAATGTTTTAACCCAGGCAATACAATGACTGCAACTTGCAATCAATGAGCTATCTCATAACTGTTGCATGAGTGATGTAAAACCAGTTATTTTCACTTAAGGAAAATATCCCTTTAATTAAATTGCATAAAATTTTACTGGTTAAATATATTCATCCATATCTTGATATGGATTTTCTTCTATGTCAAGAAATTTCATACATACTAACACAATGTAAAAATCATCCCTTGACTTATGGGGACATGCTAAAAAAAAAAACCTTAAAAAATCATTTTCACTATCAAGCTGAATAAGCTTACCAAGATACAATATATTACTAAGAATAATAGAAATTATTTGCAAACATTGTTTCAGAGCATCACAACAACAGTAAGCCAGTTCAGGTCATTCATTAGAGGATGATTCATTCTCATGAGCTAAGAACACGTACTTGAAGAAGTAAACGTGACAGACTTAACATGGTAAGTAGCTAAAACCTGTTAACTGGATTAAGGTGCCATTACACTAACTACAACCATTCTACAAAATGAATGTTTTATTCTTTCTGTACGTACTTGAGGCTTTATAAAATACAAGTGTATCATAAAATGAAGAGCCCAGAGACTTTCCAGAATTTGCCTACACTAGAAAACTTGGTTGTTTGAAAATGCATTTATCTTCCTAGCAGATGCACAAATATGCCAGTTTTCTAAAGCTTGTAATTATACAGTCAGGAACCAAAATAAGGCAATATATCATAGTTTTACAGAAGTACAAAATGTGTCCTGTTGTACCAGCATAGTTGAGCATTTTGGCTTTGTAATTATGTCCACAAGTAAGATAAGTGTTACTGTAAAATGTAAAACATGCAAACTCTCTCAGGGATTCATATGTTCATCTGTATTGGCAAAATAATGAAATTCACACCATAATGCTTAATACTTTTCCAATCCATCAATTTGATTGTTTTTAAAGAAAATTCAAAATATTTCTTACAAGCAAACTGAAAGTTATTATCAGAATAAATCTCTTCATTTCTTCTACCTTCCTCTGAAATGATGAAATGAAGGGTAACACACAGACACCTCTCTAGGAGATTTATAAAAGTTAGTTTGGTTAAACAATTTATATAATTTCCAATGCTTCCTACCTCCAAAAGCCTCTACCACCTCCTAGTTAACACCAAAGTCAACGAAATACCTCTTGTATAGTCATATAATTTTAGGTTTTGGAACAAAATCTTCTGAAAAATACCATGTTAGGAAAAAACCAAACCAAACCAAGCCAAACCAAGCCAAGCCAAACCAAACCAAACCAACAACAACAACAAAACCCACCTAACTAAAGCAGCTAAGACTATTTCTATTTATAGAAATATGTTGCTTTTACTGGCAACAGTACCTCTACAGTAATTTCACAAATACAGATATTCAAAATCTTTATAGGAATCAAACACCCTGATAACATATGAAGTAATTCAAAATCTACAGAGAAAAATACATAATTCTTTTTGGTCATGTTTTCAAAGAATGAGGTACTCCTGTTTTATTCATCCTTCCCTTTGTTGTAGTAATGCAAGCCAGATGTGTACATGTTGGCAGCTCTACCTGGATCTATATAATGCATACAGTAAGTCAGTAGAGTTCCAGAGAAAAAAATGACAGTTGCATGGCTTGAAGCTAAATAAAGAACTGACCCCAGACCCTAAAACTAAATCTCAGTTCATCTCATATCCTTTGTAGATTTCCTGTTTCCTCCTTCTGTGGCTATAAACTGTATTCAACGTAAAACCTTGTTGACAAAATGCAAAACCCATTGTGATTAACACAGAATTTCCTATTATCTTCCTGCATCTCATGCAGCATGCAAGCTGGGTCAAGTTACCACTAAAGTAAGCAGCACACTGCAGTTAACCATCTTCCAAGCAGGAAAGGAGCACAAAACCTCCTTTTAGTTAAACTTCTGTTCCATTTTTTGGGGGGGTTGGGTTTGTTTTTTTTGGTTTGGTTTTTGTTTTTGTTTGGTTTTTGGTTTTTTTTAATGCCATACAAGAATCCATTGCATAAGGCCAACAGTCTTCTGGGTGAATGACAAAATGTCCATTAAGAAATCTAGTAGAGCAAATTCTTAGATTGTTTAAGCAGAGGGCTGCCTATTATTTGCACATTTGAACGAGCTAAGGATTGCTCAGTCCTATCAAGACAAGGAAAGCCCCTGAAACATACAAATACAGGAATTCAGGTGTTTGTAAAATTTTGTAATTAAAGAAGTATAACATTTATTGAATGCTGATGTTTAGAAAACAGGTGAGAATGTTCACAGGATTATAATTTTAGACGTTAGGTGTTCACATTTTATTTCAATCCCACTTAGGTACATCCTTTTGATTGATGAGGTCCAAAATGTTTTTGACATAAATGTCCTTTTTCAATTCTGTACTTGGGAAGTCCTGAAAATAGCTAACATCTCATTCACACTGCGGATTTAAAATTCAGATAAATCAATTCATCACAGTTACATGACACTACCTTTTTTTATTTTTCATTCCTGTGGTCACAGAGCACCAACTATTTCTAATATATTATACATATATTTTTAATTATTCAAGAAAAGGAATTGTTCCCTAAATTGACCAGAAAGTTATCCTGAAAAAAATTATTCAAATTTTACTGTTTTATTTCTCACTCATCTGAGAAATCATTTTCAAATTATACACAAAACTTAATCCCTTGTTGTCTTTGCTGTAAAATTGTCCTAAAACACTCATTTACAACAAATAGACATAGGTCTTCATTTAAAATGTTAAGATGTTCATTCACTATCAATAAGAAAATAGCTTTTCTTTGCATCTGTTATTCACTATACAGATGCTTCCATTTCTAGAAAACATAATAACCTTTTTTTCTGAAGTATTTTGGCTTAATTATGTCAAATCCAAAGTATTGTCAAGTTTTATCAAGCTTTAATGCATTCAGCTGAATTTCAGACTATTGTAGAACTATTTCTAATAGAACTAGTCAAATAATTTCTTTTCTGTTACTATTTATCTAAAAACAGATTGTAGTTGTTTCTTGTTGACAGTCACACCTTCGTTTCCAACTATTTTCTGCAAATTCATGGGTATACTTTTCTAAAAAAAATCATGGAGAAATATATGCAGTCACTTGAAAACACTTTTATAAGTACTAATAAACACAGACAACAAATCTGCTTTTTAATATTAATGCTTCGTTTAATTTTCATAATTCAAAACTAAGTATAGATGCTTTTTCACAATTGGAAAGATAGATATTTTGTAGAAATGTACAATGGTAATTTCACTAAGTATAGCTGAAATAGCCTAGGATTTAAAAATGTTTTAGCTTGAAATCTGTGGACTACTAGCTCGACTTCCAGTGAGAAATAGTGGCAAAAAGGCATCCTTTGTTTGTCTGTAAAAAGTTCTTCATGGTTAGAGAAATATCTCTGTGCTTCACAGGAGAGGAGAGGAGAAGGTCAAGAGGTTAATTCTACTTACTGCAACATATATTCTGCAACTGACTCGTAGCTCTGTGATCTGCAGAACTCTCACTTAATAGGGAAGGCTTAAAGTGGAAGAAAAACAAATTCCTTTTAATGATAGTTCAAACCACTAGGGTTTACTGAAGGAAAGCTAATATTGGAGGAAGGGAGTTGCTGCATTTTCATCTTGTTCTTTGTTGTCTTTATGTTAAAAGAACAGGAGAGTGTTTGAAAGCATTTTTTTGCAGAGAACTCAAAGGAAAAATAATGATGGGGAGGGTGAGATGTTATCCTTTACAAAGAAAACTTACAAAAAGCTACTACTCAAAGCCACGAACATACAACAAGGTGAAAACCAACACAATCCACTTACAAAGAAAACTGTGGAAATAACAAGTCTTCAAGTATGTATTGTTAATCTTGAAAAAAAAAAAAAAGGCTGACATGGGCCATTAAATGTAGTATAATCTATTCAGTGAGTTTAATGTAAGGGTCATTATGAATTTAGTGCTTTTTTTAATGATTTATAATGCAGTGGAAGCTAGAAGTCACTCCCGGGGTAGACACACCAATGTGCTATATTGCTTCTGCATACTGATTAAAGTAAAAAAGACTCAAACCAGAGAACAATTTGTTAACTAAAGAATCTAGAACCCTCTATGGCAATTTTACAAAAATAACTGTCAGATTGCTCTTCTCCATTTCCAGATTAAGTGGGTATACAAAACCACATGCAGATCCCTTTCATTTTTCATCATCTTTCTTACGACTTTGAAAATACCCAAGATAATAGTTAAATTTTTCATTGAATGGGTTGAATGCAAGATACAGCTCAAATGTCTATTACTGCAGTATATGGAACATTACTTTTCTCATACTTTATACAGATTTAGAGTAGCAGAGCATAGCACCATTTGCACATCATGCTGAGAAGAAATTCAGAAGCTCCAGCAGGGTCATATAGTTGTGCATACATGTGTTTCATACTATGCTTGACAGACACTTAAACAGAGAAGGCTGGGTAGACCTCCCACCACCAGAATTGATAGCCTAATTTTGATATAACTGGGACAACCAAATCTCTTTTCTCTTCTTCCTTGTCATTGTTATGTGATGACATAGGCCTTGATACTGATTTTTTTTTTTTAAATTGCTTGCTTGCTGTTAGTGATCCTGTGTCACAAATGAGTCTTTCAGGTTGCTCAAAGAAACACTGGCAAAGGTATCAGCAAATGAAAGTATAATATAAAAGTGAAAATATGACAAATACTACTTACTAACAGGTTAAAGCACACAGAAAAAAATGGATTAAAATCTAAAATTAAACAATCTAAAACTAAAGTCAGCCTAAAATGATCTGCATGGAGACTAGGGATGGAAAAAAGGTAAGGATGGGAAACGGTAAGAATAAAAAGGAATAAGACAGACCCTCTTGTTGAATCACAAGGTTCAGAGTTGACTTCCTGGAAAAACCTGGGCTTGACCAATAGTTAGGCCCAAATGTTTTAACAATGTTTGAACTTAAGAACACTCAACCAATAACCTTAACAGAAGATTCTATAGAATTCGCTATAACACAACAGTAATTCACTAATAAGCCAAACTTACAAATCTAACTTACTTAAAAATCAAAGAGAACATTTATAATACCTTTGCTATAGCATATTCACACACACACAAACCTAAAGATCATACACAAAGTATATACCTGTGGAAATATTCTGCTTGAGTTGAGCAAACTACTCACTTCAGATTCCTCTGCACTTTTGCAATGGGTGAAGGGTTGAGCCTTAAGAAGTGGAGATATCAGCCCAGACTCCATTGCTGGCTTTCGGCAGTGCTACTCTGAGTATAACAAACTTGAGAGTTTGCTGGCTCTGAGAGGCATCCCACTCAGAGGGAGATTGCTGGTCTGGAGCCTGCTGTAGTCCAGGAGAGCTTGAAAGGTCTTACTAAGGACCACTGTTTATAGGGTCACAAGAGAGTTGTGACACAAGAGACATAATAATTTTCCATCTTGGACACAATTCAGGTCAGTGACTTGTTTTGAAAGTTCAATAACTTTCAGTAACAATGCTCCCACTGAGACTCTCCAATCCCTGTGCTACTCACTCAATCTCCCCTTCCCTTCCAGTCCACAGCAGGTTGGAGAGGAGAATTGGAGGTACAAAAGGTAAAGATCGTGGGTTGAGATACAGGCAATTTATGGGAATCAGCAGTGAGACAAGAAATCATACAGTAAAAGTAACAATGACAGAAGGTACAAGAAAGATATGAATGAATCACATGGAAATCCCCATGATTCACATGAAACCCCAAATTACCACCTTCACCATGCTACATTGACCTAGAAACAAGCCTTTACCCTGTCCCTAGAAAATTGCATGAGGTAGTACAAAAGAGCCTCTGGATGGGTCCTAGACGTGCTCCCTCCTGGCTACTGCAAAAATTAACCCTGTGCTGGCTGGAACCAGGACACTCTTCCAGAAAATATTTTCAAATTTAAAGTCACACTACCTTGTGATAGTACCCAACATGAAGTAGGCCCTTGAATTTGAGATAAAATGTCACAGTACAGGTGAGGAGTAAAGGGGTAAAGAGCTTTAACAGGGCTATCCCTTAATCATTATTGACTGGAAAATGTGAAACAGAGTATGAAGTGCATATGAGAATCAAGTCTACTGCATTGTACCTGGTAGACACTCACATTTGTGCAGGGGTATCTTGAAGAGTGGAGAATAGAATTAGAGAAGAAAATATTTCTATGGGGGTCCAATGACTGACTGCCTAGGTGATGCTTCCCTAAGCCATGATCTTCCCTCTCTTCTGAGCACACAGCATGACATGGATGTTCAGTACCTCATACACTAACATTGGAAACATTTCTCCGTTTTCTTCTCATATTTAAAACTTTTATGTTTTCCTTACTTTTCTCAATAAACTTCTGTGTCTTCTATGCAGAGGTCTGCCACTCATTAGTGTCTGCTGTCTGGTTGTCATCCCACTGAACTTGTCAGACATGAGGACAGGCTTACAGCACTTAGCTTCAATACAACAGGCATGTTCTACTTAGTTTATAATATTTGGGGGGTCTTGTTTCAGTTTCAGTTCTGACTGTGACAAGACAATGTGGGGCAAGGTGATCTGAAACTACTAACTGAAGAAAAAGAAACGTCATCCATAACTGAAAATGTCAGTTGGATAGAGAAGACCTTTTTTCCCCTTGTGATATCTGTCTCTACATACTTGGAGAGGTAATGGAAATAGAAGGACAAGAACACCTGTAAAAATATAGGAATATCTAATTACCCTTTTATTAGGGAGTCACAGAAGGCAGTGATTTCCTTGTATGTCTCCATTTCAGTGTATGTTTTTGGTATGAAACCTATAAGATAGAGAACTGCCATCTCCAGAAGCATCAGAACGTTTTACTTGGCCTTGTGAAGAAAAGTGACTTAAATTTCTGTAGAGCTTGGCTCACAATGATGCCAGAGGATATCTGTATGTCCAGTTCCATGGATGTACAACTATGCAAACTCAGTAACTTCATGACTCTCAGTGTTATTTTTGTAAGGTTATCTGGAGTGCAGGCTGACTGCAAGACCCATCTGTCTCATTAACTAACACTGAACCTTTCAAAAGCTTTGTTGCACACCATGAGAAGTTGCTGAAGACAGTGGACAACATAAGTCATCCTGTGCCTACTCTGTTTGCACTGTAGAAAGATTTACACAAAAATGCATAAGGAGATAGAGTACACAAGAGCTTTTCTGCCGCGTGCCGGAAGGGAGGAAAGAAAGGAGACGGTCCCAGCCGATGGTGGGGTGAGGGCTCTAGCCCTGGTTTATTCATGGGAGCATGGGACTTATATAGGGTCAAGGAGGAGCTTGGAAAGTGGGAGGAGTTTGGGGGCAGATCGCAGCAAGAGGGGAAGGGCTAATAGGGAAGGAGGGGAATACATGGGGCATGGCCAGCCTCACATGATGACGCTGGGATTGCATCACCAGCCAGCCAATGAGAAATAGGGAATATACAGCCAATGGGAAACCGGTAACCAGGTAACCGCAACCAATCAGAATACAGCATACAAATTCAAAGGGATAAAACATGAATTTGTGAGTTCTGAGGTAACTGTCCATTTGTGGTATTGATAAACTGTTCATCGTGGTTGTTCTGGTAGCCCTTGAGACAGTGTTCTCCGACACTTTTCTTTCTGGAAGCCCCAGAGATTGTTTAATAAAGATATGTAAATATCTCTTTCTCAGTTTTTATTTATAGTCATTTTTTAAATTGTATAGAATTCCTTTATAGCTTTGTACATGTGCCACAAGAAAAAAAAAAAAAAGAGTAATTCTATGACTGTCAAATGAAGATGCCTGCAATTAAAACGTTCAGGAGGGTCAGAAGTACAAAATTATATTTCTGTCATGTATTTATTTTTGTAAATCTTTACAAATATAAAATGCGATGCTTAGCCTCTTTCAACTGCTTCTGATACTTTTAACACCATACTAACCCACCAAATCATACCAACAACACTGAATCCTGTAATATAAATGTCATTTGGAAGCTAAATTACAAAATCATTCCACTCAGTATTTTGCTAATTAAATGTCATATGGCCATCCTCATGATCTGTAATTGAAAAGACAATGGAGTACACTTTTTCTCTTTGCTCCTGAGAATATTCACTCAAACAAGTGATCATCAGACTTAATTGCTAGGGTGGATATGTCACAAAATGTTGTCTAGAAAGAGTTAAAGGATTCTAGCAGGTCAGTGAAAATGTCATTGGCTTTAACAACTGTGACAGCTTAAAGGCCTTTGGGCGTGTGCTCAAGTAAGATCAAACACCTTTTTTATCTGACTGGTACTAGATCAACAAAACCACTGCTGACTATGGGATCACAGAGGGAAATAATTTCCTTTCCTTTTCACTGTGTATTATTCAGTGCAATAGAGCTTGAAAAATGGCAGTGACAACCCCTGTAATCATTTCTTTGTGTATTTATCCAGATTTCTGATGAGAGGTGTATGACAGCACCTATTGCTTATTGTTTAACTTTTGTTTTATTGTGCTGTGGACAGATAGCTCCGTCTCCAGCTACATCTCCAGATATTTTAACTGGTACAGATCTGGGAATATATTTATTTATAAAAAAAAAGAATACTCAGAAGAAATATTGTTTAAGGAATATGGTGACTTTTTATCCCGATTCTCTACTCTGTAAACAAGTATTCCAGAAACACAGATATATCAAGGGTTTTATTAATTAATTCCGCCATACCTGAAAAAGCAATTTTCTAAGCTCATCAGTAAGGGTATCTTACTCTTACTCAAGTGTCTCTAACCAGTCATATGAACTTACCAATGAGATGTATTCCATTTTCTTAGGTAGCTACAGGTAATGAGTTCAAACTCACAGCAATCTGTTTGCTAAAAAGCTGCTTCTAACAATGCTGGGTTTTTTCTATCTAATTCCTGAAGCTTCCACAGTTCTAGATTCATCTAGGGTTTGAATATTTCCTTATCAATCTACTTCAAAAGTTTTCAATGTATCCTTCCAGAAAACTCCTAGTTTTGCCAGCCTCTGACATTTAGATCTCATTCTACTTCTCCACATTTTTTGAGTCTACTGATCCACCCAGATCCCACCCTTTACACATCATAACCAACCTATGTTTACGTACTGCTTCAAGAGCTAACCAATCAATCCAAATGGTTTAGTCACCAATCCTCAGGGGAAATAACTTGTACATTATTTTACTCACCTCAGTGACAAGTGATATCACAATGAAAGAAGCTTGTAGAGCAAAGTAATAGAATAAAAGAGACTCACCAGAGGAATATGACCAATTGAATAGAGATCTGTATTTTATATGACATACGTTTTAAAACAGGAAAGTAGAAGGGAAGACAGAACTTTGTTCTCCTAAGTAGGTAGACTGATCATCATGTTAGTACTTATTGGGTCCAGGGCTCTTTCTGAGGAAAAATGAAGGTGACTTATGTAACATGGGGTAAGGCCCATTGGAAAAGTTTTAACTCTTCAGTAATGTCATGGTTTAAGCCCAGCTGGCAACTAAGCACCACACAGTCACTCACTCAACACCCCCACTCCACCTATCTGTCCCATGGTGGAATGGGGAGGAGAATCAAAAGTAAAACTTGTAAATCGATAAAAGAACAAAAAAAAAAGTAAAAAGAAGAAAATAAACCAAACAAGTGATGCACAACACAGCTGCTCGCAGATGACAGACCCCATTGCCAAACACAGCTTGGCTTCCTCTTCTAGGTAACTTCCCCAGTTTATATGCTGGGAATGACATTCTATGCTGAGGAATATCCCTTTTGCCAATTCCAGCTATGGTCCTGGCAAGTTTTTTTTGTGTACCTCATCACTGGCAGAGCATGAGACACACACACCCACACACACAAGAAAAAAAAAGTCCTTAACATGACTTAGCAAAAACTAAAACATCAATTTCTTATCAACATTATTTTTACTCTGAATCCAAAACACAGCATTGTACCAGCCCCTGAGAAGAAATTACCTCTATCTCAGCTGAAACCAGAACAAGTAGCAAAGCTTGAAGACCTATTTTTGAAATAGCAACAGTTTATGATGCATTTAATACATTTATGTTAGATCAAAGGTTAAATATTGAAGACTATGATAAAAGCATATTCCATTTCATCCTAAAAAAGAGTAAAACTATGAAAAACAGTTTTTTAAGCTAAAGCTTTTTATTAAAATAAAACCAAAACACAAACAAACAAAACAAAACACAACACTAAACATGATGACTCATTCAGGACAACGATAAATGCTTTGTGAAGAATATAAGAATGACATCAATGAGATAATTCTCATAAAGACAGAGAAGAATACCAAGTGAGATTTCAAAGGTGTGTTACAAGTTTATTAAAGCCAGAAAAGTCGCTAGCCACAATGGTCTAGAACATGGCAAGAAATATTGTAATGTTACTAATCCTGACTAGTGAAAGGAAAACAGCTTTATCTATATTTCTAGTTGCTCTTGTGACTATACGAGAGGTCGTAGCCACAGAATATGTAGAAACCAACAGTGCATCTCTATGCCAGAAATACGCCTGAATTAAAAAACATTCTAGAGCAGAATAAACTATTATTTTTTCTTCCTTATTCTAGGGATTCACCACCTTTGTCATATTCTGTGTAACTGCTTTAAGAAGACTTACTACAACTTTCAGTCTTAAAAAAGTGAGTACTATTTCTAATTGCACACGCAAACATTCATGTGCATGGATGTTGCTGCTCTGCTATTTCATGTAGCTTCAAATTCTGTCAATTTTCTCTTAATAGCTGTAATGTTATAGCGCACCTTTTATAGGTCAGAAAAATGTGAGAAAACATATACTGAAAATTTGAAAATTTGTATTATAATGCCAGCACCCATCAAACACATTGAAGAGTACATGGTAAACCACTGCTTAAGTTCATGCCTGGTGTCATTTTTTTAACTAATTTATACAACATTTTCTGATTTAAACCTCATGAGAAACAATTGCCTTTTGGGTAACATAAATCCACTTACTTAACTCATGGGACTTGACACAAAGTCATTTATCCAAGATGTCATTGTAAGTTTTTCATTCACTGTTTCTTGTTATATTCAAAATTGAGGTACATCAATTTTAATGAGTATAAAATTTTTTGTTGTTTTTTTTTCTTTTTAGGATTCTTTTTTCTTTATTCCTTTGAAAAGCTTGGTTTTTTTAATACAAATTAATATAAAGTATTAAACTACTATTAGGAAGCATCCTTTCTCACAAACATAAAACCACTTTTATGTGTACAGTATTCTGCAAAGTCTCTCATGCATTTTCTTGCAGAATTTCTTTTCTGTTTTCTGACTATGACACCAAGGAGGGTCATTTCCACAAGCACAGAACTGCTTATATTATAATTCCTTTGGTTGCTTTCCTTCTGCTATGGTTTTCACAGAGAATAACTGAACACATCCTACATGTACTCAGATAAATGTCTGACTTCAATGCTGGAACTCAGACTGCCAGAGAACACACACCATTATACAATTTAGTAGGAAGGTAAAGACAGTCTTTCCTGCAGATATCATTGGTTAGCCCATTAGCTGAAGTCAAGCTACAGGAAAAGTGTATGTATGTTCACACTATTTAATGTCACTTTGTATTCCACTGCCCTCTACTTGTTTCTAGAGAAGCATGAAAATAAGACATTCTGAAGGCGAATGCATAAGTGGTCCTATTGGAAGTATGACAGTGACTGGTGAGTGGCATAGCATCACAACACGAAGCCAATTCAAACAGACTACTTAGGTAAGTGAGACCTTCACTATTTATTCCTGGATGGAAAACAGCTAAAAATAAATTTTGTTGTATAATTCTTTCCAAAGTCACACAAAAATCACATATTTGGGGCAGAAGATCAGAACATGTTAGACAATCCTTTAGTAACCAGTGATTGACCAAAGAGATAGACCTACAGCTACATGTTAAACAAGGTCATCAAGATTTAAGGTGGACTCTATCCATCAGATGAGTTTTGTACTTGGCTGATCAAAGCTAGACTGGAGGAGCCAGTGTGATTCCATACTAGAAAATAATTTATTTGCATTATTTTATGTGAATGATGAAATATTCCAATTCTAGATTCCCCTTTTCACTGAGTTTATTTCAGATGTATTTTCATGAACATATGCCAGATTTCTTCATTCTAGATTTTAGCATGCTCGACACATTTAATTGATGCAATTACCAGTGCATCAATGTGTTTCTATTCTTGTTTCCTTACAATCCCACAAGGCGTGGGGCATTTGAAGGAAATAAACTCCACTTCTTTGTTGCTATTCTCGCTGTGCAAATTGACTTCCCTTTTTTCTCTATTTTCAATTAGTGCTTTACTTCTGAAATTTAGGAAGGGCATTCTGGATGAGTGAAAACTAATATAAACCTTGAACCTGAGGATTTGAAACAATTAAATCATGAGAGCACTGCAATGGAATGAATGTGGAAGTGGGTCAGCAGAAAAGAAGACTTCACCTAGACTGAAAATAAAATGAAAATGGCAACAAGAGAGACAGGAGAAACAGATTAATAAAATTCAAACCCAGATGGAAGAGTTAAGTGTTGTAAAAATAGCCCCTGTTTCCAATATTTATCTTTCTTTTGGAACACTAACTAGAGACTAATAGCTGAAGATTTAAACTCATCAGGACAGGGAGGGGTTGTATCTTTATATATGTGTATTTCAATTTAAAAGTGACTTTCATAAAAGCCTGCAAACAAAACATCTATATTCTCTATAAATATATAGAAATGTATCCCTTCAACTACTTATAATCAAGAATCAGAGCTTTCCCTTAGGCTTTAATATAAGCCTCACAAATGTTCATGTGAAGACTAAATGTTGTCCTTTAGTATGCAAGCCCTGGAAACTGGGATCTGATGCCTTGGGAAACCTTTGTGCTAAATATACCCTGTATCTTTTGCATTAAAAATAGAAACCATACCAATAGCGTATCAGTCCATAGCTTTTAAGGTTTGACAGCTAGCAATAATTAAATCTTTTTGTCAGTGCAAACATCTATCATCTTGAAGTCTCCAAACAATACAATAATGTTTGGAGCTTGGTTTATGTGATTTATACATAAAAGAATGGAATTCTAGAAATTGTTTACATTAATATGAAGTGTTATATATTCAGCCTGACAAATACTCAAATTCAGCTAGAATGTGCAGTTTTGTCTTGAGAAAGGACATGAAAGTAGACTTTACAAGCTTTCTTTTTGTAGGATAGTGCTTTAAACTGGGCCACACTAGTGACATTTGAAATTACAGAATTCTATTTAATTGTGACTGTACTTAAAACGATTTTTGAACAGGAAGGAAGAGCTTGAAACTTTTACCATTCAGTAGTTATGTGTCATAGCAGGGAAAAATTAATTGGAGAGCAGAAAAGATGTCTTAAAAATTTGCCAAGAAAATAATTTTTTCTTCAGCTTTGTGAATGAAAAAATCATTGATGGTAGAAAAAAATTATGCTATCTTTACTGTTTTATTCTTTTTTCCCTAGGGACAGTAAGTTGTAGTCATCCACAGCACGCAGATTTCCAATGTAAACTTTAATGTAGTTTTTTTCCCTCAACATGACATACAGGTATTCCAACATTAGTTATATAGGTGGAATGATATCCTGCCCCTTTGAGAGGAAACTATTGTGTCATCTTTCTGGGATCAGGAATTGATTTTTACCATGAAGATAATAATATAGCATTCTTTGTGATGTTTTTACACCATCACATCATATACGAATTAATGTTCACTTACTCTTTAATCTACTTGTGGAAGAAGATTATGAGTGAAAATTTATTAAAGAAGATATGATGCTTACACAAAAGAATTACATTTTGTGTAAAGCTGCTCTGTCTGCCCAAAAGACAACTATATATTGAGTATATGGAATTTGTTATGCTGTTGATATAGACTTCAGCTCACTAGTACTTTCTTGCTCACCAAAACATTTAAACACCTTCTTAATACACTTAACTGGGCTATGATAAAATTTAGTCAGAGGTTTGAATTTTTTTTTTTATTTAAATCTTCATAATGACTTATATAGAGACAGGGGGCAGTCAAGTTGAGTACTTTTTCTCTAATGGTATGCCTGGTGCTATGAATCTTGCAGAAATCAATTGAGTAAACTACACTGTACAGTGATCTTAATCTTATATAATGCCTTATGATCTATACACAGGAGGATAATAATAAAGATGTTATATAGTGCTGTGCATATACCAGCATCGTTTGGAAAAGTAAAATTAATTTTTAAATACATCAAAATGAGGTACAGAAAATAATTTCTTTACTTCTTAAAATCACATATTACATCCTACTACAATAATGTTTAATTAATAAAATATAAGAAAATAATGAAATTACATTAAGCAACATGCCACAATTTAATAACATACATTTGTTGAGCTCATATAGGAGTAGCTGCTTACAGGCTGAAAACCATATAACCTGCAGGGTCACAGTTATTCTCATTTAAAGTAAATTGCTCAACTGATTTTGACTTTATAACTGTTAAGAAAAGCTTTTTCATCATGTACATGTTTTGGGTTTGCCGTATGTTACCAGATCTTTCTGTAATCCATAATGGAAAGCCTTCAAACGCATATGTTGAATATGTTTCTATACAATCACCTGAGAGTTTAAAGAAAAACACTTGTTCTTATGATCACTTTGCAGAACATGGAAGCAACAAAAGTCATTCTTAATTTCACCTTTACTGACATGTCCTGTAGCAATTCCATTTCTACTCCATGATTTTCTTTTTGTTTTTCTCTTCAGCAAACTTACCACTCTCTTTCTTCTACCATGCCAAAACCTCTCTGCAAATGTTGGTTTGATATTCAATATCCTACTTCCCTTAGGTTTCTTCAAATTTCCACTCGGCTTAGCCGAGATGTTGTCTATCTTGTGTGTTAGTAACACTGTAGTGTTCAGGAAGTGTGAACATAATGATGATCAGAATATCATGACAGACAAAAGCAACCCAACCTGCCAGCACCCACTATTGTCTGTGATACAGTTTTGAGCAAGACATACTTGATTTTTCAGTGAATATCAGGAAGATACTATTAAAGAGATATGAATGCATCTTCTAACAATGAGAACAGGGGTTTGCATTGCAGGAACAGATCAAAATCCATAAAACCACTATGCCAGATTGCTGGTGGGTTTCAGATATTTTTCTTTCTTTTATTGGTGTTTTTTTGTTGGTTTGGTTTGGGTTGGGTTTTTGGTGGTTTTTTCAAATTATTGTATTTGTTGTATTTATTTTTAACATATGTACAGCAATGAACTCAACTAACAGCATTTTCAACACCAAAGTGTTGCCCACATTTTATGTTTACTGCAGTTGTGGTTGCAGCATAATAGAAAGGATTTGGGAACATGGCCAGTAGATTCCTTGTTTTGGAGTCACAACATGGAAACATTTTAGATCCTATTAATATTTTTTTCCCATCTTCCCCTTTCTGCTAGTACTTAAAAACCAAGATAGACTTCTAGAAGAAAACTGAACACAGAGTTCTTGATTCAATTGCCTTTACAGTTGCTAAGTTATAGTAGATATTAGTAAGTATCCTTGAATATTTTGGGTTTTTTTGGTGAAGGTTGAAGGGGTTTTTTTGTGAATGGTAGAAGACAATACACATGAGAAAAAATATGTACCTTTTTTTTCATTTAACATCTAGAGAGAAAATTAATTTTTCAATTGACCCTTGAAATCATTGACAAAATGCACATCAATTGGCATGGTACATAATTATACTATGTAATAGTAAGTAAGATTCATTAATGGCCATTTTCTGTCAATAAAGTTACAGATAAGAGAGAAAAATCATCATCTTCTTCTGCAGTTTACAAGGAATCAGTAGTTACTTGTATCCTCAGTATTGATTTGATCTACCATACCCAGATAACACTCTACCTACTAGCTGTATTCTTGTATTATTTTCCATAAATGAGCTGTCATTGCTGAAGACAAGTTGAATAATTTCACCGGTATAGTCTATAAGATGAAGAAATCCATCTAAAAAGTAATTGTATTGAAAAAGAAAAGATCTCCCTTCTAACCTCTCCCTTTCCTTTTCCACAGAGCAGCTGTCAATCAGCATTCAAATTTTAGCTGAGAGCCCACAACAATGAAGCAGTCTGATAGGAAAATACTAAAAGTAGTTTCAAACAGACCCTAGGACTGGAGAGAAGAAAAGTAGTAACTTGAACACTAGTCTGTTCTCAGAGCTTCTAACTAACATACTAGGAGCCTATAATTGGAAGAAATCATGAACAATCATTCCCCTTTTCTTTCTCCCATGTTATTTGTGATTTTATAACTTCCTTCTTGTTAATCTACAGCAGTTTGCTTTTCAGGTGGTACTCAGTATTGTGGTTGTGTATTTAACCACTTTCTCTTTTCCTAGTGCTTTGGGAGAATATCTTTTGGGAGATCAGAACTGCAGAAGCTATTCAATATGCTGGTAGCTCATAGATTTTTAAGTAGTGACAAGTTCATAAGGGTGTTATATTCCTCTTTATGGCTTTCTTAATAGTAAGTTTGCTTTCTTCACCTCTACTGAGAATTAAAATGAAATTTTCACAAACTATCTATTAAGGACATAGCTAAAGCGTACCTGAATTGAATAATAGGATCATTTCTATTTGATTTTTCCTCATATTCAGGAGAGAAAACATGAAAATGTACTGGAATATAGGAGAAAAAAATTGTACAAACAGTCAAAGTAACTTTGGTGTGTTAAAAAATAGTGTTATCTGAATGCTTCCAGAAAAGCCATTTAGGATTCAACATATTTTGAAATAATAATGCTAAACAGAACTGTATAAGAAAACTTATACGTGTGTTGAGCTCCAACTGAAAATTCTCATAGATGTTTATATATATGAACTCAATATCATTCTGCAGAACTGTTATAGGATGGTAAAAAAAAATTATTTTAAAGTCTTCATGAACAGAATTGCAAATATGCTTTGGTTGCTTTTTGTGTCAATTCAGCAAACACAAATTTATCAACGGAGTGTTAAACAGTCACTCAGTTTGAGTTTATGGATAATGGGTGCCTTCAGAATGGAAAAAAAATCCTGGAATTTATGAATAAATTATATGCAAGTATTCAGCAGAGAACAGTGTCCTTCCTTACATATCTAAGTCATTCTAGTGATCTCCAAAGATACAATTTTCCTCATCATTATCTTACACAATGCGTCCAAAAATCCTAGTGGCAATATTAGTTTTCTAGCTATGTCCCACAAATTAGTCTACAGCAATATTATAGAACCTATAGTAGCAACTCATAGGGAAGGTAAATTGGCATTTATATATAATGTTCAGGTTTTTTTACTATGGGTTTTGGGATTGTTTTTTGGTAGCACTCTATTTTAAATTAATTTCAAAAAATATTGAAATATGCACTTAAATTTAGTGGTTTATTGTGAAATTCTCTGCAAAAAGCAAAATGTCTTAAATCCAAAACACAATAACTTTATAATGGATATTCACTTCACAAGTAATACTTGAAAAACTGACAAAGAAATATCTTTTGCCCAGTTTAAGACTGAGATTTTTTCATATGCAAAAGTCTTAGCACCTTATGCAAAAATATTACTATATTCATGCCCATTTATATTTAATGTTCTGCTTTTATTTATCCCCTTTCTTTACTATAATTTGATATCAGAGAGGAATGAAATTTCCTTTGAGTGGATTGGCCCTACAAGTGTTTTAAAATTTACATTTCTAAATTTACATTAAATTTACATTTCTAAATAGAATATTTTGGGTTGTACTCATTCACTCTGAGCTTTCAGAGGTATGTCTTATTTCACTTTATGTTTCCAAAAGGAAAATTGTTCTACTTTCTCTGCATCAGTTTAATTTATTCAGACACTATTCTGTATAAGCTACTAGTTTCCCTCTCAGATAAATGTTTTTCTGTACCATTATACTTTTTACAAGCCAGAATGTCCCACAGCTAAACTGCTAACTGCAATCATTCAACAAACACTTAAACATTCAAAGACATTCAATATGCACATTAAAAAATATATTAATTTTTAATCCTTATGTTCTAATTTGCTGGAAGATTTATTGTTACTCTTAAAAATAAAAATATTTTAAAAAATAAAAGCAAGAAAACAGAAGTCATAAAAGCCAGTGTTTCTCTCCTGCAATATGTTTGAATAACATGCGTCTATGGCTTTCCATTTCCCATTCTGGCAGGTACTCTGTCTGAGATTACGAATGATTCACGAGTTCATAAAGATTGCATTTTAAAAAATTCTCAATTATCTACAATTAGCTATTTTTCTCTCTCAAGCATTTTATGTAGGACATCATTACTCAAGAAGACTATTACTCAGAAGACCTATATTTCTCACTGCAAGCTTTCACAAACAGGCATTTAATGCCACAGGGCTGTGTGAGGGTAGTAGTCTTTTAAGATCTTCAAATGGACTGTTTCCTCTGAAACCAGTTTGTCTTCCATGACTCCAAAACACATTAAATCCATAATCTGTACATCACATACGTTCACTCAGGGTAGGAGCTAAGTTACCTAGGACTCCCGGCATAACATACTGACAACTAAAAGGAAGTTCTCCATTTTCAGAAGCATTCATAAGGTTTTCTGTGTGTCCTTCTATGGGTCTGAGAAGTACCTCCATGCAGAAAGCACCAGCTGTCATGACAGCATGACCTTGTGTCAACAACGTGTAGAAAGAAACAAAGTGTAGGATCTGCTGTGTTACAGAGGCTGTGGTATTTACTTGCCAAAAGAAGCAGGTTTTAAGTGTAATCAGTCAGAAATACCTCTGTAGTCATCTAGCAGTATTCTCAGTACTTCATGAATGAATACATGAGCATTTTATTATCACTGCGGATGAAACTTATATTGGTAAAATTTTAAAGGGATAACTTGCAAAGTATAGAACCCAGTTAGAGTACAATGCAACAAAGTACATAGCAATTATTCTTTGTTTAAGTAATATTTACAAATTTAACATAATTTGTCAAACATATACTGTCAATATGAAGGGCATATGAAGAGAATGTAGGTACAAAACTGTTAACAGTTTTGCCTGAGTGTTTTGAAAAAGAAAAAAAACCTCTATCATAGAGATAACTTTCCAAAGTGTGACCTCAGTTACTCCGCACACATTATTTTAGATATATTGGAAATATTTTCTTTCCTTCTGCAGTGGTTCTTTCAACCTGTGGAGGCAAAGATAGTTGCAGATGGGGAGTCAAAGGAACTGCTTTCTGAACTCCAGACTACAAGCCATAGAATAGAACGTGTATTCTCCAGATAGGGTCATCTCAGAAGTTATTTTGCTAAAAAGCCTGTGTGATTATGCCCAAGATGGTGTATATTGTATTTCTTTAATAAAAAAACTTTTATGAAAGTTTATAAAAGTTTATAACTTTTTTTTTGTATTTCTTTTGATAAAGAGTACATAAAATGGATTTACAGTAACCTTACTTCCTCATGTAGAGTGAAAAACCTATCTGGTTTTGCCTATTAATGAAAACAGTTTATATATATATATATATATATATGTCCAATTTATTCATATCACTTTAGATTTTATCTTATTTTATGGTAATGAAATGACTTCAGAGAAAGATATTGTTGTCTGTGTAACCAGTGTGTACAAGTGATAAGGTAGTCTTTTTGTACACCAGGTGATCAAATCACACAAACTTGCTTTGGAAATTTAAAAATGTGATCTTTAATCACATGACCTTTTTTGAACTGCTAGGTATTCTCTAGCCTACCAATAACTGTTCTCTGTTGAATATATGTGCAAGTGTTAGTACATATTCATTAGCATTCTGCCATATGTCCCATGGACAACTATCCAAACATAATTTCTTCATATAGATTCCTTCAGTTTTCCCTAATTAGGAAGAATCATTCATGACCATCTGTCAGCCTCTGTACCCAAGTCCTAGGTACTTCTAAGGATTTGAATGCCTATAAAGTAAAAATTCAATCTGCAATTACTCATCCTGCCATGTCAACAAGGCTATTAATGCTCAAGGCAAATTGACACAATGTGTTCCCTCCATTTTTTACTCATGGCTAAGAAGATGTTATAGACTCAGGGGGTCTAGCTATTTATGAATGGTCTGTGAGGGGCACTGAATTAAATTTACTCTAGTCTTTTTTGTTTAAAGAATTTTACTCTGGGACAGTAGATAAAATGAAAGACTTGCATCTCCTTCCCCTCCATTACACATCATATAATATGTATAAATATAAATATATATATAAATATTAATATATAAAAGGAAGTTTTAAGCCTTCTTTTAAAGTTTTTAGCATTGTTTTATTGAGGGAGGAGGTTGGTTCGTTGTTTTAAATGAGGTAATTGTGACCTCTTCTTGATTTATTAATATGTTTAAAGTGTATTCCCACTGATATGGAGATATTACACATTTTTGCTTATACTTGCAAATCTTTATTAATCTTGATGATTGCCCTGGGATCCATAGTGAAACTAGTAAGTCAAGAAAAAAAACCACAAAGGCAGATGAAATTATTCTAATTTTCTATATTATCTGTGGTTTTTGGTCTGAATTAGACATGTGTTTGTTTAAATCTTTGCTATCATTTTTAAATAGAGTATTTAGATCTGATTTTTGTCACTTGACTCATTTTTTGGAGCAAATTCTCAGCTGATAAACAGTGTTGAATTGATTTATTTAGTGTCTCTATTTACCCTACCTGAGTATCAGCTTTTGTTTCCAATGGCATGCCTGAAAATGTCTTGATTCAAAATGGAGGAGGTCTCTATACGTGTGTATGAAGGAATTTCAAGTTTTGTTTTATCCTAAAAATGTCTTATCAATTTACTCAAGAAGCAGCAGCAGAAGTGCAGTTCTTAGACAGGAATATAAAAATATTTAAATGTATGTACAATGGATATCCATTTCCTCTTGGAACTCCGGTAGCCTATTAATTGAGTTGCACGTTATATGCACGTTATAGTAGGTACTTGTCTTAGTTCAAGAGAGAACTAAGTTATTATGCTGGCCAAGAAAATAATCTCTCTCCTTTAAATTTAGGAAAACAGAATTTTAATTAGGAAAATATATATATATATGTATATAAAAGGATAACAGTTCTTAACCACAACTATATATATATATATATCCAGGAAAGAACCAAGCAACAACAGAACAGTCTGTAACAAACCACTCCACCCCTCAAATAACAAGGTAAAAGCAGTCAAAAGGGTCCGTTTTTTGGCTGGCCCCAAAAAGGGGACTGCAATTATATCCACGGACAGCAGGTGGCGCTGTGGCACCTCCGCTGCCTCGCTCTCCCTCTCAGGGGTGCAGTTTATATTTACGGACAGCAGGTGGCGGTGTCGCGCCCGGCCGGCTGGGGTCCCGTCTCAGGTGGTTCCCGGGTTGGCTCCCGTGAGAAGAGAAGTGGAAAAAGCAAGGCAATGACTGTCCTATCTTCGCAGGAGCAGGGGTAACCGGGGCGTCTTCTCACCTCTTCTCCTTATAGGAAACAGTAATAGCAGTTCTGCTCACTCTCAGATGAAACACAGTCGAATTGGGAAAGGGAGAAAAAAAAGGAACACAAAAATCCAGCATCCAGTGATGCTGGGATTTCAGTGTCTCTCTTCCCCTCGTCTTGCTCCGACGACAGCCTGAGCTCTCTGACCTGCGCAGAAAGCCAGAGAAAAAACCAACCCCCTCTCTCCCCTGCTAGGGGAAAAAGATCCCAACAAAGGACCTAGCCAGAGTCGTTAGTGTCTGCATATGTATGTCTTTTGTCTCCTTTATTAGCAATCCCACCACCCCAGGGCGTCGGCTCCGAACCTCTTTGGAAGGAATTCCAGATTCAGTTTGAAAACTCTGACTATAGCAGGAAGCACACAGATTAGTGGAGGATGAGCCTCACAAGAAGCAGTGCAAGTGTAGCAATGACCTATCATGAGCTGGTTTTGGTGCCCCATAACTGTGCAACACACTGTGTCTCCTATTCTAAGTGACTACCATAACGGAGAGAATCGAAATCATGGGCAAAAGGACCTCAACGGGCATTTTACGGACACTTTACAGGAATGACCCACAGACTAAGCCAACTGTGTCTGTGTATGTGTCAACGGAAGGGAAGTAAAGAAATATCTAAGGAATTGGACATGACATGTATTGTATGGAATGAGGACTGTAGAGTGTATTCGTTTTGGCTGGGATTTTTCTGTATGGTAGCTCATATGGTGCTCTGCTTTGTCACCAAAATGGTGTTGATACCACGCCAATGTGTTAGCTGTTACTGAACAGTGGTTGCACAGTGTCAAGCAAGTCCTTTTGTTTTTCTCACTCTATCTCATCAGTGAGGGATCTGGGAGGTCACAAAACCTTGGAGGGGACCCGCTCAGGGCAGTTGACCCCATCTGACCAAAGGAACAGTCCATATCATACGGCATCATGCTCAGCAATGAAACATCAGGGAAAGAAAGTGAGGACATTCAGGGTTAAGATGTTTGTCTTCACAAGTAACCATCACATGGGATGGAGCCCTGCTTTCCTGTAAATAGCTAAACATCTGCCTGCTGGTGGGACGTAGTGATTTTTTTCTTTTTTCTTTTTTCCTTTGCATGCATGCACAATTTTTGCTTTACGTATCAAAGTGTCATTATCTCAACTCATCATGAGTTTTCTCACTTTTACCCAAGCCCCATTCTCTCCTCCATCCCACTGTTGGTGAATGAGTGACAAGCTATGTGGGGCTGAGCTGCCCACAAGTATTAATCCACAATAAAATTTTATCTGCTATTTATGTGGAAAAAAACAACAATTTGAAACCTTTACTAAATACTGAGAACTAGAAAGGAAATATTAGTCTGAGAAGAGACGGGATTAACTCCTGTCATAAATAGTTGACCTGGCTGGTCAGATTCTCATGTTTTAAAGAATACTTTCACATTTCACTTGCAAAAATGTTTCCAGTTTTCTATGGGTTTTCTTTGCTTGTCTTAGGTGCTTTTTAACAAATCATTGTGTTAAAAATATACCGAATCAAAATAGTAATGGGAAATGTAACTGCTGCAACGGAGAATAATTCCAAATAATGCATGAATTGAGGAAAAGCACCTGCTTTTATACCTGCAAAACTGGCAGGTGATAAGATACTTTCTGTTTTGCTAAGCTGGATACTCATTCTTTTCAATAAAATAGTCTACATATTATATGAGAGAATCAACAGCAGAGTTTGAATTTAGAACCTGAAAAGAACAGATTATAGTTAATTGAGGCAAATGGCACAGATGTTTACAGACAGTGCATATTGTTGACAGTGCTGATCTGAAAAAAATATCCCACAAAAACCAGAGGTTTTCTTAGAGACAAAGCAGGAAATATGGGATCTGGTAAGAAATATGGCACAGAAGATTTCATGTGCAGAGGCTGCAAGCCGAGAACTTCTTATGGTTGGAGACATTATAGACAATTTGACCTTGTCTCTAGGTCCCAAAATGTTCCTGTTTCACATATGCCATTCTCTGCTCTTAACATCCAGCTTCAGTAGGGCTCACTGTTCAGCTGCTGTGCCCATCTTTTTGCATTACATTTTTCTTAAAATATGTGATTATACAGCACTGACTGATAAACAAGTTAAGCATTTTATTCACAGATGTCTCTTACTGCCACAGTTTATCATTACCCTAATGATTTCACAGTTTATCATTACCCTAATGATTTCACAGTTTTTAATTTAGCTGCTAAGATACCAATGCAAAGTAAATTTTGAAAGGCAATGTTTTGGTTAATAACTCTTTTCACTAGGCCAACAGGTACAAATTAATACAATTCTTCACTAACACATTTTGTTTTTCTAGCAGAAAGGGAGGGTTAGTGGACATTTGCATGTTCCTAAACATCTGTGAGAAAACAGAGAATAGCAGAATTTGGAACCGGTCCTATCTGGGGACTAGAGTAATGCTTGGTATGTTAAAGCACTTTCCTCCTATTTGTTGTTTATTTTATAGAAGTTTAAATGTCTGAGTCCAGTTGTGATATTTTGCCACTTTTGTGTATTTAGGACTTTGCAAACAAACTAATATCTTTTCTGAACTAAAATATAATTTCCCATTTTTCACAATCCCTGAAAGCAATGAAATTACTTGCTGAAATTTGAGTAAACATCTATTCCATTGAATAAGGACAGATTTCTGAGGGCATTTAGGCATTCAGGTTCTGTGAAAGACTGGGCATTAGAAACCTAAACATATTTATAGGTCTCTTTCAAAATTAAGTTGAAGAATTAAGGAATAAACTCAAAAGATATGAAAGACAATTACTGGAACATCTGTTGGATCTCAAAGGTATAACTGTGACACATGCCACATGTCACCTTCAGTGACTATGTCCCACCAGCACTGAAAATTAAGAGCACTGGAAGATGGCCATATGCCAACCAGAAGACAACAGAGTTTTGAGGAATAATGAACACATACTCTAATTTTTTCCACTTTGAGGAACAGTTTGTACACTGTTTATATGAGAAGTTAAACTGTATTTCATATTTATTTTGTGCTGTTAATGATACATTACATTACCAAAGTCCTCCAAGAACATGTATTTGTAAAGATGTAAAATTACAGTTCCTAAATTAGGTTCACTCTTCGAAAAAGCCTGAAGGAGAAAAAAAAAATTAGTTCATCAATACTTCAACAACTTCTAGACTATTTTCAAAGATAATAGTCTCTTAATAAGTTGGAGCTGCTAAGAAAGTGGGGAGAGCTGTGTTTTTATATTCAAAGTAACTCTGGAAGTGTAATGCAANGTGTTTTTGTTTGTGTTTTTTTCCTAAGGTATTACATATATATTTTTTTTCCCATGGTGAAATGCAAGTTTTCACAAGAAATTTTTGTATTCTATATAAAGAATTTGAATTCTATATATTCCTCATCTGAAAAAAAAATCAAAAATTTAATATGACTATTCTGGGCTCTCATCTAGAGATAATCATCAAAAATATACTCTAGATCCTTACTGTGAAAAAACAATCAGAATTTTATCAATGTCAGTTCAAACAATACAATCAACTTCACTGGGGTTTAATTTTCTCCATGTATAGTTTACTTCAAATCAATAAATGAGGAGTATCTAGTGTCTTCTAAGTACATAGTCTTGGATCTGGCATGATTCAGAGATTTAACTTCAAATAGTTCAGTTCTACATTGAATCTGCTGAGATAATTCATTGATTTATAGATGTGCACAACTACTTCAGCAGCAGCATATACACATATATTTCACAGCATTTCACAGATACTAAAACTAGCAGCGATCACTAATTTCACAAGACTATTATAATTATCATTACCACATATAACAAATTTAAAGAAAGGTTCTATAGGAAAGAGATAGCTGTTACATAGCTGTTGATTTTAATAGCCCCATGGCATTCTGATACAATATTTTAAGGAATCTATATAAGTTGTCTTATTAGAATTTATGTGGGATTAAAAAGAAAAAGGAAATATATACTACACAAATGTCAACTCTTTTTCTTAAAGAGCAGAAGATATTTGATATTTTCCTCTACCAATATGCACTCTCTTAAGAACCATCTATTATTAATGACCTTTTTTAATATTTCCATTAACTGATGTGTTTTAACAAGGATTACCCTAGTTAGGAATCCTGTGCTATGGGGTGATGACTCTTTATCAATTTTTACTACAGTTTAGCTTTGGAAGTACATGATCCTTTTGGTTCATTCAATCTGTGCGATGACACTGTTTATAGAAAATTCATGGATTCATTTATTCACATCCCTCCCTGGACATAGCAGCTAAGAAGTCCTGATTATTTTGGTGCAGTTAATAAGAACTGATTTCATGATAGCATAGCTTACTGTGTTCCAAATGAAACTAAGTAATTTGTTATACAGTTTGGGATTAGCAAAAATAACACTTCAGCAATACCATCTGGATTGTTATAATTAAATATAACCTTAAAACAATTTCATTTTTTTCAGTATAAACTTGTTGTTCTATTCTTAGGTGGTCATCTTACAATATTTAATTAATACCTTGTTCTATATTTTTTGGATGTACTTCTTAATATTAAAATTATCACACATCAGTCTTCTCTGATTTTATCATTTTCATTTCAACTGTTTTTGAGATTTCAGCCTACACCTGACCCCTAGTAGACCAAAAGCTTTCCAGGAGAGGCTGCAGGGTAGTGGAAGAGAAAACAAAATGCTAGAAAATATGAGAAGGAAAATAATAATAATAACATTTATAAAATTCATACATATTTTTATTATAATTTGAGAAATTTGAGAACAGACAGAGTAAAGGAGGCTAAAGATCCATGCTGTTCATGTCTATCTCTAAATATAGCCAAAAAAATCCAGTTTAAGGTGTGAAGGACAACTCTTTCTCAGACTACAGCAATTTGCAGATCAGCAACCTCATGAGGCAGGTAAGTTGTCTTTGAACTTTTATTTCACCAATATGTGTCTGGTTGCTTTCTTAAATCACTGAAAATTTTTACCATACTCAGCATTCTGCAGCATATTGCCCCACAGTTTAAACATACCTTATGTGAAAAAATAATATTCTTTCTTGGTTGGTTTTGGTTTGTTTACTTAGTCGTTTCCAGTATCAAAGACGTTAAAACCATTTGGTGATCTCTGCTGTCTTCTATGAAGTTTTCTCTGTTCTACTATAGCTTTTTTCAAGTTATCGACTACACAAAATATTCAACACACAAGCTGAAGAGGGACTTACGGAGTGATATGGCTTTGTGGTTTCTATGTTTGTATTTTTGTGTTTTGAGGAACGGGAATTTGTGTTGTCTTTTCCTCTCTTCCTCTTCTGTCCCCACCCCAGATCACTAGTCACTTCAGATCAGATATTTTCATGGAGTTATCTAAAATAACCGCTACACCTTTTCCTAGGTACTTACAGTCATTCAAAAGCCACAATTGTTAAACATGAAATCAAGATTTTTCCTGTATTCACAAATTTGTGCTTAACTACACAAATTCCATTGCTGTCACTCAGCCTTGTCCAGTTTTCCACCATCAACTCTCCTCTTTATTACACTGAGTAACTCAGCTGTAAGCAGATTTTAACACCTCACCGTCCATGCCCTTTTCCATACTTTTTAAGAGTGTGTACATGAGCATTGCATCTAGCACAGATTCCTGAGGCACTATAAGAGTGTCANTTAATTTAGCTGCTAAGATACCAATGCAAAGTAAATTTTGAAAGGCAATGTTTTGGTTAATAACTCTTTTCACTAGGCCAACAGGTACAAATTAATACAATTCTTCACTAACACATTTTGTTTTTCTAGCAGAAAGGGAGGGTTAGTGGACATTTGCATGTTCCTAAACATCTGTGAGAAAACAGAGAATAGCAGAATTTGGAACCGGTCCTATCTGGGGACTAGAGTAATGCTTGGTATGTTAAAGCACTTTCCTCCTATTTGTTGTTTATTTTATAGAAGTTTAAATGTCTGAGTCCAGTTGTGATATTTTGCCACTTTTGTGTATTTAGGACTTTGCAAACAAACTAATATCTTTTCTGAACTAAAATATAATTTCCCATTTTTCACAATCCCTGAAAGCAATGAAATTACTTGCTGAAATTTGAGTAAACATCTATTCCATTGAATAAGGACAGATTTCTGAGGGCATTTAGGCATTCAGGTTCTGTGAAAGACTGGGCATTAGAAACCTAAACATATTTATAGGTCTCTTTCAAAATTAAGTTGAAGAATTAAGGAATAAACTCAAAAGATATGAAAGACAATTACTGGAACATCTGTTGGATCTCAAAGGTATAACTGTGACACATGCCACATGTCACCTTCAGTGACTATGTCCCACCAGCACTGAAAATTAAGAGCACTGGAAGATGGCCATATGCCAACCAGAAGACAACAGAGTTTTGAGGAATAATGAACACATACTCTAATTTTTTCCACTTTGAGGAACAGTTTGTACACTGTTTATATGAGAAGTTAAACTGTATTTCATATTTATTTTGTGCTGTTAATGATACATTACATTACCAAAGTCCTCCAAGAACATGTATTTGTAAAGATGTAAAATTACAGTTCCTAAATTAGGTTCACTCTTCGAAAAAGCCTGAAGGAGAAAAAAAAAATTAGTTCATCAATACTTCAACAACTTCTAGACTATTTTCAAAGATAATAGTCTCTTAATAAGTTGGAGCTGCTAAGAAAGTGGGGAGAGCTGTGTTTTTATATTCAAAGTAACTCTGGAAGTGTAATGCAAATGATTATGACACAGACACATGTAGAAAGTGTGTGAATATAAGGACAAAATGTCACTAATTCCAAAGCCAGAAAAGATACTGTAAAACGCTCTATCTACACACACAAGTTAGTTATTTTCTCCTGAAAATCAGAATTAAAAATATTTAGGAAAAAAAATCAGATTTGCCTTAAGAAAAGAACAAGAACAGCTTTTCTCCTTCCTTCTTCAAATGAGACACCCTTATGCTGTGTGAATATACCTCAAAAGTATTTAGAGGTTTTTTTCAGGCTTAAATAAACAGAACTTCAGCCTCTCAATACTGAGTTTTGTGCTCGTCAGTGACTAGAAAGCTCTTTTTTATAAAATATCTTTTTGGAAACTAATATGCAACAATCTTATCCAAGACTGCCTTTAGACAAAGGTAGCTGATTTTCATAAACTTCAAGTATTCATTTGGTTTGCCAGTTCTGAATTACAGTTTTTCTGGTCCTCCAAGGAATNCAAGGATTACCCTAGTTAGGAATCCTGTGCTATGGGGTGATGACTCTTTATCAATTTTTACTACAGTTTAGCTTTGGAAGTACATGATCCTTTTGGTTCATTCAATCTGTGCGATGACACTGTTTATAGAAAATTCATGGATTCATTTATTCACATCCCTCCCTGGACATAGCAGCTAAGAAGTCCTGATTATTTTGGTGCAGTTAATAAGAACTGATTTCATGATAGCATAGCTTACTGTGTTCCAAATGAAACTAAGTAATTTGTTATACAGTTTGGGATTAGCAAAAATAACACTTCAGCAATACCATCTGGATTGTTATAATTAAATATAACCTTAAAACAATTTCATTTTTTTCAGTATAAACTTGTTGTTCTATTCTTAGGTGGTCATCTTACAATATTTAATTAATACCTTGTTCTATATTTTTTGGATGTACTTCTTAATATTAAAATTATCACACATCAGTCTTCTCTGATTTTATCATTTTCATTTCAACTGTTTTTGAGATTTCAGCCTACACCTGACCCCTAGTAGACCAAAAGCTTTCCAGGAGAGGCTGCAGGGTAGTGGAAGAGAAAACAAAATGCTAGAAAATATGAGAAGGAAAATAATAATAATAACATTTATAAAATTCATACATATTTTTATTATAATTTGAGAAATTTGAGAACAGACAGAGTAAAGGAGGCTAAAGATCCATGCTGTTCATGTCTATCTCTAAATATAGCCAAAAAAATCCAGTTTAAGGTGTGAAGGACAACTCTTTCTCAGACTACAGCAATTTGCAGATCAGCAACCTCATGAGGCAGGTAAGTTGTCTTTGAACTTTTATTTCACCAATATGTGTCTGGTTGCTTTCTTAAATCACTGAAAATTTTTACCATACTCAGCATTCTGCAGCATATTGCCCCACAGTTTAAACATACCTTATGTGAAAAAATAATATTCTTTCTTGGTTGGTTTTGGTTTGTTTACTTAGTCGTTTCCAGTATCAAAGACGTTAAAACCATTTGGTGATCTCTGCTGTCTTCTATGAAGTTTTCTCTGTTCTACTATAGCTTTTTTCAAGTTATCGACTACACAAAATATTCAACACACAAGCTGAAGAGGGACTTACGGAGTGATATGGCTTTGTGGTTTCTATGTTTGTATTTTTGTGTTTTGAGGAACGGGAATTTGTGTTGTCTTTTCCTCTCTTCCTCTTCTGTCCCCACCCCAGATCACTAGTCACTTCAGATCAGATATTTTCATGGAGTTATCTAAAATAACCGCTACACCTTTTCCTAGGTACTTACAGTCATTCAAAAGCCACAATTGTTAAACATGAAATCAAGATTTTTCCTGTATTCACAAATTTGTGCTTAACTACACAAATTCCATTGCTGTCACTCAGCCTTGTCCAGTTTTCCACCATCAACTCTCCTCTTTATTACACTGAGTAACTCAGCTGTAAGCAGATTTTAACACCTCACCGTCCATGCCCTTTTCCATACTTTTTAAGAGTGTGTACATGAGCATTGCATCTAGCACAGATTCCTGAGGCACTATAAGAGTGTCAGCCCCTCCTGAGGCACTATAAGAGTGTCAGCCCCTGAAGTAAAAATCAGTCACTAGATCTTGCTTTGCCTTGGATTGAATTGCCTTCCTTTCTCTTCGTTTCACTTCTTTTTCCTTCTCTTCACTCGCCTTTCTCATCCCTTTCCTCTTGCCCTTTCCTTTCTCCACATCTTTTTCTTCCTCAAGATATAAACTTACTTAGCATCTTCAAGGACTTTTGGTAAGGAACTCTGTTTAACGTCTGAGTGAAATGAAAAGAGGCTGTATCAACACAGATNGAAGTAAAAATCAGTCACTAGATCTTGCTTTGCCTTGGATTGAATTGCCTTCCTTTCTCTTCGTTTCACTTCTTTTTCCTTCTCTTCACTCGCCTTTCTCATCCCTTTCCTCTTGCCCTTTCCTTTCTCCACATCTTTTTCTTCCTCAAGATATAAACTTACTTAGCATCTTCAAGGACTTTTGGTAAGGAACTCTGTTTAACGTCTGAGTGAAATGAAAAGAGGTTGTATCAACACAGATCACCTTTACCTGAATGATTGCCTTAATGATTCCAAACCCCTTGTCAAGCATGATTTCCCTATAGAAAATTCTGGTTATTTTTCCTCAATATGTTGTGTTTTTTCAGAAGTCTACTGATTTTATCCTTTATTATACTTACTACTAATTCATCGAGTACAGCTCTCCACTGTCCATGTTTGTATTTTCCCAGATCTTACAAAGAACAAATTTTGTAAGACTCATCCTATTATCTAACTTTCAGGCATGTGGGACAAAGTTACCCTTAAGCAAGAAGTAATAAACTGCATTTAGTGGATGGGCTATTTCATCCCTAAGTTCCTTTTCTTCTTTTTCTTGCAGAGAATATCTGGAGGGCTAGGACAGAATCTTTAATCTCAAGGAACTTCTGATTATTTCACTACATCTGTCCTTTCAATTAATACTCTCCAAGGATGACTATCACATTGCTGAGCTGCTGAACTCTAAGCAGCATAGAATACAGAGTATGAATTATGAATCACTGGCAAATACAGGCCATTTAAAACACTAGATCAAGGAAATGAAATAGTTGAAGTATTCAGATACTGGCATTCTGGATAATGACATGGAAATAAAAGCAAGTGAAACAAACAAAACAGATCGGCAGCCACAATCTCTTTATTCTTTCCCTTAATGTGCTATTATCTTAAATCTAGAAGAAAAAAAAATGAATGGCAACTTCTCTTCTTGAGACAGACCTGTAAGTGTCTACATTCAGAAAAGTGAACTAAATAGATGGATTAGATTGTATTTTTCAAAATTCACCTGTCAGGATTACTGAAATGGGAACTATTTTTTCCTTGACAATATCAGTGGCTCCCTTCTCTCATTCTGAAATCTGAAGTTATGTTTAGATTATGAAGGAAGGAACAGCTATTTTGCAGAAATAGGTTGCTAACAGTTAGTTAAACATTTCATGTTGTTCATGTGCAGTATCAGAGTGAAATTCTAATACTTAGAAGAGGAATAAAGAACAAGGTAAGGAGTATGATTTGTTCAGGACATAAATACACCAATGAATCAAAATGGTTCAAGCTCTTTCAAGGTTTCTGTGCTCTGGGATATATTTATTTCTTTTTGGACTTCAGCAAAGCTTTTGATACACTGCCTCTCATAATGTCTTTCTGGACACAATGTCCAGCCTACAGCTGAATAACTGTGTTACAAAGTGGGTGACCAACTGGCTCACAGGTCAGGCACAAAAAGTTATAGTGAATGGGGTTACATCACCTGGTGTCCAGTCACTAGTGGGGTTCCTCAAGGCTCCGTTCTAGGCCAGTTCTATTCAACATCTTCATTAATGACTTGGATGAAGAATTCAAAGGAATACTAAGAAAGCTTGTTGACAACACTAAACTAGGAGGGGCTGTCAACTCCCTCAAAGGAGTTGACACAAAGGAGTTCACACAATCAGTAATTGTGTGAAGTTTAAAAAGGGCAAGTGCCAGATTCTCCACTTGGGACAGGGCAACACTGGTTGTGTGTGTAGACTAGGGAATGAGAAGCTGGAAAGCAGCAGTACAGGAAACAACCTGGGGGTCTTAATAGATGGCAAGTTGAATATGCATCAGCAGTGCCCTGGCAGCCAGGAGGGCCAACCCTGTCCTGGGAAGCATCAGACAAAGCATCACTGGCTGGTCGAGGGAGGGGATTGTTCTGTTCTGCTCTGCACTGGTGTGGCCTCACCTTGTATATTGTGGGCAGTTGTGGGCACCACAATGTAAGAAAGATATTATGTTATGAGATAGTGTCCAGGGGAGGGCAATGACAAGGATGAAGGGATTAGAGGGGAAGCCATATAAGTAATGGCTGAGGTCACTTTGTTTGCTCAGCCTGGAGAAAAGGAGACTCAGGGGAGGCTTCACTGATGTCTTCAACATCCTCACAAGGGAAAACGGACAGGCAGGCACTGTTTTTTTCACTCTCGTGACCAGTGACAGGACTCGAGGAAATGGCATGAATTTGTGTCAGGAGAGGTTTAAATTGGCTATCAGGAAAAAGGCTGTTCACCCAGAGGGTGGTTGGGCACTGGAACAGGCTCCCCAGGTAAGTGGTCACAGCACCAAGTTTGTGTTCAAGAAGCATTTGGATGATACTTTCAGGCATAATATGTGATTTTGGGGGTGTCCTACCTAGGGCCAGGAGTTGGACTTGATGATATTGATGAGTACCTTCCAACTCGGCATATCCTGTGATTCTATGATTTGAATTGAAAACAACTACATTTTAATTTGTTCTCTCATATTAAGGTAACCTTTGATTTTGCTGCTGGAATATAGTATTCCATAGTACTAGGTTTATTCAAAATAATTTTAGATGCTTCACTACCTGTAAGATCAGAGATGTTTCATTTAAAAGAATTCCTGCCTCAATGATTACAAACCTAGACTTTGTGTTTACTAGAAACATATTTTGACCAATTTACATTTACCTTTTCTATTTTGAAACCCAGCTTGACTAGAACAGTGAACCATGTTTTGACATAGTTTCAGGACTACACAGAGTATATTGAATTAAATATGACCTTCAGAGTATGAAGACAAATCATCTGTGTAATCTGCAGGTGTACAGTATGATTTGGAAAGTTCCAGACGTGGCATAAGTTTATTTATTTACTTTCAATAATTTCAAACTAGATTAATATAGTGAAGCCTTACAAATTCTTTCAGTTCCCATACTGTGCATGCATTTAGAACTCCCCATATGAACAATTCTTTGAAGTGTTAAGGACTTTAGTGAAAATAAGAAAAATGATCACTAATACAATTTAAAAGGTTTCCTAGGCTGCTTTGACATACATTTAAATGGAGGTGAGGAGGTGAAAGGACAGAAAAGCTACATGAACTTTCATTTCTCTTAAAGAGAAGACATTTGTGTAGGCATCACTTTGGACTGATGAGAAACTGTTAGTTGCTGCTCTGTGTGGCATGGTTCCTGCATCTCCTCTGCTACAGTGATCATAGTAGGCAAGGTCATATTGGGATGTGATCTTTCAGACAAGGGAACACAGTAAAAGAAGTTTTGAAACAGAAGATATACAGATGAGGGATTGAAGCATGAGGTGGAAAACCAGAATGAGGTTGGAGTCCAAGTTTGGGAAAGTGATATTGTGCAAATGCATAGAAGAAAATAGCAAGTATCATCTCAGAAGAGTGTGGATCATATGGCATCATAATGAAGATAAGATCACAGAATGAAAATAGGGGGTTAAAAGGATCTTCAGGGGGAGAACATAATACAAATTTACTTTACATTATCCTACTTTAACATTATCCTACAGTCTTTAACTTATTGTCTATGTTTCTATTGCCTTGAGACAAGGTTTCTTTTTCACAGTTTCAGAAGTATACCATGTGCATGCTGAGAACTTCATGTAGAAGCTACTGTGTAAATTTCTTTCCTACATGTTGGGAGCAAGTATGTGGGATCCCTATTCAGTCAATCATGGAGGTTCATGGAGGTTTAAAGCCCATAATTTTCCAAACTTTCAGGCCCAGAACTAGCAAATGACCAAGATAAAAAAGATTGTCTTCAGTGTTAAATAGCTCAAACTTGACTCAGATAGAAAGATTGCACACCTTTGTCAATTTTGCCTATGAAAAAGTAATATTTCTCTCACCTGAAAGTTTGCCTTGGTCTTGTCACTGCAAGAGATCTAGCAAAGAGCTTGATGAACGGGGAGTAGTAAGAAGAAAATACAGAATGGCAGCAATTCCCCTTCACAATTCCTCTGCAGCGACAGGACCAGCTTCTCGTTTTCCTATTGTGACCGTTCTGCTCCCCACTCTCACTCAAGCACATGAAGACTAAAAGATGTATTAGCAAGAAAAGAGAAAAGGAGGATAATCGGACACGGATAAGTGTCTCACATACTAGCAACTGCTTGTCTCCTAAGACCCAGCTGATGCTTTCTTCTTGCTCAGTATTGTGTTGAAATGAGTCTGCCAAGTCTTAGGGGAAAAAATAAACAAACCAAAACAACAAAAACCCTCTACAGTATTATCAGTACATACACAAGATCTGAGATATGCTATTTGTGATTTACATCCAGGGCCACAGGACAAAAATAATTCTGAGTGAAACAAAAGGTCCATCCCAGAAAACTTGACACTGCATATGGGCAACCACTATACTGACATACTCACTTTCTGTTTTCCAGCTGAGAAAAAGGCCTCAAGTAATTCTTATGCAAAACATAACCCACATCTTTGTGATACAATGGGAATCTGCAGTGGCACTCTGTATTGCCAGGGGTTATTTGTGGTTTTATCCTAATTCAGTATTCAGCTAAAAGTATGATAAGAGACAAATTCTATCTCTTTTTATCAGACTACAGCCTCCAATATATTATCTGAAAGTTTTCACAGGTTTTAAGGTTATATATAATAGTAGATTTCATGGAAAGTAATTTTCAACAATGTTTTAAGGGGTTTTTTTTATAAGAGACAGGTAATTTTCTCTATAAATATTTATGAAAACATACACTACAAGTAGCTAAAAAATCATTCTGTATTTTTTTCTGTCATCTTGTACAATACACAGCTTATATGTGAAAGCAAGTTTACTGAGTTTAAGTAAATTATTCTTAACCAGGATATAAAATAAGTGTTTTGCTACCATTTGCAGCAGGAAATATTGGAAAAATTTATAGAAAAAAAAAAGAATATGATGATATTTTCAAAAGTTTAGTGATCCTCAGTAGACTTTTTTTGACAGTAAGAAATATTCTTCAGTCAATTTTATAAAGGTTTTATTATTATTGTTCCACAGAAGACAGTTTTTTTAAATACAAAACTAATGGATGATTGCTGCAAGATTCAAATATTTTCTTTTTGACTAGTTAACCAAATACAGCTAAATATTGGAAAGGTTGTGACTTCTTTTCAAACTGCAAAATAACACAATGTGAAAATGATACTATAATGACTAAAAGGAATCAATTTGACATTTTATTTTTTTAATCACAATAATAATAAAATACATACCAGATCCACTGCATATATTCATAAGCAAAATCATACGTTATAAACTGCAAATCTGAGTATTCTATGAGAAAAGTATTGAAGAAAATCATTAATTTTGCATATTCATCTCATTATGCAATTTAATACTATGCTTGATAATCTGAATAAAGAATATGCACTAAAATTGTGTTTGAATATATAGAAAAAAATTCTGAAGACTCTATTTGCATTAACATAATCTGAAAATTCAGTGCTATACTTTGGCTTCTACCAAAAAAAAAAAATAAAAGTCATATCAGATATCTCTCTTCATTGCAAAAGCAAGTTGCTCTAGAAATGTGTTTGTTTCTGTCTATATGTCTGGTTATTCAAATTTGTTTTCCTGAGAGTATATGTTTTATGGGTGTCTCCTGTATTACCGAGCTCGTATGAGTGATTCATGTTCATGTTTACATGCCTACAAACCTTGAATGTCAGTGAAAGGCTTTACATTGTTGTCCAGTGCATTCAACATGTTTGCACAGGTTAGCACCAATGCTAAATGTTGGCCATTTTCCCATACAACAGAAATGCTCTGATATGGGAACATTTTCCCATGTAACAGAAGGAAACTCTGCCCTGTAGTGGTATAGCTGTTCAACGAGACTTACATGTGAAAGCAATTTCAAAACCTTGCAATGTTACAATATATCAACAAACTTCTCTAAAAACTAAACCCAGTAGCATCAGTCTAAGTTCATACCTGGCAAAAGTTGAATGCTGGATAAATATTTCGGAGAAGAGTGGGCCCACATATCAGTTTTCTGCCAGTATTCCTATTTCCATCAGAGATATGAAGACACAGTAGCTCATGTTAAAAAGTTTTTAACTATTGATTTTGTTTGCTTTCCTTATCTGAACTGACATTACAAAATAAATACACAGCTTAGAGCTGTAGTGTTATAAGTACACAGAAAAGCTTTGCCATTACATTGCGCCCATTCAGGGAACCTTCATTGACACAGTGTGCTAGAAAGTCAGCACAAAACCTTCACCTCTGGTACTATTCCATCCACAGTAGATCATTAGTAGTATCATTATTCCTTAAATGTTTTAAGTCCAAATACTACTCCTTGGCTTGACAAGTCTTTCATTTGGGTAGCTGTTTTGGTTTGGGCCTTTTTGGTTTAACCAGAATTTAAATTTTTTTTCATTATTATTGTTACACCCTAGTCCCAAACGCTCAACTTTTACCAGGTGTAACACTTTAATTTTAGGCTCCAAGAGATTTTGCTCACTTGAACTCTTGTAAAGCCATTGGCTCTTTGGTATCTTGAGTTAACGTCTGGAGAATAGCAACACTTTTTTGTCTAGGAGATTTCTTTTAATCCGGTGAGAAAATATACACTTTGGCAAAAAGAGTCTTACAGAGTCTTAACATGTAACTTCACAAAAGCATTACAACAGATTACCAGGACTAACAAGCATTGCTATAGAGAACCTTTGTTATACTCAGCAAACACAAACTCCATGCAACTTAACTGAGGTACAGGAAACAGGTATTTAGGTTACCTACAAGAGGAAGAAAAGAATAAAGGAAGAGAGATTAAGGGGAAAAAGAATAAAGAGAGGAAAAGAGAAAGGAAAATAGTTGCCACTTAGGTCACCTGTTGACAGCTTCAAAGAGAACAGGCCAGGACCAAAAATGGGGATATTGTGTGGGCCTCCTTATCTGCTGTGGTCACTGTGGCCACTCCCTCCAGGTCGGACCTTTGGTTCACTGTCCCTTCAGCCAAAATGAGGGGTGCCACAGCCAATTAGAGGCTCCAGGGTGTGTGGTATGGGCAGGTTACCAGGCGGACCTTCTTGGCAAGTGCCCCATGTCAGCCTTCATGCCATGGTTGCTGACTCCAGGGACCATCTTGGCTGACCTTGTGGACACTATGCTAGAGGCTTGGTTCCCTCTCCCAGTAAACACACACACACACAGACACAACCCCACAAGGTAGTTCTGACTCAATAATAACTGATCTGGTGTGTAACGATTACTACAACATTAAAATATAAATATTTAGTTACAAGAAGTATGGAATTTGTCTTCAAATCTTGGTGGGACATTGATTACCCTAAATTACAATATTGCTAGTTATAAATGGGTGAAGTTCAATGTTTCACCCCAAATCCATTTGTGTTGTCTGTAATGGAATTTCTTTTGCGATCAGAGCCTAACTCCAAAGGCAAGTTTTGTTTGCACTCTGTAGACCTTTTTGTCAGTGAATTTTGATAAGTAAGCTGAAAAGTATCACATCCTCTCATGTTTTGGGAAGCAGGTCTAAGTAGAGGTCTTTCCCAAACAGATGCAATGTATTCCACAGTAAACTTTTTGTTTAATTTATTTTGTCATAAAAACAAAGCACTTTGAAAGGAATAAAGGGAATATCAGTTGGCAATTTCTGTCTTGCATTGAAATGCAAGTGCCTGTGGTCAGAATTTGCTTGGAGACTGCAGAGTGCCATGGAAAAATGTTCCATGTGCACATTGAGAAAAAAGAATGGGAAAGAAGAGCATCAATAGTTAAAGAATTTGATCTTTTATAAGAGTCCTAATGCATAGATTTTAATTAGTCTTGTCTTCTAACATGGGTATAGTAAAAGAGCTGCCTAATATTTATTAAGCTATCTGACTATTAAAAAAAATCAGCTTTTTAGTAGCTTTATGTAACTACATTAATGCTAGTGTTCCTGGCCATATATTGGAGATATATATGGAAAAATTTTGAACAATTTTCAAACATGTATAACTTACTTTTAGCTAAAATGCTCCTTATTTATTTTTTTAATAGTTTTTCTAGAATTTGTCTTCAGTTTGATTCAATGAGATTAGCATAGAAGTTTGTTTGCAAATGTCTTTTCTGTAGATGAAACCAAGAGAAGCAGGGAAAGTTAGGCTACCAAAAATCTCCTGCACTTTATAAATTAAAGCTAACTTTTTTTTTCTTCCCCTCCAGTGTTTCACTGAGTCCTCTTGAGGTGAAAAAAGGGCTGTATGCTGCCAACAGCTATCTTTAGCAGCTGTGTCTCCATCCTTGCTCCCTTTCTGCATAATGCCAAAAAATTTAGAGAAAGATAAATTAGCAGCACCGTCATGGGTATCCATTATCCATTTTTTTTTTGCTATCATAGACCACTGACTTCTTTGCCTATTTTTAAAGTCCATCTAATCTAAGACTCAGTGTCTGTCATTTGCATAGTCACGTGTGACACTAGCAAATCACTTACATTTGCAGAAAAGCAAGACAGTCCACAGTCATTAGCCATGTCCTGTTAATGAGAAAAACAATTTATACTCAACATGTTTTTTCTGAAAGTGGTCCTATTCTTGAGGTTTTACCAGACCAGCTATTACAAAAATACTTTTAGAAAATTATTAATATTTGAACGTCTTGACTTTTGCTTTCAGACTTCAAAGACTATTTGTCTCAACATTTACAGACTTTAGATGAAAGCGAACTGGGAATTGTAAGTTAAAACCACATCCTGATGAGATACTTGTTTCAGGAATTACCATCTATGATCCCAAGTGATCCTGCCTTGCACTTGTGTCTCTCAGCTATTAGTATGCAATATGCATCTGCCTGTCAACTGACAATTGTGCCAGCTCAAATGACACTTCCAAGCAGAGATTTCATGTGTCATTCTTCGCTACATAAACTGAACTTTGTAGAGATCAGCAGTCTTCCATAAGATCTCCTGCTCTTTCCTCAGGTTCTACTGTGACAGTAACACCCTTTATAATGTCCCATGGAAATTAACTGCATGATGTTTTCTGCAGCATGTGAGAAACATGTAACCTGAAGCACTGAAAAACCATATGCAACACCGAATGGAATGAGCTCCAAAGTTGCAATAAAATCTTAAAAAAAACTATGAACAGCAACAACAAAGGCTTCCTGAGCATAAAAAGTTATAATATTTCTATAGATATATAAGCTGCAGCTATGTCCCCTACCTAGAAAAATTAAGTTCATCTACTTTTCTTCTGTTTTGTTTCCTGCTCCATAACAGCACTACCTGCCAAATTACTGAGTATTTAGAGATCTACAATAAATCCAGTATCTTCTTTCAATTTGCTAACAGATGTTGAATTATTCCAGAATTAACTGATTCTTTGTGGTTTCTTGTAGCAATTAAATGTGTAGCAGTTCTCTGAAATGTTGAAGGATGTAATTTTTCATTTGCATAATTGTTTATTCTAGTTAGACAGTAGTCTAAAATCAAATCTTACAAAAAGCAGTGCAATAGAAATAAAAGAGTAATAAATAAGTATCTGTACAGATGAAGAGGTACTGGTTAAGCCTATTTATGTACTACCTAAAACTCAAATGAATCTCTAAACAGAGATTGCAGAAGATGAAGTTTTTAAGAGCTTCAATTAGACTTATCTCCAAGTTACATATGCAGTCTCTAGTTTGATAAGTAATGGCAAGGAAGCAGTGAGTTCTTAATGTCTGATTCAGAGAAAAAGAAACCCTAGCTATTCTTCAGAAGATCAAACTATATCTCCTCATGCTTCAGAGTCTTCCAGTCTTTTTTCAACAGCATCTACTTCCTTCACTGGATCCACTGGGCCATGAATTCCTACAGTATCCTCATTGCCTAGAGAGAAAAAAGTTACTGCCTTTCCATAACAATATCTATTTCTGCTGAAAAAAAACTTACTTTGAATGTTATTAGATTCCTTTTACTATCTTTCAGACTTTAAGCTCTACAGGAAAGGAAGAGTTCCTGGAAATTCAATAATTGAATTAATAAAAAATAGAAATGGGGCTTATAAAATTGCAGACTTTGTATTTAACCAGACATACTATTACTTTTGATAAAATAAGTAAACAGTGCTAGTCCTGGGCTACCAGAATATTCTGTTGGTTTCTACAGTTCCAAAATAGCCTTGAAACTGAGCTGAACTGGACATTTGCAGTTTGGCCTCAGGACAGAGGTAACCTTCCACAGCAAAGAGTCCTCATAGCAGATATCATAGACTGTTGGAAAATCTGATCTGCAGAAAAAAGCACGCTGGCAGCTTACCCTCCTGCTGTGCTGATCCTCAGTCCTTTCACATGTTCAGTTTGTCGGCACAGGATCTAAATAGAGTTTTAATATGCAATAGTTGACATAACAGTCAAGATGAATGTACCATGGGGGTCATTTAGAATTTTTGCTCTATCTTTTTTTTAGGCTTTCCTCTTCTCTCACTTAAGAACAAAGCAAATCCTTCCTGAAGGGACCACATGAGCAATATACTTCCCCGTGCACAAACACAACATTACTTTACATTGCCAAAGTATTGTTCAAATACCAGCCAGGTAAACTTTACTACTGGCATAAATGCCAGTTTAAACTTCAAAATAAACACTAAAAATAAAGATCTTTTGTCCATCTTCCTCTGATATTCTGTCTCTAGCAAACCTCTTCATATCACATTGTAAAACATTTGGAATATGCTAGAATGTAGGGTTTTTTATGAAGCATCAAATGAAAAATACCACCTACCCCAGCTTTAATTGCATCCCCTTTATTGCAGGGTACTGTATTTCTGAAATTAGCCATCATCCTAATTCAATGTAGCTAAGACATTTAAGACTATACCATGTCCTCTACAGTAATTAGAATGATCTAACGATGTTGATAAGCTGTACATCTCACTGTTATCTTGCTATAGTGTCCTCTTGTGCTGTTTAATTTGCATTCACAATCTCTTGTTCAGACAAATTATCTTCGCTGTTGAAAGTTCTTTGACTAGCTAATATAATACCTACAATAACAATTGATCTGGAAGTTGAAAATTCATGCAAACTTTTTGTAATTACATCTTTCCTTTTTTTTTTTTTTTTTTTATAAGCCCACCAGCTCTTATACTGTAACAAAAATCATTACTTGTTACTCACTGTAGCATATCTAATTTTAGATTACAAACTGCTTGGGGCAAGTGTCATGTCTCTTATGTGTTGTGCAAACAGGATGGTGAACATTGCATAACCTAAACAACAACAACATGGGACTGGATCATACCCTTAAGTCATATGCACAGACAGCCTTCTTTACAGAGACTGTCTTGTTTCCCAGTCTGGGAGAAAGGGATATTCCAGCTGGTTCCTCGGTCTTGCCCTATAACAATGAAACGCTACTTGAGATCACAAAAGAATTAGCTGTAGGGTTGAATGAAAAGTGGCCAGATGAAAGAAAGGAGTTCAAAAGGATAGATAATCTATTTTAATAGCTAAAAGCAGTTTATCAATAAATTCTATTCTAAAGGGAAGCCCTGAGCAATAGTCATTAAGCCACAAAACTGTAGCTTAGAACAGTTATCATTATTTATTTTCTAATTATAATAATAAAAGGAAGAGATTATATTTGACTATGTTAGGATTAGTTATCTATTTCAATGGATTCACTCCAGATTTATGTTGGAGTAAATGAGAGCAAAAATTGCTCTAATTCATTCTCCCGAATTTCTATCATAGTCACTTGGAATAGTTTCTGTCTTGCCCTCTAACTATTTTAAAGACATCACAATATAAAGTTTTCTTTTCTGCCGGCCTGCCAAAATCTTGAAATTTTAAACAAGATCCTCTTATTTAATAACAAGAGCATACATTTTAACACTTATCTGAAGGCAACTGCAAACATTCTCACTAACGACAAATCTTCCAATCAAATTGTCAGAGCATATCCAGTCACTCAAGAAACAAATATCATCAGAGGTTTTCAGCCTTATGTCTACAAGTTATTTGATCTGTCCAAGCCTCCCTTAACGCTATTTCTTGCACAATCCAAGTAAAAAAGATACTTGAGCATTTCAATTAAACCAGAGTTAAGAGAAATGAAAAGAGCTCTAATCACTTAACAAAGCAGTAATAATTTTCCTGTAGATAACTCTTATTCAAAATCATCCCGGAAATAAAAATAATTTTGCAAGAAGACAACTACATTTTCATTTTCTTTCTGTGAGCCTTGAAAAAAAAAATTATCAATGTAAAAAAGAAAGATATATTAAAAAATCTTAAATAATAGACTATTTTTATATTACATCTTGAAATTTTGAGTAGGAAACAGAAAACTTAAATGCATTTCTTCTCATTCTAAATGATAGTTTCAAAATTATTATTATTTAGCTGTCAAATGTCGCCTTATGTTTCAAACTTCAAAGAGCAGGACTTAGACCTGCCACTTTTATTAATCTTCATTACATAGCTTCTGGACAGAACTGCGTCTTACAATCTTGGTAATCAAGGTTTTCAGTATCATAAAGGTAATTTATATTCATTTCAAACTATTTTATCTTCAAACCAGTGACCTTTCCATCCACTATTTACCACTAGGCTAGAGCAGCATTTTCAGTATTTTGATGTTTTATCAATTATTTGGAGGTTCTGCTTTAGTTTTGGATATCTACAGGCTCTCAAATTACTGCAAAGTGCTTGCAATATATTAGTAGAAATTGGCATAAGCAACAAATATTTATTTCATGTATCTTATATGAATTAACCTGTAAGGATAAAAATAGTAAATCTAAAGTCATCTTTGAAAATATGCACTCCTTTATATACAGTTTTTTAAACTTTTCTGAGATTATGCTCAGGTGCAGTGTTGAATTAGTGTCTGTCCTAGTTCAGCAGGAAGGACCAGTTATCACTGTGTGTGGGGTGATTAAAGCTATGTATTCTACACCCTCTATTCATTCCCCAAGAACAATGGACCATTCACAGCAGTTGCTCAGGAAGTTGTTAGCAGCCTCACACCCAGCCTGAGGGGGTGTGGCTGCTAATGGGCCATCAACGGTTCAACCATACCCATGATGCACAGAGTTAATCACCCATTGTGTGAGTCCCCACCCTAGGGAAGGGACTGGGTGCTCCCTGAGGGTACATAAATGGGGCTCAGAAGATGTCAGGGGCAGCTTGTTGGATTCAGAGGAGCAGCAGGACCTCGACAGCAGGAAACCACTACTCTTGATCAGAATACGACCATCAGTCTTGACTAGACCACAGCTATCATCTGCATCAACAGCTCAGAGAGCCCAGCCGGCTGGGCGCGACAGCGCCACCTGCTGTCTGTGGATATAATCACATTTCCCTTTTTTGGGAAGTAACCAAGAGGACCTTTTATACTGTTTTGCCTTGTCATTTGGGGGTGGAAGGGTTTGTTGCAGACTGTTGTTGTATATATACATATATATATATATATATATGTGTGTTGTGGTTAAGAACTGTTATTTTTTCCTTTACATATATTTTTCCTAATTAAAGTTCTGTTCTCTAAATTTAAAGGAGAGGGATTATTTATTGGCCAACATAGATATCTTAGTTCTCCTTTGAACTAAGACAGTGTCCAAAGTTTCCAAATGATAATTCCAAACTCTCAGATATCCTCAGAAAAATAGAGAAGGACAAAAAGGTAGAGAAGAACTGAACAATATTTGACAATATTAAATTGCCAACAATATTTATAATAGTGTATTTTCACTTTACATTCAAAACACAGAGATATAATTTTAAAAAGTTATGTAATAAACTGGAGACTTTGACTGATTTTAAAATAGAGTTTAAAAGTACTATAGGAAAAAAATAAGTTTTACTGGCAATCTTCAATTTTATGCTTCAAAATTGTTGTCTCATTGTTTAATCTAATGGATATTTTAGCCAGAATTTTCATAAAGCATCTTTATTCTTAATATTAGGAAGAGGGTTTGTAATCTTCTGATATATAAATAGGTATTAGCTTCCATCTTTGATGAGTTAGAGTGAAAGATTAATAGGTCTTCTATTCCGTGAATTAACTTTTAATCACAGTGTTTGTATCAAGTATTGTATTACATATTAATTACATTATTTTGATGCATGTTGCAACAGATAAAAAAAGAGCTATTTCATTTTTATGGATATTTTACTATGTTAGAGTAGATATCCTGAATATCAACCTACATTTATGTAACTTTTTCAGTTAGAAGCTTTACAAGATGTGATGGACATGAAAGAATCACATGATAAATTATGAGAAACAGAAGAAGCATTAAATCAGTTGCTCTTGTTCAACAATCAGTTATTGTGACTCCAAATCATTTGTCAACAGTGACTGAAAATAGCCCATTTCAGTATGATTTCTCTGGTAAGATGCAGACAAATGCAATCTATTCTATCTCATTAGGTTTTCCTTCTCGAAAAAAAATTAAAATTACATCACCACTGCCCTATGTGTCCATTTTTATGGACACAGTAGATTAAAAGGATCTAACAAAAGTATCAGTAAGGCTTTGGCACATTCTTCACAGATGAAATAGAATAATACAAAACTGAAGTAATTATGGTGACTAAACCAAATTAGGAATCAATAAGTATCATCCTGTACTGCATTTTATAGGAGGATACCTTCCAGATATGCCATACACCTATGTTTTATGAGTTGCACTAAATTGTTCTGAAGATCTTGCCTCTAGGCCATTATGTATGTTTACAGTAATGATGTGCATTGTCGAGTACCCAGCAGAGGCTTAAATCAGCTGATTTTACTTTCTGTGCGAATGCCTACTAGTGATAAAAGGATGTTTGCCTTTTCTGTTTTGAATTACTCTGTAAGAAGCCAGAGAGCTCACTGTTAAGCCACTACAGATTTCCTTTCTGTCTTTGGACCTGCTCATACAGAGTGGCATTCCCATTTCATATCTCAGATAGTACTGATTTTTCTTATTTCTAGAAAACCTTTATTCTGCTCATTTGTGAATAGTTGCTTTCTTTTCCCATAAGGCTTTTTAATATTTGTCTGAGTTTTTTTACGTACTTTATTAAAAACACATGATTGAAAAGAGACTCCTTTAATAGATATGCAAATTGATGCTGTACAACATTTTAGCACTTTATTGAGTCCCTTGAAGTAGTAAAAGTTCAATGCAGACTGTAGCTGTCAGTTCAGCTAAATGCTTCTGTTTTCGATGTGCAGTGAAAAAGAACCCTTTTCTTCTCTTTTCCTTGTTTTTTTTCCTTGTTTTTCTACTTACAATATTATCAACTAGTTTCTTATTCACAGATACAACCCTACATGACTTTCAGCAATGATAGCTGTCAACAAGGTGATAGGAGTAGGGAACATGTCACAAAGGTGTAGTGAGAATAGTCACACAGCATAGATCCATGAGCAAGAAAACTCAGAGGTAATGAAAAGATGGGATTTATGCCTTCTTGTTGTGACTAAACTTGTCATCCAAAGTTTACCAAACCATCATTTTACAATCACTCTAACTCTCAAACTTTTCACATTATGATAGTGATTTGAAAGATTTTCATTGCTCAAAGGGTACAGTGTTCTCTATAGAGGAAAAACAAAAAACAATCACAGGACTCTATTTTAGACGTCCCCAGGAACAATAGTCACTAAAAAGTGGAAGACCCACACGTTACAAGAGACTTCCTCGTGATGAAATACAGTCTTAGCAGTAGAAGGGACTGGGCAACCTGTATCCCATAAGCTAAATGCAGTCTTAAATTTTACTCAATCACATTAGCAACGCACGTGTTAAACTCACATCCTTAAAGTTTTGGATTATATTATTATTATTATCATCATCATCATTATTATTATTACTTTTGGTGGGTTTTTTTATTGTCATTTATTTTTTTTTTATGTAGGCCAATAAATGAGTTTTGAAGTAAAATTTGACCCTCAGAATAAAGAACAGTTTCCCATCTATGTACTTCATCTTACTCCTTTCTCCGTTAAACCACCTTTTCCTTTTCTGCTTTCTTTCTTATGTTGGTATGACAAGAGATATTACAATCAGTTCAATGTGCCTTTAGAATTAGCCATGAAGTATGAATTTTTTGCCCCTAGCTCATTTATGACCTACTGAAAAGGAAAGCAAATTCATTCTTAGGCAAAATGGTATAATCGATATTTCTTTGAATTGTGATAGAAATATAATTGGTTCAGGTTCTTATAAAATAAGAATAAAGCAGAAATATTGTTTTGAAATATTGCAGAACCAGAGCTTATTCCTGTAAAGATTATTTCTAGAGGACGTATCTTGTTTCATTTTTTATAAGATTCAGGGATTCACAAACTGACGGGCAAAACCAGTGTCATTTAAGAAATTATGGAATAATAAAATAAATACTAGTAGGGATAGTAATGGAAGACTAAAAAAACCAGTCTTCTTTGGAAACCAGAAGCACGATTCTTAGCCTCTGTGAAATACAGCAACCTATTTAACCTGTGGAGTGTTATACCTGGATGTCACTCAAAATTTAGCTCTGCTATGCTTGAAGTACAGATGTAGTAAAAGCACATTGTTGCTAATGCATCACTTACATTTAGTGAAATATTTCTTGATAGGCAGGAAGATGAATTAGAACCTTTAGACTGTACTAAAATGTACAGGAAAAAAGAAGCAATGTATTACTTGCATATAATTTTTAAAACATTACTGCTAAAGCAGAGGCCAAATTGCAGCAGTGTAAATGAGAACAGAATTATTTTTAAGTCTTCAAAGAACTGCAATACACGTATTTTTCTGAAAGAATATTATCAAAAGTACTTGAGGCAGCATTTCACATGTAAGTAACCTACATGCAGCATATGTACATAATCAGCAAGAAAAGCTTTTAGTCTTTTAGTCTTTTAAGACTCCCGTAAGTGACTTCTAAAAACAAATGACTGGTATGAAAGTTCCATTAAATTTTCTGAGGGCTGGATACAGAATTTAATAATTTTACATTTCTTTTGAGTAGGTACATTAGAAGCATAGAGCTAAAGTAGAATTTGGGTCATACAACATCATTCTAAGAAAATGTTGGATGACTTTAGTATTTCAATGTCCAAATGAAAAACAAGACTAGCATGTGTTATAGTCATATTCCATACAACTTATAGAAAATAATATTTATGGATATTTTCTATGTGTTTGTCAAAGTACTATTCTGTTTAGTTATGTTTGAAGAATAGTGTGGAATCTGCATCCAAAAGCTAGACAAATGCCGTATTTGCTGCACAAGTGAATACAACTAGATTACAGCTAATTTGACTTTTACATATAACCTCTAGAAATCCCAATAAATGCATTTTCTCTTCACAATATCTAAATCAGACCATTATTGCTTTCAAGTAAACTGTGGTTTCCCCCTCTTTCCTCTCTCTTCCCCCACCAATTACATCACTGTGTATAAATTCATCCTTTTTTTTTAGCATTTCAATAATTTTTTTATTCTTTTTTTCTGACAAGACTTCATAGTTGTATCTGAGTCCTACCACCTAAATTTGAGTGAACAGATAACTGGAACTCATCTAACTCTGTAAATGATCTATTCCTTAGGTACGTCCCTGATTAGTTATAATGTTGCTTGGGTGTCTGATTTTGTCAATGCACTGTGGAATTACTCATTCTGGTACTGTGGATTTAGTGTTCTGTTGCAGTTCACATTTATGAGGATAGTTGTCTGAATTCCATGTCAGATCATGTCAGGAGTACACAACTATTGTGATATTAGTGTTACTTTTTTTGCAGAGTGATCAAGGTCATGACTGTTGTCTTCTCAGCAGTTTGAAGCCTTAAGTTTATGGCAGCCTCAGAATAGATGGTTCTAAGTCCCATTTCCCAACACCACCACCACCCTCCATCCCCTATTTTCCCATTTCCCCACAAAGTATTCTTTCAGTTTATAAAAGCATGTTTATCAGCAACTAACCGAGTCTGGAAACAGTGCACATTGTGCTGTCATCCTTGGGAGCCAGGTCTGGATCAGAAAATGCTATGCTGGTGAAGATGTCCAAGAGGCCCTGTCTACCAGTCTGTGTTAAAGTTTTGTCCTCTGTTTAACTCCTCCATTTCACACATGCAAAACCTTCATAAATTCATTTATATGCCCCAAAGATTAAACAGGAATCCTAGTAAAACCTAAGATAATAGCATTTATATATCCTTATAACTTCTGCTTGTTTGACTGAATACACTTCCTCACTCAGTGGGCCATGAACTAAAAATCAGTGAGGGAACACCTCAACTTTAATTGTTTTGGGGTTTTATCCCCCAAAATTTATTTATGAGAAGCACATTTATTTCCAAATTTAGCCAGAAATCAGAACAGCAAAAGAAAAGCATTCTTTAATACTTTTTGTCATTCAGTTGTTTCATGGACTATTCCTTTCTGTTAAATTATACAAATAAATAATAGGATATAGGAACATGTTCTGCATATTGCTAATCTTGCTGTGTATTTTCCACACAGATGATATTCCAAAATAAGATGGAGGGTTGCTTTCTGTCTTGGATTCTGAATGAGTTAATTGCTTAAGATGTTCTTGATCCATATTGTTTTCTCAGAAGTAAGCATTGATCCTGGCCCAAGATTTATGAAAGAACACAAAGAATTACTTTCATGGTGTTTAATCCATGTGCATCTGTGGTATGTACAAGCAGTGTACAGTCTTCATGTGCATATGAAGACACTGTTCTTATTTGGTTTTCTACTTCACTGCTGCATAAAAAATTCTGTGCTGGCATGATTCAGAGGTATGAACATATCTTCTGGAGAAGTCACAACATATAAGACCTCTGAACTGTTAGTACATGGTTGTGACTCTGCAGTTATGTTACAGATCTGAATTTTCCTCAACATTTATAGCACTATTCATTATTTCCATTCCTAAATAAAAATTCCTTTAATTTTCATCTATTTTGATTATTTGTTTGATTCTAGCTTTTGACTCTCACAATCAATTCCTTTATTCTTTGATATGCCATTCAATCCTGGAATTAGGGTTTTGACTCTACAGAAATTTTAAAATTTGGCATTTTTATTTCATTTTGAATCAGAATTAAGAATGCAAAAGGTGAATTTTTGACAAAAAAAATGTTTTGAGAAAAACTTGTTTCAGAGTAGGCAGGATGTGTATTTTCCATCATTTGTAGGTTAGCAATCTGAATCTGTCCAACTAGCTCAGGAAACTGGGACAATGCCTGTTTTCTGGGCAGAGATCCAGAAAAAACAGATAGTCAGCCAAGAAACGGTCTGTCCAAGAAACTGCACAGCCTAGGTTATCCATGGAGCCATGGAATTCCTGTATACTACCAGTTGTACTATAACTTAGCCAGAGCTCCCAGGCACTTGGGCAGCCCACACCCAAACAGGTGTGATTTCAAGGAGCCAAGGAAACCACATGTCAGTCATTTGACTGGTATGTGAGTTGACAGAAAAATAAACATTCGTGCAAGCCTTCCAACCTACCCATCTGCTTTGTTTTTGTTAACTTTCTGTTAAGTTAACAAAGTTGCAAGGTAAGTCTTTAATTCCATCATGCTAATCATTTTCAGAGAAAAACTAGTAGTAGTAGAGTTTTGATCAGTTCTGAATATGCATAATTCAGCAAGTTAAAGAAAGAAATTTTATATAATTTTGCTGATATCCCATTTAAGTCCTACAGCACAAATGATAAGTTGAGGCATGCTGAAATGCAGCCAGAATACAGCACCCTCCATAAATTCCCACTCAGAATAGTGACTTGTAGGGATGTTTCTAAATTGGCATGACATATAGTATCCTAAAATTATAAATTACCTATAACTCTTTAATAGCCTCACAAACAGAAGCATAAAGGTAATTAAGAAACAGCTGAAGTGACTGGACCTGTGGCTCAAGAAAGTACTTAGACTTATCCTTAGAACCAACACAAGGCAATCACTAAAGTATTCTAAAGCAATATACAAAGTACAAATAAAATTTCCTAAATGCACCTTAAATTACCTTTCAATTATATACTAGGAAAAAATTATTTCTGGTTGTTTTTTGCTCCTCCCCACAGTTTACAAGATAATCAGTGGATAAATACTTTCTGTGGTGTTACTCCTTTGGATTGTTTCATCCTCCTTATTTTGACACATGTAGGGCATGCAATTATTCAGAAAGGTCATTTTCCACACAAGAAAAGGACAGTGACCGTAAGGCAGCATTTAGGCTGCCTAACACCATGACAATTTAATCAGTGAGAAAACCCCAATGTCAAGAATCATCTTATTTCTGCATTGACAGACTGACTTCTCATCAGTTGCTTGTAAAACTGACTAAAAACAGGTCAGAAAACCAGCACCAAAACACTATAAATCCTCTAATGTATTAGGTATAAAGGTGGAGACAGTCTCATTTTTAAATGTTCATTTAATAATTAGCATGAAGAGCAAAGTATCATTCCCAGAGTAACAGCTGACATGCATTTATGGTTTATGCCCAGCAAAACTAGTCTCTGTCCTTCTTAATTTCCAACTTCTAAAAATAACGATCTCTTCTCTTTCTCAGTAAATTGCAACAGCCAGGTCAACAGAAAGAATTTACCTGAGGTTTAGCTGCCTAAATGACACACTATAAACACAAAAATCACAAACTGAAATCCTAAAAAACTCTATAATGTTGCCCCATAGTTACGGAAGATTTTGTAATGAATGGCATGCAGGCATGCCTGAAATGTTTGTAAAATACTAAAAAGCTTAACTTTCAAATTTGATCATGAATCACAAATTAGATCCCTGTGTTTCTCCCTCACTGGGCTCAGTCTGATAAAGATGCCTTGGGCTATAGGTAGTATATAAAGTAGATTGAGCTCAGTATCTACTGGAGGGTATAAGGATACTATTCCATTATTCTCTTGAGCTAGACATTACTGGACCTCATGCATGCTTAGTGATACCTATGCCCATGGGGCTACAGCATTGTAAAAGTATGGAGGAAGACAACACCAGCTTCACTGCATAGTGTAGTTTTACATCAGCTTGTGACAAATGTAAAACACATGTTGATTCTCCTAAGAGAATTGTGCCTACATCTCTAATGTGGGATCAAATAGTCATGTCATCTAGCTCTTTATGAGGGTATATTTATGCTAAAATGCAAAACCTAATAAGACATCAATGGAGGGAGACATTTAGAAGGGCAAGATTCCAAGACATTTTCCACTGACTGTTAATTGACTTTTTTAATAGATCTTTCAAAATTAAATGAATTAATCTAAAATGATTCTTGGATAACATGAATCAGATAGCTTCGTTGACACAAATGAACTGTGCTGATATGCTCTGATTTCTGCATACTTTTGATGTGCCGTGAGCTTTTAATTAACAAAAGCACTGTTTTTTGTTTGCACTGATTTATTTTTTTTTCATTCTCTTAATATATTTTTTAATTATCTTATTTTCATTCTAGAAAAATAGGTCATAGATTTTATCTCCACCCTGAAGGTGCTTCACTTTTACCATTTAATAGTGGACTTGGTGGTAATGCTAGGTTGACTATGAACTTGATGATCTCAAAGGTCTTTTCCAACCTCAATTATTCTATGATTCCATGGTTTGAATTACAGACCTTTCAGTGAGCAGCAATGCTCAGGCAGGGTTTGGGTTTTGTATAATTCTTGTGTATGAGCCACACCTGCTCTTTCTTGAGGACAGCAGGGCGAGGCAGTTCTTAATTCAGCTTATGCAAGTGCTCAAACTTATCACTTGCCATAGTCAGATTTATCACAAGTACAGGAAAGAAATACATACAGCTTTGTGTTTTCTTCTCTCTACAAGAACCCTACCACAGATGTGTCACGTTCCACAGGAAAAAAGGGGCAAGCCACTCCAGGTAAGGGTGAAGCAGGAATGGCCAATTTATTGGGGGGAGCATCAGACTTATATAAGGTAGTGATGGGGGGGGTTCTAGAACTAGGGAGGAGTTAAGGACAGAGTTAGAGCAGAGCACGACACATAAGGAAGAAGGGGGTGGCAACTGCGACAAACGGGATAAAACAGGCAGGGTAAACCTTATAAGGGAGTGGTGCAGTGCACCAAAGCTCAACCAATAGGGAAGCTGGGGTGAAACAACCAATAGAAACAATAGAAATGTAATTATGACTATTTTAATACAACCAATATCTATCTGCTCTATTAGAACAGTAAAAAACTTTTTGAAAACATCAGGCTATGGTCCATTTAGTCTTTTTCTCCTTCCGAGAGCAGGTCTTCTCGGGTTCTTCTCTCCTCATATCCCATTCCTTTTTTGAGGTTTGTTTCTTCTATTCAGCATAATTTGCTGGAGGTTTCCCCACACAGATGTATCTTTTGCATGCTCTGTGGATTGCTTCTAAGTGGATTTAACCTTCAGGGAATGGTAGTACAGGAAGACTAAAACTGCAGTTCACGAACTCACTCAAGTTGTAAAACTAAGTTGCTTCTTGCATTGTGGAAAATATACCCAGAATGCGGTCATTTTGCATGTTTGGTCATCCTAAATGCCTATTTCATACAGCTGAATGAAAATATGGCAATATTATTCAAGAAAAACAAAGATGTAAAATTGCATAATATGAAAAAAAAATGTTCTGTGGTATTTGTTTACTTACTAACAGAATCTATTGGTGAGCAGAAAGTCATTGGCTTCTCAAGCCTGACCATTGCAGATGCTGAAAGAAGCATATAGGTAGTCTGAGATTCTGTGGCAGCCCTTTGATGCACAGTATCTCAAACTGGCTTTCCAATAGTGTCTTTCAAAATAAAAATCTCCCTTCCTTCTACTAAAAAAGTGCATTAATTTAATCTAGACCATCCTCATGTTGAAAGGATCACTTGATAAAAGTGATATCTACAAGGATTCTAATATTACTTTTGCATACATAGTAATTAATTTAAATATTTACAAATGTATAGCTGTAGTGACAAAATGAATGTGCAATCCAATATATTGTGCTGACATAATGATGGCTTATGTTAATGAAATTGTACAATTTCAGATGAACTAATAAGTTCTGGTTTTGTTAACAGAGAGAGAGTACGTTGCCTTACACATAGGTATCTGTGTAAATTGGCATGACTGAGTAGAAAAGGAACGTAAATAGGTAGTAAGTCTGAGAAAGGAAATGTTAGGGTTTTTATGTAGGTATTTAAATGATTACTTAGCTTCAGTACTACTTTTTGGTTATGCTATCACTGACCTCTCATGACTTTTGATTGATTTATAAAACCTTACTGTAAAATTAATTAGGACCTGTACATAATATCCTGCCTCCCATTACTCACACAAATAGAATTGGAATAAGTTTATCACTTTTCAATAAGACTTAGAACATGACCCTCTTGAAAACTTTTAACATACTCTGAAAATTAATTTACACTGCTGAAATATCATATATACATTTATTTATATTATCAGTTATTTTGTTTTTCAAAATTAAAATTTATAAGAGCATAAAAATTATTACCATAGAGCATTAAAGAATTAGCAAACATGCTAATCTGGCTAAATATGTAACGTATAATCTGGGTGCCAGAAAAAATTATTTCATTACAGTTACCTGAGAAGGCTTCAGGTTGGGGATTAAAGTCAAATGTTGGCCTTATGCAACATCTTCTATGATGTAACTAACAGGATGACTCAAACTTGCTTAAATTTACAATACCTGTGAAGAAATGGATTGCTGAGAAAGTGATCTACAAAAGCCAGTATGACCACCTAGTGTGCTCATTAGTAATATTATCAAAGCAATCAGATATTACTTTCTTCATCACAATTTATGAAACTATTCTTACATAGGATTCCCTGACATGGAATTTGGCATCTTGACAAGACCCAAAAGAACCCAAAAGTGGACTTAGGTGAATGAGGTGTAATGGTGTGTGACATGATCCATCCCAGTCTTTAACTGATGTTGAAAAACCTCTGTCACCAATCCGTACTTGTCCTAAATTCCATAGGTACCTCATTGCTTAACTTCAAAAGGTGTCAGGGCACACAGCTGTACGTCTGTATCCTAAAGTGTCACTTCTTAGTTTTGATGTGCTAAATGCCTCAGCACTTCTTGCCTGACTTGGATCTAGAAATGAGGCCACAAGAGTACTGTGGAAGTCTTGTTGTCAGTGCAAGGAATAAGCACACAGTCAGACTGCTTGTGATGCACAGGTGAAGAAACCATCTGCTTTTCCTGAATTAGCTTAAATTAGTTTGGGTAGGGGAGCCTCATGCATATTCACAAATATCCTATTTTCCAGTTAGAGCATTTCCAAAGTGACAAAGAAAGGGGCTTAAATACTTGAATATGTAAAGAAAATGTAAAACAAAGTTTTCATCGTATGATGTGTGTTATAATTAGTAATCTGTGAAATAACAGCAGTACAAAAAGGTCCTTGCCCAACTACTTTTCCTTTGCAAAGGGAAAGAGAGAAGGGAAAGTGCTTTAAAAAAATCATTCCTATTGGCTAGGAAAAAATAGGGGAGATGGTCCTAAAGAACTGATGGTAAGCTGCTAAAAACAGGAGATGAAAAAAAAAATCTATGAAGCTTCACCAACATAAAGTTTTAGCTGGGAAGCATACGTTAATTTACAGAATTCAGAAACAGAAGTAAAAGATTATAAATTTAAATAAGATCTGAATGTTGTAGCTCAGTGTCTAAAAACAACCTATTGACTTTTATCTCTTCTAGATTTAAGCTTGACTTTTCATTACTCCACTTCTGAAGAAAAAACAAAAAAAAAAGTCACCATGTTTCTAGGGAAAAAAAAATTAAGACACATTACGAAAGATAAAATAGATAAAATATGAGCAATAGCATTACATTCACAATCAGCTGAATTATTTTCCTTAGGTCTTTCCAGAATAACTCTAAGGCAGCTGAACCTCAGTGTTTTGTTAATACGTTATACTCTAAAGAAATTATCTGGCCTACAGTTTGGATGGTCACATCTGCTTCCTCAGCCTGCACACAAACACAGTTTGACAAGAAATTTTTGGTAAAGAAACTTGAGAAAGGAACTTTATGCTAATTTTATTAAAAACAGGTCACTAGCAGTTTTAATGAGAATTAAAGGTTTTTTGACTTTAGCAAGAACCTTGAAAATTGTATACCATTGTAAACTTTCATTTTTAAAGTTTAAACAACATCAAATTAATTTCAGTATTATTTTCAACTGTTACTGGTTTTATACACAGAACTAAGCTCTACGCATGTTAGAGCACATGGGTAGTGTGTTCTAGGTAAGCCTGTGTGAGCAGCGGGTTGGACACAGTGACCTCCAGATGTCCCTTCCAATGTCAATCACTGTCATATCTAGGACTTTGCCTCTGGAGACAAGGGGTATATCCTCCCTTGACAGCCATCAGAGGAGACAAATAGCACTCTGTTAACACTTAAGAGGTCACCAGCGCTCCACCACCTGCATTACTGGGCTGCCCATTGCCAGGTGCTTGTGCGCAGAGTCACCTCTTTCTCATCAGAGGACCTGATAAGCCTGAGCTTTAAACCTCCCTGCAAGGCCAGAAGATATCTTGCAAAGCAGGCTTTCTCTCTTTGGGACACTTGTCTCCCTGGCTGGATGCAAAATGGTGGGTGGGTTCTGGGAAGTGTGTGAAGTCAGGGAGTAATTGAGACCCTCCCCAAGGTGGCTCTCCTTCCATTTTGTCCAGGACTTCTGCTGGCTCACATGTAGGACATGCAGTCTCCAGCAGAATCATGGTTTTGGTTCTCAGTCTTTGGCTTGGTGAAGAACAGCAGTTCCTGGCACTGAGCAAAGGCAGCTTCTTCCAATGTTCTTCTCCTGTCTGCCCAGCTGTGAATAGCTTTGGGTCCCACACAAGTGCTGTCCAGGGGCTCTCCCAGAGCTATGTGTGCAAGGAGTGTATTGAGGCCATCCAGCACTAAAGTCTCCTGGTGACTTCCTGGTGTCCTTTAGGCACCCTGTGTTAAACCAGGTCACTGGGAGACATTGTGGGCACTCAAGGGGGTCTTGGGCACTCCAGGTGTCTTACCCAATCCAACTTAAGCACTGGGGAAGTGTGAAGAGGAGCCAGGCTTTCCCTTCTGCTCTCCCTCCCTCCTGCCAATGGCTGTGGCTGGCAGGCAAGAGGGGTCTTTGCTCTTCTGGCTACATGCTTCCTGGGTCACAAAACCTATTGCAGGTCCTTTTGTTAATCCATACGCTTTGGCTTAATCTCTCTCAGGAAAGCAAAACTCCAAACCTCAAGCATCTTGGATTTTCAGTAGCAATCCAGAATGAGATTGACTTTAAAGCAAAGCACAATTTTCAAAAAAGCTATGCAGGAATGGGAGTTCAGAAGAAGTGCTTCAGAGCGTATTTTGAAGGCGAAGCCTAGACAGACTGTTTCCAGAAAGAAGGCAGTGGAAAATCAACAGTATCTAACTTTGGCTAGTCTCACCATCATGAGAAGTCACACACAAATGCAGAGGTACAGATATCCCTGAACAAAAATGCTTGTAATGACTTAAAAAAGGATCAATCCATAAAGTATATAAAATTATATTTTCCTTATAAGCCATTGTAAAAGGATATAAACATGCAGGCACTGACACAGAAAATAAGCTGAAAGCAACAAGGCACATTTCTCTTTGGTTTGTTCCTACAAGGCTTCCCAAAACATGGAGAGTTGCTCAGCATTGACACTAACCTGGCTGCCCCTTGTGAGTAAAGTCTGAAGTGAGCTGTCCCTATGGTTTGCTCTGGTCCAAAAATAGCCCAGCTCCTTCAGTCTCAGAGCCAGACATGTACCAATGCATCTCTGTGGAAGGGTTCCTGGTGCAAAGCGACCAGACAAGGACCACATCCTGCATTTGATGCAGGCATACATTGCATCTTCAGAGCATGGAGGTGGCTTTTCAGTGGAAAGGTGCCCAGGGGAGGGCCCAGGGCAGATTTTGCAGCAAGGCTGCTACTTGCATGTTGAGAAGATGAAGCCAGGTTCTCCACAGCAGTGCATGTTGGAAGCATGACAGGCAGTGCATCTCTCCTCAAACAAGACAAGTTCACACTAGAGAGAAACAGCAATGATTTTCCCCATGGAGATAGTCCAGAGAGGAGCAGAGTGTTCAGAGAGTCTGTGCTGTCTGCATACCTGGGGCCTCTCAGGACCATATAGAAACCCCTGAACCACATTGTCACACCTTCTGGATGATGTTGCTTTAAGCTGAATGCTTCTGGTTCTGGAATGCCTGGACTGGGGACATCCTGGAATCCTGTCCAAACTGAATTTTCTCATGAGCCCATGACTTTCCATGCTGCTTCCTCCCCCATCCAGACAGACCCATCTTATTCTCCCATCTTTGGATCTTCCCCCAGACATCCTAAGGTGAGTCTCACACATTTCCACAGTCGCCTGAACAATATCCTCTTGTAATGTTCGAACACTCTTAAGTGCTCTTTCCTTTCATCCTGCAACTGCTTCTCCAGTGGTGGAGACACTGACCCCCTTCAGCCTGCAAGGACCTTGTGCAGCGTTTCTGTGCCTGACACAGCTCAGTTCTGCAAAGAACTAAATGGTGGACAGTTCAGCAAAGGAAAGTGCAAAGGCCTGCGCCTGGGGAAAGCAGATTTGCAAAATTCACTTGGCAGGAGTAAACAACAGGCAGCAAGTTGAACCCGTGCCAGCACTGTGCCCTTGTGGCAAAGAAAGCCACCACTATTCCGGGCTGCATAAGCAGAAGTCCTGAAAGCAGGTCAAGGGAAATGATCTTTCCCTTCTCAACAGTGCTAAGGCCACCATTGGAGTACAGTGTTCATTTCTGGGCTGCAAGAGTACCAGTAGAAATAGAATTGATACTCCAGGAAAGAAACACATAGATGATGAAGGAGTTGGAACTTCTCCCATACGAGGAAAGGCTGAGCAAGCTGGAACTGTTTAGACTAGAGAAGAGAAGGCTCAGGACAGATCTCATCAATGTGTACAAATACTTGATGGGAATCTGTAAAGAAGATAGAGACAGACTCTTCCAAGAGGCATCTCTTGATGACAGGACCTGAGGCAGTGAGCACAAACCAAAACACAGGAGGTTCATGCTTAACAGAAGAAAAACTTTTTCATGGTGATAAGTGACCAAGCACTGGCATAACTTTCCTAGAGATGTTGTAGAGCTTGGAGATACTAAGATGTTCTCTGGACATGGTCCTGGGCAACTGGTTATGTGTAGCCCTGTTTGAACAAAGAGCCACCTCCAGAGAATTCTTTGAACCTCAACCATTCTGTGATTTAGTGGACTGTTTTATTTTAGATTAATTCAGTAGTCTGACTTTTTTTTTTCCTACTTTACTTGACTATTATTAATGAACCATAACCTGTTTACCTGATTATTTTTGCTTCACTTCCATTAAGATCACTACACACATGCACGAACATACACACTTCCCTGCAGATATGCTGCTAACGATCTTCTGCAATTATGTCTTTTATCAAGATACTTTATAATTTTTTTTAGAAATTTCATAAGAGCACAAGTAGAAAAAGAAATATTTTATGCTTTATTACAGATATGTTTCTACTTTTCCAGATCTTTTCTCATGTGACATGCCCACAAATATTACTATTATACGGCACCCTACTGAAATGATAAAAATTAATGCATGATCTGGTAACTAAATATACACAGCATATATGCAGACTTCACACCTTTGGTTTTCCCCAGATGTATCATCAGACTGAGGTGTTTTAGAGAATACAGAGAAGATCAACAAATCACAGGTGTTTTCCTTTCTCCTTCTGTTGGTTTACAAATCCAGCTTTAAACACTGTGCTTAGCATGTAAATAAGACATTGAGTGGAGTGTATATTTTAAATTTCCTTTCTATTTTCTGTTCAAATGCAAAAATTGTCCTTTTGCTGGGTGTTTCAAACCTTTGCTTATAAGATTGTACTTTAATATTTATACTGGGGAAAAGGCAAATTTGTTGATTTTATTTTTCTTGACTTAAAAAAAAAAAAGGGAAGACAACCAGAATATAAAAGTTCTTGTTCACTTACAAATCCTATTTGTAACATAGCTCATGACCATTTGCATGTTTTGTTTGTATTCCTGTTTGTTTTGTCAGTTCCACATAATTCCAACAAACATAAGCTTGTTTCAGCACTTTGTGAATTCACAGTAAAATTTAATTGCATGTGTCAGTTCATACAAATTTCAGTATGTGCAGGGATTGTAACAAAAGGAGTTGATATAAAAGACAGTGATAGGAAGGTAAGAGAATATATGAAGAATGTGAATGTGAATATTAGCTATAGGCGATCCATGCGAAATTTTGAGCTGCATAATGAATCTGATTTCTCTTTTCTGAGTACTAGAGAGAAACACAGTGAAGGATAAAGAGAGAAGGATATTGAGGTGAGAAGTAAAGAAAGTTCTCACTTAATATTAAAAAGCTTCAAAATCAGCACTGGTATTAGAGAGGGTATAAATATGCAGTAGGGTTTCACCTGTGTAGGAAACTAAATGGTGTGCTTGAAAGAAGGAAAGGAAAAAGCCACAACAATATAGGAGAAAATAAAATATTTAAAATATGACACAGGGAGAAGAAGAATATAACCAACTTTACATGTTCTCTGTGCTATCCTTAATTATTTTCGGGTGTTCATAAAAATAAACAAGATGCATCTCAGAAATATTAAAGATTGGAAAGAGGAAAACATGGAAAGAAGAGAATGAAGAGTAAGGTTTTTTTTTTCTTCTTCAGTCAATTCAGAATCTTCATATGATTCAAATTTCATATAACCTTCATATTTCTTTTGTGTAAAAAAGATGTTGGAAGGCTAATCCATTCTTGATAGACATTTGTCTAATCTGCCTAAAAGTACCTTCAATGACTGAAGTTTGATGGGTTTCTTTTGCAAACTTTCTAGTTCTTCATTACCTTTCCTTCCAAAAATGTTTTTTATTATGTCTTATACTAGACAATGAATCTTTTTTTTTCTTGCAATTTAAGCCCATTACTTCTTTTCTGATACAGAGAGTATATAAACAACTTCTTTGAAATAGTATTTTGTTTTCTTGAAATCTACTAACAGATCCTTCCTAAATCTTCTCTTTATTCTATCTTTTCCTGAAGGTTATAATATCAGGACCTTGAATCAGTATTTCTGCTGGAGTTACCACTCTCGCCAATTGGTATCTACTCATTACAAAGCCTGGTATGGAAAATTTCACATAGTGTGCAAGTATATTTGTGAATACTGAATTTATTAGAAGGATATCTGTATGCATCTTGTAGCCCACAATAAATGCTTTATTGCAATGTCTATTTTTACTTTTCATTTTAATAATACTGTGGTGTTGTTGAAGCAGAATCCTTGAGGTACTTGTTGTATGTTGACCTTGACAACCTCTCTAACTTGGAGACCTCCAGAACTTTTACCTAGACAGTTGTTCCCTAACTTGTACATGTGAAACTTATTGTTTCTGCCTAAGTGAGTATCTTACAGTTGTCCCTACTGAATTATTTCCTATTAATTCAAACCTACTTCAAATCTGTCAAGATTATTTTAAATTCTATTCCTGTTCACTAAGACACTTGCATGCTTTACTGAGCCTGGTATCATATGTATATATTCTCTATTCCAGTATTCAGGCTATTCATACTGAAGATCCATCATGGCATCTTCAAATTACTGAAGCTGTCTTCTCAAGATCAGTAAACAGAACTGCGAAAGAAACATGGCATACAAAGCAAGTGTACCACTGGGAAAAAAGAATACTAGCAGAAAAAGAATCAAAGCAAGCCTATATATGGACTGTGATGCATGGAAAATGTGTCTGGACAGTTCTATCATTAAACAAGATGATCTTAAGTAATAGTGATCCTTTTTGTTTGTTTGTTTTCATAGCTAGTACATCTGTAAAATCATCTTCAGCCATTAGACATCTTCAACAAGCAAAACAACTTTCTTCTTGTCCTGAAGATTTTAGTTTATCTGAGTATATATATAGATTCTTGTATGTATTGCAAAATTATGTAAAAATAAAAAGGGACGTTCAGCAGCTGACATAGACATCTATGTTCCTCTTTACCTAGTGTGATAGATCACGCAATTCTGCTTGTCTTTTGCTAGTTTCAACCTCCATGGCAAATAGACAACAAGATGTTACTTCTAGCTAAAATGACAGCAAGAAGAAGAAATATGGCAGTATTACTTTTCTGTTTTCATTTCCATTCTAATCCACTTCCTTTCCAAATTTCACAATATTAACATAGTTGTAGTAGAGGATGACTGCCATGTCACAAAATAAATAGAAGTCTATGGTGCAGTCAAACATCAGTACTCAAACTCTTCTTTTCCATGTCCACAGCACAGGATGTAGATCCGTGAGTCCCCTCAACTGAAGAATAATTGACCACAGTCTTTAGGTACACTTAATTTTCCTCTCCAAAGAATGATCACGATGACTTATTTCATATTGGCATTATATTGTGATTATATCAATAACAAGTATAGCCACAAGGTATGTTAAAAAATGTGTCCTAATGCTTCTAACTGCATGCTATGTCCTTAGTGCAGCCACTTCATGCTGGCTATTGCTTCTTTTATACAGTCCAGATTTAACAGAAGAAAATTTGAGTAAAAACCATCATCCACATTCATGAATCATTAGTCACCATATTTTCTTTCTATGTATGTTTGACTGTCACGTAACAGCCCTGCTCTAAACCTTATATATTTCGCTGCTTGTGAGCTAATTTAATCTCTGCTTGTAGTAGCAAGAAATTTAGGATACCTTTAGTTTATTTTTGTTTTTAAATTGTGTATTGTAGTTTTCCAAATTAAAAACATACACAAAAATCATGCACATCAAAAAAAAAAAACAACCAAACAAAAATACCTCAGCAAAATAACTGTTAGGATGATGTTGGGCACAATGCAGTGATTGCCATGACATTTTGGTGGTGAAAACTAAAAAAAGTTCAGTGTCAGATTGAAAGGATTACATCCTCATGTCAGTACAGAGGGAGTAAGATAGTATATACTGCACCTAAGTGGATTGTGAAAGATTCAGGTTAGAAAAGATAAGAGACTTTTTTTTCTAATGTAATTTAAGTTAGATAAAATTCAACCATCAGGGGAAAATTCTCACTCTCACTTGCAAACTATGGATAGGCAACTGTTTGAATGAACTTTTTATGTTCATTTATTCTGTCCCTTTGTCTACTAAATATTCTAAAAATTATGTATTTCTACTCTATACATTCTACCTACTCCACGGTGTATTCAATATATCCAATTAATAGAATTTCAATTCTGGTAGAACAAATCTTACACACCAGTAATTATGATTAATGCACATGGGATATAAATTGTAGTCATACCAATGGTAGCAAAGACTATTAAATATATAGGGTATGTAATCACTTTGTTAAGGTTACTTTAAAAATGTTAGCATTTTGACCTGAAAGGACAGAGAATTAACATCTGTTATTTTTGTTTAGTACTTTCTCCAGTTCATGTCTGTATGCACAGCTGTGTATGTGCCAACATGCCTGTGTGCAATGGTGTGTGTATATGCACCCATGTCAGCTTGGCTGAAGTGAAATAGTACCCATTCTTCTTTATAGAAAGAGAATATAAAAAATAATCTAGATCATAATTTCACTGCCTTTCAGTGAAGTATGTATTTGCCATTTACACTTGTTTAATTTTTGAGTTTAAGCATTGTATTTCATTGTGTAAAATAGAAACTAATACAGTAAAGTTCGAAAGTGAGCAAAAGACAGTTATGAAACCTATTTTTCATCCATAAAATGATGATGTTCACAAAAAGCAAGATTCTAATAGTGTTGTCAAATTAGTTCACTTTATAATGAATAAATGGTATTTTTAAGTATATTTGATTCATAATTTGGGAGTTATATAATTTTGCTCAGATACTCTATGCTGCCCAGAACTTAGGTGGACTTAAGTGAATGAGGTGTAATGGTGTGTGACATGATCCATCCCAGTCTTTAACTGATGTTGAAAAACCTCTGTCACCAATCCGTACTTGTCCTAAATTCCATAGGTACCTCATTGCTTAACTTCAAAAGGTGTCAGGGCACACAGCTGTACGTCTGCATCCTAAAGTGTCACTTCTTAGTTTTGATGTGCTAAATGCCTCAGCACTTCTTGCCTGACTTGGATCTAGAAATGAGGCCACAAGAGTACTGTGGAAGTCTTGTTGTCAGTGCAAGGAATAAGCACACAGTCAGACTGCTTGTGATGCACAGGTGAAGAAACCATCTGCTTTTCCTGAATTAGCTTAAATTAGTTTGGGTAGGGGAGCCTCATGCATATTCACAAATATCCTATTTTCCAGTTAGAGCATTTCCAAAGTGACAAAGAAAGGGGCTTAAATACTTGAATATGTAAAGAAAATGTAAAACAAAGTTTTCATGTAGTGCATGTATCTGAGGCTTTTCATTTGCCACAGTTTCATAGAAAAGGATGAAACTTCAGATGAGTGACAGACAGAACCTAAAAAATAGGAGAAAGCAGGTAATATTTCTACTATAGATTTATTCCTACTTAATTGCTCTTCTTATTCCTAGTTCCTTTCCTTTGAAATTGCTATGTCTACTCCTGATTTTTTACTAGATTTTAACACAATATTAGCTTCAGTCATCCTAAAATTTTCTTCAGTCATTAATTTGATTTTGGGGTTTAGCACCTATTTTCGAAACAAAAGTAAATTTTACTACATGTAGCTGTAATTCCAATCTTTATTTTTTGTTAATATAAGAAAATGTTTCCTCCACGTTCTTCCATCCTTGTATTTCTTTGCCATGAAAACTATTGTATGGAAAATATATGAGTACTTTTTTTGACTATGCAGTTTCAGAACCTTTTAAGAAGGTACAATACTTCCCATTTATCTTCTGACTTATTTTACTGTCCTCTATTTGTTTCTGACTTCACATTTTACTGATTGTTTTAATTTTTCTGATTGGCTTCTTTTTCTCATAACACTGTTTTGATGCCCTCTGTATTTTCCTTCGTATGTCCATTTAATCTCAAATAATTAATGAAAATAATCATAGCTCTCTAGACACTGATTTTGGCGTGTAGTCTTATTGTTAGCTGTCAGCTTACAAAATGTAATGCTCCTATGTGGGCAGTTTCAAAAAGTCACAGAATTCAATTATTATTCACTTGCACAGAGCAAGAATGACAATGGCTTAATACTTTCCTATAGTGGATTTTATATTTTGGCATTAGATCACAGTAAGACTGCAGCTTTTCAAAATCTGGCAAAGTAAAGGAGAGTCACCAGATGGAGTCCTCAGGTAACATACTGAAATCAATGTAGTTTATTAATACAGAAGTGTTTGGGTAGGCTGTGTATTAATCTCAAGCTTCAAAAACAAACCAACAATGACTTGCCAGATTTTGGAGTTCACGGTAAAAGAGACCCTGGTAACTGATGAAGTTATTTCACATATTTGCATAGATTTATTTTAAAGGATCTTTGGAAGGCTTATCTACCATGTGCCACTCTATTCCTCTTTCTTTCCAGCCAAATAGATAGAGTTCAGCCTTCCCATTTAAAAGGAGTCCAGGCCGAATAATTATATACTCCAATTGTTCTCCATCTGCTGCTTGCTTGATCTACAAATGCCTTTTCTTGTACCAGGAAGCAAACAGCAGAATCTCAGCTGTTCAGAATTTCCATCTGGGAAACTGCAAGTTGCTATGATCCAGTACTTGGAAGAACAAACTGTTTCTGCATATAGTTAAGTATAGATTGAATCCTATAGAAAGGGCAAATTATTTTAAAAATTAATAGTATCTCATTTACACTGAACTAGTACTAAAGGGTAAGCAGAAAAAAAATAAAGAAGCAGACAAGATGCCTATGACACCTTTTTCTAAGCTAGACCTCTGCAAATAAGAACAGATGCTGTACCCTTGGAATTGTAGAAGATAGCTATATCTATATTGTACCAGGGAACTCCAGGAAACATTTCTTAGGATCAGGTCCACATTTTTCTTGGATCTGTGTGCCTCCAAGCTTTTTATATGGGGGATATTTATTAAAACCACAATTCCTAAATTTAAGAGCTATTAGAAGAACAGAAAAGGTTGCTATGTCTAAGGCTTGGAAAAAAGTCATAGAAATCTGATTTATTTTAAAATGCATATTTGGCATAATACAAACATCTACCAGCATAAATATAACTTCCTTTTTCTTTATGTTGAAAATATATGCAATGACAAAATTATCAAAATTCAAATACTTAAATTTGGTTTTAGAATTTAGTCTTTTACACATTTTTTATTTTTATTTATATTAGAGACTGGGGTTTCCTAGTTGAATTAAATCTTTTTCCCTGAATTAAAAGGAAAAAAAAAGGAATTTTTCAGTCACAACATTGATTTTTTTTTCTCACTAGGCAACAACTTTTCAAAATAAATTATTTTCACAACTAAAATTTAATCTTGTTCAAAATATGTGTTTTAAAATCTGCTAATTTTTCTAATTTATCACTTTAACATGCTATGATGTGGAAGATTTCAATGACTGCTAGGCATACTGGAGTAAACTCTTCTAGTAACATTTTCTGGAAGACAGCAAAATCACACATGTACACATGGAAGGAGGTAAAAAAACATCCCACACCTGATACTTCTCATACAAAGAAAAGGAAAAAACGCAAAAAAAAAAAAAAAGCAATGTGGGAAAATCAGAAAAATAACATATATAATAGATATTAACATCTTTAGTAGATTATATGTTTAATGCCTTTTTTTTTTTGTCACACTTGCATAGACTATGATATTATAAAACTATCACTGTATTGGGCAAAGGTGCCCAGATGCTGGCAGTGGGGGCTGCAGGGTGGCCTCGGTGAGGAGTGGCCAGGGCTGTCCCATGCTGGACACAGACACTTCCAGCCAGCTCCAACTGACTCACTGCAGGAGCTGGCTAGGTGCCACAGTCAATGTAGTGGAGCCTCTAGGAAAACATATTTAAGAAAAGGTAGAAAACACTGAAAAAAATTAAGAGGATGAAAAAAAAAAGTGTGAGAAACTGTCACATGAACATGAAGAAGCACCTGAGAGATTTTGCTGGAAGGTACATCAAGGAATAGACAGAGAGCTGACAAGAAACAGCCAATTTGGCATCACAGAGCAAATTGTGCCTGACTAATCTGGTGGCCTCTTACAATGGAGTGACTACGCTGGTGAAATTGAAGAGCAATCTATGTCTTCTATCTTGATTTCTGTGGCTGGATGGCCACATTCAAAGAATTTCAGTCATTTGTCCAAATGAAGATTAAAAAAAGTGCTGTCTTTCAGGGGTCTGTGCTGGGACTGTTACCGCTCAATGTTTCTATTGACTCCGTAGAGAGTGAGATTGAGTGCACTTGCAGCAGGTTTGGGGATGACTAGAATTTGAATAGTGTGGTTGATATATTTGAGGGAAGGGATGCTAACCGGTGGCATCTTGAACATGTTGAGAAGTGGGTCAGTGTGAACCTCAGGAAGGGGGTGAAACAGTGGAACAGGTTGCTCAGAGAAACTGTGGATGCCCCATCCCTGGAAGTGTTCACGGTCAGATTGAAGGGGTTTTTAGCAACCTGACTTAGTGAAAGATGTCCAAAGTAGAGGTATAGGAATTTTTTATTTTCCCAAGTCTGCTTTTTCTGTGATGATAATTGATAAGCAATCTCCATTTTTCTATCTTGAGAGTAAAAGGTACTTTCTGAAGTAATTTTAAAGTGTTTTCTTAAAGTATTTAATAGTAAAAACTCCTTTTTTTTTCCTTTTTAATTGGGCCAGGATTTGGTCTACATGGAGTTTTTGTAGCAGACAGTCTCAGAAAGAATAGCCTGATAAAAGAAATTTAGTGTGCTTTTAAAAGTTTCTGTAGAAGCTTTTGTGCTATTAAATGTTTTAATTCAAGCATATGACATGAAGTGTTTATGAGAGCTTTTCCTACAGCTGTTTTGTCTGTGTTTTTTCTCAAAGACTTTCTTTCCTCATCCTTAAAGTTGTGTGTAGAGTTGTCAAAAAAATTTAAATTTGCTTCAAGAGAAAACAAGAAAAAGCAAGTGATTAAGATGTTCATAAGAGGTACTAATACATGGTGAAGGTATACTAAATATGGTAATTAAAGCATTTTATTAAACTTGTTCTCTGTTCAATGCTTTTCAGCTTGTCAGGAGAAATCATTGCTACAGGTGTTTTCATTTTAAGAATGAAACAAAATGATGAGGGATTAGAGAACAAAATCCTTGTGGGAATGTATCTTTTAGTTACTGTATTGATGTTACTGTTTGCCTGCTGTGTGATGCAGCAGATGTAAATTTGCTGGTTGTATATTTTTCAGCAATTTATGGAACTAATCACTGCAACAGACAGTCTAAAATATATAATACTTAACTTTCTGTCTTTTTAGAGTAATGTATATATAGTAAAATCCCTGCTGAACGTTCCCAAGCAGAAATATAGAATAAAAACTTCAATCATGGCACTATCTGAAACAGTCCTCCACATGTGGTAAGTGTTAGAGCAAAAAGTATGGTATAAATAAATATGTACAAGAATCATCAACACTAACTACTAAAAGTAACATTGCACTTAATGTTCATAAATGTCCATTCTCACCCATTTGGAACTGTATGCCACTGCTTCAATAGATATAATGAATGAGTTATAAAATCTACCTATTGAGAAATTATTTTTTATTAAATCCAGTAGCCTTTCAAGTTTTTTTCATTTTTGTTTGTTTATTTGTTTATTTTTTTCTTCTTTTTTTTTTAAATACTATTTAAAAAAATCCACTACCAGCAAAATAATCATGCTGAAGAATACAAAGCACAGGGCATGAAAAGCTCAAGTTCAGTGAGGTTTCTATCTCACAGTGGGTCATGACTGAATCTCACTGTCTAGTAACTCTTCAAAGTAACGGGTAGCCATGATTTTACTGCAGCTCTCAAAGAGACATTAGGTTCCCTTTATTCAGAACCATATGAACAATTAGCAAAAAGTCCATCTCCTTCTGTGAAAGAAATAGGTTGACATAATCAAATTCCATTTCTCCATCTGTTGTCAAGGAAGTACCACACAATTATTGGATCCTCTTTTTTTTTTATTGAAACTGTCACTTTCTTTTAATGTTCATCACATCTAGTTGTATGAAGGTTCAGTTTCAGCCTTTCCAGAAGTGTTACTGTGCAAAATTTGGCACTTGGCATGTTTTATACTCTGAATGTTGGTCAAGCTGTGGATTTCAAAAAAGGTAGCTTTGAAATTAATTAATGTGGACTTAATAATTAAAACAGCAGTATCAGCACCCAGTAATTTCTGCTACATTAGTCAGTTCTCAGAATTTATTTAGTTTATCTGAATTAATTGTCTCCTTTCAGCACAGGCGTTTATTTTCAAGGTAACTGCTGTTCTGAACTATTCAGCCATCCAAGTGAAAAGAATTCAGTATGGTATTAGGGAATTATATTGTACCTCTCTTTTTATCTTAAGAGCCTCTAAGTGTATGTGGCAGTTGTAATGGGGAAAGTGTGACATTGTAATGGTAAAAGTGTGACTTCTCCTAATAGAATGACATTTTCTAGGGTACATTTATGTGATTATGTACAGTACATTGCATCTTGTAAGCCAGAAGCTATTAAAACTGGCACATGAAAAAGTTTGTCTGTTTTGTTTAGCAAAAACATACCAGTACTAATTTATATGTAACTCCAGATTTACAAATCCATATCCTTAATTACCGCCGATCTTCCCTTTCTTTAAGTGGAAAGAATGTAAGGAGAGTGAGATCTTGGCCATCCTTCAGGTCCCAACTCTGTAGGATAACCAGGGCTGTGGCACTGAGCACAAGCTATGACAGCATTTGAATTATTTCTGCAGCAAAACTCACTCCTATGTCCCTTCCCCAACTAAAAATATTACAAAAATAACCAAGAAGCTCAGAAAAATAAAAAAAATATAAATCTGTTCTTATTATGCTAAACAATAACTAGATATATGAAGTTTAGTATTATGAGAAGACATAGACTCTTTAAAATACCATAACGGACTAATGATGTAAAGTATGTTAAAGACTCTGTGCAGCAAGTTTTCACTGAAATCTCCATGAACAGTTTTGGAAAAGTTTAATAGCAGAAAAGTCAGAAACAAAAAACTTGTCCTTCTAATTCACCAAAAAGCATCCCATTAACCAATAATTTATGGCCAAGCCCAGGAAAAAAAGAGAAAATTGATATTAAGCTTTTAATTTTTTTAGAGTTTATTTAAAGACTGTTCTAGTCACTAAAAATAAATTTTAAAATGGGCATCAAAATATAAACACTCTGAAAAAAAAAAGAGGCAAAGAATAGAAAGGAAGATGACATGGAAATGCAACTAATATGAACAGTCACAGTGTTCATTGCAGACCTGGAAATAAAATGTTGGTCTTCTAAACTCTTATTTAGACATCTATTTACAACTTCAAATTACTTTCAAAATTCCTAACATGATATATCTTTCAAAGCAACTTTGAAAAACTGACTAAAATTTTAACAGCTGGCAATATAGCATCTTCACATATTTATTATACTAATATTTCTGGTAAGCAAAAAAGATTTTTTCTTACTGTACTGGCTTAGGGGGAAAAAATAAAAGAAGAAATTAATAAAAAGCAACTCAAACTTATATATATGCCTCAAAAATAATATAATGCCTCAAATGCACTCCAGATTGCAGAAAAATAAACCACATAACTATCAATATTTGTGTGTCAAAGCATTTATTTTACAAAATTCTGACATTCTTTTTAACTGTTCTTGCTTTTTTTAATTTTTTAATAAACCATGTAACTAAGACGTTAAATTATTTTTGAGCTTGTCCTTGACTAAGTACAAAAGTGTTTCCATCTGCAAAGATTATGTTCAATCTTCTATGTTACTGTTGTTATAAGACAACAGTAAATAATTATGTTTCTACCTTGGTTTAAGTCTGTAGTATCAGTGTTATTGAATAATATAGATAAATAGCAGAAGATAGATGACATTGTCTAAATAACTATTTCTCGATAAGAATAATACCTTGATCAGTAAGCCAGTATCATTTTTAGTAGATGGAGGGTTAACTATTTGAAAACAGTTTTAAAGAGTGAATGCAATTGTTCCTTTGTGACTCTTGCAAAATGTTTTCCTTGTGTGGTATTTAAAATAAATTGCACAGTCTAACCTTAAAGAAAGGACAGGTCACTCTTGTGCTGGAGAGTTCTGTTCTAGTTTTGTTTGAAGAATCTATATCAATAACAGGTTCACATAATTGACCTTGTCCTGTAGTGATGAAAAATATTCTAATTTCACACTGTTGATAGAAAAGACCAGTTAGGTCACCAAGGTCACAGATCTTTGAATCATCTTTACCTTGTGTATCTTTTTTTGTTCTCCCAACAAGCTTATCCACAAAGCTCCATTTATCAGGACACGTCCTATCAGTATGAATTGGAGATCTGAATGTGATTTCTAGGATAGCCAGAAGGAGTTGAGATGCTGGCAAGTACCATGCAGTCACTCACTCACCAGCAACCCTCAACCCTACAACCAACCTCCTGCCCCCCAGTGAAGAGGAGACATAGAAATAAAAGGTAAACCTCATGTTTTGAGATAACAGCTTAATAATTGAAACAAAATTAAATAAAATAATGGTAATTATTAATAATAATAATAATATTCATATTTTCATTAATGTTAATGAAAATGAGAAAGAGGAATAAACCCAAGAGAAACAAGTCATGCACAATATGATTCCTCACCAGCCCATCCCCAAGCAGTAATCATCCCTTCCCAGATAAGTGCCACTAGTTTATATTCTGAACATGATGTTCTGTAGTGTGGAATGGGGGGAAGGGGATGTTGTCCTGGTTTCAGCTGGGATAGAGTTCATTTTATTCTCATTAGCTAGTATGAGAATAACATTGATAGCACACTGACGATTTGGTTGTTGCTAAGGAGTGCTTACCCTAAGTCATGGCTTTTGTTTCCCCTGCTCTGACAGTGAGCAGATGCACAAGAAGCTGGAAGTGAGCATAGCCAGGACAGCTGACCCAAACTGGCCAAAGGGAAATGAAGAAAGTATTTCCATAAGTGATGCATAGGGCTTTTATACAGAATAAACATAAATAGATCCTCATACTCAGTTTTGCTCCACTTTACCCCTCAGCAACCACTAGGATCTATTCATTGCATTTTTAGCTAATCTTTGTTCTCTTAAACTTCAGAAGAATCCAAGCTGGGAGACACTGGCACTTTAGTATAGAAGAGATCATTTTAACTTTAGATCAGCTAATTATTCCCACAATTCAGTGACAAAGTGTAGCCAGCATTTTCACACTTCAGATTTTGAATGATCCCAAGTGATCATAATCATAACATCTAACTTTCAATGTTCAACAGATCTTTCCAGATTCACTTGTCTTACATCTCCTTAAGAGATACTACAGTGTCATATAATCTTGCAACAAGTTCCGTAAATTCTTATATCACTAATATAACACAGTTCAATGTATCTTCATATTTCTTAAAAATTGATGTATATATATATCTGCATGTATATATATATCATTAGTTTTATAGATAACAACTTCTTAAATATGTGAATAAAAATGCTGTCATACATTCAAAGTAGGCTTTTGACTTTTTTTTCAGAGACAATAAATTCTTTCCCATTCCTGTAGATTGTGTAGATCTTTTACTTAAAATGTGTTAAATTTAATCACTAAATAAAATACATGCTTTGTGGCTCTTTGTGTGAAATTCAAAACCACCATTCCTTTTACCTTTTTTTTTTTTTTTTTTTTAACTTAGCCCTATAACCCCTGAAAAGAGAAGAGAAATTTGTCATGGAAATGCTTTCAGAACTTCAACTACCTAAGCTCTGTAGCATTGTTATGTAAGAATTAAATGTTCTATCTCTGTGCTTTGAAAAGCAGAATTCCCAGAGGGGAGTTTCAACTAGATCACCATCAGGTGTTGAAGAATGTTCATTGATGACCTGAGAATTGTTATTCACAAACTCTTTCAGCAGATCATTCCAGAATTTTAAAATCCTCATTTATGTCAGCAGATCGTTGAGATAAAACGTTTCTCAAGGAAAGGCTGATCTCTACTATAAAGTGGATGAACATATTTCTCTGAAACTAATGCAATTTTCAGTGTCATCTTTTTCACATTAAGGCATTTGTGTTGATTATGAAGGCTAAAGCACTTTGTGTTAAATCACGATAAATGTATGCAGTTTGTAATATCTGCACCAAGATCTCTTACTAAATTTTTCAGTAAAGAAAAAGTACAAGCACAAGCAATTTTTACAATTTCACTTCTAAATATTAGAGCTGCTTGTGTTGAAGCCCAAAAAGGCCGGATAAAACTGTTTAGAGACAGAGTTTTTAGCCTTTAAACAGCAAGGTATTTATTAGTGCAACGTTGGGGAACCCCCAGCTCGCGCTGGACAAAGAGTTCCAAAGTTTTCAGTGAAAAGCAAGATTATTTATACAGTTTTGCATAGGATTACAACATCTTTTCATACATATTCATAATATTGCAACATTTGATTATAATATTCATAGTAGGTGGAGAGTAGGTGGAGCCTGGGCGTGGTCGTCTCTTTTGGGGAATATTGCAGGGGTACATCCTGTTGCCTTCTTCTCTAGGGGGCTGCATTTTTCTCCTCTTCCTCATGAACTTTTCAACTTTCTCTGTTTTTTTGCTGATTTTCACAAGAAATCTTGGACCTGGGCCTCTGTTCCTGGTTCTGTTTCTTAGTGTTCCTGTTCTGTTCTTTGGTGTATCCTCCTTAGTTCCCTTATCTCTGTGTATTTATCTCTCAGGGCATAGTGACCCAGAATTTACCTTTGCCTTTAGCTTAAGCATTTTCTCTTAGAGAATTCTAAGCGTCAGTATTCTAAGCTCACTTTTAACTCTTAGAGCCTCTGCTCAGCTTCAGTGTCTACAATAGAACCCAGAACTCCTACCTGATTATTGAAATTTCTTGTGCTGGGCAATATGTAAGTAATGCAAGATGAGACAGTACAAAAACTAAGAGCATTTCCCCATCACCACTTGTACAAGTAGAAGAAATTATCATTGGATTTGTTCATTTGAGAGAAATTATTCTTTGTACATGGACTTTAACACTGCTGCTATTAAAATTGGTAAAGACAAAAGCATGGAAAGGGTTCAGGGGTGTCTTAGTTGAAGGGGAGAACTAAGATATCTATGTTGGCCAAGAAATAATCCCTCTCCTTTAAATTTAGAAAACAGAACTTTAATTAGGAAAAATATATATAAATAAAAGGATAACAGTTCTTAACCACAATACACATATATATATATCTCCAGAAAAGAACCAAACAACGATTTGTAATAAACCCCTCCACCCCCAAACAACAAGGCAAACAGTTAAAAGGTCTTTTTGGCTACCCCCCCCCCCCTCCAAAAAGGGGAAATGCAATTATATCTAGGTACAGCAGGTGGTGCTGTCTCACCTCCGTCGCTGGCTGCTTGCTCTCTCAAGGGTTGCAGTTATATTCACGGAGAGCAGGTGGTGATATCGCACCCGGCTGGCTGGCCTCTCTCTCAGGGGAATGGCAGGAGCGCAGTTGCTGGGTCAGTTGCCGTGGGTCCGATGGCAAGAGCTGTACAAACCCAGCCTCTGAAGTAGGAAAAGTAGGCATGTTTTTCTTCCTCACAGCAGTTTCTGTGGTGTTCTAGGGTGATTGGTGAAGCCAGAGAGCAAAAGACACAATCCTGGTCCCCCAGCGATGCCAGACCTTGTGTGTCCCGTCCTCCCTCCTCTGCGCCGAGCTGCTGAACTCCTAACCTGCACAGAAAGGGCAAAAATGCTGACCCCTTCCCCCACCCGAGCCCGTCTTCCCTCCCCCTCCCAGGCTGGGGAGAGATCAGAACAAAAGGCCATGCCTAAGGCAGACAACATCACAATATGCACATCCTTTGCATCCTTTGTTAACCATCTTTACTGACACTAAGGCATTGGCTCCAAGCTTTTTGGAAGGAATTCCAACTGAGGTTTGAAACTCTAACAAGGGGAATCTGTGTTATTTTAATTTAAACAGAATAGAACATATTTGTAAGGTCACTCAAAGTGTTTCAGCCAAGGGAATAGCTAAATGCATTCCAAATACACACCTGATCATGTCTAAAATATCCAAGGAGGACATATTTTTTTTTTTTTAAAAAAGAAAAAAGAAAAAGGGGGTCAAAAGAAAAGGTGGGCACAGATGGGGAACTGTCTCCTTTATCTTTCAACAGTTTGAAAGCAAAATTGAATTGTTCTTCCTTATGGACAAGGTATTTTGAAACGGAAATTAATACTTTAGCCTCCAAAAACTATAGTTGTTTCACTTATCCTGTATTTATACTCTTGGCTTTTCTCAGGGGCCTGTAAGACACTGGACTATTATGTTAATTATTGACTCAGACCAGCTCCAGTGTGCATCTATGTGTTGGGGGGAAGGAACAGGTCGAATTTCACCCTCTCCTATACCCCAGTCCCTTGGAGACTCCTTGTGCAACCTCTGGAGTATCTGTCAGTCAAAAGCAGCCTGGGAGCACTGGCCTATATCAAAAGTGGGGTCCATGATCTGGATACTGAATGGCTGGAACACCGGGACCACTGCCGACACCACCTGCTAGAAGCCTTGACCCAGCCCCAGACTGGCTGGCACACCAGAAGTCCTGTCTGGGAGTGGGGGCTGTGGCCACAAGGGGCCCAAAGCAAATAAAAGAAGCAACATATGCTCTCAGTGTTTGTCTGGACCCTTCTGTCTTCCTGAACTCCTGATAGCTGGATTTAGGGATGGTAGCTTTAATTCTCTCTTTTTCTGTCTCTTTCTTTACTTCTTCCTCTCTACCTAATGTCTTAATGTTTTAGGTGGCTTAGATAGTGGATGACTTGGATTTTGCTAATCTGTATGGGTTAGCACGTGCTAAATCAATGCTTTGTGGATTTTTTTTTACTTGACTGTTACCCTTTAAACTTTTTTCAGCTACCTCCTGAGAAAACATGTGCAGCATTTCCCCTTTGTACTCTCTCTTAAGGTTTTAAAAGAACTGAAGGCTCTTCTAAAATGTTCAGGGGACAAAATATTGGAGCCTTGTATATTTTTAAAATAAAACCCCTTCAATGAGCTTGTAGTTCAGGTGCTGGGTTCTTACAGGGCTAATAGGGGATTATTTAGTGCAATAGTTAGCTCTCATGAAACAAATATAATTTTGAACAAAAATTATAAAGCCTATCAGAAAATAAAGAGATTAAAATAAATTTCTTTAAATAGATAATATCTCAAAAATTTAATCAATCTTAGCCAATAGATATAGATAGGACTAAAAGAATTTGTTGTCTTAGTCAGAGTCCTACATAATTTCTTGAATTGAGTGTGGTCTATCCTGCCCATAAGCCAACGTTTCCTCTTCAGCAGTTTCAGGCTCTTAGTGTTACTAATCTTCTAGAACATTATAAAGGATAAAATGATATTCCCATTGTCTCTAAACTTTGAAGAAATTGACTTTATTAATTGTATTAATTGCTCCTTCAGTGACTTTCCTCTTGAAAATGCCCTTTGTTCAAACCCTTGAGGCTGAAGTGGAAGCAAATAAAAAAAGTAAATATCTACCATAAAGAGCAATTGCACAATAGTCTCAGAATATTCTATGCTTCCAAGGTATCTGCAACTAAAATTCATAAAACATCAACTTGAAGTTAAGAGCCATGAAACCATACAAAAATTCTAATCTAAGCTTTGGTTTACAGATGTGAGGTTCCTGGGCATCAAATGTGGCACTCAGAAGTAATTTAAATACCAAAATTCAAGTTTATAATCCTCAAAACATCCTGAGAAGAGATGGCTGACATATAAGATTGCCCAGGAAATTTCTCAAGATGCATAGCAAGCAGCTGTCATGAAGAGCCAGGACTGTTGGTATGCTGGCATGGCTGAGCTACTATGAATTTGTTTGATACTTAGCCCCATTAGTAATCTGCATAGCCCTTCTTTCCTCAAGGCCTCAGATGAATTGGAAGATACTCTTAGTACAGCTAAAACACACTAAAAATTCAACAAAACATTTAGCAGGCATTGCTACTTTCATTGAAAAATAGGGAAATGAGGACTGAGAAAAAAAGAAAGACTCAGTTACCTTTATTAAATATTGTGTTTGAACTAATTTAGAAAGTTGGAGCTACAGCCTCACTATCCTTCTTAACACAAAGGTCAAGTATCCTATCCCATTCTTCAAGGTGATTTCGTTACATGCTTCTGAGGAACCTGTGCTGAGGGAAAGTAAAAACTGCTAAGCTGTTCATTTAATTTATAATGCTTTCAAATTAAAAATAGCAATCAGTTTTCTTTACTGGTCAGACAGACTGACTGAAAGACCAAAGAAACATATGTTTGGTTCCCATAGAAATAAAAACTCATTGTCAGTAGCTATGATAATTTGGACAAATCAATATTTCCCCTTTTTTTTCTCGTTAAATGTTTATAGTTTTATAGTTGTTTTCTAATTGCTTCAACTGACAAAGGAACATTTACTTTTTTTTAATTCTGTAAAGAATCTTGCATAACTTGTATCTAGACTTTTTCTGTGACCTTTCTGATATCATGTAGGAAAAAAACTATTCCGAGAACTGTACAGATTTCTATATTCTTATTCTGCTTCCTAGGCACCTACTGTTAAACATACTTAGTGCCATGATACTGGCCTAGAGGCCTGGTACAACTGTTCTTAATGTTTCATAGAAAATACTTTTCCTCTCTCTGAAAGCGTATATTAATGCACTATTGCTAATACCAAAGGATAGCATTCATAGGAGCAAGAACGTAGGGTTCCACATTTTTTTCCTCCACATATGTAACTTGACATCTTTGTTAAGTTGTTTATGATTAATGTATGTTTAAATTACAGGTATATTCTATTCAGTGGACATTTGTTTTATAGCTCTACATCTACAGTAACTGTTCTATTTAATGTAGCTTTCTCCACCAGAGAGAACTGGAACTGAAATTCTAATTGAATGGATTCTGTCAGGATATCCTCCACTTTTAGTTTAATCTTTACCTAGCCCTGTCACTGTAATCCCATTTCCCCAGAAACATCAATAAAGATTTTGACTTTGATGAGGCCACACCATAGTTTAACAACATTTTTCTCTTTTCTCTTTTAACCATTGATATGGTGCACTTTGAATTGATAATCAGTGTTTTTATAGTTATGAATTTGCAGTTAGAAATTGGTTGTTGCTTATGAGAAGCATCTGTTCTGCCTATATTTGGCATAACTGTAATTGGGATAATATTTGCTAAGTGAGAAAGACAGGGTGGATGACAGCAAAGCAATTCTGAGACTATACTAGCTGCCAAACTGAGTAATAAACCAGTTTTCAGTGTTGTTGATCTTTATACAAAACTTCTAGAACTCAGTAGAACTACTAGGGAATGCAACTAACCTAAGAAATATTATATCCTCGTGCCGCTATCTTTTTTTTCCCCTTCATCTGACATGGCAGAAAAGTCAACACTTTCTGTTTTGCATGCACAAAACAAGGCACGTTCATGTAGTATTAAGGTTCAGAATTTAGTATATTGGTAGGTGGTAAGTTTGTGTTAACTACAAACATAATTTCGTTCATGCTTGATTCTTGATGCCCTTTCACTTGCTGATCTTTTCTATGAGAAATCTTTGCAGTCAGCATAGGTTCCTTTAAAGTCAAATTAGAAGCTAAACCAATTTCTTTGACCTATATTCAATAAATTTATCTAGCTATCCATTAAGTTATTGCTATATTTCCAGGTTTTCACAAGTATGAGACACTGAAATGGTTTGTGGCCTAAACTTTATTAAAATCACTGAAATACTTTTGTCCACTGTAGCAAATTGTGCAAAGACGGAACTACTGGATGAAGGTTACTAATTTGAACTGTGAAGGGAACTTGACTGAAGATAAAGGACATACTATTATCCCAGAAGAAGAATGTATCCACTAGTGTGAGTGAAGGGAATGCTGATGGCACAGACAATCAAGATGTAAGCTGAAGATGTGCAAAGTAAACACCCAGGTGCTGAGAGCATGCATATCCAACACCTCAGGCTACAAACTGGATGTTAAAAAGATAAGGAAAGAGGATAGTGTTTTTTCCTCACACAAAAGATGCATCTCCAGGGAAATCCTAGAACAATTCACACATAGGGTGAACATACTCATCTCTGCTGATGGGCCATAACTGAGTCAACTGCATTGATGTAACAAGCAGGTGTCAAAGGTGTCAAAGACTCCTGAAATGTCCTGTAGTACCTCATCCATTGCAAAACTCCCCACCTCAGGGAAGGTAGGGGGGAATTTCCATCTAGCCTAAGCCTAATAAAAGGCAGCACTCAGACTTCACTCAACACTACATTTTCTTCCTGCATCACGTTGGACTTTCCTTACCACCCTGGTCTTTGATGCCTTAAGATTTTCATGAATTTGTTGACTTTTATACTTCTATGTAGTTTCTTGCATTTAGAGTAGCTAGCAACCTCTAACCCTGTGCTAGCTGTCTTAGGGGTCAGATAATAGCTGGAACACCATGCCTGGGAAATAAGTACCAGAGCTTAGAAAACTAGATACCATCTTGTTTCAAAACAAGAAAGCAAAGCTCAGCAACCTTGGAGAAGTTCCAATAAGGGAAAATAGCTTGAAGATGAGGATAAAGGATGAAGTAAGGGGTCTTAGGACCTCCAACTCAATTCTAGGAGAGGCGTGCCGTGGGGCGGAACCAAGGGAAGTTCTGGGTATGGACATTTCTTAGATTGGATGCAACCTTTAGATATGAAAATTGAGTAGTGTTATAAAATTAGCATGCTGCCATGTAGACAGGGCTTTCCTAGCTCCTACAGTTTGTTGACATTTCTTACACACAAACACGCGTACATATACACACACACACACACACTCTCTGCTGCCCAGCCTGGTGTAGTGTCCTGTGTACCTCCTCCCAAAAGGCAGGGGGGAGAGAGGGGGAGAGCTCAGAAGAGCTTTGCTTGCAAAAGAGGGTTTTCCCTATCTTGTTCTCCTAAGGTAGGGGGAGAAGTTGTTTCCCCTCCCTTGTTCTCCTGGACCAGACCTCAAGACCTGTTTGAAGGAAGATGAGACCAGTAATGGGAACTGGGTTCCAGCATGAGCTGCTGAGGTAGCTGAGCTTCAGGGAAGCAGCTGCAAAAGGGAGTTTCTCCATTGTTTATAGTGGGTTGGGAGATGAGCTGAATTGGGCCCAGATGCTGCAAGAGTCAGTTTCCCAGCCTGTGAGTGAAAGGGTTTTTCACCTGGGAGGGGCAGATTGTTGTCCCTTGTTTGCTTCTGTAAGACGTGGCAGAGTGGCTCAAGGGTTGGCTGGATACAGCTGGGAATGAAATGAAAGGGATGCTTTTCAGATTAATTTACTCTGCATGTTTGAAGTGGTGGTGCTTGGAAAAGAGCTCACATGGTATTCCTGAGGCCATGAGTTCAACCTAGCACCGGTCTTTTCTATCTGTTACTTGTCAACATGTGTTGTACTCTTTTATACTCTTTTATGCTTTTATACTCCTTTATACTCGTTTATATTCTGTATCCCAAAACCCCTATAAGTGAAAGAACTCTTTCTACTTTACCCACATACAGTTGTCTTGGAAAGTTTTTTTCCCCCTCCTTACAGTGACATCTTCATGCACTTCTTTCCTCACCACACAATCATCCCTCATCACCTTGGACTTCACTCACCAACAGACTTCTTCCCTCAACACACAGGACTTCCCTTACCACCTGCTCTTTATTTAACTTAAGAAAAATGGAGGCAGCATTACCACAAACAAACAGTGGTAATGAAGAAAACAAAGGAAGCCCTTTATTTAAAACCAAAAATATAAATAAGTTAAATCAAAAAAAAGTTAGAATGATACCGAGTAAAATTCACTACCTCTAAATTAAAGAATTCAATTATTTTCTCTATACATTTACAGTACCCAAAGATGCCTGAGACATCTTCATAGAGCTGGTGGACACTAATCATCATTATCTGAAAACCTGTTTTCTATTACTGTAGAAAAGAGCAACACTAACAGCATCCTGAATGGTGATAGATGCTTAGTTTGAGCAGCTGAACTAAGCACTAGCAGTCTGAAATATCTAAATATAATCAAGGTATCTAATTTCTCATTACAGAAGTTCCCTTACCTGTTATACTTCTACAAACTCCTTCACAAGACATTCCACAATGACTTTTCAATTAAGTATAATCAATTTTGTCTGATTAGGTGATTGATGCCACCAAGTACAAGGTAAAGACTGGGAAGTAAGAAATGGGACCATATGTCATGGAGGTAGACTAGAAAGAAATGAATCACTAGTTATACCAGCACTGCCAAAAGAACCTATGAACTCAAGAAATTATCCAAACCAGAAATTGATATCTCTATTGCCTTTACAGTATATTCGCAGCTAAGCAGGGAGTATTTTAAATTTTCCATCAATAGCCCAGACTGAAATTGCCTAAAATGATGTCTGACATGTAGACACATTATAATTGTATCTTACAGGGATGACCCACAGACAGATAGCTAGTCAACTTGAGATTGGTCCCTTCAGACCCATCAAAATATGTGGTGACTGATTAGCTAATTTTACTGCTCACAGTATGGACAGGAGTGTAACAGGGATAAACAGAATAAACAGAATCACTCATGTGAAGTGTTTCTGCTGGGTTGTCCCACAGTCCCACAAGGACTGAATCTCAGTACTGGAATGAACAAAAATATAGTGGACAGGATGACTGATTTCAGTTCAAAAGGCATTTCAAGCAGAGCCAGTGGATATTCCCACTTTAGACAGCTTCCTACAACTTAACACAAGTCTAAGTATCGATACTGTCAGGGGTTTTTATCACATTGATCTGCATGTGTGTTGGAAAAGACAAAAAGTGAATAGAGGGAGGGGACACCACTTTCTATAGTTAAACCAATGAAGAAAAAGATGTGAACAGTACTATATCTTACAGATGCAGGCTGCCATTTCTAGTTGTAAGTGAGGTATTTATAATAACTATAAATTCACACTTTTATGTAGAAATAAAACAGAACTGAGATTTTTTTTTCACCAGTTGACATGCTCCAGACCACATAATCAAATTTGAATGTTTTTCAATTTGCCCCTTATATTGAGTAGCCACATCTACACATTTGTGCTATTACCAGTACACAAAAGGCACTCTGCTAGGAACTGTGCCAAGTTATTTTATGTAAAAGTGATAAGTGTAACAGGCCATTTCTTCCCAGAAGTTTGATAATGATGGAACTAATGATTTGAGCCTGCCTATGCAGCCTTCTTGATTACTTGTTCTAGTCACATACTAGTAAGCCCAGCTGTAGCTGGTAACTCAGCCATAGAATTGTAAAAAAAGCATTTTGTGATAACAAAATACCATTGAAACTGTGGAGGTCATAATCAACATTCTTCATTTAATACAGCAGAAACAAGAATGTTTTCTGAAACTCGAATATCTTTAGTAGACAAAAATATGTGGTCAAGCAAGGGTACGTGAAATCTGCCCAATAATATGACCTAAATGGAATGAGAGCAGCAGTGAGAATTTCTAAGTTATTGCTAGGTCTATGAGCAGAGAAATAATGGATAAGTGCAGAAGCCAGGTAGTAGCAGTATTCAGGTCAAGGGGAACGCTTTTGGGGAGCCATATGAAGAAAAGATACAGGAAATAAAAGTGATGTTCCTTGCTGTTTGAGTCATCTTGTGTTCACAAATAAAAAAGAAGAAAAAAACCATAAAGTTTGTATCTCTTTCATAAACAAACAAAATTGCATCAGAAACTCATGATTTAAAATAATCAATTATTTCTACTGGAAACAAAGCGCTGAAACCTGAACTCTGACTAGCTGTTCAGGTCAGATAAGATGAATGTACTCTACATTATAGAGTACTTCCAAAGCATTTTTTAAAAAGTAGAGATAGCTAAAGAAAAGACAAAATATGAATAGTAATAGTTTAAAGTATTCTGCTGTGAAATCAGGCACCACCATATTAATTTGAATTTCATTTAAAATGTAATTATTACTCTAGTGTATTTTCTGTATTTGGGTAATTTTGATTGGGAAGGAAGTTAGTAACCAGAAGTCTTATAGTATAAATGAAAGAACTTGAGAGGATCATATTGTCTCTCCCACTGAACACATCAGCAGCAAAATTATTCTGCTCAAGGCACAGGAAAAAAAATATTCTTAAGTAAAACGCTATTCCTGTTATGATCTCTCTACTCTCCTCAATGACTGCCATGTTTCTGACACTAATTTCTTTATATGCTGCTTTTTGTAATAAGTCTTTGTGCCCTTGTACATATTCAGTCTGTTCATCTGCATTGACAGCTATGCACTTTCAAGACTGGAGGGACACCCAAGGACAGTAGTTCTTCCTGAAGATCTAGTGATATTTTAAGAATAAAGATAAACTACCTCATTTTCTAACAATGCTGAGACTACTTGCACACTAGGATTCAGTAATGAAAATAAATGTATTACTGCCTTTGACTTATTCTCAGTAAAATTAAAAATATCTAAATTATTCTTTAATAAACTCTTGTATTTATCTATACTCTCATCTTGTGTTTTATATAAAAGCCTATCATTCAGACTGTCTAAAGAACAGGGAATAAATTTCCTCCTTGGTAATTAGTGATACTTGTACTAACAGAAAATATAGCTATATCATTGTTACTAACAATCTTTCATAGAAAACTCTACTATGTGTTATGCTTTACAAAGACAGAAACATCCTGAGTTTTCAAGGTTATTTAAGCTGAGCAAAAGACAAAGCCAATTACTGCAAATCAAGGCACAGGACTGTTCTCATGAAAGCTGAGGAGTGTTAATTTTCACAGAAAAAGGAGAAGTATCATACACTATGTATTTTAAAGGAATTCTTAAAAAAAAAATGCCAACCATACAAATAAATGTAAGGCTCATTCTAGTTGTAGAGATGCAGAGTCTACAGTTGGTGATTCATACCTCCAGTTTTACTTGTTTTCAATTGATCTCATCTAATTTTACAATTAGTTAACCAACATATATAATTGAAATCACCGTATTTAATCTATTAAAACATTTTTATCTCCAGAAGATGAATCAGATATCAAAAAATTCCAAAAAAATGTGTTTTTATTTAGAAGAAAAGTCCTGGTTAATCATCACAGGACTTTTTACTATACTTTCTGTTATTTTCTAATGTCCTTGCACATACATATATTTGTAAGCACATCACATACTTTGGTCTTTATGACAAAATAAGCTCTTAACTTGGTTTGTCATGCTACCTAAAAGAGGGCTATAGAGTAATCTAGACTGCAAGTTGCTATAGAAATTGTCTGTCTGTTACTACTTTGTCAAATGCTCTAAATTTAACTTACAAAATTTAGTGAGAGTCTTTTAGACATTCCACCTGTATTGCAGTATAACTGCTATATAACCAAAGATTCTCGCTGGTTCCCTCCCCTAAAAATATTTCTACTGCTTCTAAATTAGTTGATCCAACAAAATATTGATGAAAGATTTAGTCTGTTCTTGGTAGTGTAGTGGAAATTTTTTCTCACCTTATAGCTAATTTATTTGTGACCTGTTTTCCCTCAAAGCTATGTGGCCAATATGCTATTACAGTGTGCATATCATATTTGGCAAATATGATAAAAGTGAGCTCACTGAATTTCTGGATATCTTTCACATTTACCATAAAGTGCATTATACTAATTTACTAACCAATGAGAAATTAACAAATTTTTTAGAGGAGCTGGAAACTCCAGCCCATAATTGTCTATGTATAAATAATACTTAAAGCCAACTGTATATTAGATTTATTATAGCTAATAGTGCTGAAAGTACTTAATCAAGGTTGACTCTCCCATTAGGCTTTTTATGAGCATAATTAATATCATGTAAGAACACTAGTTCTGGACTTTATTATATATGATTTTAATATAGTGAACAGCTAGAACTCAAGAAATTATTAGCGAGAGAATTTCAAAAGATTTATGCAACACTGGTGAGTACCAAGATGTAAAGTATTTAAAGGGTTTTTATACTCCTTTCCTCTAGTTCTTTCCCACACACCAACACACAGTACACACATTCCCACACAGATGGCTTTACAAGGATAGTAAAAAATAATCATAGTGAAAGTAATGAGTGATCATATATTTTAAAAATGGGGGGGAAAAAATCCCAGATTTTGTCACAGGTAAGTTACTGAACAATCATCAATGGGCTTCAATACTTTTATAGCATTTTGGTATTTTCTTGAGAATTTTTTACCAGTTAGTATCACACATACATCCTGAAACAGCTGAGAGAAATAATTTGATGTGGTGCAGATATCAAAAATATTAAGTAAAACTAAAAATTTTTCACACAGGAATTGTATATTTTATCCCAAATGTTTAATCTACAGCAATGAAAAAACACATGTTCAAAGGGCTTTTCTGAACTCATTCTGTATTTATAACAGAAAAAAGTCTCCCATTATTTCATACTGGTTTTTTCAAACCTTTTTTTTTCCCCATAAGTTCCACCATAATCAGAAGTTTTCTCCTTATGAAGATGAAGAGTGTGTAGGTGCACACATGTATACAGAGAAAGTTTCAGACTCATTGTACATATGCTCCAAACCACTTGGTTATGAACCAGCTTCACGTTAGAAGGCCTTTGGCCACAGCAGCCCAGCATATAAACACATCAGAGTCTAGACAAATTTGCATCTATTTGCACACATCCATTCAACAGTGCTTTCAGACATTCTAAGAACATAATGCACTCAATAGGGAAGAGTGAGAAGCATCTGAAATTATACCCATCTATATTTTAACACTGGGTAAGTGGAAATAGCCAAATTCACCAGCCTTAACCTCCTATTTGGAATAAGACATGAAAATCCTTTCTTTGAAAGACTGAAAGTTCAGGGCCACTGTGATATCCAGGACATCCACAGAGGTTGTTGGAAGGAGGAGAGACACTGGGACAAGTTGCCCAGAGAACTTATGGATGTGCCATCCCTGGAAATGTTGAAGGTCAGATTGGAGAGGCTCTGAGCAACCTGGTCTAGTGGAAGGTGTCCCTGTTCATGGCAGGGGGGTTGGAACTAGGTGACTTTTAATATCTCTTCCAACCTAAGCCTTTATGTGATTCTATGATGCAGTTACAGGTGAAGTGAGTTCCATGGGACATCTAAAATTGCATGACTCCTGTATGCTAGCAAATGAAATTAACAGATTTCTGAAAGGAAGCCTAACAGCTCCAAATTCCTTTTAATATTTTGACTTTTGGATCTATTCAATTACCTGAATTTCCTACTGTGATTCTATTTTAAATACCCCAGGGTACTAAGGAAATCCAAACAAGCTGAAAGATATGGGGTCTTAGAAGAGGTACTCTTTAAAGCATTTTAAATTACACTAGATGATAATAGTCAGGCAAGTAAAGTGTGTCCTGAGAAAAACACCTGGATGGTAATCCAAAGAAATTCTGATAGCACCTAACAGTTTAATAGTGCTCTGTCTGGAGCTGGGTTAACTGATAAGTCCATGATTCATTTGACCTTGATGCTTTCTTAAAAGCAGACACTTGCAACTTACAGCCTGATTTTCCTGTAATTAATGATCCCTTTGAACTTGTCTGTAGCTATGAAGGATCCATAATCAGTTCACAAACTGCCTGGCAGGAAATTCCTTGGCAACTGTCCACTGAGTCCATAATGTTAATCCATGTTTTTTTTGGCAAAGGCCCCACCAGAAAGCTTCATAATATAGAGATGCCCATGTTTGCAGAAATTTTGTGAGTTGCACAAGCATAATAGATGCCAACATACTTAAAACTCTGAACTTATAACAGTAAAATTCTCCATGTAAACATTTTTGTACCAAACTAAATGTGGGTTTTCTGGTTTACTTAAAACTGTTTCCCAGGCAACACAGGAAACTCATATTCTGTGATCTATAAGACAGTTCAGAAAGAAATTTTATGGAGTCTCCTTTGTAAAGCAAGAGAAAGACAAAACAAAGTATAATTCATAAGTATAGTTTTCTGAATTGAGACATTTTGTTTCAAAGCTTGGTGAAAAAATTTAAATATGATTTTTCATCAAAATGAAAGAAAGAACTAATAGAAAAAAAGAATATAGAAAAAGAATACAGAACACAGCAGATGCTTTATGTTTTAGCAACTATAAATTGCACTTTCCTTTTGGCATTGGGAACTCATTTTATGATTGGCAATCTTCCTGAATGCTCAGATGCCATGAAAATTGCTACTGTTATTTAAATTTGGTATCATGACAGTTTACACAACTTTTGAATACTAACTAATGATTTTGATTTAAATTTCCAACTTTCTACATTCACATGGAAATATTAAACATAGTTTTAAATCATATGTTATTGTGGTTATAAGAATACATGACTGCCAGTAGAATTATTAATGTTAATTTAAAAATAAAATAATCAAAATATGTAATAAGCACTCTCTGCTTATTGTAATTACATCATTATAACATTTTCAGAATGAAATTACACTGATGAGGAGTACATGAAAGATACACATCACCCAACTGCCTGTGGTACAAAGGAATTCTATTTCAGGCTTATGTTTGTATGTTAACCTTGGTCAAAAAGAAACAAGCATACAGAACCCAAGCCAGTTGCCTAAACAGAAGCTTGAAGTGTCATTTTAGTTCCTCTGAGATACCCAAGGTACAGCAAGCTGGCAGATACAATACAGAGCCCGTGAGAGACCTGTGGAGTCTGGAAAACTAGAGGACGAAATATAGCTGTCAGCTGAACAGTAAGAGTTGTACCTTAGATATGTCTCAACAGAATCTGGTATTTCATTTGCTTATGTCAACTACTCTTCTATTTATCTTTTTTGATTGTACTATGAGAATGTTTTGAATATCTCTTTTTATACGGATTCATAGAAAATGAATATTTGAGAAAACTTACATCAGAAAAAGCTATGAACAGTGCAGAATAATGTTATTTGAATTATTGTAGGGTAAAGATAAATAAGTAAACATTTGAGCTGTCAGAATGCAGGAGATCACCATAAGTTTGCGCCATGGTAAGTGAATAAGTAAATTTTATCAGAAATATTAAAACTGTCTGGTAAACAAGAATTCTGATTTACATATAACACGTCAAGAGTTTAAAATTTATTTTCATTTTCCACCAGCATAAAACTGACATTTATCACTAAGCAAACAATCTCTTCAAAGACAAGGAGGTAGTAGGATACTTGCTTGACTTTAGGAAGAACAAAAATTAATTCTTGCTTTAAATAGCTCAGTGTAGACATTAAAATTTTGCTCACTTTTGCGATGGTTAGCTGAACCACTAAGCCCGTGGTCTATTCTATGTATTGGCCTTTTGTAATTAATAATTACACCCTGAAGCCTATGAAAGTTTCATCATAACTAGTATTTTCTGTGGAAACTTTTTACTTCTATGAAGAAGCATATCTTGGGGAAAAAAAATAGTAAAAAAAGAAAAAAAAATCTTAACAAGCTAAAGTGGAAAAAGGTTAGAAAAAAGGTGAAAGAAAACTCTGCCAGAAGATAATAGCAGGGAACAAAAAATGACTAGATGAGCAAGCCATCAAAAACTTTTCCTGAGTGATACTTCTCTGCATTCTGGTACAATCTGACTTTTAGTGCAATGCACCTGTATTAGTCCCACTGGCTAACAAACTGCAGAAGAATGACACTGACTGTGATCAAGCTGAGATACCACAATTATCACCGTTCTAGATGACTAGGCTAAAGATACTAACCAGTCCTGTCAATGGAATGAGTGGTATTCTATGATATTCTTATCAGATAGTCCTGATGAGAGTGTGTGCTTCTTCTGTGTAAGGACTGTATTTAGGATTCTACAGATAAAGGAACCTTTATGAAGCTTAGATGCTGTTTTATGCTGAGAAAATTTAATAAATACCATAAGATAAAATCTCATAACTGAGTTGGGTGGTACTATTTTTGATGGACAACAGAAAAGATCTTTTCTAAGCTCTGAATTTTCCTGCGTTTGCATACACAAGGAACAAACAACAGAAGGAGGAAGAAGCCAAAAGTGACTATAAAAATGAATTTGCACTTCTGCATTCTCACTCTGTTTGGAACCTAAGACACTGTTAAAAATGAGTCTTGCTTGAAAACTTACCTAAACATGCACAAACATACTGGCTTGGTTTATTAATTTTGGGGTTTCAAAATTCTGTGCATTATGCCTTGCTCCTTTTTCTCTTATGGAGTTTGGTTGGATCTTTTTCCCTGTTTTATGTGGGCACCATACATCGGAATGAAAACATATTCATGCACACGGCATGCATACATATGCATATGCATATGTATATCTCAGGCAGACAATAACCTTCTCCCAGTTCCTTGATAAAGACTAGACTAGATAGTGTCTGTTAAGTGTTGCACAAATGCCAGTGTTTCAACCAGGTCTCTTATTGCTGAAGGAGATTCCTTGCTCTTTAATTCAACTAATCCTTTTAGCCAGGAAGGCTCCTTACTCATTGTAGTTGTCAACATTGACTAGATCAACTGAAACAGAACTAATGTACAAAATTTCCAGCCTATTGCAAAGCATCTTTAAATCAGATGGATGCAGAAAACTAATTCAAAGCTACAATAAAAATGATCATATGTAAGCATCATTAATTTTTTTTCAAATTACACAAGAATGTACAACTTGTAATAATTTTTAACTTACTAGAAAAATTCATAAGAATATTTTTGTGAATAAATGCAAAAAAAAATCAAGTTGAAAGATTAAGTTGTAGATAAACAAGAAGGAAAAACAATCTGAAGTTGTTTTAGATGTAATGAAGAGACTATCAATGAAATAACAGATTATGATATTGAACCTTTTCACTAAATGTTATGTAACATTAATTAACACTTTTGATACAAAAATGAGTAGCATCATCAACACCATGGATGATGAGAGCATTGAAAGGACATGTTAAAAACTAATGGGTTATGGAGATGACATTCCACAAGTTTTGAAAATAGCATTTTTTCAAATTTGCTAAATTCTCAGTATGTCAAGGACTTAAAGAGTATACCTGGACTCAAAAATGGGAATGACTTCAAGTGTCCCTATTGTTTCTGGAAAGTTACTCTATAGTACCTCTCAGACAGCTCTGGACAGTTACAATAGAGCTAAAGGGAGGGAACCTAATCAGAATAACAATCAAATTGAACAAATGCATGATTCTAAGCAATGGTCATTGATTCCACCAGACAGAAGACCTAATGTCTTTAACTACAGTAATCTGAAAAATCGCAAGAAAACATTTGTGTCTTCCATCACAATACCTAGAAAAACATGGACCAAGAAACCAATTAGTCAGGTGAACTGTTCTACAAAATATTAAAGGGTTTCAGTTTTACTATACCTTCACTCTTTTTCTGTCAAGCTCCTGTTCTTAGCAATCTGTGGCAGATAACAGGTAAGAATAACAAATGGATAATATGAATGATAACTATATCCTTATCACTTCTATTCTACTCAGCTGGCCTTGATGCTTTTGTCAAAGAAAACTTGAATTGAGTTCACAGATTGACATTGCTAGTTTTGTTGCTCTATAAAACCTAATCAGCAGTCTTTGAACTGCTGACTGGAGTAGAGTTTTCTCATTTTCACCTATTTATGCAAGAACAGGAAGAACTTGAAATTCTGTAACCTTTGAAATCAACAGGATAAATGTTCTAGCCTTCCAGGTCCTGGATAATGAGCATCTGAGGGAATTAAATTAAAATTTGGGAGTATATAGCACTTGCTTTTCTGCTTTAAGTAGAGAAAAAGATGTACTAACTAGAGTTCTCTTTCCTTATATAAAAGAAGTAGAATTGGGTAATGTATTTGAGAGAAGGAAAGAGGGTGAGAAGTAGCAAAAACAATAAGAATTTTTAATTAAACAAAATTTGGCCTATAATTTCCTCAAAAGTAGTACTGCTCTTGTGTTCAACAGTGAAATTGGGTGCCATTTTGCGGAAAAAAGCAAATGATCTTTCAAGTCACTGAAATTAAACAGCCATTTATATATAATGCTAGAAAAATAAAAAATTAAATATTAGAATAATCCTAAAATAGGGATTCAGATTAAAGGTAATACCTGTGTAACAACATTCAATAAGACTTTGCCAAGGAGCAGGTCTGAAGAAACATTTTATAATTTAAAAGATTTGTGACAAATTCTGATAGAGAATGCTATATTTTTAAAACCATTTTTCAAATTAACTCATATACTAAGAAACAGATTTACTTGTAAATTCTAAAAGAATTCTATCCATATTCATGATCTCAAACAGCAAATACTGGTTGTAAATAGTGTAATTTTGGGGAGTATATGATGTGCTGCAAACATAACAGGTGTATTCCTCCTTTAAGTGTAAACCCGTCCTTCACTGTGAAACCATTGTCAATGTCTTTCTTCTCCCCTTCCTTCATTTCACTCATTGGGAATGGGTACAGGGGAGGGGTAGAAGAAAACAAAATTCAGATACATAGTTGCTTTACATTTGAAAAAAACATTATGCTTTTATAGCTGGATTTTACATAAAGTCTTTCATAGGACCCACTGTTTTCATTTCTGAACAAATCCAGATCAGAAAATGAGAGTATCCGTACTATACCTGTAAACTGCATTGCAACCCACATTTCACTGAGAGTATCCAGGATGCATAGAGGTAAAGAAATAGACAACATCTAGAATTTGGTTTCCATGGGACATTCCCCTCTTCAGATTAGAAAGAAAAAAAAATCCTTTTATTTAAAATTAATTATTTACTGTTATTTTTGCAATATCTAATTTTCTAGTCTTCCTCATATCCTTCATTCTTTCTTCTTTTTCAGTTACATGCAAAGAGTATATGGGTGGTAAATTGACCCAACATAACTACATAATTTTATTCAGAGTTAAGTTCTTTCCAATCTCATTTTTAACAGCCCACTCCAACTCCCACAAGCCTTAACCCTTTCTTTTCACCAGTCAGTTGTCATATAAGGGAAATATAATTAACAGGAAGATATGAAAACAGTGCACACTACAGAGACTAAAATGCTCAAGCATAAAGTGGAATTATGCTGTATCTGATATTTAGCCCACATATATAAAGGTTGTGTTACCTATACTGTAGAATGATAAATTTTTATTTCATAACCTGTAGGGTAGGGTAAGGCGGGCGTGCAGGGGAGGGAAGAATAAGAAAAAATCATTGCTGTAGTTCTCTAGGGATGCCTTAGGATAGATACATTACTTTAAGACTGACAAAGACATTCAGAACTACAGTGACCAAAATGGAGATATTGCCATTAATGACCCCTTCCTTGCCTGAAAGAACAAAAGGAATGAAATGGTAGTATATATCATGATTCAGAATATATATAATGCACAAATAATGGGTTATGACCTTTAGAGAAAGACTCATCACAGAGATACAACAGCTATTGTCTTTGACAATGCATCTTAAAATGAAGAAGAAAAGCAAATACTTAATAGCATTTACAGAATTACTTGAAAAAAAAAAAACTGTCAAAGTTTTCCATGAGGCATCACCAAAGTCTTTACACAAAATTTTCAAAAGATGCAGAGGACATAAAATCTGAGTGATGTGCTTTATTTATTATAAAAACACCTTGTGTGTAAAGTAGGGATGTTTGATGTTTAACTGATCGAGAAAGCCAGATTTCTTAAAGGAACTACTAGCATCCTGTTCGTATGCTGAATAACATGGATAAGTTTAGTCACTGGAAAAATGTTTTTGATGTGTATAATCTGCACTTTACATTTCAATTAGCAAAACTCCATGACGAATACCTGCTATAAATGCTACTGTACATCTGTAAAGAATAGAAATATGTCACTTTTTTTAGTAGGTCGAAGAAAAAAGGATGAAATGAAAGGCCTTCGAAAACTGAAACGTTCAAATAGTTTTAAAAGCCAAACAAGGGTCTGATTTGTACCAAAGAATGGGAAAACTGGCCAGTCAAAGAATAAAAACTGTGTTCCTCTGTGCTACTTGCCTGTTACAATATTTAGTGCATGTCTCTTACCTAACAGAAGTTATAGGCCATCTTAGACATTCCTACCTTAAAATTATGTTTTAATGTAAAAATTTAGTTTGCTCATCTCCACATAAATGACATTAGATCAGAATGAACAGATACAAATTCTTCTTCTCTACTATTGTTCAGAAATTATATCAGTAAGCTTCAGCATAATCTTCAGTGATATTCATTACTATTACATCAAGAGATTAACAAATGGTTTTGTAAAAACAGCATACTAAGGAGAAGCTTTTTCCATCGTTAGAAAGATCACAGCAAATAAAACATACTGGAATAAATACATAAGGCAATTAGGCATCCATTTAAAGTGTGTAATTGTATTCATTCAAGTTCAGATGCTAAGTCTCCATATACTTGATTAGTTGTTGCAGTGACTGTTGTAAATGTAAGTGTACTTAAATAACCTAAAAAAAATAAAAAATCCTCACCTCTTTTATTCTTTTGTTAAAATGTTTTAGTTTTTAAATAGAAATAAGATACTCAACAATCCTGAAAAGGCTCCAACCTCTTTACTCCTTCAGAAAAACAAGCTCTCATTTTAACTAGGAACATAGAAATATGCAAGTATCTGTCAGTTTACTCATCTGTCCAGAAAAAAACCCCTGATTTATCTTATTCTATCTTATGTACTGACAGCTCCATCTTGCATATCTCACTTTAATATTTTTGATAGTGTTTCTTTGCTTTGTTTTTTGTTTTTAGCTTTGTTTTTTTGGTTTTTTTTGGTTTTTTTTTTTTAGTTTTTTAGTCTTTAGTTTTTCTTGAGTGCTTCTTTACCTTTAGTTTTGTTTTGGATGGAGAACCTTAGGAAAAAAGAATCTAGTTTTATGCTTTTTGCCACTCCAGGGAATAAGGTCATGTTGTTATCTTTCGTATTCTTCCTTTCTTCTGGATCAATAATCCTTCACCCAGGACTTCAGGTGAAATCCTCCTTTTAACCACCAAAGTTACAGGGAAAATAACCCATCTGAATAAACAGAGCCTCCTGGGGATGCAAATAGATGCTTAGTTACTCATTATCTCTTTATTTTTCTAGCTTGACTGATTTTGCGCATGCATCTATGATAGTGGGAAATTAGATCTTTCAGAGCTTGTTCAACATTTCATTCAATATACATCAATCTTAAGCAAAAAAACACACTTACTTAGGGATAAAAATTGTTTAACCTATAGTATATATGATATTTTAAAACATTTTCTTAAAATGTCTGTACTGTTTGTTTATCTCTCCAGTACTGGATTTCTCACAAATAAAAATTTCCACCACACAACAAGGCTTTCACACCATTTAGTATATTAAACTAATCTAAATATGAACTTCTAGGTACAGAAGGCATAGGGAACCAGGAAAAGGGATCTGAGAGAAGGACCTGGAGAGTATAGTATGAACCTATGTTTGATAGTATCAAAGGCAGAACTGTTTCTGGGAGAGCCACAGATATTAAAGCACCTCTCTGAAAGTGCTATTAAATTGTATTTCATAGAATATTCTGAGTTGGAAGGGACCCACAAGAATCATTGAGTCCAACCTCTGGCCCTGCACAGGACAACTCCAAAAATCACACCCTGTTCCTGAGAGCGTTGTACAAACACTTCTTGAATTTTGCCAGGTGCTTGGTGCCATGATCACTTCCCTGAAGAGCCTGTTCCAGTGTCCAGCCACTCTCTGGATGAAAAACCTTTTCCTAATATCCAGCCTAAATATCTCCTGAATAGCTCCATGCCATTCCTATGGGTCTTCCAGAGGAGGTCCTCTGGTCACCAGAGGGGAAAAAATCAGTGCCTGTCCCTGTGCTTTTGTTCATGAGGAAGCTGTAGACCGTAATCAGGCCTCCCATCAGTTTCCTCTTCTCAGGCTGAGGAAATCAAGTGACCTCAGCCACTCCTCATATGGCTTGCCCTCTGGACTATTCATCATCTCCATGGCCCTCCTTTGGATGCTCTCTAATAGCTTTATATATTCTTATATTGTGGTACTCAAAAGTGCACACAATATCTAAGGTGAGGCCACACCAGTGCAGAGCAGAGCGGGACAGTCACCTCCTCTAACCAACTGGTGATGCCTTTTCTAAAGCACCTCAGGGCACAGCTGGATCTCCTGGCTGCCAGGGCACACTGCTGTTTATTTCAGATTACCATTGACCATGAAAAGACATGAGCGACTTAGAAGAAATATGACATAATTCACTCTTTAATATTTCTTCTTTCTTGTTGCTTAGCTCTTGAAGAAGACACCAGGCATTTGGACCTAGATTCCTCCTGTGCAACTGGAGAAATACTTTAAATTAGAACCTTTTGTCCAAAGAGAAATAGGAAAAAAAATTTCAAAAACTATCATCAGAGGTGGACCTGTAGAAATATACTGTGGTCTTTCAATGACCACAAAAATAACTTAGGTTGACTACAGACAGAGAGATTCTCAAAACACTTTGTTTGAATCAAGTATCTGAAACCAGAATAAGAATTCTGGAGGAAAGCACCATTCTCCTCCTTTCTGTGCCTGTAAAATGAAAGGTAGCTTTATGGAAAGTCCTACCTATAGTGACCTGATAAACTCATTTGAAGTCTTAGATGCTCTTAGTCTTTGTCATCAAGAGGCTGTCTGTTTCTTCAAGCACTTGAAAAAACAGAAGATAATTACAGTATTCCTGAGAACCAAAAATGGTGTGTAAGAATTACCAAAGCCCTTTTTTTTCTGTCATCGTCATAAAAGAGAAGGATGTGAACATGTAGAAGTACTGGATCCTGACTGTTTTCAGAGTTGTTGTGTGCATCATCATCTCAAAGAACAAAATTCAACTGCTTCTTATAAATTACATTTGATGTCAGACAACAGTTTAAAAATTATATTGCCATAATGGAGAAGTTTCTCATATTTCCAAACATCAGGCAGGCAGAATGAAGATGTGCATGCTGTATCTACTGAAATAAAATGTGTTCACTCTTCTTGGTTCAGTGGTAGAAGTGGAGGCTTTGCAGGCAATCCATGCAAAAAAATCAATGAACCAGACCCAGCACTGACATTCTAATCTGAAGATAACCAACAGATTTGTCTCTTTACCATTGAACACATGTTCTCTCATATCCTCTTAGAGGTGCTTAGGTTGTCCACAAAAATATTGTTATTACCTCTTGAAAATATTATTCAAGTCCTCAACATGTGCATGTTTCAGGACCTATTTTTCCCATATATGATGAATACTCCTCACACAGTCCTCAGCCTGACCCTATTTTCATTCTTGTAGAGATTTCAAGATACCTTCATAATGGGAGTCATTCTTAACTTACAGACCTTTGTGTAATTCTCCTCCCCCTTTCTTGTAACATTCTCAAACTCTGAAACTCTCAGAAGCAACTACTGTACAAGAGTTCTTAAGGGCATATAGAAAAGTAAACCCAAGAACTGAATACAAAATGGTTTCCTGAGAAGGAAAATACTTGACTGTTTGCCATGTAGAAATTCTAGTGATCTATAGATTTGTAGATTTCTACATTTCATGATTCTGTCTATAATGTTGTCTGGCACAGTTTACATTGTCGAGGCAGAACAAGGAATATGTATGCCATGACACGGTGTACAGATAAGCAGAAAAGCATTTTTGAACTATAGAAATTCTAGGTAATTCTTGGAATGGGAAGAAACAAGAAAGTATTACTATAATGAGAATTGAATAATATTCTTTGATAGTTCAGACTGGAAGGGCTTCAGGAGGCCCCTGGCTGAATCCAGGGTCAGCTATGATATTAGATTACTTACCCAGGGCTTTATTCAGCCTGGATACTCAGTTGCAGTCCTGTACTATTTTAACAACCCCTTTGATCAAATAGAAAGTCATTCACAATTGAATTTATTTAAAAGACGTTTTGCACCAAATGAAGTTACAGAAAAATATGATTTGTAAAGCTTAATACTGGAATGACAAAATAATCATAAAATAGACTTGGGAATAACCTGGGATACCAGAACTGTGTATCTGAGTTATACAACTATCAGAAACACCTCCTGAACTGTATTTTTTTGAATTAGTTCTACAGAGACTCATGTATGAGCACAATTTTTTATCTTACGCAACCATAGAGAGGTGGTTTGTAATAAGTGACTGAGTTGTTCCAGTCCCTTTGAGTTTTAAAGACTGATGCCTTATTGCATGTTATTCTCTTTCTCTCTGAGGTGTCAGTGCAGTTGAGAAATAAATCCATTCAAACTGAAAACCATTTACTGCATCAATAACAGGTAGCTTTTTGTCTGTAAAGAGGCAAAATATGTCATTTATTTTATTACTGTTTTGAAATGTCTTTTCTTTTTTCTGACATCTTAATACACTTCTCTGGTCAAAAATCCAAGGGTGCACTAAAATTATTATGAAAAGTTCAGATCAGAAACAAGATCAGACTGCTTTCTCTTAAGGTGTTGATTGTCCAAATTATATTATTTAATGTAATTAGCTCTTTACTCTCAAAATACAGCAAATCAAAATTTATCATATGGATTTCAATGTATTGGAAATAAAAGAATAATAATATACCATAAGAAAATCTTGGCAACAATCACAATATTTCTTTGACTGTCTATTGGAGTTTCATATGCAAGATTTTGCTGACATCTGTATTGAAACCAAGAGTAACATCTCTCCTCAAACATATGCATTGGATAGGATTAAACTTGATACTTTTAGACTTCTGCTGTGTTGATATCCATATAAAGTAATCATCTAGACTCCCTTAAGAATTAAATAAGAATTTTCAGGATGGACTTGACTTGACTTAAACTTGTACATAACTTAAACTTCTACCTCTAAAGAGGAAAAGATTCTATCTGGAAAAAGTCTTGAATTCAGGCTCATGACAAAACCAGAAAGGTGCCTATAGTTGTTACATTTGGAATCCATTCGCATATGAGTGTGTGTGTGTGTGTGTGTGTGTGTGTGTGTGTGTGCGCGCACACGTATGTGGACACACAATCCCCCAAAAAAACCAGGACAAAACAATTAGATGTTTGGGTTTCTTTTTTTTGAGGAGTTTTTTGTGACATTTCAAAGATGTTTACTGCCTTTTGTATAACTACCACTTAAATGTAAATTCTTATTTAATATTTGTGACTTGTTTAAAATTTTATTCTCATAAACATTAAAAAATTCTGGTCATGTAGTTATGAATACAAAGGTTCACACATTTATAAACTTCTCGTAATTGTCACTTGTAGTACAGATACGATTCACATCCACTAGAAGTAATAATTTGATTCACACTACACAGAAAAGATATTGCTTCAAATACATAAAATCTAAGTAAAAAAATTTCTGTCACATACAAGATCAAATGATTGTATACTGGAAGAAAGAAAAGCTTTCTTCAATTTTTCTTTCTTACTTTCAATAATGCTTTCCTCACCATGAACCTAATTTCCAAATATATTTTCTGATATGTTATGTTGTTGAAATTCATTAAAGTAGTTTTAAAACTTGTACTTTTGTATAAACCTTGATGCCTTAGGGTTTTTATGAATTTGTAGATTTTTATACTTCTAGGTAATTTCTCACATATAGAGTAGCTAGCAACCTCTAACCCTGTGCTAGCTGTCTTAAGGGTCAGATAATAGCTGGAACACCATGCAAGGGAAACATGTACCAGAGCTAAGACAACTAGATATCATGTTAGTCAAAACAAGAAAGCAAAGCCAAGCAACCTTGGAGAAGCTCCAATAAGGGAAAGTGGCATGAAGTAAGGGGTCTTAGGACCTCTAACTCAATTCTAGGAGAGGCGTGCCATGAGGCGGAACCAAGGGAAGTTCTGAGTATGGGCATATCTTAGATTGGATACAACTTTTAGATATGAAAATTGAGTAGGGTTATAAAATTAGTATGCTGCCATGTAGATGAGGCTTTTTCTGCTTTCTCCAGCTCCTACACTTTGTTGACATTTCTCTCACACAAATACACTCTCTGCTGCCCTATGTTCCCCCCGCCTTTGGCGGGGGGAAGAGCTCAGAAGAGCTCTGCTTGCAAAGGGGGGTTTTCCCTCTTTTGCTCTCCTGAGGTGGGGGGAGAAGATGTTTCCCCTTCCTTGTTCTCCCGGACCGGACCTCAAGGACCTAAAGTCCTGCGTGAAGGAAGATGAGACCAGTAATGGGAACTGAGTATCAGCATGATCTGCTGGGGTAGCTGAGCTGCAGGGAAGCGGCTACAAAAGGGAGTTTTTCCCTGGTTTATTGTGGGTTGGGAGGTGAGATGACTTGGGCNCTTGATGCTGCTCAGAAAATGAACTAGATCAGTTGGCTTTCATTTCATGTTAGGTAACTTTGAAGCTCATGAAAATAAGGAGCTTAAGCTGAAAAACAAAATGGCTGACAAAAGAGAAAAAGATGCACTTCCAAGGCTCAAGTGATCCTGTCCAAATTTCTAGTATGGGATTTGTATACTTCTTTCTATTTATTTTATAGGAAGCATGCACACCTAGTTTATGGTAACCACTTATCTTTCAGGTACCTGATGTTAAGATAGATAAAGCCAAGGGTAAATAACCTGTTCTGAATAACACATTAGGTTTAGGCAGTTATATCTTCGACTCATTTCACTGTCTAATTACTTGTGACTGTTTATGACAGAAGTTACCCCCTCTTTAAGGAGGCTGACCATGCTTTTTCAGAAGACCAGTAGTCCGCCTTACATTGAATCCAAGTTTAGGTGGCTTCCCACCAGATTAATTGTCCATGCGGGATTATACTGATGTTTTTTTTAATGACTCCTCATTCATAAATCACAGTCCAGCTGTTTTTAACAGTAGGATGCCATATGACTGAAGAGCTATTACCAGGCTGGCACCTGCCCTCGCCACTTTACATCTTACAAAGTCATTTTGATTACAGTTACTTTCATTTACTTTGAAGTAGTTTACATGCAGAAATGACATGCAGATGACCAGAAAGGTCTTCAGAATACTCAAAACATTTCTAGGCAGATTACGTAGGTCAAGAAATTATACACATGTATACTCAAAAATCCTTTTTATACTACAACAAATAATCCATAAAACAGTACAAGAAAGTTTGATGGATAAATTAACTAGTAAAAAAGCTCATAACATAAGCTTTCATATACTACTAATAATTAATAAACATCCTGTTCACCTGACCATGGAAGTTATACTATCTTGACAATCTTTCAGGCTTAATTTTGTTTAAGTGAACATTCAAACAAATATTCCTTTTTTTTTTTTTCCCTAATAAAATGGAAGACAAAAGAGTCTGGGGAGTTTTTGGAACTCTAACAATTCTCATTGTTCATCACTTGATTTTTTTTATGCACACACATGAAAGACCAAAGTTATCCCAACAAATATTAGAAAACTAACCTTTCCGTTTCTTGTGTAGGCAGTGGAGACAGACATAGAGCATCTCTAATTGATACAGAATTTTGGAACACCAAATATTCCTTTTGAATTACATTAGGTAGAAAAGAAATCTGTGAATTCTTGCTTGGTGCTCAAGATTAAGTGAAGAGAACCTGAGCTTAAATGTCTGCAAACCTGCATCTAGGCTGCAGGACAGGTAAGATTCATTCCCCTAACCCAGGCAGGTCAGATCAGGCACTATTTTGATCCCTCTCTGGCTCAACACCTTGCAAGAATGATCAGAGGGGAAGGAGGAAGCTGAAAACTTTTTGTCGACATAGAATCAGCTTACAATATCCTGACAGTATAAGACATCCACGTTAAAGAAATACATAACTAGACTATAAAACCAATTTTCCACACAAATAAGAATCAATATCATATTATTTTTCTATAAATCCTTGAAAATAATCAGAGTTTTGGAGAAATTATGTGAAAAGCACAGTATGAATTCCAAAAGGAAGAATCTTAAACATCTTGAAGATCATTTTCATAAATACGTAAACTGTTTATCATCACAGCTAGGATACGTGAACGAAGATTTGGGAGTAAACTCTTTAAATTGCTTAGTTTTTACAGTAGAATCATCTCAATCAGTAGAGTTTTGTTTAACTTCACAGAGAATAAGCAATTGCAAGAGGACGTTTTTAATATCATTTTGTGTAATTTTGACCGCAATTGCACAAGCTTATTTCCCACTGTTATTTTCTTTCAGTTTAGGAGGAAAACAGTTTGACCTACAATAAAGATTCCCTTGGTATTTTGTCAAATTTATTTTATGCCAGCAGCAGTCACTGATTTTAATTGAATGGAAACAACAGCTCTCAGCCTGTGTGTCACATTGCTGGATTTTGTATCATTGAACTTCAGTCTGGTTTCTTTGGGACCTGCCAAGTGTGGCTTACACCAACCTCTGAGTCTCCTTGCTATACTCCTTTCCAGGGCAGAATTGTTTGCCTTTTGTCTGTTCTCTGATTAAATTGACACCATTTTACCTTTTGTGACTCCTGTGTCATTTTCTGTTGACAGCATCTAGCAATGCTAACAAACCGGTGTCCTTGTGGAAGGGGCAGAAATCATTGATTGTCTGGGTGTATTAATGCAGACCCTTTAAAAATCGTGCAGACATGGCTTTGTGCTAACTGGCAGTTGAATGGGGGCTGGCAAGAGATGCTATTAACCACAGATAACAGTCAGCACCTTCTATTCATTACCAATGTCACTTTGTAGCATTTGAGGGACAGTTGGTAGTGAAATTTGTTAAAGCAATTCTTTCCCCTCCCTGCACACATCCTGGACTGATGCTATTTAAGGCAGAAGAGTGGAAATAGTTTTCTGATTAGACTGATTTTGGTAGGATGCTCATATAGTTTCCAGGGAGCTGAAATACTTAATTCAAACCATCTGCATTTCACTGCTAAAATCTCTTTAGAACAACAAGATAGGCCCTGCTGACATGAGAGGTTAAATGTTTACCGTGGATAGGGAATTTATAATTGCCTTTTTAGAAATGAATGATTAAAAGTGGTTACAAGAAGCACCTGGCTATATAAGTCTTATCTGTAAAACACAAGGGAGATGTAATAACTGTGTTAAATCCTTCCACCACGATCTTTTTAAATGGGATAGGAAAATGAAAATACCGAATTCTTAGAATTACAAACTTTATAAAACATCTGTATTTAAAAATAAAGTGTCTGAGAAGCACAGAATGGCTTTTGTTCAAACAGAACATGAAGAACTTAATCAGCCCCACTTCTGTTCAGCAACAAAATGAGACACCTTTTTGTTATATTTGCAAACAAATTTCAGCATGTTTTCTAGATTAAGGAATTTTCCAAGTGTTAAAGTAGAAACTACAGTGGGAGCTTTGTCTTCCTTCTAGGCAGTTTGTATTACCATGAATAGCATAAACTAACCAATATAGTTTGAGCTTTCATGAACATTCTGAAAACAGAAGTGCCCTCATATATTCCTTAGAAATAGAGCATTTAATCTGAATTCTAAGTCACTGTGTGAACAAATTAAAATAATGATGGCAAATTAACATTTACGACCAGAAGTTATACCATATAGCAGGATATTTTAGCTCATGCACAGTGCCACAGCAAAGTAATTGGCTTCCCCACTATAGCTGCCTCACACAGCCGCCTCTGTGCACTACTGGGCTAAATTCAGCCTGTCTGCATTCACCAACTTAAACATTTCTTAATTATTGGAAGATATTGTAGAAACTGAAGGGAAGTGCAAATCCCCACTGACTCTTGGAATACAAGTAGGATCAACATATGAATAAGTAGGACTTACAAATACATACTGTCATGTGATTAAGTAAAAAAAAATGCTATGCGTTTTATATTATTTTGAGGATAATTGAAATGTTACCTGCTGTGACATTATACATAAACTATTTCATAAACTCAGTAGAATGATATTTACTTTATTGAGTGCTTTTCTTCACAACAGTTACTGCCTTGTTCCACTCTGGCAGAGTAATGCCTATATAAGTTACTCTTCACTAATTATGGTTTTTTTTAAAAAGATATTTCCAATTACAAAAAAATGACATTAGCTTTTTTTTTTTTTCCAATTTTAGTTGTTAATAGCAAAGAGGGATTTTGTATTTGGTAAGGAAAACATCAAAACAAAGGGAGTATTTTGTAATTTGTATTCATATTCACCATAGTAAGATTCATTCCAGACTTGACAAAGCATTTAGCTCTATACTAGAAAGATGCACATCAATATACTGCAATTCTAGATACATAACCATAGATTATTACTAGAATGTTATTGCAGAAGAGGAGCTCTTCAGTTGAGATGCTGCATCTCAACAGAGGGGATTCTCAGATGAGAATTCAGTGGTTTGTATGTTGTTTCTACATATGCAACAAAAAGCAAGTACTCAAAGCATCATTTTAAGTAAACTAAATAATTTATTATGCCTTTGCATATTGACATTTTTTGCTGCTGTACTTGAAATACCCCACTGGATATCTAAAAATAGACATCCTTACAGTAGCAAGGATATTGCAACATATTTTGGATGTTTGGCTGACATAAATGAAATAGCATCTGGTTTCAATCATAACTGATATGGATCTGTCAAACTAGTTCCTGATGGATATTTTTGTTGCTGTTTCTCCAGCTCTAAGGGAACAGTGGTGTCTATGACACTTAGATGTTGTTGTAATTAAACTCTCAGTCCATCTGTGCACAAGATTTCATAATATTTTCAAGAATAGAATGTTTTCAGAGTTTGTCTATCTTCTTTTTGGCTTGTTAAGAGACGTTACCCTGTGTAACTTTCAAAAACAATTTGCAAGGAAGTTTTCTTTGGTACGTTTCACTGAAACAGAAGGCAGCAACTACCTACAGTATTTAAAAGCTAACTCAGATATCTCTACAGTTCAAACTGTAAGATACTTCTTTTGTAAGAGTTAGTGACAGTACTAGAACTTAAAGTAGGACAGAAAGAGCATGTTTTTTTATGTTTTTCTCCTCTGGCATTAAATATTTTGTAGCTATCAAATGTGTAGACAGTGAAACTACAGTAGGAGCAGAGGCCGAACAATTGTAAAGACAGAAAAAAAAACATGGGAAAGAGAAGTTTACTGATTCAGTACATAGCTATGTTTCACTTTTTTTGTTTCTTTTGTATGAGAAATCATGTCAAGAAAGCTCTATTGTTGATTTCAATAGCTGTAGCAAAAGATACTTTGCAGTCATTAACTCATGAGTTGGCAGATATATATATATAGTCCTAAGAATGACTGAAAACACTTTTGGACCTCAAATGAAAGTTTCAATAGGCCACTAAAGGAAAAGTAAAAAATTAAAGCCTTGGACATTACTATCAAAATAGCACCAGGAAATAGTGCTGATTAAAGAACAATTCCATTTTCCTAGAATCCTTAAAGAAAAAAACAAAACAAAAAAAACCAAACAAACAAAAAAAAAAACAAAAACCCCAAACTAAACCACAAAACTTACCCAAAAAGGAAAACTCCAACCCAGTATTTCTCTCCAAAAATGAAGTGCATAGAAATCTAGTGTCAAAATTCTATACTATCAATATAAGACACTATGTTCTAAAACATCTGCTTGAACTTCCTGTCTACATAGAGTTCAACTCCTTGTACTACCTCACTCACTATGCTTTCACATTGCTGATGTATTAGAGGCATGTAGAGTACAGTTTTCATCCTTGTAGCTTAACGTCTTATGAAGAAAAGAGGGGTGTTCTTGGTTTTGGTTGAAACCATGAGGCTTTTGATAAGTATTTCTGATTCAGAAATATATTTCATCAAATCTATTCTAAATCTTTCCATAAATGAAAGAATAATTAAATGTAGCCTATTGCTTTTCTTCTGGTATAATAGATTCAGAGAAAATAAAAGATTCCTAAGAATCTTTTCTTAGAAAAAGAATATGAAAAATATGAAATTTTTCATTAAAAAAGAAGTTGAAAAATGATAGAACTGTTTTGATGAGTAAGAAGTCACAAATAAATCTATTTTGTCAGTTCTAAACACTTTGACAAGAAAGGAACACATTCCTGAAAATAGGTGTTTATAATTCATTATTTGACAGTCATCACAGTTCTGAATTGTTTGGACACCTATGAAGGTTTTTGCTAACCATAGTAACCCATCTATCCTCACTTCTTCTGTGTGCTCAGTGACATTCCAAACTTTGCTGCCTATTTTTGCACTGCTTTTAAGTTCCCTATAAGCTGCAGTTCTGCAGATATGCTGGCATTATCATTTGCCTGTGACCAACTCTTGCAATTTTGTGTAGTTGGTCACTTTCCACCACAAGATTAAATAAAAGGAAGGAGGAACTAATGGGAAAGCAAATTATTATCTGAAGACTGGGAACTACAGCCATTGCTGATTTTTCATTCTGTATTTTCCCTGTGTAAAAAGAGGCCATGCAGCTAATGAGAAACCAGAATTTATAATGTGATATGCACAATCAACTACCAGCTGGAAAACATCTCCCTAATATTTAAATATATAATTAAAAATTAGTGACTTTGCAGGAAAAAATGTTCATAAGCAGTCCACAGCTAGAATTGCTTTTATCAGTTCGCACTGTTCTGGTTTTTTAGGTATATTGTATTGCAGCAAACAAGTGAAAACTGAAAGGAAGATTTAAAAAAAAAAACAAAAGAAAACCACAACACCACTCAAAAACAACAACAACAAAACAAAACCAAAAACAACCAAAACACGGAAACTATTTTCAGCTTGCTCCTTGTGATTTTTTAAATTTATTAAACTGCATCACATTGTGAGAGAGTAAGTTAAAAGAACATCACAGACAAAAAAAGGAAGTGGGGAATACAAAATCATTTAAATCACCTATGGTATTAATAAAAATATAAGCTGACACTTTGCAAAAGGCCACTGTATTTCATAAATCAGAAGTTTAGGAGGTTCTCCAAATGTAGATGTAGTCACTACTAGCACATCTTTGTCTGCTCTTCAGTTAAACAGTTTCCATTTTCTGAATGTTTTCCTCTTTTGTTTGAGATCACTGAAAAGCACATAATTTATCCAGTTTTATCACTGATAGCACTTTATATTTTCCTTCACAGGGTGTCAGAGCTTTTGACAAGTCTTACATACAAATTCCTATTTCTCTTCAAGTCTGCCTTCCTGTTTCAATTCTACTGCATTTCCACTTTCCTATTCCGAAGACTTGAAATGTAACAATTTCATACTTAGTCTTTCTAGCTAAGTCCCACCTCCTTATTTCCAATCAGTTCTCCATTAATTAGAATAATTAATTAGAATCCCATTCTCAAGATATTTTCTACATCTTCTGTACAACTAAATTGTTATTAATACCTTCCACGAATCTGTGGCTCAGTATGGCCAGGGGATTCATCTTATCCAGCTGCTGAAATCAACAATGCAGACTAAGACATCTGACTGTGTCATTCAAAGATTCAGTTATAGTCAGTGAAGGAAAAGAAGTACTTGGAGTACAGTATTCATTACCTACATACCAAGTGAGGGGCTGCTGTTACTAATCATGTCAAGCAATTGAGAAAATTGTGTTGATTGAGGGAATAAGTTTTGGTCCACTCACCAGTTAGACCTGGAAAGAACTACATTTACTCTCATCACAGAATGTGTAAAATTACTTTTGGCTAAATAATTGTCTGTATATTGCTCACTGGAAAGCAGTGAAACAGTTTAGGGCTTTCATCCTCCTGTATCACATAACTTTAATTTATCTGATTTCCTTCTAGGTGTCGTTGTTCAGAGAACACTGATAATAATGAGTTTAGTTCAAATTTTTGCATTCACCTAAAATTTTAAAATTGATGGTGACACTTATTGTTCTTCTGGTTCTCTCCAATGTTTCACCTGAAAGTTAAAGAAATTCTAGTTGCAGAAATTCTGGAAATGGTTTACTTGGCTTGTAAACAGCTCAACATTTCTCTTGTCCTAAAAGTCTACATTGGAAAAGAGTACTTCATTTTTTTTGAGAAAATGCCAACTGTGAAAGCAGTCAACATGAGCAATTAACCAGGTGGGCTTTGCATTATATTTTTAACTGTTTGTCAATGAATTTGCCACCCATAGTGTACACTGTGGATGTGTGTGCACGCACAAGGTATCTTTCAGGGCTGCTCAAATTCTGCTATGAAGATAGCATGGGAATTGTGTTTTTAATTTGCTTATTCTTTTGTTCCTCTGATTTTTTCATTAGAAGTTCTTAACACAAACGAGAAATAGACTATGCTGGGATTAGGAATTCCAGAATGGTAGGGTAACCGAGCTTCTGTTCTTATTAAATGAAGACTTACACAGCCTGCAGTTGGGGAAAGCTTATTTTAATAGGATCAGAAATTTTGTGTTTTCAGTAACTGCAGCAGATTTTCTTTTGAAGGCAGTGGATCAGCACTCCTCAGCCTTTCTAAATTTACTGTATATATTTGGTCTATTAGAAAAAAAACCCAATTCTTACCTTACTCTACTATACTCTTCCAAAATCACTAGCTGGGTCACAAGCAACATATAGGCAGCTATCTCAATGACATCAAAGAATAGTAAACCTAAATCAGAAAAAAAGTCATGATAGGATTTCTAGGCTAAAGATTAATTGCAGAAAACACTGAATGAGATTCTATGGCCCATGTTATACAAGAGGTCAGGCTAAATGACCATAACATTTTCTGAATCTACAAAGTAGATGTTCTTGCATTTTAGAGAATACATCTGTAGCACCCTAAAAAATGTGGGTTTTTTATTCCAGAGTTTAGCTCTTGAGATCTGAAAGATTTTTCTCTTCAAACCATAAGAAAGTGATTGATAATTTTTTCTTATATCTTTATTTTTAAATACGAGAAAGGCAGTGTGCAAATTCACACATTAGACTACTAATTTCATCATCATCATGGAGTAATCTTAGCCAGCTGCCAGACCCCTGCTCTCTAATTCCCTGCCTCCTCAACATGACAACAGGAGAATATAAGATGAAAAAGCTCACAGGTTGAGATAAAGAAAGGGTGATGACTTGCCAGTTATTCTAGCAGGTGAAACAGACTCAATTCAGGGAATATTAATTTCATTTATTATTAATTTAAAACAGAATAAAATGGTGAGAAACAAAGACAAAAAATTTAGATTGCTTTCTCCCACACACAACTTCTTCCCAGGTTCAGAATCACTCCTTTGTTACTGAATCGTCTACCTCCCTCTTCTGAATGGCACAGAAGAGATGGGAAATGAGGAGTTGTATGTAACAGGTTCTCTCTGCTTTACTTACATCTCACACTTTTGCTCTGCTCAGGCATGGGTCTTTCCTACAGGCTTTTTTCAGGGCCTGTTCATCTGCTGTGGTTTGGGGTCCTTCACAGGCTACAGTGGCGATATCTGCTCCATTGTGCTCCTTCATGGACTTCAGCGGATTCGTTGCAGAACTGCCTGAAGCACCTATTCCCTTCCTCCCATACAATCTTCTTTTCTCGCCTTGGTGTCTGCAGGACTTGTCACTTCTCTCCTCACTCCTCACTGCCTGTGCAGTGTTTCTAACATTTCTTAAATATTTTCTCACTGAGATACCACCGCAAGGGTTAGGTGGGCTTAGCCATGCCCCTCTCCTGGAACTGGCTGTGTGGGGCAGCCCCAACCCTTCTTCACAGAGGCCAGCCCTGAGGTCTGCTGGTGCCAAAACTTTGCCATCCACAATCAATAGTCATTAACATCTTCCTTGACTATTTTTGATTATTTGGTCTTTTTTTTTTTTTCCCTAGAATGACGCAGCTGAAAAGAGAGATGAGACTGGGAATGCTACTAGAACTCACAAAAGAGACATCATTTATTGATTCTCTTTTATTTAGCAGTGTTATCAAGTATCATTCTTCCCATGTCATAGCTTCTTTGTTCTTTGGCTAATAGCAGGAGGTGATACAGATCGCTAAAATGTCTTCTGTAGTCCTGTGCACCATGCTTGCATTTACATAACTTAAGCAAATGAAAATGAAGAACTGTGATGGGCTGCCTAACAGAGGATTATAGTGTCTTTACTCATCCTGAAGCATTGCCATAGTTTGAAACATAAATCGCTATTAAACAGGTAGTAATGTGGCATTTCAGAAATCTGTTGCAAGTTGAGAAGTGCCAATAAAAAAGCTTCACACATTTTATTTTTTAGACAACAATTTCTGCATGTTTTGCTGTTTTGCAGTTTGAAGATGTTTAGATTTGTAGCAAAATGAACTGCAATCCACATTTCTGTATAGGGAAAAAAGTAAAAAAGTCAAACAAACAAATAAATTTATCTAAATTATTCTAGATACCTAATCTCCCTACCAAATATTTTATCAAATGAATCTGAAACTTTCCACAGAGATTTATTTTTCTTTTCTTTTCTTTATCTTTTTTCTTTTAAGTTTAACAGTATAAACAGTGTTAACATAGTTTTGTACCATGTATTTCATCTGTTCAAGTAATAATTTTGAGGTGAATGTCTCCCTGTGGAACACAATACAATTGTGCATCAGTTTTACTTGTAATTTCTATGAACGGTTCTCTATTTTACTCAAAGTTATTAAGTTTCTGTTTCAATATAACTGCAAGCTAGAAAATACTTTTCTTCTTTTGCCTAAGTACATCATTTATTCCTGTGTGACTTTTTTTTTTAACTACACATTTTTATTGTATACCAAGGTTTGGAGCTTGCTAGACTCCAACATCCCAGCACGTACCATAAGGAGATTCCACACTGGCAGCCAGTGGAAACATGGTTGACTCCAAGTTGCTGTTACGGCTAAAGCATAGGGTAATATCACAGAGGAAGAAAAGTTTTTATGAGACTATAAAAAGCTACAAGATGTCAGTTGACTCACTGTTCTAAAGTACAGTTTCTCAGTATATTCTTCTAGGTAAAAGAATCTAAAATACTGTGATCAAGAAAAGCTACCATTGCCATTTCCATCATTATGATTATGGGATCACCAGTCTTAAACAGTAACACTTTTCTGCCAGCATTCTAGCACATGAACATTCCCTTGCATTCTACAAAATTTAGGACTTTAAGTATTAAAACCAATAAAATAAAACTAGTTTGAACTTTTTTTTCCTTTCTTCTTTCTTATAATTCAGAATTCAAAACAGTCCTTCAGGCTGAAATTCTCATCTGACTCCAGCCATGTAACACAGAACAGCATAGTCTAAAATAACCACCTTAAAAATAGATGGTCAGCATTACAGAGCAGTTTTACCCATCACACCTTCAAATGACTGTGCTCATCCTACTGGAAAAAGAATGTACCAAAGCAAATAGTGTAAACTAAATATTTACACTTGAGGAACTTGATATGAAAAGTATAATTTGCTGTCTTAAAGCACCCACAGTAGTAAAAGGCAAACTTCTTTATCATTGACTCAAAAACATTCTGTGATTTGGTTGTTAGAGCAATCACCTGCCAGGACTTTACCCTGAAGTTCATATCCACAGTTTAAAAGAATATATGTATACCAAATAATTCTATCTTCCACAAATATGTTCTAGCCAGTAGTTCACATTACTTGATGCCCTGGTCCCTCTAATACCACTGTTGCTGTTTTATAATATACTTGGATTCTTTTTTTTTTTTTTTTTAATATTCTTCCTCATGGAAATGAAAAGAAAAATACTACTGGAGGGTTGTAGTGTGGTTTTATTGTTTGCTTTTTTCTGTGCCACTGTGCGATAACATCAAGCAATTTGCTTCATCTCTTAGTTCTTTGCCTTTCTCTTCCCTTTTCTTTCATGCCTCTGGAAGTCCGATTGTAGCACATCACACTTTGAACAGTACTGTAGTTCTTTGATCTGGTGCTTAGCCCGTGAATTTACACTGCATGGTGAACTGAAATACACTTCCACAATCTCCTTAAGTCAGTAAAATCCCAGGAGTAAAAATGAACTCTATACTCCCATTAGCTTGTTGTTTCATGGGAAAACAACATCTATTTTACAACTATAGTGGGAAGTCTAATACGATGTTCACTATAAAAGAAATAGTTCTGAAAGTATGAATATATCTGAACTGAAAGTACTTATCAGAAACTGATTCCTATTTTCTGCATGGAACTGATATTTCCTTCAGTGTTTCTCTCTTTATTATGTTCCCCTCATGGAATTTCTACTTTTCTTGGATCATAAATCCATGTGATTGCACAGATCATCTGGGTGCCTTGGCAAGTCTGATACTGCAAAAATTGAGTTGGCCTGCATTACTTAGGCTGTTATGAAATGTATGTGTAATCTACAGACACCTTCTAGGAGATAGGTTGAGCAGTTCCCATATCATAAGCTTACAATCGGTTACTCAGTTAAAGGTTACCTTTAAAGGTCTTTTGGATACACTTCTTGTTGATCGACTTTTTCATATTTTTTCATATTTCAGCTTGTCAGTAGCTCACACTAAAATATGATGGTTTGGAAATGCAGTCCCTGAACTCAGATATCAGATTATTGCCCTGAGATTGAAAGCAAAACATGGCATTTTCTTTGATAGCAGAAGAAGAGGCCTACATTATTGGACAAATCTTGTCACAATGTCCTGTGTTAAACAGGAGTTCCGAAACACATTGTTATTGCTTCAGGGCATCATTAATGTGTTTAAATGGTAGATATTGGAGCACTTATTTTTCAATTACAATCACAGGCAGTTTTACTTACTATTTATAAATATGAATAGAATTATCCACTGAAATTAAAATAAATCATGACTCTATGGAATCTATATATGTTTCTGTACAAAGTGTAGAGGACCTACTTACCTAAAAGAGAGGACTGTGAAACCATCTCATTATTATTCCAGCATACAACCTATTGACTCCAGTTATTACATGCTTCAATGAATATTCAGTGCTCCTAAGAATTTATTCATTTCACTTTTAGACAGGCTTCCCCATAGATGGCCAACACAAAAGGACAGTATTAATAGTTTCATTTGATAGTAAACTACTCAGGAGATACAGAAGAAATAAACAAGGGCTCAAAACTAAGCAAATTGTGAAAAATCTCTGAAAAGCAGAGGATCTATAAAGCTCAGAGTGTGGCCTTCAAGGCTAGTTGTCATTTTACTGGTTGTTTATTTACTGTTAATTGTTTCAATATTCTAGGGAGTCAGACTGAATTTATTTCCATCAGAATTTCTGGTCAAGAATTTCAGATTAGTTTAAATAAAGAACTCTGATATATATAAAAAAATAAAGAAAGTTTTTCTTTAAATTGTAGATTTATTTTTCATGGGTATTTGTATTGCATTTTATGCTAATAATATATTTGGTGTTTACACATGATTTTTTTTTTTTATATGACAAATAGACCTTATGTGAGTGCTTGTCTTGCAGTAACTGGTAATAGGTAAGAGTTCTCAGACTTTAAGCCATCAAAATAAAAAAATTATTAAGATTGATTCCTAAGCTGAAGTCACCTTTATAGGTTACTGAGACTTTTTGCACCAAGTTATGGCATAATGTTTTACAGGGAAGATGATAGGATTAATATAGGAAATACCAATGGCTTGTAGGCAGGAGTATAAATTCTCTTTAGCTGAATAGGCTAAACAGAAGCCAAAATAAAGTAAACAAGGAAGCTTTCTTGCAAAATGTATATGAAGCCTGTGTAAATTTAAAACAAAATTGGTTGCTCTGCTTGAGGGAAAAAAACCAGCAAACAGAGTGTGCTGGTTTAGAGTAAACCGGCAGGAGAAATGGACCCACCACAAGAGAGATTTTAAATCAGAGTTACAATTTAATGAAAGATATTACCATAAATTCACTAACACAAAAAGAAAGACTGCTTCCACCTCACCAGAACTCAACAGTATAACCCAGTGTCCTGGGGCACAAGCCCAAAGGGGTTTGTTAGCCCTGGTGCTGAGACTCACGTGGTTCCCCGAAGTCCTAAGCAAAAAGAAGTGAAGAACCTGTTGGTGTAGATGATGGCTGTGGTCTGGTCGGAAGTGATGGTTGTAGTCTGTTCGAGAGTGGTGGTTTCCTCCTGTCGAGGTCCTGCTGCTCCTCTGGATCCCACGAAGAGATGTTCAAGTCCTTCTGAGCCCTGTTTATATACCCTCAGGGAGCACTCAGTCCCTCCCCCAGGCGGGGACTCACACAATGGGTGATTAACTCTGTGAGTCATGGGATATTGTTGAACCGTTGATGGCCCATTAGCACCCACACACCCTCAGGCTGGGTGCGGAGGTGCTAACGACTTCCTGGGTAATTGCTGCAAATGGTCCACTATTCTTGGGGAATGAATAGAGGGTGTAGAATACACAGCCTTGATCACCCCCCACACAGTGATAACCGGTGTCTTCTGCTGAACTAGGACACAGAGGAGACTGGGGAGGAGGGGAGGAGTGGAGAGGGGAATACTGCAAGAGTCATCCTTCAAACCAAGATATCCAACTGAAATTCTGGGCTAGGAGTGAGAACTGCATCAGATGCTAGAAATACTCTTTGAACTACATATGTATTTAATATAGGAAAATTTGAGATAAAGAATAAATCAAGATTCCTCAAAAATTACTTAATGCAAGTTTACACAATAATATTCAGTGCGAACTATAATGTTTCCTAGAAAACACAGAAATAATGCACTGAAGAGTTCTTCCCTGTAATAAAACTTTCTCTGACTTCCATTTGCACTTGAATTAAATTAAAACCTACCCCTACGTACTTCTTTAATGTGTATCTCTTTCAAACAGCCTCAGAGATGTAAACTTTGGTACACAACGTCAGGTATATGCACACACATATATATTATAGATATCGATCTAGATCTATAGAGATATATTGATATAATGTAACATGCTAAACTATACTTCTTTTTGCTGTTAAACTCTGTCTAAACACACCCCCTTGAAAACATAAAACATTTAAAACTATTTTTTCTTTCAGAATTAGTAAATATCATGTCATTCCTTCATTGTGTGATATACCATCAAGATTAATGAACTGTCATGGCTCTTTTTGATGTCATCCATCACCTGCATTTTATTTTTGATGAATTATGTAAGTACTGTACCTGAAAATCTGATTTTTTTTCAAATTAAAATTCTTATTTTAATTTAATTATTAAAATAATTCTTATTTTCTCTTTCTTATAAAATAATATGCAGTTGCAAGTCAAAGCTATTTCATCTTCATTTCTAACCAAGGAATTAAGACACTATTTTACTGTTAGTAAACTTGAAGGCAGCAACTATAAGGAATCCATGGTCTTGATGAACATAGGTTGTGAAAATTTCAAAATAAGAATGTATGTTTTGAAGGGAGAAATGATGATAAGAATTCCAACCAGGTAAACAGAGTAAAATTCTGATGTATATATGTTGTTTGAATATCACATTATTGTATTACAACCTTCAGTTGCAATTTGGATTATTCCCAAACCTGATGAGATGGCAATAAATCTAGAGATAAACATTTAAGAAGAAAATATGTAAGACCATAGTTAATAATAGTAAAACTTTTAGTTAATAATAAAAAATCCTTGTTTCACACACATATGCAAAGATGCAACTGAAATCGATAAACACTACACAGATAAGAGGGCGGTGGCAACAAACCTTGAATTAAGTTATAGAACAGGGGCTAAGTTGTGTGGAATGTTGCTTCTAGGTGGCTAAATGTAATTTCAGCTTTTGTGACTCTGGATGTACATACAATTACTTTAAAATATACTTATTTATTAATATTGTTTTAAAATTGTTGCAAATTTAAGCATAGGTGAGTTATGAGTGGCAGCATTACAATATTAGTTAATATAATTATAAAAATAGAACCAGATATTTTATACTTGCCTGTAACATGTTCCCTGATTTCCATAACTGAACCCTTGAATGACACAAAAATTGAAGTTAGGAACTTTCAACCTTTATCTCTAAAGAATGTTTATTTTTTTCCTCTTCCAATGTATCCAACCCATCATTTTAGTTGTTCTAAGAAATGAATTTGGGATCATCTTTAGCAAAAATGTGAAGGAAGAGACACTTGGATAAGTAGCAGATGGAAGATTTACGCTCTTGTAAACCACACCTGGTATCTCTGTTAGTGGTATCATTTCAGAAAAGTCTTGGAGGTTTTATTATTAGATAGTAAACCAAGTGAAAAAAATTATTTGTTTCTTATTGCTCTGTAGTTTTATGTGAAAAACAAAACAAAATATAAAGGAGCTGCTTAAATACTGCTATATTGTAGACTTTCCAATAGATTGGTTGATAAGCATTATTTTATCTTTTTATGCTTCTTGCCTTATTCTGCTAAACACAAAGCACAGTTTATTCTGTTTTACATAAGGCTTACAGTGCATAATTACATATTTATCAGTTAAAAAAATACATCAATATTGTGTTCACTTTGGTCATTTTCTTTCTAGTCTTTTCTTTCCTGTATACTTTATCATCTTATATGGAGGTGGAATTCAGATTCATAGACATTAGTCAGGATTTAGTTCAGCTGCCTACATACAGAATAGTAGTACCATTTTTGGTGTTGGGTGTTGTCTCAGTTCAAAGGAGAACTAAGATATCTATGTTGGCCAATAAATAATCCCTCTCCTTTAAATTTAGAGAACAGAACTTTTAATTAGGAAAAATATATGTAAAGGAAAAGATAACAGTTCTCAACCACAACACACATATATATATATGCATATATACACAATAACAGTCTTCAACAAACCCCTCCACGCCCAAATGACAAGGCAAAACAGTCTAAAAGGTCCTCTTAGCTACTTCCCAGGAAAAATAAAAAAAAAAGTGATTATATCCACAGACAGCAGGTGACGCTGTCGCGCCCACCCGGCTGGGATCTCTGACCTGTTGGTGCAGATGATGGCTGTGGTCTAGTCAGGAGTGACGGTCGTAGTCTGATCGAGAGTAGTGGTTTCCTCCTGTCAACATCCTGCTGCTCCTCTGGATCTGACAAGCTACTGCTGAGATCTTCTAAGCCCCGTTTATGTACCCTCAGGGAGCACCCAGTCCCTCCCCCAGGGCGGGGACTCACACAATTGGTGATTAACTCTGTGAGTCATGGGTATGGTTGAGCCGTTGATGGCCCATTAGCACCCACACCCCCTCAGGCTGGGTGTGAGGCTGCTAACAACTTCCTGAGCAACTGCTGCGAATGGTCCATTGTTCTTGGGGAATGAATAGAGGGTGTAGAATACACAGCTTTAATCACCCCCACACAGTGATAACTGGTCCCTCCTGCTGAACTAGGACAGGTGTCTTTTTGTCTCTCCTCCAGTTTCTGTTTCAGAACTGTAATGGTCTCCTGGCAGTATTGTGGTCTGTGAGATGGCTTGTATTCTCTAGGCCAAATAAATCTGCAATAGGTGCCTACATTTAAGTCACCTGATTGAATTTATTGTCAATGAAGTCGCTGAGACTCGAACAATTTGCTTTAATGTGTTCATCTCATGCCATTTTCCAAATTCTCCAGCTGTCACTCTGGGATGATATAGATCTGCTTTATATCCCATGCATCACTTCTGTGTATATATCTTGATATCCCAGTATATCTCAAATGGTACCAGGAGCCTATATTTGTGAAGTCTAGAAAGCTATTCAGATGTCTAAATTTGTGTGTTTCTTAAAGGCTGAACTGAGTAATTCCTTAGACTTCCTCAGCTGCACTTTAATACAGATTAGACTAATTTTTTTTTTTTCAAAATAGGCATATAACCTGCTTGAAATGCTTTCTCATGTCCTGTTAGATCTCAAATGCCAGTGTAGGACTACACAGGTCTCCCATGCAGGTCTTTTGTTCTATCTGCTAGCTCCACACAGATACTCTGGACATTGTTAAAGAACTCTTCTGACACTACACACCCATATGTGGCTAGTAAACAAATTTCTAGATCCCAACAGACTATGATAACAGTTTAGACAGCTCAAGGTCAGCATGTGTATGTGGGCTATTTAACTATAGTTGTTTGCTTCAGGAGCTTACATGTAAGTGTCTGCGTGGCATAGGTCAGCTTTTATTGCTGTCAAAGGGCACATATTTTTATCAAGTTCTTGTCTCATAACTGTTAACTCGATGGGATATCTTGAATATTCCAGGATGTCTCAATGACAGTAGATCTCTGGTATACAGTAAATAGATATACAGTTAGGCAAAAAACTTACTCCTATATGATTAACTCAGTTGATACCAAACAGAGAACTGTAGGAATATTCCAGAGACCAAGGCTGCAAATCGAAGGGACTTCAATAAGTTGAAGAAACTGAACAGAAATCTTATGAAGCTCAAGAAAGATGAATGCAAAGTTCTGTATCTGATGAAACAATACAAGCTGGAACAGTCTTGCTAGAAAGCAGCTTTACAGATTCTGGACAACAGTAAGTTGAACATGAGAAAAGTGCGCTGTTGTAACAAAGAAGACCCACAACAAACTGACATGTACTAGTGATAGCCTAGCCAACAAGTCAACAGGATTATTTTTGTCTATTTGGCACTTGTGAGTATGCAACTGAGTAGAAAATTGATGGGGAAAACTAAAGCAAGGTCTTCAGAGATTTACAGTAAAAGGACCAAACTCTGTAAAGTTGCAATTACTTAGATAATAAGAAACGTTTTTTTCACTATGAGAACAGTCAAATTCTGGATCAGGTTACCCAAAATTACTGAGGAATCTCTGTTCTTGGAGATATCCAAAACTCAACTGGATAAAATCCTGATGTGCATACTCTAATTTCAAAGTCAAATCTAGTTAAGAACAAATTTAAATCAGAGGACTTTCATAGGCCCCTCCCAATTGAAATTATTAAATTATTCTATAAATCTTGATTCCCATGGTGTAATACCAGTCCTGTAAAGAAATTTTCAAAGTATAAACAACATGGTGCTGGTGGAAGAAAATTGTTCAAATTCACATTTCTCTTGTCCTCATAGGTTATTTAGATAAGGCACTCAGCATGTCTTTTTTGTTATTTATGCACAGACAGGAAGCTGTGCATAGTAGTGGTATACAGTAAATAGATATACTACTACCTTGGAACTCCACTACCTTGGAACCAGTGCGTAGTTCATGAAAGAAGGACAGGAGGACTGGGTTTGGTCCTTTTGCATTTTCTTCTTCCTAGTTTCCTTAGCTCAACAATCCTGTGTTTGTGATTAAGTGTCTTATGAAAGCTGCCTTCTCGTATGTTTGCTGTAAGGAATAATGAATATTTTTATTATAACATAAGAAACAAGGATTCCTATGCATTTTGGTGACTATCACTAGAAACATATTTTTGGAATGCTATTAATTACTGTGTTATTTGTGTTCAACTTTTTTATATTGGATTCATAAGTTTCTCTAAATTTGGCTTTACTCCAACAAGTAACATCAACAAGTGGGAGCATATTCTAGCAGTATTAGACTCTGCTGTGCCTGAATTACTTTATAGTCTTCACTTACTTCTGTCATAGCAGTGTTCCTGCCCATGATTATTGCTGCTAGATTTCCTAAAGGTTGACCTCTAATGAGTGCAAAGTCTTACTATACTCACAAAGTTTAAGATGTTCATTAGAAAATGGAATGTCAGTAAACTGTATATTGTTCATTATTCTAAGTAAGAGTAAATCTTCCAGAAGGAAGGATATTAGAGTCATATGGATTGTACAGATTTTAAAGTAAATGGCCTAAAAGAGAGAACCACCTTGCTTTCAGCTGGGTTACTGGAGACAAATGCTGGAGGGCACCAAAGGTGACTCATCCTAAGTTTTTCCTCTACAACATGTGAGAGTAATAGGATATTTAAAAATACAATTATGAAAGTTCTTGATACTGTGGAGATGTAGCCCAGTACTCATGAGATACATAGCATAGTGCAACATCATCAAGATGGGTGCATATAGCAATGCTTTATGAGGTATGCCTTAGAGTTTTCAGCAGGACTAAGGTAGTCAATATCAGACCATGCAATTAAAACTAACATTGTGAGGGATTTTTGAATCTGTTACCTTTTGAGTTGTGGGAGGCTGTGTACAATGGGGTTCTTAACCTGAAGTTTTCATAGTTTAAATTAGAAGAAAATAATGGTCAGGTATTTGTGGGAGAACATGATAGCTATGAGATATGGAAAAAGCTTTCAAAAGTGGACTTATGAGGACAGAGAGACCGAGGACCAGGCAGAGACAGTGGGCCTCTGAACGTTCATGGAAGAAGCTTAGAGAAAGGACCGGACTTTAATTGGTTATAGACATTTCTTGAACCTGCATAGAATTGCTTGTAGAAGGATCATTTTGAGAGTATACAGTCGATCGTAGAAAGCTGAAACACCCCATTTACGGTTTTCCCCATGGTTATTTCCCTATGTGCAGCCCTCAGGTTGATCCCCAGCATGGCAGATCCCTTGTAGTTTTATCCCTGGTTCCCTCCATGTTGTCTCCTTCCCCCTCACAGTTTCCCACCTTTGTCCTGGACCTGCTTCCCTATTGGTTCGTTTTCCCACCTTTGATGAGTTGCCCCTGATTGGCTGTACGGTTGCCTGGTTACACACTCCGCCCCCTGTTCCTGTCCAATCACGTCCCAGTTCCAGAACCTTCCCTGGGAGCCCTATAAAAGCCTGAGCCCAGGTGAATAAACACCTTTTGTGCCTTCACCCCCAACCTGTGTGGAGTGGTGTGTGGGAGGTCATTAGCTGGCAACTCATCAGGTGTTGGTCTTGCTGATTCTGAAATTTGCTTTCCTATTTGAAGTACTACCTGAGCCTAAATACCTTAACATTCAACATTTGCTGTTAACCATGTCTTTAGAATTTGGTGTTTGATCTTTGGAGCAAGTAATCATTAGGGCAGGAAGAGTAGTGAAGTAAGTGATATTGAGTATTTTATTATGAATAGTAACATTAGCTAACTGCTTAAAGCATGAATATAGCTTAGGAGAATAAGAAATAGCTTTAAGTACAATTGCTCACATTTATGACTTCACACTTCACTGTCTAGGCATATTCTCTAATACTTGCTCAGAATATGATATTTCAACACAAATTCCAGAAGGTAAACTCATCAATGGAATATTTATATACAAGAAATAAAGAAGCATGCATTTTTTAAAAATCAGACCAGTTCTTTATTCAGGATTATCTGGAGTATTTGTTCAGTTTTTCTGTTTTGTTTTGTTTTTCCCTAGAAGCAAAATTACAATGTGCATAGTCAACTGGTTTGCTACATTCAGTGCATTTATTTTCTGAATCTTAGAGTCACTTCTGGCCCATCTTCTAGTACTGAAAAAGCCTTTTGGAATGTGATAGTTTTTAAAAAATCATGAAGTATGAGAGTTACGGCAGTTCTTCGATTAGCTGTCTCTCTTTCATCCACACTCGAGAAAGAATTCTTCTTTTCTGAATCAATTCAGTGCTTACTTGGAGCCTCAATACTGCATACTGCTTCTACCATAACTATAATAATTTTCCGTTACATGTAAATTTAAATACATTTACATGATTTGTAAATATACATTATATGATTCACTATCAATAATAGAGTTTCCCAAATATTTTGGGGATGCACAGAAGATATACAAAGGAAATGCCATGGGCAGCTGACACAAGGATGTGAGATGTGATGTAATTCACTTATATATATATAATTTCCTATATCTGAACACAGGTATCTATAGTTATCTGAGATGTCCTATCATATCTCATGCTAATTTAACTTTTCAATCTGTGCTCTTATTCAGGTCATTCAGTGCCTGTCTTTTCACCATTAAACTGTTGTGCAGCTTTACTATGGGTCCAGTCTGTCTGAACATTAGGTTCCCAGTCATCCTAAAATAAAAGTGAAGACTTTTAGAAATTAGTGGGGAAAGATAATATGCCTTTGATGGACCCCAGAAAGACATATTGTCCTCCTAAGTTTTGAATGAATGGGATTTTCTCTCTCTAAATCTGCAAACAGACCACATTTTTCTTTATTGAATGAGCATTCATTGCATGACACATTCACATTCACAAAGCTCCTAAAATTCTGTATAATTGTTCCAGGGTGGCTGACATGGTGTACTACAGTGGGCAAACAGAGGTCCAGAGGGGCTGGGCAGTGGCAGTGAAGCCCTCAGACACTGTCAAGTGGAACCCAATCAATGTTAATCTTCAGCAACTAAATACAAAAAAAACATAATACACCAGTGGGGTATTAGTTTCAAATTGATCATGTCTGTTTGAAAAGAAGTCTTGAGAAGGTATCTTCTTTGGAAAAGAAGAATGTAAAAAATATGTAAATGACGGTATGTGTCTGCTATGTGAAGTTATTTCTATAGGAGGTAAATCAAAGAACAAAAAATATCAAATAACTAGACACTTCCCTCTTTGACATTGCCTTCCCACACCTTCACTCAGGAAATAAAACCCATGACTCATGGGGAAAGAATTCATAAACCCATCTACAAGTTAATCTGATTTTCACATGAGTAGCATATTTGCAGCTTTACGGTTCTTTGGAGTACTTCCTTTACCATGTAATTTGTCAAGAAATGCCCCAAAAGGCACCAGGAACGTCACAGTGAATATCAATGGCACAGCGAAGTCAATGTACTTGTCTGTATCCTGAAGAAAAAGTCCCTTTTTTTGTTTTTTTTCCTGCAAGCAATGTTTATGTTTCTATCTCCAAAACAGAGTTTTAATAATTTTTTTAGGAGACAAATTATTTGCAAAGTTAAGTTTTTTAGAGCAGAATGAAGCATAATCCCAACACATTTTAAAAGTGTACCATTTCATCTGATGAACAAAAAGGAATACAGTAAAAATAATGGCAAGTACCATTATATAATTCTGTTTCTCAGGATGCTTAAACTTAAAACAGTATGGTTGTAGAGACATAAGACAAATTTGGATTATGCAACCACATACAAGAAAGAAAAAAATTCATTACCCTTTTTTTTACTCCTTTAAAAGTAATGAAAGTCTTTATTATTAAACTATCTCAGAAATATTGCAGAAATACTGAAATATTGAAACAGCTACTGGTTTCAGAATGACGAGACCCTTTGTGGATAAGAAGGAGATGCACACTCCAGGCAGGGGTGTGGTGGAATGATGGAATGGCATATTTATTAAAATGGCACCAGCTTATATAGGGGTGGAACTTTCTGGAAAGGGGGTGGGATTCCAGGAGGAGCATGAAAATGCTCTTACAGAAAAGGAAAAAAAACAGAGAAGGATTATAACCATAAGCAGTAACCAAGGGTGGAGATAACCATATACGGGAAAAGCTCCACTGTTGCAGAATCTGTCTAATCAGGGAGCAGAGGTAACACCAAAATCCATGTTGTGTAGCATGCAATAATGCTATTTAACTTCACAACAGTGAATTCATCAACTGGGAAACCCATAACAATGCAATATACAGCAATAAATTGTCTCTTGTGCGGGATAGCTTGTTCTGGTAGCTTTCCTTAATTCCTCAGTCTAGTCAAATCATCTTGTAGTCTCTCTTCCATTTAGTGTAATTTTGTACTCCTACATCAGAAAACTTTAGCAACAGTACTTTCTAAATTTTTTTGCTTCCATAATAGTAGTATAATAGGTATATGAAGTTAAATAACTAAAACTAAATGAGACATGTGTTTGACATTTAGCTGAGAAAGGAATCAGCCTTCTGATGCTGAAAAGCTGCCAGGAATAAAGGAGGACCTATGTTTATTAATCAAACTTCTGACAACTTTGAAAATATCAGAGCTGTTTTAGGTAACAGTAGTCATCTATGATCTGATAAAGTACATATTCACTGACAGAAAATGATCCTACCTCACATCTTCCCAACACTGCTGTCCTGGAACAAGTAAGAGAAACAATGTGGACTTCATCCAGTGTGAAATATACCAGCAAATCAATATAACTCCTGCTTAATAAAAGAATTTTAATGGGAGTTCACAAAAAAACTCTGAAACACTGACGGCTACAATTGTTTTTTTTCCAATGTCACAAAAGAACAATTAAGTCTTTTAAAAGAAAAAAAAGAAAACATAAATGTTAAGACATAAATCTTTTGAAAACATAATATTGCATTGCAGGAATATTGATCATATTGATCAGACAGACATGTCTACTTGGGAAAACAAAACGCTGGCCAAGCAGAGGGCTTTTCAGTTGGTTGGTTGGGCTTTTTTTGTGAGGATGATGAATTTTTGATTGGAATTCTTTTTTCATTTGTTTTCAGTTTTGTTTTCTTTTTTTTGGTTTGGTTTGGTTTCTTTTTTTTAATAGCAAAGAGAAGGATGGATGTTGGGAGAAAGGTTTGAGGGGTGGTAGTGGTGAAAGTCCTTCCTGTTTCTTTCACTGTACAGTGTTAGTATGTAAGGACTAGAAATCAGTTAGCTAAATCTTTACTTAAAATGCTGAGCTGACCAGGGCCCTAGACCAAACTATTCAACAGCTGGCATAGATATGGTCCAAGTCAAGCAGCGCTTTCCTGTAAAAACCTCAGGTATTCCTACAACTAAGCACAAGAAAACACTATTGCTAAAAAGTTTGTTCTTCTCTCTTTCAACAGAAACAAACCTATTCATCAGAGGCAGGGATTACAACTTTATGGATGAAATAATTTGCATGTTCTTTGGCCTCAGGACCAAAGAACCATGCTATTCTTAATATGCTCAGATAGACATAGATCTCATCCCTCCAAAGCCATATAACCAAATTTGCCTGTAGTCTATCTTAAATCCAATGCTTAATATTTCACAGAAAGATATCTGTCAGCACACCAACAGGATGTATTTTGCCTTCAGTGGTCAGTTAGCAGAGAACTGATTCTGCTGAGTAACTGAAAAACAATACTTAAGAGCTGTAATTTTAAACTGTTTCATACACTGTATTATTGTGTGCACTATTCCTATATACTATATGACTTGCAATTATGAATACAGTATTGCAGCCACTTCCACAAATAAAAATCTGTCTCAGGAAATAATTAAATAATTAAATAATAATTAAAAAAATTGTTATCTGCATAATATAACAATATATAGAGAGAATTTTCAGTTTAGGTAAGTGCTGGAAAGTACAGATGTGTAACAAGAGTCTTATCAAAATATCTGCCTGCTGGACCAAATTTTCCAGCTCTGTATAGTGTAGTTCTGCCATCAATTGCAGATGAAATGTATATTCAATAAGAATTCCGTGTATATTCAATGTGATACTAAATTGCCCCATTTGGAGTCACATATACTGTTATCAACTATGCCTTAGACTGAACTGCAGGCCTAAACGTAAAGGTCAAGTTATTCCCCTCATTAAGTCTAGGTAAGGAAACTCAAAATGTGTCCCAGCTTCTTCCTCTCTCCCTTCTTCCACTCCTCAGTGAAAGGAGTTTTCCAACACACTAGACTTCTCTGCATCACATATATGTATGCTTTTCTCAAAGTTGCTGTATATACTGGTGCTAAAGGGATCTATGGATTTCAAAGATTTCCAGTATGACTAATATTCTGAGCCATATTGTAATACAGATGTATTTGTGCATCCTTAAACATTCATACAAACCTAACCATAGCTAAAAGTCAACATCTTACCAAGCCCTAAAAGTGTCATTGTTGTATTATTATTATTAAAGTTATTTCAGAATGACTTTGTAATGATGTATTCCTTTTAAATATTGATTTCTTATTCTTACCCTTTATCCACATCAATGCCTTCAAAAACAAATAGAAGAATTCCTCTTTTGTGATAACTTTGCTTTAAACTTCTGAGGGCCTCCTTTATTCTGCCTCACTGCAGTTTTCTTTTTATTCTGCAAATGTTTTATAGCGTTCCCAAGCAAGTAATTTTAGTTCCTCCATCCCATATTAATTTGATCAGGCATAATTAATTAACATTATTTATTATACATTAAAAACATAATAAATGAGAACATCAATACATAAGTACATCAAATGTACAGTCGAAACTTACGAACTGCACTAACAAATATTTGTGTTTTACATTTGAGCTTGAGCAGGGATGCATCATTTAATCTTTAAATTGTTTTTTTTTTCATTTCTCCTTTATTTAGCACTCATTGGATATTACTCTAATGTCAGTCCTTTTATATCCCTCCATTTCCATTATATACACACTCCCAAGTTTTGCAGCTCATTTTTTTACCATGCAGATGAAGTTTATCTCCAATAAGCTTAATTAAAAACATAAAATCTGACCTTCTTTAAAACTAGAAAAATACAGATTCACATCTGAAAAAATGCCCTAGACTTTGAATTTTCAAATAGCTTATAGAAAAAAAAAAAAACCAAACCATTATTTTCCTTAACATTTCCCCTTCAGAAGCTGGAAAAACACCACCTGGAAGACTGAATTACACTGGTACAGATTAAAAATGGATATTTTTTCTTCTCTTGTTGTTGAAGTTGAGCTACAAATTGTTAATATAAACACAAAACCTTTTATTAGCTTATTGTATTGTTTGCACCAATGAGGCAAATGAACAACCAGTCAGGAACAGTGGAGCACAACCAGATAGCTGATAAGATACACAAATATTTCCATCTTTAGGGAAAAGTCTCCTTATGAGTTTCTCTTTAGTCTATTTATGTGTGTGGCTCATCATAAACACACACAAATGTGCACATACTATGTGCACACACTATGACTTTATACATGAACATGGGTGTGTGAGACACAATCAAGGTATCCTAGCAATTGAATTGTTCCCAGGTAATTTGTACTAGATATTACTCTAGCTTTTTCTTTTATTTTCTTTTTTATTATTATTTTTTTTAATCTGATGTGTGCAGATTTAAAGATGAAATCAAAGTGTTATTCTAGTCATACTAACAAATGACAAGTGTACCCTTCCTTTTTTTGTGTAATTAATTTTTTATTAGGTGTTCATGGCCCACATAACATAAACATGAAACAGTATTTTTCACAGTATTTATCTGTGCTCAATTCTGTCATAGGAAAGAACTTAAATATCTAAGGAAATACATAGGACACAATGATCCTTTTTTATTCACCTCTACTCACATTATGGGTAAATTCTTGAGTATTTTTTTTGTCTCTTTTCCAGTTTCTAGATGATGCTGGCTATTATTATCTTTAATACTCCAACTTATCCATGCTGTTTATATACTAATATTCTTGAAACAAGATGGCTATCCTGTAGTTTCTATTGAATTATTTTAATTCTGTGTTGTTCATCTATTAGAGAAACACAATATAAAAAGTGTTATTTCACAGAACTTTAAATGTCTTAACAACTTCTTTTAAAAGAAGGGAAAAAAAAAGAAATTCTTTCACTTATTTTCATTATATACTGCCCTTCAAGAAAATTTCTTTTTTAAAATATTTATCTGAAATTAGGTGAATTGTCATTTTCAAATGATTTTTACATCCCAGGATGTGTTAAAAAAACAACAACCTAACACTGGAAAACAAGAAATAGAAAGTCAAGTTGCAAGAAGACTACAATGATGTATATGACTTAAATTATTATGCCCAAACCAAAACCTGCCCATCATCTTTTAAAAATATGCATCAAGGAGAAAAGTCATTGTGCCAGCATTTCACACATCATTGTAAAGGATCTTTTGACAGGCAATCTGAAACATTTTTTTTTTTATTAAGGTAGAAATTTCTTCTTAAATAAATTAAAAAAAAATTACACTGATCAGCTCTCTTAAGGTTGTTCATTCTCAAGGGCAAATAATTTTACTCTTTTTTTATCTATGGAAATGGTCTCCAAATTGATTTTTTTTTTTAATGCTACCTTGAAAATGGACTGGATTTGTCTGTTACAATGTAGACTTTTTATCCATGCACTATTTGGCTCATGAAATGGTTTAAGATACTATAGAGGTCTGAAAACTGAACTTCAAGCACATCCTTTGAAAGTTTCTGTCAGGCAGAATAGATTGGGTCACACAAAAATACAGACTGTGGAAAGGAGCAAGTGGTGTGCTAAGAGAGGAGTGCAGTTTCAGCTCCTGATTTTTACAGTAATTTATACTGTTTCCTGCCTGTAGGCAGCCAGATAACCCAATAAGAGGTGAAGTACTGGAAGTAAAAGGCCAATGGACAAAACCCAGACTACTCTGTGTAATTCTCAGCAATCTTTCTTAAATCTGATACTGCTATGAGACATCGAATAATCTGCTCTTCTGCCCTAAGAAAATAGTACCAACTTACAAAATCTGAGAGGAGTGATAACTAAGTTCCCTCATCTATTCCTAGTGAGTCCAAAGTCCTGGTGTGAACTGAATGTTTAAATACCTACAAAACCATGGGCTATATTATCTGGTTCAATGCTCCACTGCAGAATAGAAAAGATGTTCTGGGAGACATAGTGATAGCTTTGGAGGCAATAAATTAAATCTAATTTCTGTTGATCATAGAATGGCTATTGTTGGAAAGGACTTTAAAGATTGTCTAGTTCCAATCTCCCTGTCATGGGTAGAGACACTTTCCACTAGACCAGGCTGCTCAGAGACCCACCCAACTTGGCTGTGCAGAAGTCAAATGTTTCAGATAATATATTATATTAAAAACCACAAACACTTCTATATTTTCAAATTCGTTTAGTGCCGTAGCAGAAGATTATATAAACAAAATACTATTCTGCCTTTGTACTTTTAGGAATAAACAATACAGAAAATAAAAGTAAAATTTGAGTATTTCATTGAATTAGATTACACCCATTTTCAAAACAAGTCATTAAGTCAATATGATCTTTTTTAGCCCAAACTCTTTAAAAGTTAGAACTTTTCTAAGACATATAATTTTGATTGTGTTAGGGAGTGATTACACAAGCAGATCACAGGGCAGATCTGAGGATGGTGTAATGTCTGGTGGGGAGAGAGTAGAAGATGAGCAGCTGCTCTTGAAACACAAGCTGATTGTCACCACTGTTGTGCTGAACAAAACTGGATTTTTGCACTTGATATTGTATAGAGGCAGGATGACATTCTCAAGTACACATTAAAGCAGTTGATCTGAGACAAAGAGGAGCAACATACAGTGGGGTTTATTTTAAATGCATGTCAATGAAAACTACCAGAGAAAATGCTTGCAAAACACTGAAGAACATTTCATTCAGTAATTATTTTGAATAATACTTAGACTTTTGCATAACTAACTGAAGTCTGGAGAGCACATTAGTTACCTGTAGTTACTTTAATCTTTATCAAGTACAAATCAACGCTGAGGTATCAGGTCAGGGAGAGGGAGAACAGGGAACTGGTGATGGCAGGGAATACAAAATCAAGATACCAGTGCTTGTGTTCCAATAAAACACCCTTTTCTTTGTTTTCAACATTGCAAATATGAATGTTTCCACACCAAGCTTTCTTTATAGCAATACTTCATTTTTTTCCAAAGTAGTTTTCATTTATTTCTTCACCAGTGCAAACATAGGTAGCTGCGTCTGACTTGCCTTACATTAGAAATTAAAATGTAAAGCTCTAAAATATTAACAAGGCTGACAGAAAACTTTTTTGTTTGTCTAGAATAGAAGGTAGAAAGATTGTGACTTCAGGACAATATACTGTTACTAAAGGCTTATGGAGTCTACTGTGACACATTCCAATCGTTATTATTACACTGTGTGTATTGACCAAGTGCTCTTGGAATTTTCATAGGCTTTTGAACATGATCTCTAGGATTTCTCACAATTTAACTAGTGCACACTAATATACTACTGCTATAATACTCATGGGTAGGCCAAAACTGAAAGTCTTTTCTTGCGTTGGGTAGTAGGAGTGTCAAATCACAAGCCTAAACCAAGTGAAAAGGAATGCTAATTAAAAGGCCAGGATGTGTTCCAGTTGTTCTAATCAAAGAGCTTAATCCCTTCATAAGCTGTCTGGCTTTGTTGGAGGAAATTCTGAACAACCTTGTTTCTTTTGATAACTGTAAGCCACTGACTCATGGCCCCTTGGCAGCTAGCTGAGCATGTAATAACATTTCTCTGTATTTGGGGACTGGTTTAGCTGGCTTTATAATAGATTATTGTCGATGTTAAAGTGAAACGTTAGTCTTTCTTTAAAGGGCTGTATTCCCTAGTAATGAAGGTTATAATAAGGGCACTGAACACAATGCAGCTTCAAGGTCGCCAAACATCTTCAGTTTGTGTAAATAAGGTATTAACCATATTATTCTACAGTGCTAATAACTGAAAGACTATTACTGGTACATGACAAATCCACTGAAAGATATTTTTAAGCGCAAACAAGTACCTTTCACTTCAATTAGAAGACCCACTAAATTGTAAGTACTTTTATAAGAAAAAAAAAAGGTAGAAATACATTGCGTGGGGGGGTGTGGGGGGGTGTGGGGGGGTGAGTGGACAGACCCAGAAAAAATAAAACTCAATTAAGCCGAACTCTGCTGGACAGAGTACAATCAAATAACACTGAGCAACTACATTTGCAGAAGTGCAGGTTTTTTGGTGCAAAAAGAACCTTAGTGAAATCTCAGCTTTTGACATAATAAGTCTAGAGGGACTGCAAACTAGGATTTCATTTTAACATTTAGGGCAATGATGGTTTTTTTTAGGTTATGTTTTACCATCTGTGTATTTCACTGTGAGTGTAAAAGTTTTAAGAAAAGAGTCTCCTGTACATTAAGTATTAATTTCCTAACAGGTAGGAGAGTATGACAAAAAGAACTACATAAATTGAGAATACAAAATCCTTTATTAAATAGGTTAAAAAAAAGTTTTAAGAAAAAAGAGTGTTTGTGTGAAAAGTGATGTGGGTGGGGGCATGAAAACAGTAATATGATATCTAAAGGCAGCCATTAAGAATGACCAGTATAAAGGCACTCTGAGAGGTTTCTGTGCATTTGCATTTATATTAGAAGATTATAGCTTTGTTTTTGACAAAGCCAGTTCTTTATTGCATTGTGCCCTAATCAGGAAACTGGTGCTACTGCTAATTCATTTGTCCATTTGACTGTACTCAAAAAAAAAAAGTGTGAAAATACTTAATAATTTCCAAACATGCACCAGTACATTATATAAGTACAATGTGAAATGCACAGGCAAAGTAGGATCTGATTTGCTAGAAGGAAAAACCTTTTCACAAGCAAAGCAGCAAACCAGTGGAGTACTTTGTCTGCAGCGACTGGCAAGGGGTTTCAAGACTGGACTGCATAAAGTCCTGAGGAACTTAGTCTGTCCAGCAGCTGACCCTGCTTTGCTAGGCTGGCCCAGAATTCTACTGAGGTACATCACAGAAGATTCTGAGTTGGAAGAAACACACAAGGATCATTGAATGCAACTCTTCTGTAAGAATGTAAGCAACTTTTAAACCTTTGATCATTGATACAAACATTGTCTGAGTATGAAGTTTTCAACAAAGCAGGTTAACTCAAGCAAAATTCAGACAAAGCACTTGACTCCTTTTTCTTTCATATGTGTATAAAGAGACAGAATGAAAGAAAAATGAACTGTGAAAAGGAAACATATAAGGCTTTAAGCTGCAGAAAAAGAAGTGTTGTGCCACAAAACTATTTAAATTTTAGCTGTTTTGAAAATAAAGAAAAAAAATCATGTACAGCATATATATATATCTGTAGATCCAAAATTTGATTATAACATTCAGAATGAAGACAAATAATCATGAATGTGACTTAAAAAAACACAATTCCCCAACATCTTGTGATGATTCAGGTTATTCTCATCATGAAAGTGTGTTCATACAGGGTATTAATAATACATCATGTATTTATGCTTAGTCACTAAGAGTAATCACCTTCTCCAAAGAGAAGAAAATGTGGTCTCATTCCTGAAGTGTGCATACAAGACCTGATTCTGCTTTAAATTACTTCAACCAAACAAATTAAATTGTACAAAACAAAGTATTTTTATGCAGAATAGATGCCGTTGCTCTGAGGATTGCTCTGAGGAGTCAAGCCAGTAACCACAAAAAAAAACCAAGCAATTCTTTTTAGAAGTCTCCAAAAGGGAAGGTACCACTGCATGTTGTGAAGCGCTCAGTCTTCCTGGTAGGCTTGTTCTTAAAAGGTCTTTTAGACTGAGTCCTTCAGAGGACCTGGAGTATACTGGATTTCAAAATTCTGTCTGAGCCTAGAAGCCAGGCAAACAAACTGCTCTGTTGGGTGAAATTTTTGCCATTATACAAAATTATAGAAGTAGCATACAGTAGACTATTAAACCATCTGAATTCTGATGTCTCCATATGTTCTGACAAATGCACATACGCATATGCTGTATTTCCGATTCACTGCGTGCTCTGTCCTGAGGTTCAGAGTACTCTTCTCTTTCCTGTGAATCATTTGAGCTCATTCAGATCCTGTGACCAGTTAAAGACAAACAGTTTCCTTCTTTCTGCATTGCTCATCATCACAAATATTATAATAAAATATTCAGCACATAGATACTTAAGTGGTAATGTCTGAAAAATTATCATATATATAAAGTACAGTTAAAAGCAAGATAGTTATGTTCATCCATCAGTTTTCATGCACCAAGAATTTTCCATTGATTAGAATAAAGCAACGCTTTTTGAAAGGAGAACAAATCAGCAGAATGTGCTTTTCTACATCAGCTAAAGCTACTACACACTCCCAATTATTCATCCTTTGTATAGCTCTAATTATAGTTGTGCTTTTCTAAGCTCTTTCATTGTAGACTACATTTCCCATTTTGCACTGAAATAAAAAAAAACCCATCCTGAATTAGTCTCAGTAGACTATCAATGCACCAGGCTTTTAGCGATTTAAAAATGCAATATCAGGTAGCCCTCAACTGCTACAAACAGACATTTCACCACTGACTTTGTTAGGCAAAAATCAGTTTAAACAAACAAAGAATTTGGATGGAATTCTGTAAAAACTATTTACACATGTTTTGATTTATGTAGCTGTTTCTGTTTTGATATTCTCTTAGAAGTACAAGGATTAAATTAAATTTATTAATAAAACCAAAACCTGGGAAGATAATAGAAAATTCTCTCTAAGGAGTTAATGAAGAATTAAATTATTCACTTTGTACCCAATAGTTATCTACAGAATCTTGAAAATTTATATTTATGACTCAGGTATTCATTAGTCAGTTAATACTTTTCTCCCCTATGGGAAATTCATCAAAAAATAAAGAGAAAAGCAGGGAAATACTAATGAAAAGCTTCAACAGATTTAAGTTTTCCTGAAGGCTAGGGCAGAATAATTATTAATTTACTTATTTTTTATTTTACTCACTTTAGCATCTGTGAGATTGCACAAAGAGCAGAAAATCAGAAAAAGAGTCCAGGAAACAGAAAAAAGACATTTTGGGAAATTCTGCTTTGCCATGCTCTTAGAGTCTTAAGAAAATTCTTAGGCCTATAGGTGTCTCATTCCCTTTCCTCTCATTAGACTGAGGCAAACTGCTCTCCCTCTGGCTCAATCACTGTTACCAAAGTTCATGGTCTTATGTTCCAAAGTTATGGTTGCAATTTCTTGGATTTTTGTCAAAAAGGATAAAAACTCAAAACATTTAGGGTTTTTTTGTGGTGGGATTTTACACGTTTCCAACATTTTCTCATTTAACTACGTAATTGCAGACCGTCTGGCAACATTTTTTTTCTGGATCAAGATGGGACACAGATGGGAGTGTAAGGATTATTTAAACTTACCGTGTAAGGTAATGTTAATAGAATCATATTTTACACCTTCTCAAACCAGCCACATTCATATTGTCAGTTCCAAAGAGCAAAGTAGCGTGGCATCAAAAATAAGCTTGAAGAATGCTACATTTCCCATGCACATTAAAGATGAACTCTGGGCTATGACACAGAAACTTGCTGATTACACACCATTTTTTCAGCCATGACAATGTTAGTTCAGCTGAACTACTTAAACCAATCAGTCTATAAGAATATATGTATAAATATATTTGTAAATATTTATACAAGACTCACATTTTATTGATTATTCTTTTTTAAGCTAATCACCTAATGAGGTCTGACAAATCAGATAACCTAAAGGGTTTTGACTCCTAAGAAATTAATAAGCAAAAGATGCACCACATGAGAATATTACTTTAAAGTAAAAGAACACAGAGTTTCTAACTCAACACCCAAAGAACTTGCTTTCTCTTCTCTAAGACAGTCTTGGTCTCTCTTAAGAAGTACCAGTTGACACCATGTCTCAGCTGACACTTCTCAGCAAAGCACAGAGTCCGACTGTAGGAACAAAACTCTTTCCCACTATTCCTCCAGTGTAATAGAATGCTACACACCTTCATAACCATAAGTAAAAAGCTTGCTGCTTTCCAGGAAAGGTGGAAAGAGGTGTGCTCTATCAGTAGAGTTCCATATTCATCTAAGACATCATGATAGCAGTCGTGATTTCCCAATTATTTTCTCAGATGTGCTTCTTCTACTCCTACTATAATTCCCCTTGTTAAGGAGACTTCCTTGTCTAGCCATCCAGGAGCCACTCTGGCAGACACAACCACACAACCTGAGCTAGGACTGTAGCCCCGTAACAGCAGGTGGCTCCAGTCACCTACCAGGTACCCTGCATGACTTCCTAAACATCCCACTCTCACACAGTCAGACCAGATTTCCTTACAGTCCTGACCGTAGCAAAGTCTGAGGGATCTTGATCCTTGAAATAATTTAGTCCTGGTACAATAAATAAATAATAAAATGAGAGCTAGAGCTGTGTGTCTCTGAGGAGGGACACTGAACAAAGGAAGACCAGGGATATTATACTCTCACAGTCCAAGCATGCAAAATCTGGGGTACTTGGCTCCTGCTGTGCCTCTGACTGTCCAGTCACCTGGCCAATGCCACAGGTCTTCATGTCCTCCCACCACTCAGAGCACAATCTGCAGCTGGAACTGCAGCTTGCAAACCAAGCTTCCTGCACTAAATGCATTCCTCAACAGCCCTCTATATATTAGAATGGTTCCTGTTTGATCTGTATGTTCCAGTGCTTCAAGAAACCATCTAGGATACATCTAGGGTCTAGCAGTTTTACAGTAAGTGACACATTGTATATACAGTGTCATTTTTTAAAAAATCTTGATAATAGAAAGGGGAAGCATCCTTCCATATTTGTACTTCTCTGTTTCAAGTCACTGCTTCTTTTCTGAATAGCATTTGACTTAAAGTTTATACTTACTGTATTTGTACATTTTGCATTGGCCCAGAAGCAAATGAGGTTGATTTTCTGTAATGTTAGAAATGTTAGAAACTTCATCCATTTTCTGAGAGGATGGTGTTCCTCTGTTATCCCATCAGCCACCCACCCTAAACCTACTCTTTCCGTCTCACCTTCTCTACGCCTATCTTCTGCTTACCTACGTCTTTCACATTCTCCTACTACAATTCTTTTAAATGCTGACCAATTCCAAGGAGGAGTTCTTATTCTGGTATTTCCTTCTGTCTTTTAACTCTATGGGGTTAGTGTCACAGCTTAAAACACACACGATTCCGTTTCCTTCTCAAAATGCTCTTTGATTTCTCAGATGTTATCAGAAATTATTGCCAATTACTCTGTTGTGCAGTAACAAAGCATTGAGTAACTCCATTTTGTATGACAACCTAATCCAAGAGGTGCATGTTAAATGCACCATTCTCAAAATACTTCACAGATTGAACCCTTTAGGGAGCACAGACATTTCTCCAACTTTTTCTGGAAACCAACAGGGTTTAGGCATATGGCCACTCAGAATGGGGCAAATTTGGGCATGTGAAGAGGTACAATTCTAAGAATTTGTATTTGTGGCATTTAGCCATGCCCTAAAATCTAGGTAGCAGTTATCCTCCACATGTGTTTTGGCAGAAGAACTGAGAAACATTTAGACAAACTTTCTAAATGAAAAGTTTAACTCTTATATGCTTCATTAAAAATAGCACAACAATCAAAAAAACAAAGATCTGTGCTGTGTAGCATTTTGAATTTATTTAAAGTACTGCCAATCCTGCTGGAATCAAAAAAGCATTAGAAGTAGCAGGTTATTAGAGTGAGAGCCTCTTTTCATTTTACAAATAGACTTCTCAAGTAAAATGTCTGTGTAAACACAGCACAAGAATAAAGAATCTGTGAGTGTTCCTGGCATAACCTGTAACTAAAACAGCCTGCTATCTGCAATCTTATGATATCATTATAGTGAAGACAGTGGAAAGTCTTACTTCCTTACAACATAGCACAAATGAAAGTGCAGTTATTAACATAAAAAAGGAATGATACCCTTGAGCAAAGAAGGGGCAATCAGTAACAAAGGATAGTAATAACATAATAATCATGTTATCATCAAATGATGACTGCTTGATCATGATGGATTAAACAATTGCAACATTTTATTACTTCATATCCCTCCTGCAGTAACATTAGAGCAGCAATCATGTCATTTTTTTCCCCTCTAAATTTGGCACCTGCTGACTTAAAGTCATTTACAGGATGTTGTTAAGTTGGTTTCTTAATGCAGGTGCTAAGTTACCATTAACACACTTAATGACCAAAAGGAATATGAAATTAGATCAATTAAAAAAGGGGGGTAGACCTCCCACAGTTTCTAATCACATGTGGACAACCATTAATGAATTGGAGCTCTCTTGGGTACCTGTTCCGAAAATCAAATCTTCTAGACAGTTAATCAATTGAGATAGATATCAGTTGAGCTGGTGCTCTGCTGAATTCCACTATTACTTAGAGAAAAAAGGCCAAGTAAAAAAGGAGTGGTGGTGGAAAGTAAGTTTACAGGTGCTTATCTGCAGTTATATAGAGTAAATAATTATGCTTCTTGTTATTCCTGAAATGCAATAAATAGGATTTTTTAGACTTTCTTTCTGCTATTTTCCATGCAAAAATAACAGCAAAAGTCTGCAAGCAAGCAAGATGCATTCCATCTCTCTCAGATCTTGGACACTGATACTTCCATGAAATAGCTGTACGCTAAACATCTTTTTCTGGCACAAACACAGTAAACATTCCTTCTTTCTTCCAAAATATCTACTATCCCATATTGCCAGATGTATGGAAATTTACTAATGCCAGGGCTACAGCAATGGTTTGTTTATTTCCAAATTTAATCATATGTCACTAAAAGGACTATTTATTGATTCAAGGAAAACAGGAGGAAAAACACAGAGCACCTAGAAACCTCCCAAACCCTCTAACATTAAAAATATTGTAGTGCTTTATCTTGGACTGTGTCCGTAGTAGTGAATCCTAACTACAGGTGTCAAGCTGTGCTTTGAAGATTTGCTATTCATATATGACTTTATGTCCTGGCCTGAAAATAAGTGTTTTGCCATTATGCCAAAAACCATGGTTTTTTGAAAGTCTGTATTTCAGCCATGTCACATGAATAGACAACTACAAAGCAGTGACTGCTTACACTGCCTTTCCACTCTATCTCAAATCTCAACCGTGTTACACCAGTTTACACAACAGACTACTGCTCCAGTCTCATTCAGTTTATTTTTCTTATCAGTATACACAAAATACCAGCCAAAAACTCTGAAAAAGTCATGGTTCGTGGATTAACTGTCTATGCAGAGATGATATACCCAGACTATTCCACATGAAAACCCTTCCCATCTCTGTGGAGATTTGCCTCTGCAAACCCAGTTTTTGGAATATTGACTAGCACTGAAAATTACTTGGTGAAGCGAAGCTCAAGAGTACATAAGCTATCCCAAAAAGAACATAGGACTTTGCTTCTCAGCCAAGAGAGTGCTGCTCAGCAAAAAGATGGAATACAGCTTCAGATGGCAGCTTTTCAAATTTGAAAGAAAAAGATATTTCTCAAACATCTTGCAGGAGATGCCTGCTATCTAACAGAATAATCTTCAGGCTCTCAGCACCTCTGCTTCTGCTTGATCAATGATATAATGAATCTTTAATCATTTAAGTTATTAAATAACAAAAATTGATACCCTTCTGACTCATCCCAAATTCTATAAATAATTAAAGTTTTTAAAGAACTTGCAGTCAATAAGTGCAATGGATTCTTCCTGCATTACTGAAGATAATGAAGATGCAGATATTGTTTTTCTGAGCTGCTGTCTGGGAGCAAGAAAACACTTAGATCTAGAAGAGTTTTTAGTGCCAGAAAGGTGTTCAATGGGGTTTTTTCAACATAGGCAGACTACTTTATGTCTTTGATTGAACTGAATCCACCAAATATTTGCTTGCTGGGCATCCTATCTGTCTAAGGTCAATGGTAAAGACAATATGCTATACTGACATGGTACAATGTATATGCATTCATGCTCACACCTTTACTAGATAAAAAGGGGGAGAATATATCTCCAGAATAATTTTTATTCTGTTTCCCATCTCTGGCTTTCTCACTAAGGATTTGTATTTGTTTCCTTTGTAAGCTTGCTTTTTTTCTTCTTTTTTTTTTTTTTTTTGGAAGTTATCCAGTCATTCTAGTCACATATTTTCATGTTCTTTTTCTAGTATTTACTTAAGCTAATCTGTGTTCATAGCTGATGCAATAGCCATTGGTGAGTGTGAGTTCAAATATCGTGCAGAACTTTCTGTAGCCCAGTCTTGTCAATGTCTGGTTAAACCCAGCTCCATATGGCAATCACCACTGCAAGGTCACTGTTGCTTATCATTTTACTTTGTCCATCCTTTCTAATCCCTTTCTCTGACAAGATCTTCATTTCATATATCATATATCATATATCATATCCAGATGAAGGATATGAGACACAGAGATAAAGTCCTTTAGAAACAGTTATTGCAGAGGGCAGGGCACAGAAAGGGGTGGGAGCGGGACATATGGTAGGAGAGTATGGTAAATACTCTCATGATGCCAATTCTTTCTTGCCCTCCTTATCTCCCTTTAGAGAAATGAGCAGTCTCTGTAAAACAAACATACTAAAAGTAGAAATTTTATTATCTTAATATTTCCTTCCAGAATGTTTGAAAGTCACAGATGAGATAATGAAAAAGAAATGCCAAAAGAGTCAAATTGAAGAACTCCATTAGAAAATACAGTCCCAAAATTACACTATTGAGGTCTAAGGCATTTTCCCCCTAAGCATTTGAACACCATGAAAAAAGCATGATATCTTAAAATATTATAAATATCAAATCGTGGTTACAAAGAACAAAGGGAATTAAAGGAGTCTAAACTTTCATTATACAAACAGCAAATGGCAATCTACAATCTTCTGTGGCAATTAACTGTGGTTAGTAATTTCCTAAAGATATTTTATTACTTTCTAACATAGGCAATACTTTAAAATAGACTTTTATCTTTATTATTTATATTGAAGCTATTAGTTTATTTTCTTCAAAACCAGTTGCCAGCTCCAAGAAACAAAGTGACTGATACTCATAACAGGTTAAAACATGATATGAGGCACAAGCTAGAGGCACATGTTAGAGGCAACAAGCAATCACAGTCCTTGGAATGAGAATTCAGAAGAATTTGGACATCACAGGCTAAATTCCCTGAGCATCGTCAGAAGTCAGTGTCACTTAACCTATATTGGTACTTTTATCACTGATGCTCACCTCACTAAGCTGCACCTCTGAATACTCAGATTTATGAGACTGAATAGATCAGAGCCTAGTATCATTCAGAACTTACAAGTTCCACATCAAGACTGGACAAAATGGAGATGATTTCAATACTTGTTATTATCAAACTTAGGACATTTTACTGGTGAGCAGAATTTAATACAGGTTATATTCGCTCTCAGATGATTGCCTTTCTCTCTGTTTTCATCAGAACAATTTCAAACTGCCAATTCCAAGTGGCAGTCCTGTTGGCAACAATTTAGGAAGAAATACGTGTCTGCACCTTTTTTTTTTTTTTCCCTGAATGTTGTTTTTTTACATCCCATTTTCAGATACTTTCTGTCCTGGTATTCTGCATAGATATTTAGGCACCTAAATCAGAGATTGTGTGTCCCACTCCAGAATACAGCTACATACTTCAAAAAACAATATTCAGAATTCTCACATCCTTTATTAGATAAAGTAATTTATATTTACTAGAGGATATACTCATTAGCCCTGTTTATAAGTAGTATAAATAATAAATAGCAATTTTAATGAAAAATGTCTATCCAACTAGTAAGACAATTTCCATGTTAAAAATGTTGCAATTCGCAATATCAGTTATGCTGAATTTCTTTTAAATATCCCTAAATAACAACAATTAATATTCTGTGACAGGGGATCAAGAAAATACATTGACTTCTTTGAAATTAAAAGTTTTATCATCCAGTTGAGTAGAAGGTTTGTAACATGCAAATTATGATAACACAATATAAATTGGGCTGAAAAATAAAAAGATCAGCACAAATTAGATGTCATAGGAAGAAAATATTTATAATATTTTAGATGCAAGTGTGATTATCTGTTCTAACGTTCAGATGAATTCACCAGTAGAAATATTGTACTTGCAAAATAACTGCTAGATTAAGCCTTGTCTTTTACCAACAACATTCATAAAACAGTTCTTAATTGCAAGAAATTCACTTTTCTTTGAGACATAAAACATGCCTTTTGGAATTACAATCCCATTCAGTGTGAGAAATGATGTCCTGTATTCCTGTACAGGGCATCTTTACCAATACACACACACACACACACTCATTTATATATATATGTATATTTATATTAATTGAAATATTTGTCTGACAGAGCAATTGATTAAAGTTACAAATCAGAGCCCTACAGAATCCTCCATTCCACACTCCTAGAAGGAAATTTGCCAGGGTATATCTCACTGCACATCAAGGAATTAGGAATTTACAAAGCTTGAGTCATGTGCGATAGATGCATGGGTACAGAAGATGGAAGGATTAATTTTTAAATTGTTGAAGACTAAAGAATTGCAATAGCAGTGACAATGCTGTAAAAATTTATCCTTTCAAGGTTGTCATATGCATTCATCATTGTACCAAACAACACAAAACACCTTAATCTAATTTGTGGCAACGTAGATAGGTGAAATCAACTGGTTGGTTTGGGGTTTTGGTTTGTTTTTGTTTGTTTGTTTATTTTTTTCTAAATGCATTTTATTTTGTCTTGTTTCACAGAAATCTGCAAACACAGAAAAAAAATCCTATTTTTTGTCTCCATTTTCTCTTCTAATTTTTCACCTGATTCACTCTCTTCCTGCGATATGACAAAGGGACATGGTAAGGGATCAGCAAAGTAGAAAGTTAATGTCATGTACCATTCCCAAAGAGAGATTAAAAAAAAAAAAAGACTGAGGGGGAAAAAAAACCCACAAAGATGTCACTGCAGGAAGTCTGTACTTGTTTATATATTTTCTGGCCAGAAGGAATCATTGTCTTAATCTATTCTGATTTCTACAACCAAGCCCATTGGAATTTCCTTGAAAATTCATTCCTCTGTCAAGTTCATAGCTTTGCAATGAAATCGAATTTTCAGTGAAAAACTAGCTTTCTTGAGTTAAATACTTCAAGTGAGAGATAATCCTGCACGTACAATGATTATTAAAAAAACATAATTATTAAAAACCAGTGGTTTAATTCTATTCTAAATTCTAAATTTGTCTAGGTTTGTTTTTTGCTACTGGATCTTACAAATATTTTCCTCATGCTTTCTCATGCTAGGTATTAGTAAGGTGTAATCAGGATGTCTTTTATGGCTTAAATTAATTGGTCATCTTGAGTCTTGAGAACTCCAAACCAGTTCTTAAAATGTTAGTATGGAAGAAGCGATGTGGATGCAGATAAACCCAGATAACCAAACCACCACTAAGGTATTAAGGAAAAATTTATTCCAAAGTCAGAAACCCTGGATACACTGCTAACTCAAACATAGGAGGGACAAAAAGCAGTGGGAAGCTCATTCTGGTGCTTTTATAACAGCACCTTTTGAATGTGCAGTACTTCAAGACTGTGTTCTCCTCTCTACTTTTATGGTCTCCCTCTCTCCCAGCAGGGGCCTCAAGCATGTCAGTGAGAACTTTTATCTCTTCTTGCAACAGAGGAGTTAACTTCTCAAAACAGACAGGCAGAAAATAGGTGCTGCTATTCATGGGAAAGAATTTTCTCCCACACTGGGTTTTTCCTAGACCTAGTTTTCCCAGCAGTGAAAACCCCCTTGAGCGAGACTCCTCGTCCTCCTTGAATTAATCTTTCATGTTCAACTTTCTTTCCCTACACAGTAATTTCTCCCCTGTTGCTCCAAATCTTTTTTTTTTTTAATTGAAGAATTCGGTTATTATTTAGATCACAGAATGGTGGAAGGTATTAAAAGACTTGTGACGGTCACCTCTTTTCAGTTATTCATAACTGTTAAGTGAGTTGTTAGTTTTGTCATGAATTTCCATACGTTTGTGGTAAAATTATCTTTCTAGGTACACTTCCATGTCTACAGCACAGTAAAACTGACCTTCAACAGCAGACAAACATACTAAAGGAAAGCTAATAATAGACATAAAATAAAACTTCAGTATTAAGGGAAACAGAAACCCACTAATAAAATCATTATCATCAGAACCTTTATGATAAAACTCCTTTATGAACATATTTGAAATAATAACTTTGCTATTAGCATGTACATCAGCATATTTAATGTTTACATGGTGCTAGGTCTCTGCTTACTCACACATATATATATATACATACACATACATACATATGGTCATATATCTGTAGATATCTTGTGTCAGAAGTCTTAATGCTATGAAACCTTATCCTATCATTTGACATAAATTATGCTAATAAATTTTGAAACTTATAGAGGAAGACACATTCCAAAAGTTCAATGAATCATTCAATTTCCAGATGTGCTTCCTCCATGTATCAGTAGATTCCTACTGTCATGCTGTCAGACTTTGGAAGGTTATGTTAGAATTAAGCACTCCAACTCAGGATTTAACACAAGATGGAAAGCTTATCTAACCTGACAGTACTGTAGAAATAATCAGTCTGACTTGTGAAAGATGGTACATGCCAGGATCCTTACATTATTTAGAAATGAAAGAAGTTTAAGGAAAAAAAAAAGTAGGGAGAGGGAAGGGAAAAAAAAAAGAGAAATCTTATAAAACTCTACGGTCAAATTTGAACTGTGGTAAAGGCAAGAGAAACAAAACAGAAGCAAAAAATATACAGTCACATCATATACCTAATTTATGACTCAGGATTTAGCTTTAACCCTTAGCTATGTCTACAATACTATTCAAATTGAAGGATTAAATTATAAAAAAACATGGTATGTCTCAGCAATATTTGTCAGTGAGAGTGTTTTTCAAAGATAAAAAAGTCTGATTTATTTTATCATTCATAATGCATTTAGTGAAAAATGTTGTGTAAATATCAAAATAAGCATCCTCTTTTCATGACAGAGGTAATCTCTGTTCTGACATTCTCATAGAAGTTTAAAAAATAAACCAAAACTAAACCAAAAGGAAAAAAAACCCGCTTTGATATTATTTTCTTCCAAATATCTCTTATTCTGACCAGTCTTTTTCTGTTGCTAAATATATGGTGGTTTGGGTATAAACAGATGGTCACAGCTGTGCAAGAGATACACTAATTCTCACTTTTAGAAGGGAGGCAACCTACTTCAAAGCAATTAGTTCTCTTGCAAGATTCTGTTTGCTCTTCAAACAGCAAAATGCTTAAGTGTATGCTAGGTATATATGCAATCGTTGACTAGGGCCATTGGGCTTTATCAAGTACTTCCATTTGTTGGCATATTTTTTTACATCTGTATACTCAACTAAGTAATCAAGATGATAAACCCCTTCTGAATTAAAAAGATGCCTGGTCAGACTAGTGAATTTCTACACCAATTTTACCTCAGTAATGACAGTTGCAAAGTACCCTCTTTTATACTTTTTAAATTTAAATTACAAAATATAAATGTAACATTTAAACTATATAAAATAGATAGACATATAAATGGATTCAGATGCCTTAACATGGTCATGGAGTGCCTTTTGAGACGTACTAGGGTAGACAAACAACCATGTAAGGCTATTATACTTGACACAGGACTTTCAAGAGAGCTACACCCTTCTCAACCCTCAGCTAAAGACACAAAAATAAGTTAGGGCTTCTCAAATGATAGCAGACAATTAATTTAAAGCGACTGAACTGCACCTCTGGTGCCTGCATTTGGAAGATATTGCTTCTAAATCTTTGTTGGCTGTATTGGCTGGCTATAATGGGAACTTAGATACATACTTTGTATAATGTAGATGCCTGCAGTTTTCAAAAGCATTACAAAGTAGGCAAGGCTGAGAAATGTCTGCAATTCAAATGAGTAGAGAATAGATGTACATACACTTTTCATTTACTCTCAGATAAAAGACATTTTTCAGCTCACAATTTTTGGAAATAAAATGTTATTGCTACTGTATTGTACTGACACTACAGTGTGTCTGGGCAGTGGTGTTCTTTATCATGCCACTCCATTCTAAAGGAGTCTTGTTTTGGGAGTCTTAAATTTTCTACCCCTACCAAAGATTCATCCTTAAAATAGAACCAGAGTGGTTAAATTGTTCCTCACTGACTCTTAAAATAGTTTGAGTAACATCATCTCTAATCATGGGGAGCCATCATAGATCTTCAACTTTAGCACCTCAATATAGTCATACTGTATAGCACACATATAGTTGTTTCTTTCACACTGGCAGTGATCCAATACTATGTGTCGAATGCCATTTCCAATGTCACAGGGCTGGTCCTCAGCTGCTGGTCCAGAATAATTAAGGTTTTTCATAGACTCATGCCCAGTCTCGAGGTCAGTGTTAGATAACTTAAAGCATTTAAATTGTCACCTGAATACCTGCTTTTGCACTAACTTGCAAATCCTTTGGATTATGAAGTTTGGGGGGGGGGGGGTGNTTGTTACTGTGTTTTTTAGTGCTGATACAAAGAGCAAACATTATAAGAAGATTAGGAAGAAAAGAGAATGTATTGGTATCAGCAATGTGATTTATCTGCATATATATGAGAAGCAATATAATACTGTAGTCAAAGTATAATACATGTGATTGTAATATCTCAACTATATAATATATACTAATATATAATAATCAGAAATTATGCTAAAGCTTGTTGGATCTGAATCCAACTATTTGCTAATGATCTAATATCTAAATTGAACTCACATTACACGGAGACAATTCCAATGACTTCACATCATTCTGAATGAAGGCAGCACTATAGAACCTACTACTTCAGTTTGCTTAGCCTTTATCATCAACTGCTGACTTTATTACACATTGGAAAAACATTGAATAAAACAAGGGGAAAATTTAAGAGAAATACAGAGATAGGATATTATTCTTTTCTTTAGTTCAACAATCTTTAGTTGAAGAGATTAATATAGCAAAGTTGAAGATTGAATGAAGAATGCACGAGTTCAAATTTCAGCCCTCAGGGAAGGTTTTGACTGAAGTCTTACTCACCTAGGGCATACATAAATTTAGGCTTAGAAATAAGATTTCAGGCTCTGTGAATCATCTGATATTACATGTAAAACGCTGTCCTAGTGTCATGCATTCATCTAAATCCTAGCAAGTACAAACTTAAGCACATTACAACTCCTTCAGAAACTTTGGTTCTAGAGCACACATCAGCTATGAATATCCAGAGGCATATGCTCCAATCTCTAGTTAATTTGGAATCAAAAAACCTAATCCTGTAATTATGTTATCGTGCATCCAGAACAAGGAGCCAAGAGAAGTACAGCACTCAGAGTTTGTTCCATTCAAAATTCCTGGCAAGTAGTGGCAGCGCACAGATTTTTCAAAATAAACTTCCAACTAGTTCTCTACTACAAGTAGGCACCTAATGTTTAACTTGTGCAATATTTGTTTGTGTCAATTCTTTGTTCCTATTTTGTTTCTAAATACTCCTAGAATCTGGGATATTTGGTGTGTTGGGACTCAGAACAAAACTGCAATTAAAAAAAAAACCACAAAAAACAACTTAATGGCAGACTGCAAAGGGAATTTCATGGAAATTTTGAGCACCAACTGGTTATTCAGTACATGACATGGAAAAGCTCCTTTGCTGATACTTTCCAATGTTTAACAAATTCTTTTTTACTGAGTTCATGTCTCATCTGATGTTTATTTCTTCCTCTTTTCTTTTGTCTTCCTTCAAGACATTTGTTTATTGTGAATTCACCCTCTGCCCCCAACAAGTAATTGAGCATTTGGGGGCTTCTCAGTTGTCAGTTTGAAAGGATTAAAAAAGGAAAGAAAAGAACAAAACAGGTGAAGTAAAGCCATTCCTTAAAGGTTTACAGAAGCAAAGAGTTATCTTGGAGTTAAACTAAAAAAAAAAAGAAAAGGAGTGTGATGTACACTGAGTGCTAAATCAATCTCTGTCTAACAGAATAGCATTTAATACACCATTTAATCAAGTGACATGGAACACTTACCAGCAATTTTTTGGCAATAGTTGTCTATGGTTGTCAATGTCTTATCTCTGTAGTATTGTTATCTTGGTCTGTGTCTTTGCCTGAGTCTTACTTAACTCAAGGTCATTAGAACCTAGATCTAGTTTCTATTAGATTACTAAAATGAAATAAAGTAAAATATACACCCTTGTAGAAAATTATCTAGCAAATGAGTTTTCTTCAAAGTCTAGTCTCAGGAGAAATATTTCACTCCAAGGCATAACTAAATAAACACCTGTTAACAGACTGCAGTTAACTCTAGCACTTTAACATTCACTGATAGCAGCCCTAAGAAGTGCTCAGAGAATTGAGATGAAACTGATTAAAAAACTCTCATAGCACAACTGAATTGATTAATTGCACCCTTAGAGTTCTGTAATATTTATATCTGAAGCTCCATGTGACTAAATATGACACCATATAAGGATACTAAATCTGCATAGGCTTAGCACTGTTTCAGAACTTGGTACAGAACTTAAGATGAAATAAGGTTCACTGCATTAGCAGCTCTTGTATCATTACCATTTGCTTACACAATACAAGATTAACTAACACTTCCACAGGAACTTGTGCTTTGCACTTTGATTAGTCTATTTCTGTTTTTTTTTTTAATTGCAAAAGCATATTCATTATTTTCATTATATTTCTTCCTCTCCCTCCAGTATATTTTTCATCATTAATTACTCAGGGATATATATATTTTTTTCCCCCAAGGACAGACATTATTCTTTATAATTCTTGTGGCCTTTTAATAAATGTTTTATTTTCTTATACCAACTTAGGAAATCTAATTATCCAACTAGTTGAAACCTCTGTTCGCTATTTTTATCTCATGATGATAAGTAAGCTAAAACTGGAAAAGTGAGAATTTCCATTTCTGGGCATTATTCTTTTTTTCTTAAATGTTATCATCCTTTATTTCTGTCCTATGAAAACCTATGATGTATTGTCTCTATATTTTATCATTAACTGTAACTACCACTTATAATACTGAATGTAACCTTTAATAGTACATATTTTTTATCTCTATAAATAGATGTAAAATGTAATGCAATTTAATTTTTGCTAAACTGGTTTCCTGAAAGACAATATAGAGATTATTACTGCTGATAAAAATGCATACAACACATTTAGGGAATCCAATGCTTGCAAAAGATGAAATACTTACAGAATATTTCTTAAAAGTGGAACTAATTAAATAAAATAATGTCATAACAATGTACACAGCTCCTCTGAGGAAATCTATCTGATAGGTATAGTTTACGTGTGACCTGAACATATTAAAAATATTCATGCTGTTTATTTAAGATAAAGTGAGCATAGGAAGTCTGTGTATTCTTATACCATAAAAATATTTCTATATATATGCATAATGCATAGGGTAAGAATTATATAAACTGTTATTGTTTGATTCTGATAGGAATGTGTGTGGCAGAAATTTTTAAAAAGATCTATTCAGCATTGTCCAGCCTACTGTTCTTAATTTCAAAAATCTGCCGTTTTCATAATGTAAATAGTTTTTTTCACTTCTCCTTTATATTTTATGAATTCATATCCAAGATAGAAACTAAGTCAGGTGGAATCATGCTCACAGGACTGCAACACTTCAAAGCTTTGTTTTTAGCTGCAATTTCATCCTTTTATTCACTTTTCCATCATTAAAGGACACTTTCAGAGACTTCCTAAGGTAATAGGACCACACTTTACGATATCTGTTCATCCCAACATGTGAAGGAAAGTCAAAAATCAAATACCCATAGTTGGAATTTAAGAAATTTGGGGAAATTAACTAAAACATAGAACAAAAATTAGATTAACAAAGAAATTACTATATTGCATATATTACATAACGTTACATAAGGAGGCATATATTTCATGACCTGGGAACAGGAATGACAGAATAAAAGGTTATTTTGCAATATGATTCAGTATCTGAAAAGTCATTTAATCAAGACTCGACCAAGAATGAGAGAAACCTGTGGGAAACTCAGCTTAGAGCAAACTTACATGACACTGGTGAGCTGGGGAAAACACCTAGAAATGATTGAAGAAAATATATCAGGGTAAAAATAAGTGAATATGCCCATTCTTATTACTTGGGCTCTCATTTAAGGTTTACTGAAGATCCAAGCTCCTGGTGGATGACCATACTTCCGTAACAGTCAGCTCTTCTTGGCCTCATGTCTGAGCAGCTGTGTTTTCTCCAATTAAAGTGTCATTATATTTGATAGAAGGACCACACCTGACCGTAATTCGGACAGTGAAACAAGCCACTTGAAACAGCTTTCTTGTTGAACCTCTATTTTAGAGCCCATGAAATCAGTGCTTTGGAAAATACAGCAGAAGCTAGATTCATCCCATCTATGTAAGCACTGAACTGAGAACCATACTTACTGAAATCTCCTTTTAATGTAAGTGAAGACTGATTTCCTTTCAAGGGACAAGGCAGATCTTAGACAGTCATTTTTACTCTCTGGACCTTTTTAGCTGGATATCTTTACGCTAAGCACTACCTTGTGCTACACTGACTTCTATGTCACATGAGACACTAGAGAGTTCAAAACCGAATTAGAGGCAGACTCAAAACTGTGGATCAGTTAACCCCTGAAATAAGGCACTAACCGTATGCCGTTAGCTGAGGTGAGTCTGGGACTTAGAATAATTTGAATCTGCCCATGCATTTTAGCATTTAGGTGGGTTACCCTTTCTGAGGAACAGATTTTTACCTATGCAGTGACTTTTCAATATATAAAGTATGTCATTAGAAACTGTTATAAAGAAGAAATTAGGAGAACTGAAGGAAAAAAAACCCTCTCCATGTAGTTGTGAAAACTGATCCCATATTTGGTCTGAAGCAGAACACTAGGAAATTAATTTTTCTCTCATACAGAAAAAAAGACATATAAAATGACTCTAGATGAGTAATGTTAGACAATTAAATGTAACCTCTAATGTTTGATGAGTGCTTTCTTTATTTAGTATAAATGGCCAAACACCTTTTATAGCCATGGCGTTTTACTTCTATTAAAAATTATTAAACCAGCATGGGAATGCAATGCATTCTGACTCTGTTTTCTTTAAAATTGAGCTGAAAGGTGATAAACTAGTGATGCCAAATTCAGTTTAGTTTAGTTCAGTGAACTACAGATTCAGCCAAAAGCACAATGACTGAGGTTTTGCCAAAACCAGATTAATTCTTTCTCGTTTCTGCAATGAATGATAAAATGCAAAAATTTAAAAGAACACAAGTCCAGAATTCCTGAAGGTCACCTGATGTATCATCATATCAACACATTTCTTCTTTCATGTATCCACTTCTTCAGAAAATTTTCATTACGAGAAGAAAAGAAAACTGATATTTAAAAATTATAGTATTCTACTAGGCTTAGGATTTCACTGAAAACCTATTTTTGTTAAAAATAAATGCAATAGTTAAATAAAGGAAATGCTGGGAAAAAATGGCTCTGACTGCTATGAGGCTAGAAAAAAGAGTTTTGTAAGGTCAGTTTTATACATGTAAGCTAGTACATCTAATTCCATGACTGATGTATGATTGCCCTGTGTTGGTTTTATTGTTTTCAAACCACTCATCTTGTGAAAGATGACACACGGCCTCCTTCATTAAGAGTCTTCTGAGTCATTTTAATGAATGTGAAAGTATGTGTGTTGCAGTTGGGCAAGTTTTTCTATATGCTGCCAAGAAGACAGAAACCCCTGAAAATTTTCTGTCAGTCTTTCAAAACAATAGTTGCAGTAACAAGAAAATCAACATCTGTTGTGTGTTTTTCCTTTGTTTCTTCTAATCGATCCAGCAAATCTTTGCCAAACATTTGCACAGTGTGCCATAGAAATGTCACTTGAGGGTGGAAAAGACTGTCACTTTATAAGTAAATGTCATCTTGCAAGTAAATACCATTGAGTAGGGAAAGAAAAATGACACTAAGGAAAGAAGCTCAATGGCTAAATGGCTGATGATACAAACATGAAGCAGAGCATGTAATGAAGATTCCAGTTAATTTGTACCCCATCTGTCTGATGTCTTGATAATAGGACAAAAGACAAGAAAAAGAAGTGATAGTCATGGGTTTCCAAAAAATTTCAACACTGGAGCTCTAGTGTTCAACAAACATCTGCAGCAAGAAACAGTATTTCCACCTTAGCCAATCATGGCATTTGAAATGCCCCTCCTTTTAAATTCCTTCTTTTCCTTTCATTGAGCCACAAGTTTTGTAGAGTTCTCAAGTAATCTCTGCCTCTCCTAGAATCATAGAATGGTTTGGGGTGGAAGGGACCTGAAAGATCATGTAGTTCCAACCCTCCAGCCATGGGCAGGGATACCTTCCACTAGACCATCCGGCCTGGCCTTGAACACTTCCAGGGATGGGCCATCCACAGGTTCTCTAGGCAACCTGTTCCCAATCTGTTCTCACCACTCTAACTGTCAAGAAATTCTTCTTTATATCTAACCTAAATTTCTCCATTTCCTCTTGTTCTATCATTACTTCCATGCAATCATCTCTTCCCTAGGCTGAACAGCCCCCACTTTCTCAGCCTGTCTTGGTAGGGGTGGTGTTCCAGTCCCCTTATCAACTTTCTGGCCCTGCTCTGGACCTGCTCCAACTGGTCCATGTCCTTCTTATGTTGGGTACACCAGAACTGTACACGGTACTCCAGGTGGGGCCTCACAAGAGGAAGAGTAGAGTGGGAGGACCACCTCCTTTGGCCTGCTGGCCAAGTTTTGTTTGTTTTTTTTATGAAGCCGAGTACGGCTGTAGTCCAAGTCTTGCTTCTCCTTTTTCTCCTTTTCTCTCTGGGTCTTCTTTATACTCCCTTATCTACTGTAAGTCCTGAGTGTTATAAATAAGTGGGGTGTTTGGTCGTCTGCTGGATTAAATTATAACACTGAGGTCTGGATGATACTTTTATCCAGCTGCATTACCTTTGGACATTTCAACATCTCTACTGTGTCATTTCTATTTCCACTTCAGAATCCTGACTACTTCTCCACTTGCCTTCTGTATGCACTCTCAAAGACACAAAGGTAGAAATTTATTTACCCTTACCAGCTAATAAAGCACAATGTTTGTTAAGCCTTGGCAAACAGAATTTATGTCTCATGCATTTATTAGATGCAGAAGATCTTTGAGGGTTTGCAGCTCATATTTTATTGACTGAAGTCTGTCTACATAAAAGCTACTTGGTGAAGCATCCGCATAATCTATGTTCAATGACATTATTGAGAATAAGTGTTAATATTTTATTTAGTTTTTAGAATAGAAATAAAAATAACATGAGTTTAATCTACAGTTTTTGTAGATTTGTAAAGAAGAATGTAAATAAGAAGTTTCTATTCTATCTCAATATATTATCTTCATATTCTTCTAACTTGCCCTCTTCTTTTTCCATAAAGCACCATTTCCACACAGTATTAAACTTTCAAAACTTCTATCCAGATTAAGTGTTTCAGACTTTAGGAACTCAAAGTGGAATTGTAGTCAGTATCTTCCTGAAAAAAGAAAAAAAAGTCTGGAAAGGTGTTAGCAACACATGCACACACATACACACAGAAATAGCATTATGTTTCAGGAAATAGGATGTATCTGCAGGGCTTGGAGAGACATCAAAAAATCGTGGACATTGTACCTTCGCACCAGCTTTTCCCTAAGATCTCAATCTTTTATCTAATAATTTCCACACAAATACCAAAATCAATACATGTGCCTTATTATTTTACTTTCTGACACCCAGCCTTCCAGTCAATTCTACACATTTATCAGTTCTTTGTATTTCCCACTCAAGATTTTTCTGCCTTTAACTTTCATCTCTTCTCTATATTTCTTATGATACTGGAGTGAATTTTTCTCATCATTTGGGAGTGCTGTAATCCAAGTTTCTCCTCTTCCCAAAGCCTATATATGTTTCAGGCAGCGAAAAATACTCATTTCTTACAGAAAATAATTACTTTTTTATTATTTCTAAAGATGTCTTTTTGTTCCAAACTCCTTTTTCATCAAGGCTGGAAGAGATTTTCAAGATCAGGTAGTTCAAGCTTCAGCCTAACACCACCATAATCACCCCTAAACCATGTCCCCAAGTGCCATATCCAGACACCTCTTTAAACACTTTCAGGGATGCTGACTCCACCACCTCCCTGGGCAACTTATTCCAATGCCTCTTTCAGTGAAAAAAATTTCTGTTAGCAAGTGGTATGAAAAAATATACAGATACCAGGGAAATAGAATGGATCTTCAGAAAAGGGATAATTGTCATAAATACTGAGCATACACAAGTGAAAAATGGCAGTGTATCAGCAGAGCCTGTGGAGAAAACTTGACCCTAACTCTTTTATATTATACTTTAGGTTCTCAAAGTACAAAAAACCCCCCAAAAAACCCCGAAACCAAACTAAAAAAATAGTTTTACTGCTACATTGTGTAACCTTTGTTTCCTACCCAATTGGGAACATCTCCTGAGTTCAATTCAAATTGAAATGTACATGCATGCAACACAGGAAATTATTCTTGTCTACAATTTCAGCCCTAAGTGCACACAGCATTTGAAGTATGCCACTATGTCAGTTTAAGATTGATATCTGCCCATACGGCTTCATCTACCTACTCAGGATAAAAATTTTTATTGAAGAATAGTAGCTAATAAAAGGAAAAAGAAAATATACTGCCCTGGTCTAAAAGACTATATCATTGTTTTCTTCCTACAGACAAGCACTGGTAAATCAACGCTGACAGAAAACAAATTTAATATAACTATTTATGATCAGAAATTCCTTAAGACAATCTGAAAACAAGAATTTAATATGGAAAATTTACTTGAACTACTGTTATAATTTTCAACAGAATTAAAAAAGCTAGAAATTTGACTTCAATCTAAACAATTAATCTTATCAAAGAGTTTTCATTGAGATTTTGAATGTCTGTTCAGGCCAGGAACACACTGTAAAAAAAAATATTTTTTTCTTCATTTTCTTATTCTTAAGTTCAAATGAAATTTCAGGCACTTCTTTCTGTGAATTATTTTTTAGGTATAGAATGTATGGTATTGGTCATCTAAGTCTTTCACAGTCTTTTAGTGAAAAATTTGTATTTAATAAATAATGTTGCCACATTGCAGTAAAATATGTAACTCTTATTCAGACTTTGTCTTTCTGACACAGAACATCACTGGAAAGCTCATTTGACACACTGTCCCCAGAGAAAGCTCATATGATCCATATAGTTATCTCCCTAATTAATGTGTTGAATATATGAGGCTCTGTAGAAAAAAAAGCAAACAAGCAAACTAACCAAACAAAAAAATGTGCCAAAAATCCCCAAGCAAATAATAACACAACAGTGCAAAACCACTGATGAAAAGAAACAAAGCCAGTACCTAAAGAGAAGCTAATTGACTGAGATGGAGTGTTTTAGATGAGATTGATCAAGCTGTGTCAAAGTCATAGAATATTGTTGCAGAACTCAAGTTGACCTTTGGACATATGTGATAACAGTGATCATTCATTTGTACAGAATTTTAAGTGACATACTGTCGCAGACCTGAGGAGAGAAGAAATGACGAGCCACTCTGCGTAAGGGTTAGAGCAAAATGACCGTTTATTCTGAGGGAATATGGGCTTTTATAGGGTCAGTTAGGGAAGGTTCTAGAAAGTGGGCGTGGTTAAGGGAGGAGCTTCATAGGTCTGCGACATATAACGGAAAAATGGGACGGGCTTCACCATATAAGGCAAGGAGTAGGAGGGGCAAAGGAGAGGCCAGCCATATATTGCTCAGGTACACTGCACCACAGGCTGGCCAATAGGATAAAAGGAAAAAGGTGGCCAATCATAGGGTTGTAACTGGGGAAGAACTGGGGTACATTAACCAATAGGAACAAATGAACAATAGAAATGTAATTGTAACTACTCTAATACATGTAACAACTGACTAATCACAAACTTAATAACTTTGAACTCTCTCAGGAATCATTGGGCGGTCGTCCATCAATCCACAATGATGGTGATCTTGTGAACTTCTTTTTCTTCTTGTCTCTTTTGTTTTTTCTCCTTTCTCCGTACTTGGTAGCCCTGACCCCAACATCTCCCCCTTCTTTGTTTAATGATAGTACGACATTGGCTGAAACAGACTCGAAAAGGAATTTTTTAAAGCAAGAGAAAGCGCAAGGCAACAAACAAAGGACTATCAAAATAATAAAAATCCCCATAATTAAAATAACTAAGAACCTTTTCAGCCCTTGGGAGATGTTTAGGTCAGGGAACCAGTCGAATATCTCTTTTGGTTTCAAGTTGTCTTTTACTTGTAGATCTTTAACTAAACCTCGTAGTTCATTGATTCTCTCATGTACAGACTGAGAACGGGTGGAGAAGTTGAGGCAACACATTCCCTCAAACCCCTCACACCCGTGCCCATTGACTAATAACAAATAATTGATGGCTGCTCGATTTTGTAAAGTTACTGTTTGTAATGTTTTGGTGTCAGACAGCAGGCCATCTAGAGCGTCACAGGTGGCATTAACTTCTTCTGTGACCAAACAACCCAGCTTATTAAGGAGCTTTAGAGCGTCTGATGTTCCGATTGGTGCTAAGATTGAGCTTACGATATCTTGGGTTCTGGTCCAATAGTGAATTGTGGAGTCACAAGTTTCAGTGAAAGGCAAGGCTGGTAAAGGTATGTCACGTTTTGGTAGTAGGTGCTTGCCGGTATTAATTTGTGACACATATCTTGATAGATTTTGATTCAGGGAGAATATGGTGAGCTGTCCCAGGGTGCATGGGCCCCCATGGGCACCAGCAAGGATGCCCTTCCATATTCTATTCCCATAAATCAGAAAGGTTTTTGATGGAAGGAGAACATTTTTTTTTAGGCATGACAAATTGAGGGATTATGTCTAGAGATTGGTCACACCACGAATTAAACTTAGAGTAATTAGAACTTAGGTTTGGGGAGATAGATGTCCAGCTTGATGGAAAGGAGCCACTTCTAAAACTAAGATAAAAACAGAAAGTGGATGGGAGAGAACCTTTGATTTTTATTTCCTGAAAGGCTACTTTCGAAAACTCAAAGTTAGTTGATTTCCTTGGATTTTTGGGCCAAATTGGTGGGGGTGTTCCATCGCCATAACAACCTGAAAAATGTGAATTTTCATAACTTGAGGTGTCGCAATAGGGAGTATAATCATTAATATACTGATCCCAGCGATCTTGCTGCCAGGGGACTCCAACAAGGCATGATTGGAAGGGATCGCCCAGGTCTGTCACTGAAAGACAGAGCGATTCCTTGCCAATCATGTCTGCTAGTGCGACCCACATGTTACCTTTAAATGAATTTGCAGCTGAATTGGTTTCCTTTTGGTCAGCCGATCTGATGGATTTGGAGACGTTCTTTATGGGGTAGGGCTGTGCAGCGATGATGATAAGGATGAAGATGGTGGTAAATGAGGTCTCACTGCCTTGGCTGGTATCCATTTTGGTCCGCTCTCTGTCGAAACACAAGCGTAGCCCCTTCCCCATGTAATAATGGAAAAGGGGCCCTCCCACTGGCCTGATTCCAAATTTTTACAGAGTACTTTAGCGCCCAAATCATGCAGGTCTTTTTTAGGGCTGAAATGCCTCTCTACAGGTGTAGAATTTTGATCATCCAGTCGATTTAAGAAATTTAGGACATAAAGGGCTTTATTTAATTGCTCTTGAGGGGATAGACCTGCAACATACCACTACATTTTTCCTTCAGTGACTGCCCTATGCTGTTAGTGAAAATAGTATTTAAGCACCAGATCTGTAACTGTCTGTGGAAAATTTCCTTGGTAAGCAACTACTTCAGCTGTTCCAATAAAGATTCCAACTTGATTCAAAAATTAGTTTTATAGAGCTGTCATTGGTTTATATGTGTGCCCACGTGCACCTGTGCTTCTGTGCACATCTGAAGGACTGGAATAAATTACTGTAATGAATATGTAGCTTTCTAAAGAGCAAAAATGTAGGTATATCAAACTGTTTTGTTTTTTGTTTTTTTTTCTGACAAGGAGATCTGTTTTTAGCATAGTAATTCTGTAAAATGTGCTAAATATTTCAACCAAATCCTTAAGTCACTTTACCCCTATGATTATATGTAATGATTACCATGGCTAGGCTTCACGAATGAAGATTTGGGAAGGGCTTTACCCCTGCTTGCTGGAAGTGCGCTGATGGCTAAAAAGGCCAATGAGAGGTAGGCAAGTTCAATTGCAAAAGGCACAGCATAAAGTCTCCAAGGGCAGTATTTGCAAGGCATGGTTCTTCCTGCATTGTCTTTTTTCCTTCAAGACTGATTCTGAGTGTGTTCTCAATGCAATGATAATAAAATAATAATAAATATGTGTGTAGATGCAAACATATTTAAAACAGGTAACATGGATTTTAAAAGGACTTCCACCACACAAGCCATTGCAGAATTAGTTATGCATAAGAATTTAGGGGTGGTTGTGCCTTAATCCTTATAGGCAGCTAAGGCCTACACAGCTGCTCGTTCAGTTCCCTGCAGTGAGATGCCAAAGAGAATTGGAGGTGCGGAAGTAAAAGAACCTCATGTGTCAAAATAAAAATGGCTTATTGAATGAAGAAAAACCATGTGTGCAAGCAAAGGAATATAAGGATTTCAGTCACCACTTCACACGGTCAGGCAGGTGTTCAGCCACTTCTAGGAACAGAGGGCTTCATCACATATAACAGTGACTTGTCAAAACAAATGTCATAAATCTGAATGTTGTCCCTTCCTCTTTCTTTCCCCAGCTTTCATTGTTGACCACAACATCAAATGGTACTGGATATCACTTGTGGTGAGCTGCCCCAGTTGTCTCCTGACCCATCTTTTTGTCCACCCCTTACTGGTGGAGCAGTGTGAGAAATAAAAAAGGCTTTGATGCTGAGTAAGCACTTCTCAGCAACAGCTAACCCATCCCCGGATTTATTAACCCTATTTTCACCCCAGATTCAAAACTTAGCTCTATACTACAACGACAACAACAACAAAAAATAACTCCACCCCAGATAATACCCATATGGGAATATTGTTATTTTTATGAATGTATTTCTACGTTATTGGTTTCTGATTAAATTTTTTGCTTAAAATCTCAGTGTAAATCTCCAACACTAGAAACTAAGTTAGATACCTTCTTAGAAAAGAAAGAATAGTTCTGCGGGTTTTATTCTGTGAACAGAAAGGAAAATAAATGAAAAAATAAAAGATAATTAGTGTATCATCTGCTGTGTTCATAGTAAAGTTGAAGTCAGTTGAGAATGTATGACTACAGGCTTCTCCTTTAATTTATAGGAAATATTTATCTAACATACTTTCTGTAGTGGACAGAAGAAAACAAGAACTCAGGAGGGTTATTAATACTGTCATCAGAGAAGTGACATAGAGGATGAATTATCCGGCCTGAGTTCTCTTCATAATCAGTGGGAGAAAAAAAGAAGCATCCATAAAATTACCATTGTATCTCAATATAAGTATCTGAGATAGCTGGGGTAACTTTTGCTCTGACAGCTGTTTTATTTCTGCATTAGTGCAGCTAAAACAATGAGTTAAGATTTAGACATCTGAGAGAGAAATGTTGAAGTAACAAATACCACATTAATTGCTTTTATCACCAAGAGCAACATACTATGGCAATGCATGCCAAAAATTAGCAATTAAAGTACATTTCTTCATAATGGCTATTTCTTTGTTGTATTTATCTACTTTATACTACCATAATACATATAAATCTGTGCTCAAACAGGTTATGTATTCTTTGCACATTCATCTGAATGAAAATCACCTTTATCTGAGTTCTTGAGCTGTCTTGTCCTGAGGAATAACTTAATTTCGAAGTGATAATGTTAGTGCAATCCTTGCTATTGTTACTCCAACCTCTATGAGACTATGTAGAGTCATATCCCACCTTTCCATAATGTAATGCTTCATTTAATTGTCTAAATTGCATCACATGCAGCTGTCTTTAGAAGTCAGCTGGAAAAACTTATTCACAAATGTCAATGTTACCTTGAGAAGTATGCCCTGACACTGGAAATCTCTCCTCTGCATGCCAGACACACCAGAAATACCCTATGCTTTGTGCTATGCAGTCAAGTGGGAATGCTCAGACAACATGAAGGAACCTAAAATTGTCAAAGAAAAAGCAACTGCTTAAATGGTGATACCATTTATTTTATTGTAAAGAGCATTCACATTCTAATTCTACCATGTTACTTTATGCACAAGCAGTCATTTAAAAGCTTCTCTAAAAGATTTCACTTGTCTTTAGCTACAGTATCCAGATCTCTTGTAAATTAAGACATTTATACCTCTGCTACTTATTGCACTAATACCAGATAAAAGATTTGCTGTTCATGTGTTTGTACAGAGCTTGTCATTTTATATTATGACATAACATGACATTTTGCCTCTGTGGTACATTTTGATAATGTCAAATAAAAGTACAGAAGACTGGAATTTGTACTTAGATTTCTTTTTTTCTCTCTCACCCTAAAGGCATGGAACCATTCAAACATGCAAATTATTTGTAGAAAATATATTAAACAGGGTTAATTAATATCTACAAACAATAAGATAAAACTATAAAAGATACATTTCTGCAAAGGGCAGCATAGTGCTTACCTTTTAGTTACAGTGTTTGCATGATGATTTTGTCATCTTGATCATCAAAAGCTTAAATGTGCATACAAAAGAAGCCAATCAGTAAAAAAACCCAATTTCATCACAGTAATTATTAACTAAAAGCAATATGCTCAATAGAATATCTTTTACATCAATATATATGTAAAGAGAATACAATCTTTGTACTAAACCGAAACATGACAAATAGTACAAAGACAGCTCTTTAAAAGAAGCTAATTGAGGATAAACCTGTCACATTAAAGCATGTTCTTGGCAAGAAGGTTATGCACAAAACCTTTCTGTGATTAATCTAAAAGTTTAAGCTAAAGAAGCACCATATAATTGCTTATTATGATGAGCTTCTTACAAAATCTTAAGGGAGAGTATAATTTTCACAAACATATGCTCCTTTTTAGATTACTAAGTATTTCTTATGGGAAAATGGTTAGAACATTACTGAATATTAAAAACATATAATTTCATTGTAGTTAACACATAAGCATTTTTTTATCTGAAATGTTAATTGCCACAATATATGAAAATCAGTGATTTAGAAATGCTTTTCTTTCACGTATTTCATTGAATTGGGAAAAACAAAACAAAACAAAAACACCATTGTGAATCATCAGATTGATTTCTGTCCTTTTATGATTTTTTTTATTAAAATTCCCATCTATAAATAAATGTGTCTTATAAAGATAAGATCATTAAATGTCACATGGTTTTCCTATTAAAATAAGTTAATAGAATATATGAAATTAAGTTTAAAATTTTGCATAATTTAATTATAGTTATGCAGAAGCATAAGAAAAGAGATTGAAAGCAATATTCCTTAAAGGTTTAAGGCCAAGAAATGTAGATGTATCAGTAGTAGGAAAAATACGTGTAGGAAAAATGCCTACCCCTACCTGATTGTATTTCTTAACCTTTTACGTTTTCTTTTTTTTTCAGTTAGTAGAACTGAAACCAATCTCTTGAAGCAAATCATGCCTGACTGCATCATCAAGATTTATTTCTGTATTGCTTTGTAGTAAAAAGCAACTTATAAACCATTTGATAATTGACACATGGAATCAGTTGGATTCTTTTCTTGTGGCAGCAATCTTTTCATTAAGCAAGTGTCAACCTCATAGGACAAGACAGCGATAGCAAAAATTCTTAATCAGTGATCAACCTTTTTTCTAATCTTTTACTTAGCAATAGCAGGTTCTACATGTTATTCAAATGATTATTTCCTTTTCATGCATTTAAAAGTTACTGTCAGCACAAATACATTTCCAATCAGTTAGAGATTGGATTGACTTGGTCTAGTTTTGACATTTCTTTTAAGGTTGAACTATTTATATTCACCAGAGTAAGTACAGACCAAAGCTCCAAAGGTATTAGTGGGATTTACAAGAAAACTGAGGTTTCACTTCCTTAAAAGTATAGGTTCTGTGGAATGTTGTCTTGCATGCCCTTGTTTAGGAATCTCGGGATGTGAGACAGAGGAAAATCTCACTGTACCTAAATCTAGGTGCCTTCCACTAGTCTGTCTAGAATTAAATGTTGTCTTCAATAGTGAAAATGTGTCAGACACCTGTTCTTATTGTCACTGTTGCTGTTCTTGGTATTTAGGTTGTTATTATTAAGGTTATTATTAGTAGTATTGGAGGGCAGTGTTGCTGTTGAATAAACTTAGATTCCCTCTTTCTGTCCATTTTTTGACAAGGTATTCTGTCTTGTAAATAGACAGAAATATAGTTCCCAGAAGAATTTATACTGAAAAAGACATGAGGATAAAAAAAAAAAGTGCTAAATCAACTTTTTTTCTTATTAAAATGCACATAAAATATTCTTGAAAAACTTCACTATTCAGATGTTCTAGTATTTATCACCAATGAGAGAAAGAAGTAATTTAGTGGTATAAATTCTCCAAAATGTCTGCAGGAGGTCCAGGCAATAAAGGGCCCTGTGTGAGCATGAGCCCTGAAATAACAACCCTATTTTGTTTTAATCTAGTTGCCAAATCTCCTTCTTTACTCACTTAAAATGATTTCTAAATCATGAAATTCAACACACTTTTCCATAACATAGCCGTAAGTTTCAGGAGACTTGTAACTACTCTATATGACAGTAAATATTCTAAAGCTACTGTAGTCTTTTATCTTTCAGAAAGATCATAAGAGAGCTTCAGAGTAAGAAATTTATTTTTTCTTTTCGTAACACTATGTGTCAGTTAACGATATCAGATTAGGTGCACAGACCATGATATTTATATTGCAAGAGGGGGATTTTTATATCACTTGAGATCTATGTGAGGAACGCAACAGGTGAATTAATTTTTTTTAGATAATAGTGCTTCAGCCTCACTTCTGTTCATATCCATTTATGCCTCCCTGTAGTATTGTTCATGGTAGATGGAAAACAGTAACTAGGGATGACAGTGTCTACACCATTTAAGATTTCATGCACATCAAACACATTTTAGAATGGTATATATGTCACAGCCCTTTTAAATCAATGGATTATAGGTAGATTAGACTATTAGAATAACATTTTGTTTCAAAATATTAGCAAATAAACCATATTATATTACAATTTAGTGTGTCATTGATAATAGCACTTATGGCTCTCAGCTTTATTATTTACACTATTCTTTATTGTTGACGTCATCCCATTTTTACAATTTAATTGTGTACCTACTGTTTCTGCATACAATAACCCTATTCTCAAGATGCAGCAAAGTAAATGGACTGTGAACCATGGACATTAGATTTTATTATCTTCTATTATATCAACAATTTATTACTGTTGCCTTAGTCATTGGTTAAAATTCAATCTAAATTAGGCAAAAACTATTCCATGTTGGGCAGTTAACAAAGTGGTTTAGGAAAACAATCATTTGCTAAATCCTAAATCTTTCAACTTTGTCTCCATTCTAAAACATGCCATAAAGAATTCTCAGTTATTACCAGGGTTGTTGAAATAGGCTGATATCAAATAATCCATAAGCACAATCTTGTTCACCTAAGTTGTCGTCCTTATATCTTTATACAAGTTTCCATTTCTGTTTCTTTTTTCTCTCCTTGGAAGTTCACTGTACCATGGATCTTATTGTCACTTCAATATTCCTATGTATAAACTAGCTAAAGATGTCAATTTTTAACACGGCTGAATGGGGCACGCTCTCCCCTTCCCTGTCCCTCTCCACGTGGCTGGGTGGCAGGCCACAGGGTCCTCCCCAGGTGTCGGTAAGGAGGACACACACACTCCAAGGAACAGGAAGCAGAAAGAGCGATTTATTCACCTGGTCAGGTAATTTATAGACCACCTGGCCAGGGTAAAGGGGAGGGATACAAGGGAAACCAATCAGAACACAGCCTGAAGGGGGCTTGAATACTAATTAGGAAGGTGAGAGGTGTCTTTCCCAGGGGCCTGGGGAAAAGGGGAGGTGGTCTAAGGACCTGGGAGAAGGGGAAGGTGGCTTTTCACGAGCCTGGGGAAAAAGGTTAACACAGCACTAAACCTCATGTTACAATACAGTTTTACAAGATGCTTTCATTGGTTTCTTTATCTTCAGTGGCCCATTTCCTGCAGGATCTGTTCCAGTCTTTATATTGTAGGTCCATTCCCACATCAGTTAATTTATTAATTGCTTCACTTTCCTGATTTGTAAGAATACAATAAAACCTGAAAAAAATCCCAGTCTTGGAAAACTTTCTGCCATAAGAGAACACTCCAAGGAGTATGATTATATATCATTATATAGCATTTAGATGGATTTTCCTAAACAATATTGCCTCTAGAATGAATCTAAGAAATCACATGGTAAAATATTTAGCTTTTAGATTAGATTCAAATACATATTTTTATTTTTCTAGACACTGATGCTTGGTTTCCACTGCACTGAATCTTTATGGTGTCACTCAGTGTTCAAGATGCATGTCTTACAGTTAGTCATGACTTCTGTTTCAGACAATAGAAGAAAATTTCTTGTACAGGTTGCTCTTCAACTTGTGAACTGAGCAGAGGTCTAAATGTACAGAGGTTTGCATATCCAACTGCCTTGAACAGCCTTTTAAAAAAAAAAGTCTTTTATATGCAACACTTCTAGTTTACAAGTGGTTTGAGGTTTTTTGTTTGTTTGTTTTTCTTTCTTTTTCTGCTGTGTGGATGATAAAATTTGCAATTAGAAAAGCCAGTGTTACAAAATTTTTTATATAAATAGCATTTTAGTAAAACTTGATAGCCAGTTTTGACATCTAACGTGACACAATGTAAGACAGGCACACAAAAAACTGATTCAGTTCAAATATTCTTTTTCACCATTCCATCGGAAAACTATAGCCATTTCTATACCTTTGACTATTACCTAAGGACTTAATTTCCTTTCCAGCTCCTATGAGAATGCCAGCTTGTAACATTTCCATATAAAACAAATGATACACATCTCAAAATAAGTTAAAGAGAATAGGAGCAGACTACAGAGAAAAGAGACTTGGCCAATAATCTTCCAGCTACCTTCTCACAGAATCATAGAACAACAGATTGGAAGGGACCTCAGTGGTCATCTGGTCCAACCTTCTTTCGTTTTGACCTCCTTATTTTCAATCACTTTAAAATGACAAAGTAAAAAGGCCAAATCCTGCCTCTATACTATATATATTTATCACTGTAGTTTATCTAAAGGCAGAATTCAGGTCCAACTTTCTTATAGTAGAATCTATTAATATTTAATGTAGGACATCTTCTTTTCTCCTCAGGTCTTATTTCTCAAATTTAATCAAAATCAATTTTATAAAAATGTCTAATCTTATCTTCTATCTTTTCATGAGAATGTCCTGACTCTGCCACTTTGCCCCTATCTCAAGCTGTTATTTTCACTGTTCATTTCTAAATTTTGTGTACATGGTTTCTTTTCATCTCTTCCTTTACTTTCTATTAAGTTTTTCTCAGCCTTCTTGTTTTCTTTCCAGCTATCCTAGAAGTCCTCTGTACAATTGTTAAAGCTTTTCTTTGTGGAATTCTGAGTGACTAAATTTTCCTGCTTGTTACTTGTTAATTTTAATAGAAAAGCTTTTAGCTGCTTAGGATTGAAAAAGTTACTAAGTCATACTTAGGTGTTAAAGCATTCATATTATGTTGTCCTTTTGTTACCTTTAATATGCAATTATTTTACATATTTTAAACAAAGATAAAAAAGTATTTTTTAATACTATATGTTTAAAAAATGGGCTAAAGTAAAATTTGTAAAATCATATATTTCTACTTTCAGTGTTTCTTACATTTTTACCTCATAAGCTCTTACAGAATCACTAATAACTTTAAGAAAACAATAAGAAATACGTCAGTAGCTTGTATATTCTACTGAAGTAATGTCTAAGTAACATTCTATGATTATGTTTTAGGCATTTAATTTTTTAATATGTATGTATATATATTATTTTCTTCTGCAAACAAGCTTTTCTACATGCCTAGAGAAGTCAGGTAAGGAGGACTCAGATTTCTGATGAATTTCAGACATATTCCTTCTATCAGTAGATACCACCAATTGCTGTAACTGATGTTCCATCCATTCCCCTAGCTCAATTTCTCAGACAATGGATAATTAGCTAGAATTTTCTGCTGGATGATTATTTCTATCTTTTGAGGAATCTCACACTATAATGGATAAAATGTCATGAATAATGAAGTATTATGTTGCTGAAAGTTACATCACTAAACTTAAAAGCATATTGTTCTTTGTCTTTAAAGAAGGAAAGAGGTTTTGTGCATTAGTGGTCTCAGTTCTGTTTCATCTCTTCCTTAGAGAGAAAGTTAACACTATCTATAAAATTAAAACCTGACAATAAAGATATATAAAGCTCATCTTATATCTGAAGAATAAACTGAAATAAAAGGGCTGATGTAATTTTAAAAATCCACAGTATGATCAGGCAAAGTTTGGTATTTAATCATGTATGAAGATTTTTTTGCCTCTGAAATGGCTTGCTATAAGCATTATAATTGTATTAGGTGGCTCTTATCATGCTCAATCTTTAAAGTGGGAGGACATTTGAAGTTATAATCTTTTGTATTCCGAAGTCACCACTATGGATGATGGAGCCCTGCTCTCCTGGAGGTGGATGAAAACCCTCCTGCTTGTGGGATGCAGTGAATTAATTGTTTGTTTTATTTGCTTGTTCATGTGGCTTTTGCTTTCCCTGTTAAACTGTCTTCATCTCAACTTATGAGTTTTCCATCTTTTACATTTCTGATTTTCTCCCTGATCCCACTGGTGCAAGAGTGAGTGAGCAGCTGCAGGGGACTTGGTGGCTGGCTGGGGTTAAACCATGATGGTGATATAAAGACCGTGAGATCCCATCTAATAGGTACATCCCATCCTAGGTATATTTGGAACAGTTTCCATGTCTGTAATGGTTGCAAAGAAGACAAGATATAAGAAGATTGCTGTCTGCATCTTAATAACTTGGCTGACTATTCTACAGATGCATAGGTGCACCCAGATGATGATTCACTCAGGAGGAATTTTTCTAAATTAAATTAAATATACCAAAACTGTGAGTGGTAGTTCATTGCTGAAAAATATAGCAGGATAACCCATATATACATATGGACAATATCAAGGTGAATATTTCCAGGATGCTGCACTGGCCATCTGGGTTGACATGAGCAGGTCAGCCAGGAAATATCACAGTTCCAGCATTGGATATCTTCAGGGAATGGGGACAGACCATGAGCCCATGGGTGGTTCTCACTTAGTGGAGCCTGTGACCAGGCAGGGCAGGGCTGTGGGGAGCTGGAGACTGGTCTAGTTGCAGTGTCACTTGGTGAGGGGCTGATGGCCCTGGGGTGCTGACATGGGGTGCTGGGCTGTAGGCAGAGTGGGAGGAACTCTGGCACAGGGGCTGTGGGTAGGGGCAGCGAGGTACTCAGGGCCCTGTCAGAATTGTGGACCCAGGGCTATCTTGCCAAACTGAAAAAGATTTCAGCGTGCAGCGAACATTGTTAAATAAATCACCACTAATATATTGACAAAATTACCTAACTAAAATGCAGACTAGCAGAATAAGGGGGGTGTCAATAAAGCAGTAAGACACTTGGTGGTGGACCAAGTGACGATGGAGAAAAACTGCACCTCAGCTGGCATGGTCCTTTTTTTACGCTACAAACAGAAGTGTTGTCAGTGCTCATGAGTGCCAAACAGACAGGTGGCCAAAATGTTATTTACTACAACCCACAACATGAATGTAAAACATGAAGAGGGCTTGTATATGGTAATGACTCAAAGTAAAGAAGTTATATTGTCTGAGGTTCACTCCAGAATCATTCCTTCGTGCTGTAAATGTGCAGGTTACCACACAGGCCTGCCCTCTCCCTTCTGTCTCTTCACACTTCTTCCTTACATAGCCAATCTTCAAATACCTCTTAATGTAATACACCAAAATTAAGACACTAAGCACGAGACACTAAACATGTCGTATACATAAGCAAGACCTCTGAAGTACTGGCATACCCTAGAGATTACTTCTAAATAACTGAGGGGTTTTTTTTCTCAAAACTGTCTTCACAAATGTCTGAATATAATTCTTGTATTTTCCCTAAATTTATTGTCCAATTTAATGATTAACAAATAAAATTTTTATTTCAGTGGAAAGGAAAATTAAGAAGTACTCTGATGCCACAGCTGAGATACTTAATAATGTATGAGTGTTTTGCAGCCTAATGCTTCTAACTTGACTTGTAATGCTTTCAGGCTTTGCATTCCTTTGCCTTCATGTCTTATAAAATGGAGAGTATCCTTTGTTGAGTACTTTCTTTGCCAAGCAATGTTTTCAGACAGTGTTCGGTAAAAGTGTGTTTTCTCTTTTATTATTATGTCCTTCAAGTAAAGAAAAAAAAAAAAAGAAAAAGATTGTATATTTGGGATTTTCTTTCATTTTTCATTATTCTATATTTCTCATTCTTGGATTACAGATAAGTAAACGAAAATACATTGTATGCTGGAAGGTAGCCTCACACTTGTTTCTGACTGGAAATTAAAAGCAGTGCCTAGAACACGAAGATGTTTTTAATGATGTATCCTTCTCTTAGTATTTTTCTTCCTAATTTGAAAATAACTGTGCACTTTGAGGCCCATTCCCTGCAATCCCAAACCCCACAAGTTAGTGGGTGATGGTTTTACAAATAACCAGCAGTGCAGATTTTAAAAACTATAGTGTCCAGTGAAGCAAGCTGAGCTAATGAATACTGAGGAAATTTAATGACAAAGAGTCTTTTTTGTAGCTGCTGTGCTTTTTTATTTTGTTTCTTGTTCATAAATTTTCAAAGTGCCAAACAACTATTTTACTTGAGCATTACCCCTTGACTTTAATGGGAATCTCACAGCTAAAACTCACTGCATAGAATAAAAGACATAGCTGTTGTTGGAAGGTATGTATGGCAATTTGCTGAACAAAACTCAGACTACACATGAAGTAATTCTATATAATTACAAATAAATAGAAGAATTGTACATAAGATTGTGACAGGAACTGGGGGAATGGTGTGAAGTTGTGTCAGGGGAGGTTTAGATTGGATATTAGATAAAGGTTCTTCACCCAGAGGGTGGCTGGGCACTGGAACAGGCTCCCCAGGGAAGATATCACAGCACCAAGCCTGAAAGACTTCAGGAAGAGTTTGGACAACACTCTGTCACATGGTGTGACTCTTGAGGATGGTCCTGTGCAGGGTCAGGAGCTGGACTCGATGATCCTTGTGGGTCCCTTCCAACTCAGCATATTCTGTTATTCTCTGGTTCTGTGCAACTACAAGAAACTAACATGAAAACAGAGAACAAAAATATTTTAAAAATATATTTTCATTCAGAGAAAAATATTATTCCACTGACTTCAGGAGAGCTTTGACAAATTAAAGAACTACAAGCATAGGTTTATATGTCTGGAGACGCTTCCTATTTACTAAAATAAGCCTTTGTGAATGTTTAATGGGTTTATTCTCTGAGTGTATATCCCAAATTTTTTAAGTTAGGTGCATTTATTTTATGAATACTAAGGTATATTTTTGTACCTGACTTTTGTATTAATGCCAGGTTCTTTATTGTTTTAGTGACCTCAGGATTATATCTGATAAAATAAAAAACATTAACAAGAATAACAAGTAAATACTTGAAGTTGCAGTACGGTTTGTGGTCTATCCAATACTGTTACAGTACATGTAAAATTTATTTATTACTTTCTAAAGATATGTTTATGAAATTTGTATTCACCTTATATTGGTTCTTGTATTTTATGCCTCTTTGGAGGCATTGTAGATTTTCTTCCTTTCTTATTTTTTTCTCCTTTTTTGGTAATTAACTTACAGACATTAAATAGTACAAATTTTTCTTTTATGTTGTTCAGAAAATGAACATTTGTAGAGCACAAAAATGTGTGGAAAGGTGCATGTTAGATAACAAAAATACAGAAAACGTTACGATCTTTTAAAGATATATTAGAGCTCTATGCTCAAGCAAGTGTAACTGTTTCTTCTAATCATATCTGCATTTGCCTGAATTGGTAAATCCTAAGAGCCTAAAAGCCAGGAAGACCTGGTTTTACATGCAACTGCATTGGGTTTTTTTGGTAAATTGAGCTCAGACCAAGTTCATGCTGCCTACAGTTTCTCTCTGTTCTTTCATCAGGAAATGCCAAGGAAGGATTCAGATGGTCTCTGTCTCCCATCACCATCATCTATGTTACACTGTCACAAGGGCAATTGATACAGGCAAGCTGCCAAGTCAGAAAAGGAGCAGTGGGACACATCTCGAGTATGTGGGGGAAAACTCTAATAATATAATTAAAGCAACAAAGAATATACTGGTCAAATGTAAATGTCTACTTTAGGCTGAGATTAATTACTCTCTAAAGTCCTCTGACTATACTAAAGAGTTTAAACCATCTGACAGGACAAGCTCAGATGAGAGCAGAGACCCTGTACAGTCAGGTCAGTGCAAGGTCTACAACCTTTTACTACTGATGGTCAAATTATATTTACTGGGATATACCATTATTTATGTCCTCAGCCACAAAACCCCATTAAATCTGTGATGTGAGCGGTGACCAAGTCAGCAGGAGTATTTGAATTATGCATTAATCTTTAAGCTGCCTACGATTAATACAAGTTGCTTTGAAAACATGATGAAGCTGGAGACTCCAAATTTGGGTGGCAATTTAAAATTCGTTCACTTTAATGACCTGATAGTGGACATACAACCCACTGACAGTGTCCACCATCAGAATGCAATGACAACAGATCTGCTGTAATTTTGTAAAGTTTCTCTTTTATATAAACCCTCCCTTACAAAACTCAGCACTTTTTGCTCTTTTTTTTTATCTAAGTATGTGTCATGTTGAAGATGACATCTTTGCAGCATAATCTAAAATAGCAGTATTATTTTTAATTCATATGTCTTTGGTCCCTCTGTACTCAGAGGTTCTATATGCATTTCATAACAATACCTTATGTAACTATTATTAGTAAAAAGCAGATTGACAAATATCAGTGGTTCCAATTTTTAAAAATATTGATTACTTGTTATGCATCCACTTAACTTTGTTTCCACAATATTAGTCAGTAACATAAGTTGCTAACTCCTTTTGAGGGATACTATTGGCTGGGTTTTTTTTTTTTTAACATTTCAATACCCACCCTTCCAGATCAAAAGACATTTAACATATCACTTAATCGAACCCAAAAATAAATCCGATAGAGAGCAACACTAAAGTCTTCTGCTGTAGCCCTTTAAGACCTTAAATAGACCAGAGTGTAATCATATTCTAGTCCATTTTTAAACTCTCATCATATGATCACTGCGAGAAGGAATTTTAAATATGTTAGACATAGGGTTGGCAGGTACATACCATGATATATTTGTGATGAACATTAGCATCTCTAAGGCTTTTATTCACTGTTCTGTTCATACGAAATAAATGAGCTGCTTACTTGCCCCTTTAACAAAAAAAAAAATTAAAAAAAAGACAAAATATATGTTACGTCCTGTCATCTTGGAGTTCAGCAGCTCTTTGTGCCCTCCTTTTTTTCATTTATTTTCACTGCCCTTTCTTAACTTTCATTAAATATTTTTGTGTGTATTTTTCAGAACTATTTGGTTTTGGAGAGATATATAATCATTTGTTACTTCTGGGAGGGCAGTGTCTGTGGGGGAATATCCACATGTTTACAGATTTTGATGTGAATTTTGGTTTGTTTTCTTTAAAGTACAACATCTAGAACTAATTTTCTGGAGTCACAAAAATGTGTTTATAATTACTGACTATTCCTATTACAAATTCCCCTTTCTCATATGTTGCCTTTTAACATTTAATTCAAATTTAATGTTGATTTCAGTTATGTATTTAACTTTCTAATACCAGTATAGAATAGAATACTAGTAAAGAATGTATTTTTTGCCCTAAAAGAATAGACTTAAACACAGCATATGCTTTCATATCTATCTTGTATAGCTATGCAATATGCATAAAGAGAGGAAGAGCTAAAGAAAGGGAGAGATCAAGTAGATTATGCATTTTTCTACAACACAATCCACTTCACACTAGCTGTTTGTTGGTTTTTTTTTTTTTTTAATAAGTTGCTGTAATTACATATCTCTTTTCAAACAAGAGGAGTTTTTCATAATCTTGGAGGAATATTTAGATCATCATAAGGCCATATGTTCTATGTAACACCCCTTAATTTATTAAGAAATGAGAAAGCAGCTGGTTACTATGAATGACATTTTCTGTTATGCACCAGATTTGCAAGCCTTCAAGTAGTTATTTGAAGATTGTATTTAGAGATGTCATTGTTATTGTTACATATCAAAGAACTTCACTAGGGGAAGAAAATATTTAATGTCTCAGTATCCTGCAAATTTCTCTAAAAACTCTATTAATGATACATATTCTCCTTTGACTATTCATTCAGAGAAAGAGTGCCATCCTGATAATGAAGATAGATTAATTAAAGCAATGGACTAAGACTGACTTTTGGTAACAGCTGTGGAAACCTAAATTCTTCTATGGATAGTACAGTGTACATAAGCAAGAAACTTCAAGGTGCCAGTGGTCTTAATTTACATATTTGTTGTGGTTGAGCAGCCTATTCGTTTTTTCCTTAAGCTACCCTGAAAGCTTTCTTTGTTTCTATCTTTCTCTTATGCTTTGTAGCTTCTTTGGCATATGTGTCTGGTGTTATATTCTACCAATTATATCCCATATAATTTGTAATAGAATATCTTTAAATTTGTGGATTTCAAGTGAACTATTTGTTTTCTTAATTTTCTTGCAGACAAAACTGCAAGTTTAGTCTTTATTGAGAATTAATAATTCTTTTCAGTAGTGGAAAATAAAAGAAACCCTTCTATCCCATTGTCATAGTGATAGATCATGGTATTTTGACATTCTTGACTCTTGTTAATATTTGGATTTGTGGTAGCAGCACCATAACAATAAAAAAAAATTAAGCAAATTCAGAATGTGGGCATCTGCTTATCTGTAAAAATAAAATAAAATCACCACCATCTTCTCCCAGAACATTGCTTAATGTGATGACTCCTGAAACAGTCATCTCTTATCAGGCACCTTCAAAGTTAATCTCTGTTGATCTCTAATGCCTGACATATCTCATAGAGTATGTCTGTCTTCATAAAGATGACTTGCATTTGTAACTGTTTTCTGTAGGAGCTGTCAGTGTGACTGTAGCAGTGAGATTAAAAAAAAAAAAAAGTGTCACAGCATCTTCTCAACAACAGGACCAAAATTTTATCTGACCAGACTAAAATAAATACCTTTTCAATTAAAATATTAACTTCCCAAAAAATTAATGAAGATGGCAATGAGAATGGAAGAGCTGTTAAAATGGAAGACAAGAAAAAGAAAGATGTAAGATGGGGTTAAAAACACAATTAATAAAAATATATTCTAACTGCCTTAAGAGAAGCAGAGAGGCTAAAAATTGGATTACTGTCCACTTGTTAGAGCAGTTACTATTTCCTCAGTGACATTTGGATGCTGCAGTGATATATGCTATTATAAGAACAAGAAACTAGCAAGCTAGATAGAAGAAATTAAAATAATATATGACCTGACTTCAGTGGCAGCAGGATTAGATCTTGAATCAGTAGGTGTCTGATTAGAATTTTTTTAAGAGCTTGCTGTTTAAAATTTATGTTTTAATTTATGTTAATTGCTTTTTCTACAATTTTTTTATTCAAATATGATTGTGAATAAGGATCACAAATTTAATTCTGTTATTAAGGGTCAGTTTGTGGTCATTTTGCAGAAAAAAAAAAAAAGTGAGGTCTCTTTTTATTTTGATTCCAAACAGAATGCAGCTTTATTGAGATACTGAGAGTGAAACCTGGTGCACCTAATTTGGCAACGAGGCAATCCAGGCCACCTAAAATAAGTTTCTGATTTTTCAATAGTGCCTTTTGTACACCAGCAAAATGAAATCCAGAACATCTAAGTCAGCTGCTCACCTCTTTCTATTATACACATATTAAGGCTTAGACATCAGACGATGACAGCCTAATCTTACTTAATATAGGCTAGATGTCCTTCAGATGACTACAAATCTAGACAGACCTAGATACATGTTCCAGTGCAGATGGGATTACATGGACTGATTCCCACTTTTGTTTTACAGTTCAGTGGCTATGACTGCTCAGTGGCTACTAACCTAAAAAGGGAGGAAAGGCAACCCAGACAATCTAAGGGAGGAAGGCAACCCAGACAATCTACTTGGTTGATATTTAATTATGTTTTTAATGTACCATCCTTCAAAGAAGGCAACGAAAGAGAATTACTACAGAGCACTCAATAAAGTGTTTAATGGCCAACACAATTGAGAATTAATACTTTTCCCGATAAATGACTCCAGAGAATGAAATGTTTAAACATTCACATATTTCTAAAAATAGTAAATTATGACAAAGAACTGTATTGCATTGCATGGAAACAACATCTGATTTAAATTTGGGGCAGGCACTAATCACTTCTCTCTTATGACCAGTGATAACACCCAAGGGAACAGCATGATGCTGTTTCAGGGGAGGTAAGGCTGGATATAAAGGAAATGTTATTCATCTAGAGGGAGGCTGAGCACTGAAACAGAGTCCTTGGGAAAGCGGTCACAGCACCAAGCCTAACAGAGTTCAAGAAGGGTTTGGACAATGCTCTCAGGCATGTAGTGTGACTCGGGGTGGTCCTGTGCAGGGCGAGGACTTGGACTGGGTGGACCCTTCCAATTTAGGATATTCTATGATTCTAAATTTGTGCTGAAGGCATAATTGTCTAAGGAGTCATGTTCATCTGCTGAGATAGGTAGGATATCATTGTTTAAAAATCATCACTATTAAATCTACTGTCATTGGTTACATCTATACCTTTGAGAAAATAATGGTGGAAGTTCAAGCACATCCAGGGTACCCAGACAATGTTAGCCTAACTGCTGAGCACAATTTTGCTCCTGTCAAGAAGTGCTCCAAGAAACAAGTCCGAAGCTCTGATCAGAAGATACCACCTGCAAAAGAACTTTTTCAAGGGGAAGTATGATTGCAACAAGGTTTGCCTCAGTTAGTGCCACACCCCCTTCCAAGACTACCTCAGCAGACTATGAATGCTGTCAGCATCATACCATAAAAAATACTACTCTGCTGAATTGCATTATTATAATATTATTGTAAATATTAAACTAGAAAAAGAAATTGCAGAAAATAGTGTATTACAGTTGTGCAGGCTTCAGCTGTAATCCAAAAGAGATCCAGATGGAATTGAACATGTGTTAACAAACCCACTTTGCCTTAGTTCTGTTATAATGTTGCTCTAAACATTGCTCATGAAAGTCAGACATTTTCACATGAGCTTTGAGGCAGGGACTGGTCCCTGATTCTATTTTTGTTTTGAAGTATAGACACAGTCTTCTCTGAACTCCATCTTGCGTTAGCTTCAGTGACGTGCATTAATTTCATTTCCACATTTAATTCAATATGATTGTTAATTCACGTGTCCCCGAAGAATTCTCTATATAGAGTGGCTTTACAATGAGAGTAGCTCACTGTTTCTCCAGAAGGGGAAGCATTTATCTTTCAGTGGATAGTAATTAGAATTAATTGAGTCAAGTTTAAGATATGACAGGGCTCTTAGAATTTCTAAGGTGGTTAGGACAGTGCATATAACCTGGGGTGATATCAAAGGTACTATATAAGAAAACATTTTTTTTTTAAAGAGGGTAACACAAATAAAACCCTCAAGAAAGGAATGCAGTACAGAAGGAAGCAAGATTTACCAAAAGTCTCTAATTGCAACCCAGAAGAATTTGCATAATGAATTTGGGTAAGCATCCACAATCCATCTGTTTTATATAGAGAGAAGGGAATATAAAGCTTTAGAACTGGATCTTGCTTAGAGAAAAGTATGTATATTGCTTTGATTTTTTAATAAATATTTGTAGCTCTTTTAACATGTTTTGCTGAAAGCCCAGGATCATGCCTGACACCTGACAGTCACAAATACAGGCATGGTAGCTAGCAACTTGTAGTGAAGGTTTTAAATACTGACCAGTCCATACAATAGCTCAGTGGTGGCATTAAGACTGACCACATAATAATCAACCACATAATATCAACCACAGAATGAATACAGGCATCTAAAAAGCTTATGGTTAAAAAGTACAATGTGTTGCACACTCAGATGAAAATGCGTGCAATTTCTTTTTATTATCAATAAAATAGTTGTGAATTTATATACGTTTTTCATAATTAATTGTGTTACACATGCACTTTACTGGCAACATTACATTGATTTCAGTAGGTTCCATACACAAACTAATTATTCTCAATCTACACTGATCTTTACCAAAAAAAAAAACCTGCTCCAAAGGTACAGTTAATATGGATGATGTCAATGCCTATTATGTTTAATTCACCAAAGTCATCCAAATCGGTCATATTCATATTAAAATGCAGTCACATCTTATACATTTGAGATATTTACTTTAGTGGCATGGAAAACTAAGGTGAGTATGGTGAGTGTATGTACAGGATTGTGCCAGAAATATGCCATAAATTGGCAAGAGTTTCAATTATAAGAATACAGCTGATGTGCAAAACAGTGAGAGGAGTTTGAGAAAGTCTCTGTAACCAGAAATAAATCTGCATATCATAAAACATGTTCTGCCACACCTGCTATGTCCAAAATTCCCCAGTAACCCCTAGCTTTATGCCATATCTTTTTTATCTATCTCCCTGCATGCTACCTAGTTCTGATTTTTATTGTATTAAATAAGTTTAATAGTTTAATATTATAAATCTCCATGTTGGAATTGCCTTTGCATTTGAGAATTTGTAAACTGTCTGAAATGGGCTGGTGTGCCTCTAATTTAGGAATCTGCGTAAGAAGTAACCCCCAGACAGAAAGAACGGAATCTTCTGTCTTACATGTATCCTTCAATGCTAGGTAGTTCTATAAGAATTACTATCAAAAAGTAGTGACTGAGGCATTGTCCACATTGCCATTGCCTCATGAAAACTAAACTAAGGGTTATGAATTATGACTTTATTTCCTTCTTCCCACTTCTTTACTAGTGTGATTGGAAATTCTGATGATAGAACAAAAAATCTAGCTTGGTGACAATACATTAGAGGGCGAGAGGTCTGCAATGATCACTTATAGTGTGCCATGAAACCTACACTTTTCTTTGAATTAAAATCTATACAGATATTTGCCTTATGCCTTTTATCTTTGTCATATGCTTGTATGATTCTAGCAGAACACAAATGAAATATTAGTAATAAATGGATTTTCAATTAATTGGAAGGGAGCAGAAGGCCAAAACTTTACAAATGCGAACATCCGAAGGCATAATTCCAAATATTTAGCTTTTTTAAAAAATACATTAGATTTTAAAAATATTTCTCTAGATTTTTACATTGTAAGTCATAAAAAGTTCAGAATTATGAAACAGATGGCATCACTGATTTAAGAGTTAGTGTAATACACTATTTAGAGAATAAAAGGTCTGCTTAAAGAGGTTGACCTTTTTTTCCACATAGCCGTAAGCCCTGGTTTTGCAGCCATCCACAGTATCCCTATGTTAGCTTTCACATGTCCATTGTATCAACAGCAAAATAAGAAAAATCTTTAAAATAAAGTAAATTTACTCCTATATTGCAATAAACTAGTTTCCTAAGAGAAAGAAAGTAAAAAATTAGGTCTGTGACTCACCCTTAGAAGTCCAGCGGCTTGTACCATGATATATGGATTGTATTAAAAAGCTCAGACGCATTTGGTTTTACAGTGTCAGCTGTCTAAATTGTAGACAATTTTTTTTATAAACAGGATTATTGGCTCACTGTATCATGCGATAATTTGCAATCTTTTCCCATTTGGACTCAGTCTAACAGTTATTTCTTCCATTAAGACTGCTACAGTCCTTCCCCTTATGCATTTTTTTGTTTAATGGGATAACACGCATTTTAGAAAGATGCAAAATTTCTCCCTGCAGCACAACCTCTTTTTAACTGAAGAAAGAAAAAAAAAAAAAAAGGGGTTTGGAAGGGGTGGAGCAGAGGAAGAGGGAGGATATGTAACCCTGAAAACATTCTGAATTTTTTGTATTTCTGTAGACCCTGAATAGTTGGTTTATCAGTTTTGCTGAATATTTTAAGAACCGTTATTGTTAAGAATTACTTTCTGCTTGTCTTGGACTCCTAGGCTTGTACAAATAAGGTCCCAATCAGCTAAATTATCCTACTCTAAGTACAGTTTTGACATAGTATTGAGCCAGCAACCTATTCAGGATAGTCTGTAGTTTAAGCACAGGGCTTTAAATAACTGCAGAATTGATATGCCACCTTACATGTATTATAAAAAATGCAGAGATTCTCTGATAGGAAATCAATGGTCATTATGTTTAAGTAGGTACATAACAAAGTCTACATACTGCATTGGCATAGGCAGATTGTTCTGTTGTTCTCATATGGCTGGGCAACTTGGATATAAGAAAGCGCAAATAACAAAGCCCACAATAAGCTATACATCTGAAATTCCCACGAACTGTATCAGAATCACAGAAGTTTATAAGAAATGCCTTTGAACTTTCTAGCTCCCATCTATAATTCCCACATATTACTGATGTTCGCTAATTGAATTATGGGATCTAAATAACTACAGTCCTGACTATATAACTATCTGCTATTCTTAGCCAAGTTGAATACCAGTCTATTTGTCCAAATTTGCCTGTCTAAGCACGCAGCCTAATTGCTACCTAAAATTCATCACATTGTCTTGTTAATTTTCCTCTTTTAAATATCACATTATATATTCTAGCATTATTGAAGATTTAAGACTCTTATGCACTGCAAAAACTGCCAACCATATAGTACGAATAGATAGAAAATGCTTACAGGAGAGACAAAAAAAGAGAGATAATAATTTCCTTTAAAATATATAAAAATCCTAGAATCATTTAGCTAGAAACATGGGAATATTTTAAGTAACAAAAAAGATTGTTTTAAAGTTTTGGGTTTTTTTTCAAATTAGGAAGATGTATATTATTTTCTGTTATCAATGCTTTTCCAGTATTTTTCTGGAGTGTAAGTTTGTAATGAATGAAATTAAAACCTCAGAGAAGGTCCACCTATTCATTGATTATCAGACCAGAAAGGATCATTAAAATATCTAGTCTAACCTTCTGTATGATGCAAGATTCCATGCAATTACTCTTGATTTGAACACCATAACTTGTGCATATCTACAGTCTAGTTTTCAGAAGTTTCTCTTGGAGAATGAGGCTACAGATCATGCCTAGGAAAGGAAAGTTCTTAGTAGAGGCTCTATTTGCAGACTTTTGAAAGGCTTCTTGAACTTTCCATCTCCGTAATTGAAAATCTTGTATTCCTAATGTCCTTTTAGGTCATGGATCAATGTTGGACAGAGAAATCACTGTTTCCTACAAGAACTGTTTCCTGTAAGAAATTGCACAGTACTCTGGTAACCAGACTTAAATTAACAGAAAATTACTGTCTCTCTACTTATATTACTAATAAACTTATTACTCAAAATGGGGTTTTGCAGTTTCTGTGACACAGTTTTGGTTTGGTTTGTTTTTGTTTTGTTTTGGTTTTTTTGCAGCACATTGACTAATACCAATGCTTCACCTGAGCAAGCTGATAGTGGAAGTTTAAGCACATGAAGGTCTTTAGCATGTATTTCAGGTATTTTGTTCAGTACTGATTATATATGGATATACTAGACAAATTCTGCCATATTTGAGAAGTCATAACAGTTCTGAGAACAAGCAGAGGACTTTCCTTAAACTGAGATCACAAAATGTTATCTTTTAAAGTTATGTGTTTTTTTTAAATTAATTTAAAAAATCAAAAATCTATAAGTCAGATATAAAAGTTCTAATCCACTGTTGAATCTAATAGCTTTGTACTAAAAGAAACAAATCTCAGGAACAATACCTGAAACACAAAAACTAAAGTGCTGCTTTGATTTATTTGGCTAAAATCCCTTCATCACTTTATGATTTGGGATTTAGTCCAAAGATGACTGGAAACTTTCTTCAACTTCTGTTCCCTCAAAGCTAAAAATCAGACTACTTTTATCCATAATAATAAAATTTTAATCCAGTATGTTAATAGCTTCAGGACAAGAGAAATTCTTTTAAAATTTCTGGATCCTGCAGTTATGGTGTGGTCACAGCAATTTGCAAAACATCTAAACTCTACCCTTGATCTGGTCTTGAATCCATGCTCTCTTTTAGACAAAAACTGAATCCTAAATTAATCTTATTGACCAATCATTTGACACAGATGACTTCAGTTTAGTCATGTGCTTTAACCACATTTGTTTTAAATTCCCACAGCTTTTAAATAAGTGTTCAGTAATGAGACTGTAGTGAAGCATTTTCCATCTCACTGTGGTATTTTGGCCATACCCATGAAACATATTTCCATCCTTTGTGCAAACTATACAGGCTTACATACCTTCATTATTAAAGTAAACACAGTTTGTACCTCTGAATCACAGAAACCTTGCACTATGGCAAGGTTACATTGAATAAAATGAGAGCTTACACTATAAATATCTCAAGCACTTTTTTGTCTTCTTTTTAGATGGAAGTCCTATCAAAACCTCAACACGGCCTGTTGAAGCAACAGTTTTACAACATAGCATGGGAAATTCTGTTAATGAGTGTGGGAAACATGTCTGTGGATTTCTTTAAAGAGCAAGAAGAATTGACCTTGGCCAGGCTGCTGTGTAGCTGTAAAGGTAAACAGCTTGCAGAGACTGAGAGAACTCAGGAGCAGCAGCAGATAACAAACTTGGATGAGTTGGTACAGAGACAGTAGTTTGCATAGAGACAGTAGTTTTGTAACTGTGACCAATAGGTGATTGCTTCTGTGTAATGAGGTCCAATAATGTTCGTGCACGTACATTTAGGAAATATATAAAAGTAGCAGTGTGAAATAGAGAGATGGATATATATATATATAATAAAAGTTTTTGCTCTTATCAATTCGGGATTTTCGCCTGCTTTTTATCAAGTCCGTCCCAGCAACAACGACAAATGAGTTCTTGCTGATCACCTCAAGAAGAAACAGGTGAAAATGAAAGAGTTTTTTGCTATACTATTTTGCATGCTGCTGTCAAAACTCTCTGATAGTTGACACACTAGTTCAAAATGCTTTTTTCTGGCTTTCCTGAGCAACAGGGATTCTATTTCAAATGGTATCTAGAAAATAGATAAACTATTTAAAACTGTAGGATGAACAATTACATGACACTCTGAAACAGATATGGAGATACAGAAAAAGAATTCAGGAAACAGACTGTAGATTGGCCTCCCTATATTTTAGATGACATAATTCTCTGAAGATGGGATAACTGAAGAATCTTTTAGCTCTGTTTTGCTAGATCTCATCTAGAATAGATGATTGTACTATTTTTCAGTGATAAATAACTATATAATAAAAATTGTGGTGTCAGTCAATACTTAAATAATAATTAAGAACATGGTGTTGTTCAGTGTACTGCACTTTTTAAGTCTCAGGGAAAAAAAGTTTTGTTCAAGAAAAATGCTGAGGGTCCTGAAAATTGCTGTGTCCTAGCTACAGAGCTGACATTCCTCCATTGCACCAAAGATGTGCTTCTCCAGATACTGGGAAAAGTGTTTACAGAGATTGCAATAGATGGCAAAAAATCTGTGTGTGCCTTCCACATCTTTTTGTTACATAGAGAGGATGTGCAGGGTGAAAGTAGTCCAGTTGCATTCCGTATCCACATATCAGTAAATTTACTGGAAGGAAGTTTAGAGGAGAATATCTGTGACTGAAATTTCAGAAGTGTAAAGATTGCAAAAAGAGTAAGCAACTTTTCCTGTGAAAACTTTTCAGTCTTTAACATCTGAAACCTAACCTAACCAGATGGAACTTTAAATTCTAAGTAGAATGAAGGAACACATTCACAAGTATCTACACAACACTGTTGTCCTGGCTCAGTGATTATACACATTCACTTGCATTTTCAGTTTCATTTTTTCACAGTTGGGTTTATAATTTCAATGTTATGGTTAATGCTATTTTAAAAGAACTTTTAAATAAATAATAGTATTGTTTAAAGAAAAAAGGATGAAAAATGTGGAAGAAGTATTTGTGATTGATCATGGCAAAACAATGACAAAGGGCTAGGCTACAACTTGACTTACTTGGCATAATGTGCTCATGAAAGTGATTGGCACAAACCAGTATGCCAAAAGAGTGTCTCAAAAAAACACTTAGGAATTTTTAACTACTGACACTTCATTCCTTCATTCATCATAAAACTGTGCTTAAAACAATCTGGTTTAAAATGTTGTAGGAGAAAATTGTTGTTACATTTTTCTCTCAGATTTTCAGCAATGTTTTTCAGGTAACATCTCTTACTTGCCTCTCACTTAGGATTTATTGACAGCAGGGGCTGTTATACCTTGTTTGGTATAGAATACAAGGTATTTGTGCTTGTTTGCTACCTTGTGCTGAACATACTTCTCAGCCATCCATCCTCTCCCTTGCTGGTTTTCCATTGCTCTCATCTCTTAATTCAGTCAATACCTAACTCAGTTTGAACTAAAGACAGGTTGTCATCTACAAAACATGCAGAAAGCTAGCATGATTGCAATATCATTAACAATAAAACAAGCATATGCTTATGGAAACAATCATGGAATTAAAGAGATCTCACACTGAATAAATATTTAATCTTTGATTGTCTTCTTTTTTATAGCTACGTCTGTGATGGGTTGACCCCTGCCAGCAGCTTGCTCACTGTCCTCTTCTGCAGGATGGAGACAAAGTGGAAGGCAAGAAGCCTCATATCCTCAGCCAGAGATAGTTCAATAGGTGGACCAAAGCTGAGTACGCAAACAAAGAAGTAATTTATTCACAAAACCCCACTGGCAGGCAGCCTACTCGCTTGTGGGGCAGAGTGGAAAAGAAAAAAAACCTCGATGCTCTGCAAGTGTTGTTCAGCAACAGCCAAAATACTGGCATTTTATCAACACTGATCTGGTCAAAACACAGCATCATACAGGCTATGATGAAGGAAATTAACTCCATCCCAGCCAGATCCAGTGCAACACCTTTTTTTTTTCTTTTTTTCTTGGTTAGGTTTAGATCGTGGTTAAATCTGTAATATTTTCTTCAAGCCAAGCAAGGATATCCCACAGTAAATTTCTTATGTTTGGGAAATATTGAAGTATCTATATGTACCACATGAAAAAACCCACACTAACCAATGTGTATCTGCACATCAGCCTCACTGAGAGAACTGATCTAGTGAATGAACCTTTAACTGGTGAATTTCCACTGTATGCCAGTAAAGCACTTATGACATTGAATTTTGTTATAACTGCTGACATGAAGGAGTCACCTGCTACTCTGCCAATACTCATCCTGCTATTCTGCTTAGAACTAGTCTCTTCTAGAATATGATATTGCTTAAAATCATATATTTTTTTCATCATAGAAGCATAGGTAGAACTAATCTAAAAAAGTTTATCTGCATTGTTAGTTCTGTGGTCAAAAGCTGTCATTCAGATTCCCTCCGTACTCAGTGGAAAGAAATTCAGAAATAAGCATCTCTCGACAGTGATTCATCTACTAGGGTTTTTTTTCGTCCCTGTTTCTTTGGATTGGTTTTTTGGTGGAGGTTAGTGGGGATCTTTTGCCTTTTTTTATCTCTTTTGTTTGCTTTTGGGGGTTTTGTTTGTTTGTTTTTTATATAAGCAATTGTGAAGCTAGTAGGTTAAGTATTATCGATAGATTGGTGTTAACGTTATAGTTTGAACCACAGAATATAGCAAGAATCTGAATAACTAGCTTTTAAACCATAAAGTTATGAAAGACTTTTTCCATCCCACCTGTTTTCTTTTAGCATCTACCCCTCGAGTTACACTGCACAGTGAACAATAGGTTACTGTCATTATTGTTATTATTCTGAAAAATACAAATCCTGTAATTGCTCTCATCTATGTGGTTGGTCTATCAATTTGGTCTAATGAAGCTTGCAGCATCCTGTGTTAAAGATTCTAAAGAAACAATGAGCCAAATACATAAAATTTAAAGGTGCTAACTTAATTAAGTTTGCTGTAAAAGTACTATTTATCAAAGCATATGCAAGTCTCAGCTTCTGTTTCAACCTTCATGGACTTGTCAGATCCATCTTTATTTCTGTATTCTTGTAAGAAATAAAGTGGATAGCAAGCAGATGCTGCATTTGTCCTAGGACTGGTTACTTTGGAGTTGTTTGAATAGTCCCATCACCAGGAAGTTGAGAAATTTTCAATGAAATGTTTTCTACGTGAGTTGTACATACCTTTTTCCAAGCCTGACTTGATCAAGTTTTGTATCACTGTCACTGAAGCTGTACTTGAACAAATCCCTCATATGCCACTTCTGTATTCTACTTCATCAGCCTATAAAGTTATCTCTAGCCGTAAATTCCTAGTTGTTTTTTTTTTTTTCCTTCCCTCAGGAAGGCAAAAAAGGGTGGGAGAAGAAAGGCCTTGAAACAGTTTTGCTGGACATCAGGTGTTTATCCAGGGTCAAACCACCACAGCATGAAAGCTTGATCTCAAGAACTTTTAGTCAGGTATTAATTTACCTATTTTATAGTTCTAAATATTTGGGCAAAAGTAGTTATAAAATGAGATAACAAACAAAAATCTGGGACAAATAAAAATATTAATTTCTATATAAAAAGTTCTAAAAGTCTGAAATAAACTAATGCAGACCTTGATTATTTATTTGTAAACACCGGGAAAAAACAGTGTGAGTGAGATCATTAGTCAAATATTTTAAGTGCTATCCAAAAATATCAAAGGATTAACCTCAATAACCACAATATGGTATTTCATGTGTAAACTTATTACAGTGTTCTCTGTCATGTGTGACTGTGGCACATTGCTCTCAAGGTGGAAGTGTCATAGAAATATCTTATTGGAAGGAAAATATCTTTGAAAGTCCTCAAAGAGAAAACTGCATTCATGTGCAGAGATCTCTGAAGTAGTTCCAGACTTTCTACAGAAGATGGGAGCTATAAAGAAGTGTAGAGTGCAACATTGCCCTTTTATCTGCGATATCAGATGAAAAGTCACTGCAGTTCCTCAGAAGTCAGTGGTCCAAGAATTCAATGTTGAGAGATTACATTAATCATAGAAAGCATAAGACTGGCAAAAGTGTTAAATATTAATGCAAATAACCACAACTTTTTTAAACAATGTGATTATAAAAGATGGTCTTGTCCTTAGAAATGCAATTGATTATGACTTCATATTTCAATATTTCTAGGCATATTACAAAGACTGGTAGATTTAGGATGACATTCCCAAGATAAGGGCTTTCCATGATAGGTCTTATTTAGTACATATACAAAAATCCCAAAAGAATAAAAACCAGTCATGTCTCTTATTAGACACTTAAATGTTCAAATGCAATTTTTCATTGTTTATTGCCTTAGCATTTTAATATCTAAATTGTACAACCTGAAAATATGTAATGATTTTCTTAGCATTTATTAAAGGCTCCTGTATTAGAAAATCAGATATTTTTTTTCTTCATATGGATATCTGGGATATTGAGACTTACCAACTCGTAATGTAGCTTGTTTAATTGGTGTGAAGATGTGCTTATACGTCCAACTGTGTGTCTGTATGTTCCTCTTCAATGAGGTCTGAAACCAAAAATCCTTGACAATAGCATTATAAATTTATAAATCTCTGGAAGCACTTTTTTCAGTATATAGCATACTTCTTTTTTGTTAGTTACAGGGCTCATGTATCATCTTGTCAAAGCAATACTAGAAAAGAAAATAATTTTTAAATGCAAATTTAAAAATAATTTTTAAAGCATTTCAAGAATTAATTTTTAAAGCATTCTGTGGTTTATCAATACAATATACTCATTATTTCATTAAAAACTGTACATGGAAATTTTCTATACATCAGTAAAGAGAGATTATCTCAAAAATCAATTTGTAAGCACACATTTCTGGGGGTAAAAAAGGAAGAGAAAAAATATACTTGTATAGATTAAAAACAGCATTAAAAAAACACAAGTGTGTGTTTCCCTTAAGTAGTTGTACTCTGGGGAAAGAAAAAATCAAGCAAAGAAACCAAACCAACCAACAAACAAATAAAAATCACAGAAACAAAGGCATATTGGTTTCCTTCAGCTTCTGTTTGCATTTCTTCTCATTTCTCATCCCTCTGTTGAGGAATGGATGCAGTACTCCAGGTGGGATCTCACCAGAGTGGAGTGGCTGGTCAGAATCTCCTCCCTTGACCTGCTGGACATGCTGCTTGTGATGCAGCCCAGGACACAATTGGCTTTGTGGACTGCAAGCACAGACTGCCAGATCATGTCCAGCCCCCCATTCACCCGTCCTCAGCAGGGCTGCTCTCAATCTGTTCATCCTCCAGTCTATATTGGTTCAGAGGGCTGTCCTGATCCAGCTGCAGCACTTTGCACTCAGTCTTGTTAGACTGCATGAGATTTCCGTGCAACCACTTCTCAAGTCTGTCTAGGTCCCACTGGATGGCATCCCATCCTTCAGGTTTGTTAACAGAACCACTCAGCTCTGTGTCATCTGCAAATTTGCTGAGATTGCACTCAATCACTTAGTCTATGCCATTAATGAAGTTATTAAATAACACTAGTCCCAGTATGGACCCTTGAGGGACACCACTTGTCACTGAAAGGTTTAGCTTAGTTTAGTTAAGTGTAAATCAAAGTTTAATTTAGCTTAGCTCACTTTTATTCATATTTTTATTTCTTTATTATTGTTACTGGCTTCTTGGCATGGAATCCTCTTTCCCCTCATTTCTGTTTCAGAAAATTTCCTTAGAAATTTCATTTGCATAAAAAGAAATAAAAATAGCTTTCAATCAAATATCTTGTACTGTATTATCTTTCCTGGGTTTCCTTTGTTTCCTCCTTTGCTTGGATTTCTTTTTCCCTCAAGGTTTCTTCATTATGCCTGAAGCATGTCATTGTTTCCAATGTCTGCTATGTAACTCTAATGTCCCTCAACACAGTAGGACAGGCCTGGGAATCTGATACTGTATTTACTGCATGAACAACAACTTAATTAAGTCATGCTTTAGAAATATCCTCAGTGCTTTGTCGTTACTATTGCACTTGGGCATGTATCACATTGTTCTGATAAACGTATTGGGAGAATTGTTTTGTAGCTCTTCTTGTTTCTGGAACACTACTGGCTAAGGACCCTGGAACAAATTGTTTCTATTGCACAACTGGGGATAATGCTCTCAGTTCCAAAAATGAGCACAAAAGATTCAGAATTGGGACCAAAATTTTTCAAGGTAGTACGCAATCTGAATAAGAATTAGACCTAGTTTACTTTCGTTAGTATCGCATATGACTAAGAGATTTCTTTTTCTTACTTTACAAAAAAGCCAGGATAAAATTTCTTCTTCCATTCCTCTTTACATGTACAGTTAGGGAAGTCAGAAAAATAGAGAATAAAATATTTTATTATGCCTTCTATGAAAGGTGTATTGTCATTTGCTGTTCTAGTCAACAGCCTTGCACTCTGTGGGGTATATTCACTTGCACAATTGTCTGAGTTTAAAAAAAAAAAACCAACGAAAGTGAAGAAACCTTCTGGACTAGGAAAGGGGTGTCCCTCTCCTTGAGCTTCCTTTGAAATCAAGACTTAAGCAGAAAATGTAGAAAAGAGGATAAGAGTTCTTTACTGCAAATTTATAGACCAAAAATAAACAGAACAAGCAACACCACCATAACCGAAACTTACAAACACTCAAGTCTCACCTTGTCTGTCAGTGCAGGTACAGCCACAGAGCTGGAGGGGTCCTTTAGAGATCATTTAGTCCTACCCCCCTGCCATAAAAAGGACAACTTTCACTCTACCAGTTTTCTCAAAGCCCCATCCAAGACAACCTTGAATATGGGCAATGACAGGGCCCACAGCTTCTCTGGAAAACCTCTTTCCAGTGTGTCACAACACATTGTAAAAAGTTTCTTCCTTATATCCAATCCAAACCTAACTACTTTCAGTTTGAAACCATTACCTTGTTCTGTCTCTACAGACCTTGTATAAAGTGTCTCTGTATCTTTTCTGTAACCCCAATGAATTTTCTTTTTTTCCATCTATTTCTGAACAAAACAGGAACAGACAGAAAAAGGTATAAAAGGGGAAGTCAGTTGCAAAACAGGGCCTGTCAGTGCACTCCTCTGGCTGAGCTATGGGCCTGATACCCGCAGTCTGTCCTGTTTTATTATATCCTTTCTTAATGACCTCTGTCATATGTGTGCCAGTGCTTCAAGGACTCATTGCCAGCTACTGGGGTAACCAGCATGAGAGGACTAGGTGCCAGCTACAGAATTCTGACTGGGGCTGTGAGCAATTCTGGCCCTTGATGTCAGGTCCTGAAGCCAGTTAGGTCTTGGTGTCAGCTACTGGAGCCAGTGGCATCTTTATCCTCCAACTACTGGGCCAGGAATATACATACATACTAGGGGGAAAACAGGGTGAGTAAGGGATTCACCACTGGAGCAGTGTGGGTCACAGCTCATGCGTCTGGTGCCAGCTGCTGGGTGGCAAATGTCTGTACCTTCATCAAATCAAACATCCAGAGTTTGTGCATGTAGATTTGCTGGCAAACTCCAAGCTGGACAGTCAATGAGCTGGGGTCCTGGGGGCAGGTAAGGTGTGCCAGGATCCTGGTAGGGCTACTAGCCAGGCAAAAGAGCTGTGCCGGTGCTTGGGGAAACCATAAATGTGTGTGCTTGCGAAGCTGAGTAGTGTGGTGTGTGCTGCACCAGTGACCTTCTGACTCTGCCAGCCCAAGAGGAGGAGGAGGTGTGGCCATCTGGTGTGAGCCCTGGACATGTGGGCTGCTGGGGACAACACCTCTTCCGTGGACATCTGTGTAGCCACAGTTGTGGCTGTGTCCCTGTCCTCTGTGTGTGCCCATGTCTCCGTGTATGTATGCCCATGGTGGTGCATACTCTGTTGCTACTTTTCAAACTATTCTACAATTTCAGGAACTCCCATTAGCTGTAGGTGTAATGAGTTGGGCTTTATCAGGAACTCTCATATGACTAAGGTGGGGCTTGCACTATCATACCAGGGACTTCTGCTGTCTCACCAAGGATGGGAACAAAAGATCATCACTGATCTCCTGACAGCCTTGGAACACTACTTACCTGAATTGTAGCCCAAGTGGAGAGGTACCATTGTTGACTTTTGAAAAATGCAAATAATTATTGACTTGGATTGTGGTCAGGTTAGAAACTGACTGATAACTAAAGCCAACCATCTTGAGACCCTATAAATGGTGGTCCTAAGCAAGGTCCCTTGAGCTCTCCTGGACAGTAGCAGGCTGTGTCCGTCACCTCCTTCTAAATGGTATGCTTCTCAGAACTGGCAAATTCTCAGGTTTCAAAGTTTGGAGGACTATCACTGAAAGCTAAGGACTGGGCCTAGGCTGATACCCCCACCCCTTGATGCTCAGTCCTCACCCACTGAGAAACATAAGGACGTTAAATGTATTTTGCTGAATTTAAAGGCAATTTTTAACAGGTATATCTTTGAATTTTTGTGTATATATGTATTTGTGTCTCCGTGTGTGTGAATTGATTCAAACATCTATAGCAAGTATAGTATGAATGTTGCCATCTTGGATCTATAATTTTATATTATATATATATAGTTACATATCTGTTATAGTTGTAGTAAATGCTATAGAATCACTTTGTAAATGTTAAATTAGCCCGTGATTAATGCAGCCAGACAGAAGGGTCCTGAGCAGGGTCAGCTGCAGGAGATGGCGGGTCCTAATTTGTCCTAACAGTATGCTTCAAATCTGACTGGATTATAGCACTAGTACTTCTTTTCCTAGGTACCCTATGACAAATAAATAAACACTGGTCCTAACCCCTCGTTTGAATTAAAAGATAATTTTTTCTTCCTTTCAGGAGGCTAAGTATTAAAACAAAACAAAACAAGCAAACCACAAACAAACAAACAAAAAGGCATGCCTAAATCAAAAGACACTTTAGTTCTCACAATGACCAGAAAATCCTAGTCATATTTATACTGATGATCTAATCCCAGGTTCTCTTCCTTATGTAAGCATGTTTTCATCAGCAAACCAAAGTTATACTCCTCTTTGCTCATTTTTCTCCCCAGTTACTTTTTGCCAGTGCTTCAACCTCAACAGCAGAGACAGAGAAATGTTTTCTCAAGATTGCTTGTGAACTTACATTCAATACAAGTACCTGAGGAAAAAGATCTGCAATCAGCTTCAAGGTAAAGCTTTTGAGGAGGGTCCCAAACCTTTCCCACATTGTGAGAAACTGCTAAAATCACTATAAAAACTACTACGTGGTTAGGAGACTAACTACAAGAAGATGATTTTCTCCTCTCTGTAGATCTTACCTTTCCTCCCATGCTGATGATCTGCACTCTGTAAAAATGTTGCTATTTCTCTGTTGACTGTGCAAAAAGATAGATGAGATTGCTGTACACAGAATATTTAGATGGTGAAAATCTGAAGGGTGATGAAAAGAAAAAGCCTAAAGTTTCCAGTCTTTAACAGTTAAAGATAACTTTTCTGCAGTTTGGTAAGCAGGTGGGAAGACTCCCTAGGATATATTCAAAAAAAGGTAAAAAATCTTGGATAATCACATGTCAAGTGTCTCAATAGGTAAAAGTATAATAGTCCTATTACTACAGACTAATTTAAACGCTATCTCAGGTAGCATTTTTGTTAAGAGACAGTTAATAATTGAAATCTGGCTTTTTTTGCATTTCATGAAGATCACTGTGTCAGACAGACATTTCAGTATGTTATAAATGTGTTGCATACATTCTTTCATAGTATCCATTATTCCTTAAGGTATAACACTCCATTTAGGGTTAACTCTCACTAGGCTATCTTTCAAACTGACTCTTAACAGTGACACTTGGTGCCCATACAAATTAGATTTCCTTAATGATTTCTTCAACTATTTCCCTAAGAGGCTTGAATATTCTACAGCCTGTCACCATAATAGCAATACATAGCAACCATAGCGATACGAACAGAACCCATGGGTACAGAATGGTATCCCAAAAGGACTTTTTTATATTAGCAAATTTGCACAATTTCCTCATGTAATATTAGTTAAACCAACAAAATATCTGGTTTCAACAGCTCAGATATTTTGATCCATAATGTCTGTACTGGCAAATTTATAGAGTGTAAGACAGGTCTGATTTTACTGTTAGATTATGGAGCAAATATTTTCTATTAAAAACATAGTGCAAAATATTAAAATATTTAAGATATGTAATGCTAAATTATGTTATTTTTACCTTTTCCTTATTAGATTTTTTGGTTGAAGAAGCATCCACACCATCCTTAAGAACAGCTTAATTCTTCCATGACTTGGATTTATTTCATGCAATTTACAATGTCTACACTGCAGAAGTCTGTGTGAACTGGTGTCCCTGCCATACTTTCATATTTAATGAAGGGAAACAGCCATGTATATGTTGTCATATTTTTTATTTGGTTCAGACCTCTAAATTAGGTATGCAATTTACAAGTACCTATTTATCTTCAATAGACTATGCTGTGAGACTAACTCCCTAGAGTCATTTATACTGGTGTGTAAAAGCTTGTATTTTATCTTATGTTACCTTGTAACAAACATTACACCCACTTATTTTGTATTTACAATGTCATTGCTGTTGAGAAAGGTCAGTGGTCTTGATATGTGCTTGTACTGTGTAAAGTCCTGAGCACTGGTACGGCCTCACCTTGAATATTGTGTGCAGTTTTGGTCACCGCAATATAAGAAAGATATTAACCTATTAGAGACCTTTCAAAGGAGGTCAATACGATGGTGAAGGGTCTTGAGGGGAAGCCGTATCAGGAGTCACTGAGGGCACTTGGTCTGTTCAGCCTGGAGAAGAGGACACTGAGGGGAGACCTCATTGCAGTTACAACTTCCTTGTGAGGGGAAGAGGAGGGGCAGGAACTAATCTCTTCTCTGTGGTGACCAGTGACAGAATCCAAGGGAATGGCCTGAAGCTGTGTCAGGGGAGGTTTAGGTTGGATATTAGAAAAAGATTCTTCACCCAGAGGGTGATTTAGCATTCAAACAGGCTCCCCAGGGAAGTGATCACAGCACCAAGCCTGACAGAGTTCAAGAAGCATTTGGACAATACCCTCAGTCACATGGTGTGACCCCTGGGGGTGGTCCTGTGTAGGACCAGGAATTGGACTCGATGATCTTCCAACTTGGCATGTCCTGTGATTCTGTGAATGTTTTTAGACATCATGGGTAATAACAATACAGTGATATGTAGTGCTAATACTAAAATGAATAGGTATAGAAAAACACTCTCTTCCACAATGTACACTGGGATGAAAGGCCCAGGAAAAATAAGCTTACAAAAATTAAGGTAACAAGCTGTCTGAATTTCTCTTTGAGATAACTGCATAACATTGTTATATGCATTTGTAGAAATGCATATAATTACATACTAAAGGGGGAGAAAAAAGCATAGAGCAATTCTCTTGGTCATGGGGCTGAAAAACACTTGTTACGATTTTCTTTCAAAGACTTCTATTTCTGTAACATTATTTCTGTATTTCTTTTAAGAGACTGAATTCTATGTCAACAAGCCTATAGGGCATTTATGTGAATCAACAGATTCAAAAGAGAAATTTAGTTTTTAAAACTGTTTCATTATATTGTTTTTCAGAGTGATCATCATTTCAGCTTTATATTTGGCCAAAAGCATGAAAATAATTCTCTCAAATTGGAGAATTGCATCCTTTTAAGCAATCTTAGGTAACTATTTTCTGGGATTTCTTATGACCTAAGTAGTCATCTTAGAGCCTAGTGCTTCTCCGAAGCACAAAAGCAGAATTTTCTTAGCTAACAATGTTTTGTTTCATACTATAGAAACAATACACACCTATTTTTCATAATTAGTACCTCTAGTCATTTCACAGGTACTATAACAGCAATAGATTAAGATATTGTTGCATCAGTATTTAAAAAGTTATGATTATATAAAAATTATGAAATTATTCCACAATATTAATAGTCATTTTACAAAGACAATGTTTTCTATTTATCTTTCCACTTTGAAATAGGATTCTAAATATTTTACTCATAGTGTCATTAAGATTTATCAGAAAACGTAACACCTATTAATTGTGGTGTTAACTTTATGAGTATAATTTACCCTTTGTACACCTCCTTCTGAATTTGTGAACCTTGAAAATTTTTGATCTCTTGCCCATAATGTAGTGCTATTAGCACTGTAGGCTATTTTGAAACATTGGTTGTTGTAACACACTGCAACAATTACTAAAATTATGTGCTGTGCTGCCTTTTTTTTCTTTTTTTCCCTATTTTTTTTCTCTTAAGCTGTCTGGACAGATCTCATGGATGTATTCAAACATACACCAGGGAATGTTTGCAAAGCTTTTATGGTGTGCTTTAAGCAGCTACACATTTTTTTGATTTTGAGACAGAGCTTTACCCTGGAGGAGAAATACTTCAGAGATAAGAAGAATGAGAACACAAGGACTCAGGAAAAAAAAAATTCACAAATGTGGAGAATGATTAGTACAAAGAAAGGAGGTGGAGACATCTGTTGATTAAATGATTTTTAGAGATAATTAAGTGCATTCATCCAGAAATAACAAACATTACACATCATTTGCAGGCACACGTGACTTTCTTGAAAACAAGAGAGAATTAAACAGAGCCTACAAAATAATCAGCAGCTTGAGGGCAGTCAAAACTATGTCACTGACATGACCTTCCAGACTTTATACCAGCTTTCATGAAACAGCAGTAGCGACCAGGTGCCAAATGCTAGATTAATAGGATATAGATATAGATAAAGGAAGCTGAAATGAGGCAATCCTTTTCAACGGTATTGACCAACTGTTCATTTCATAAGTAATCAATCAATATTCCCGATAATACTGCATAGTTTGATTTATTTCATGTGATTCTTACCTCAAAAAACCACACATATGTTCTTCAAAATGTTAGGTATTTTTAAAAATAATATATACAAAGAAGAATTCAAGGACAAAATGAACTGCGATTCAGAGGAGTAACATTGTGTGAGCTACAGAGTTAGTTAGTATACTACTAACTAACTGATTAAGAAGTACTGACTTACTGATAAAGAACAACCAGAATGAGATTACAAGTACATGCCTTGAAGAGTAAAGAATAAACAGAAAGACATGTTAGCGTGATATTTATGCCATCTTAATTTCTACTTCAAGTATTCGTGATTATCACTATTTTTGGTACCTATTTATACTGTGACATTACTTAAATGGTCAAAAATTGTTAGTTCTTTCTTCATGGGAAAGTATTTCTGGTCAGAGTGGTGTCCAGGAGTTCGTGTTTCAGAGTTAGCACCTGACAAGGACTTACTTCCAAGTGATCTGAGATATTTTATATAGTTACTGTTGCATCCAAGTTTCACCATGTAGAATAAACACACAGGAGGAATTTTCACCCCTGCTTTTCATTCCGGTCCTTCTGTACAAATACTTCTGGTCATGTAAGTCTATGACTCTGAGCTTCATCATCTGTTCTTGTTGGTTGTACAGAGAGCACCAATAAAGAACTGGAGACATACACACACACAAAACTAATAAACCAGTAGCTAAGATTTAATCTCTATACCTATATGTTTTCTATATGAATTGCTAATTTGGGATCAAATTCTATGAAGTGAGACATTGTGTTTTAACTAGAATATAGTCTGTGGACATGTTTGACCCCACACATGGGGGGACAAATTGGACCCTAGGTAAGCAGGGTCTCTGCTTTATGAGAAAACTGGTGGGTCAATCCCAACTGGCTGCCAGATGCCCAAAAACCAGTCTATCACTCCTACTTCATCAACAGGATAGAGAGAGAAAATATGATAAAAACTCATGGGTCAAGATAAAGACAGGGGATTCTCTGCACTGGTGCCTGAAGCACTTTCTCACCCTATGTCTTCAGTGACCTTGTGTCTGCAGAGCTCTTTCTCATATATTCTCAGTTCTCTCTCTCAGCTTCTGTTACATGGTGTTTTTCAACATTTCTTAAATATGTTATGACAGGGGTGCTACTAACACCACTGACTGGTTCAGCTTTGGCCAGCAGTAGGTCCATCTTGGAGCCACCTAGAAATGTCTCTGTCCAACATGGTTGCAGTTTCTGATGTCTTCTCACAGAAGCCACCCTTGTAGCCCATCCCCCTTCGACTAAAACCTTGCCACAGAAACCAAATACAGACAGTTAAAAAAGCCACAGATTGGGGTAAGCAGATGAACTTACGAGCTAGGTCACTCCTGGTATTAGACACAGACATGACTAAAGCCTGAAGAATTAGCAGCAGCCCATGGATTCTGTTTACCAAGGCTGAAGGAATTATCATTCTGATACACAGCAATAAGCTACAGAGCAACTTTTCTTGTATGGATAGATCAGCCAGAATCAAATCAGTTTTGTATTTATTTATTTAGTTGTTTAGTTTTAACTTTGTCATTGCAAAATAGGAAATGAAAGTAGAACTGATGTGAAAGCTGAAGAAATTGCTACAAGAAATTACAGTAGCAAGTCCAAGAAGACCTATCCAGTGCATCCAAAACACTTCAAGAGTAAAAACTAGGGTAGGAAAATAGTGGTCCTCAACACATCACCAAGTGCTCTTACAGGTCTTGCAGTCCCTGAACTTCATAAGAAGACATAAAATAGGCCAGATGTTAAATAGTATGAGCTAATTTTTTTATTAAATCAGTTTTTAAATGGATCCAGCAATTTTATTATCTCTCAGACATAAGAAACATGATTGTCTCTATTAAAGCCAAAAGCTAAACACTTCTTGTGTATATACATGGCTATTTCACAAAGTGTGGTAAACAGATTGTGTATTCCCTTTAAAGACATACAGTATAGTGGCTTTTTTTCCCTTACCTATTAAAGCCAATGTTATCATAAATAAGCCAATATATTGTAATCTCTACTGATTAAGAAGGACCAGAATGAGATCACAAATCCCTCTCCATTTGTAACACATTTTTTTTTTTAGAACAGACAAAACTCTTCTTCCCTGTTTCAAAGAGGTGAATTTATTTGGTGGGGTTTTTTTGATTGCATATAAGCAAATTTCACATGCAATACTCTATCATAATATATTAGGAGATGTGGCTGTTTTTCCAATTTTCTTCATTGGCATATGTCAATGTATGTGTCATATATTATTTTCGGCTCAGGCAAATGATTACATTTTTACTAAATTAATGTGTGCATGGGTTTTTTTACCTCAGTTCTTTAAGTTAATGAAATAAAACTGTAGGTAGAACACAGAGTTTCTAATTTAGGTACATTATCACAGAAAAATTAAGATTCCTGAAAGAATAGGAATGTACTGGTTTAGAGGTAAACCGGCAGGAGAAATGAGAAATCTCACCACAAGAGAGATTTTAAGCCAGTTACCATTTAATGAAAGATATTACCATAAATACACTGACACAAGAGAAAACTGCTTTCAACTCACCAGAACCCAACAGTATAACCCAGTGTCCCAGGGCACAGGCCCAAAGGGGTTTGTTAACCCTGGTGCTGAGACCCACGTAGGTCCCCCGAGTCCAAAGCAAAAAGAAGTGAAGAACCTGTTGGTGTAGATGATGGCTGTGGTCTGGTCAGGAGTGATGGTCATAGTCCGGTCAAGAGTGCTGGTTTCCTCCTGTCGAGGTCCCACTGCTCCTCTAGATCCAACAAGGCATCCTCAAGGCCTTCTAAGCCCCGTTTATGTACCCTCAGGGAGCACCCAGTCCCTCCCCCAGAGCGGAGACTCACACAATGGGTGATTAACTCTGTGAGTCATGGGGTATTGGTGAACCGGTGATGGCCCATTAGCACCCACGCCCCCTCAGGCTGGGTGTGAAGGTGCTAACAACTTCCTGGGCAGCTGCTGCAAATGGTCCATTGTTCTTGGGGAATGAATAGAGGGTGTAGAATACATAGTTTTAATCACCCCCACACAGTGATAACTGGTCCCTCCTGCTGAACTAGGACAAGAAATAATAAAATTCCTACAGAGGGAGTGAAGTTTCAAATCTTAATTTCTGAATTAGAACTGATAAAAGATGATAGGCATAAACATCCCATTAACCTACCTGAATCAGTTTTTCTCATCACCTTCAGAGAATAAGACTTAATCAAGTAGGAATTTTTCTAAGAGAAAAAAAACCCAACCAAACCAAACCAGAAGATGAAAATAGAACCTGAGCTTAATGCTTTTATTGTAATTCCTCTACAGCTAGTTCTGTTCCTACATGTGAGCCTCAAGATTAGCTTGCATTCCTTCTAACTCCATTATGGGTGATCTGTGTCAGCACAGTGATCTATCTTCAAAAAATATAAGATCTGTAACGGAGGATGCTCCACAGACTGCTTGTCACAGCAGTGTCCTAGGAGATAAAAGTTCAAAGTCTTTCATCTGACAGGGTCAAAAACAATCTTACAGATTCCTAATTCATTCTTAAGCTACATCACAGCTATTAGATGAGACATAATGTTTATACACAAACCTGACAGTGTCAAATCACATTCATGTTTTGGGGTTTCTTGGAGGTCTTGGATCACACATATGAGTCACATTTGAATTCCAACCTGAAGTACCTTTTCCCTCAAACCAGGCACTTGTGAGCAGGCATTACCAATTAAACTGTCATTGGCAAGTGAGCATTGAGACTAAAAAGAGTAAGCAATGAATTTCAGAGTAAAGCAGTCCTAAAAAGGAGGCAGACTGAAATGCTGTGTGGCACTAAAGAGGGTTGTAGGTGACTAAATGCCAGTTATTGGGGATTTTTGTTTATTGAGCTCCATGATATGGACAATCTTGTCCTCTTATTTGGAATCCCAAGTCAATCTGTACACCCTATATTTCTTACTGGATTCAGTCTTAATGTACACTTGGGTTTGGCTTCATTTTTCTGTCATCTCTAGTATCTATGTCATGAAAACAAGAGACTAGAAGTGTTTTGGTTTTAAATAGCCATTTCTTCTGCCTTTCTCATCTGCACAGAGTTATTTCATGTATCTATGCTTTGTCCTGTTTGACTCACATAATCCCACTAATATAGCATTCCCCCCAACACAGTTATAGTCTAATACATCAGATCAAAGGCTTGGAAATTTCTGATTTTCATATCAATTTTGACTGCTTTAATTTCATCATATTGTTTTTCTACTACACATACAATTTTCTGTGATCCTTTCTATTTCTGTGTCTGGTATGTACATATTTGAGTGATAGATGATTATCATGCACTTTATTTTTTTTGCTATATCTTAGCAAATCTGAATGCTAATATTCTTTTACTCTCTGCGTGTCTTAAATCAAATCTTAATTCCCTGGCCACCTTAGTTGCCTCTTTATTTTTTTCAATTCAATGTACTTTTGTTTAAGAGGTAGCCAAATATGAATACAGACTTCGATCTTATCACTACATATTTAAAGTAATTTTGTGAGAATCAATGAACAAAGACTTCACAATAAGACATCAGTCAAGATGACTTATTAAGAAATTTACATTAGCTCCTGAAAAATTTACATTTGCCTACAAAATGAGAGAGATACCTCTTAGACTTAGGAACAGCAACTCCTGAACAGAAGCAAATAAATCAGATTTGATGTCTTCTAAAACCTGTAACATACAGAAGTTGAGGGAGGACTTTATTTATAAACTCCAAGTGCCTTCAAAAAAACCCTAAACCATACATTAGACCACAATCAAAAAATACAGAAAAGGGAGAAAATCACTAGAAGTTACATTAGCATTGCTCTAGTAATATTTCTGAGATTATTATTTTGAATGATTCTCTCATTCAAAATTAAGGTGATGGACTGGTTTATGGAAAAGACCTGCTTAGATCACTCTCTTTGTCACCACTACATATAATTGAAAAGAAGCTTAGCTATTGTCCCAGCTTTTAATTTCATAAGGGGACATCTCACATCTTACACCTACGGAAGATCAAGTCCCTTTCAGAAAGGAAAAATAATACTTTAAATTTGTTTGATTCCTAAATGAAAACATTTATATGTTTATATTCTTCCCGAGTAGAAAAGCAGCTATATATGGCTACTGGCTTCAGTTTTCTACTGATCTATCAATAATTGTCATACTTCAGAAGTTCTAAAATCAGGGATTATTCTTACATCTCTTTTTCTTACCTACATACAAAAACCTCCCTGTTTACAAACAAATAAACTGTTTTTTCAAGTATCAGGCAAAAAAACATAGGCCTAGTAACTGTTTTCACCATTCAAATCACACAGACACATGTACAAATAAAACATACACAATCATGTAAACATACAGACCATATATAAGCGTACATTAAAAAAATAACAGTAGTGTGATGCGTAGATATGACTGTGACCAGTCTTCTAGTGAATTCAATCTCAAAAAACCTAATTATTATTCATTCTTAGCATAGCAAATGCCTTTTCTATAATGGGTATGTAATTGGTGCTAAATGAACTATGCTGATGACTGTACTTTGTTTGATTATATGTCTTACAAAGGTGAGGAGAATAAAATCCACGCTTTATGGCCATTTTTCTTTGTTTAAGCCTGTTGTTAATCAGTAATGCAAACCAGTGAAAATTAGTGTGTTTTTTTCTTATTTATTATGAGGATTTTATTTTGGTTTTGGCTGTGACCACAGATTATTCATGTGTCTACAAGTGAATAGTACTTACACAAAAAGAACTCTGACTTAACACAGCCATAGGCCATATTGATTTCAATCATATGGAAAAGGGAAGGTTTTTAGATCACCCCCACTCCCAAATTATCAGAGTTCCATTCTTTAAATTACTGGTTATGAAACCATATAATTTTACTGTTATTTCAATAGAGAAATAGGAGTGTTTTCAATAATTCAGAAAAAATATTCACATTTGTGAAATGTTAGTGACATTTTTCATTGAAGAAATTGTTTTGTTCAACCAATTCTAGTGTTCAAATAAAGACACACTTCGAGGAATGTACCTGAAGCTCAAAACAAGCAAAAGAACTGATATATAAGACAAAATGAATTAAACAATAATTAACATGTTACATCGAGCTAGCCATTAACATAACTAGAGCTTTCACACAAGATTTTGAAAATACGTCCTCTTCCATTCAACAAGGATTTTGACTATAGATCTTACTCTTCTGGTAATAAGTCTAAAATCCTTACTAAACACCCCTGTGAAACTTTAAGAGGGATCTTAATAATGTGCAGTCTTGAGCTGATTGTGTGCACAGCAGTGTATTTACCCATCTAGAAGAAAGTTTATAAAACTGATAAAGTAATTTCCTTGTTAGTAATATGCAATTTAGTCCTGTAAAAGAAAAATCAAATTCTAAGTCATTCCATAAATAGCTAAATATAATATTAGTAAGAATTATGCCAATATTTAAGGTGGAATAGCAGGGGATTGGACAGTAATATGAAATAACATATGAGAAGATATAGAACAGCAACAACAATACACAAGAGTGTCACCAAAGGAAACCAGGACAGATTAGTAAAGAATGATTGCCTAAGTCTGGATATCCTAGCAGAAGAAACTAACTGTAGAGAGGCAGAACATGGTAGATAATCCAGAACATCAAGGGTACAGACTAACTAGGCTTTACAAAATATGTAAAACATTGGAAGTTCTGAGTCCAGAAGTGGATTGATAAAAGCATATGTACTAAAATTATGCTGTGTATCTCTTACTAACATAGTTGTGTAATGTTGCCATATTTGATTATGCTGTTTCATACTTAGTCTATCTCACATATTGCCACTTCATGTGTTTGCACACAACATCACAAAGAGACATAATAGAAGGAAATGGTTTTTTCAAATGTATTTGCTTTCAGTTTGGATAAAAGAACATTTGTACACAATCTCACCTTGTAAAAGACTATATGTTAACGGAAAAATTGGAAAACATATTCAATTACTCTAATAAGCCTGTTGCCTTTTTTATCTAGGTCTTGGCCTTGTACAGCTCACACTGAGTCCCCTGGGAACATTGTCTAAATAAAAGCTGAAAAAACAAGACTCCTATGGTAACTGAATTCAGTGGAAAGTTTTCTAATGATTTTAATTGAATTTAGATCAGGCCTTCAAGGGAGATGACCATTAGTATTTCATCATTTAGCTTTTATGTACACAGATGTAAGCAGAATCTTCAGCCCAAATGAGAGACTCAGATTCACTCAGTGATTCATGCAGGTATCTCTTGTTGCATCATCACAAAAATAACTAACAATTCAGAGCACTTAACTGAGTAATGAAATATCTATTTTCTCAAGGTTGTCCATGTCAAGAAACAAAAGCTTAATCATTAGTATCCTACAACCTAGTTAATGTCCTTAACAAGCTGTCAGGGCTGTGTTGCAAGTTCACTGGTTCCCATTTGGTCACAGTCCTGCCTTGTCATCACATTACCAAATTAATGTTGTAATCCTGCAAATATATAATTGTAGTCATTGTTTCCAGGCATATTAATACATGTTTAACTTTAAGAAGGTGTGTAACTCCCACTGAGTTTGACAGTACTCAAATTAAGTAATCAGTTTGAAGCAGGTGCTTATATACTTACCCAAATTAAGTCATTACGTGTCATTTTTAGATTAATTTTTTTAAACATTATATCCATTTTATCTTCTACTTTCAAATGAAAAAAAAAAAGGTCAATATATCATTTGGAAAAGGAATTTGGGCAATGACTGTTGTAAATTAACCCCATAAAAAATGGCAGGTCCTAGTGAAATATAAATTGACTTCACATTGAAGATTTTAGTTCCAAAACAAAAGCTTTAATACTTAGAAAAGGCATACTATTTTTAGTTGGTGCTTATAATTAAAATCATTCTGAGTCAGGACTCCTAGAAAAAGCAAAATATCTCAAAGAGCTGTAAAAAACAATGACAGCAAATAACATTTTAGAGCTTATCATGAATAGTTTTAATGGGTCTCTTTAGTTTTAGAAAGGGAAGGATAAAAATGACGATGAAACACAAGGCACCTAACACATTTCTCAGCCCGTCTCCTTGCCTCTATAAAAGATAAGAGGAAAATACCCTGCTGATACAGAGATTTAATTTGAAGTAAGATGCATAAACTTTGATATCTCCTCACGGGTTTCTTAACTCCGCCACAGATCTGCTATATTTTGCATACTGTATAAACACAGTTCTGAGGGTAATTCTCACACTAAAATTAGAAAAAAAAAGAATAGCATGCATATTTAATACCTCCCTGAAGTGTTTCACTTCAGCAATAAAGCATAGCAGAGAAGTAAGAAAAAGCTTGCAGTTGCTTTCCTGAGTTGTTTGCCTCAAAGGGATCACATTGCAGCATTTGTTTTATTATGTAGAAATGGATTCATTGGAATAGAAATGTGTTTTTCCGTACCCTTTTCAATTTATAAATGAGAAACAAAAACAGGAACAAAAAATAAGTCAAACAGCTGGAAGAGAGTCATAGACTGATCTTTGGCAGTGTGGATTTAGAAACTAATTCTGTGGAAAAGAAATTCTACAGTTTAAAATATATTATTAATTTTTAACAAGACTTCATCTTACAAAGCAAGAGTAAAAATAAGTAGTTGGTACCCGACTAGTTACTATAGCATTTCAGACAATGTGATTTGCTCTAAAGTTAAAAGGATGTAGACCCATACATATTTGTTAATCACTTTTTCCTGGACTCATTAACAAACTTCTGATCTGAAATGTGCTAATGAGAGAAAAGTACAGTGATATATTGTTGCCTACTATCATATTTTCCTGACAAGTTTACATCTACCAAGTAAATGTAATTTCTTGCAATTTCAGACACAAAAGAAGAAAAATACTATGGAAGCTGTGATCTTGCAATTTTCCCCCTGTACTGACTTCCATAGGTACAAACATTGGTTACTAATCAACGTAATGCCTATCCTACTTAGAATGTGGCAGAAGATATTTCATATTTTGTTATACAATGGTAGTAGCAAAAGCTATATTTTAATTATTTGAGGAAAACATATAGTGAGATACAACAAAAAGAAACAGACAGTTGTGAATACTATGCTCTTACTAAACACTAGTTCAGAATCTAATTACAGCTGTTTGGTACTTTTTAAAAATTACATTATGAAGTGTTATGGGCAAGTAAAAGTGTAATACATGGTCTTTTCCTGTGCACTTTGTGTCTTAGCAGACTGCAACAGATAGAACTAAAGTAATAAAATTTTCAGTGAATATTTTAAAGGTCAAGTTTTGTTTTGATTTCCATTATTTTAAGCATCTAGGATCACTGTAGATGGTAGATTTATTCCAAGAAAGTTATTGAAAATTCAAACAAGACCAAGACAGAAAATTAAATTTAAATGCAGTTCTTCAAGCATCTCATGCAGAAATATCAAATCTATAGGCTGATTTACCATGCCGTGTTTATTTGCAGTTGTGGTGGTTGAATTTTTTCCTGTGCCATTTATGCTTTTTTTTTAGGTTGTGTGATATATATTTTGAGGAATGTATGAATACTGAAATGAATGCGTGAATTACATGTGTATAGATAGATAGATAGACAAAATTATGTTATATACATATGAATATATGAATTACTGAAATAGGAACACACCAAAAATAAGCATGAGAGTGGTTTTGAAGCAGCCCACGCTGCCTAAGTTAAACATGAAAACTCAGAAGTATCTTTAGCATTGTCAGTTAAATGATAGCCTAGATGAAACTGTAAGCCAATTAAGTCATTCAGATGCTTACTGTGAAGTTTAGCTGTTAAGTAAAGGATTGTCTTCATGATGAGGGGAACATTGGGTCTACATTAATTTGGAATAATATTGAGCTCCAATTAAGTCAGCTATATGAGTCTAGCAAATCACTGAAACTTTGTTGGCTACAAAGTCAGCATCATGTTTTCCTGCTGTGGATTTAAACGTATAATATCTAGGGGTATTCTGTCTTGGTTTTGTTATCCTTTTCCCTCTGGAGGACTCTGGCAACAATTTTTCCTTTTGAAGTGCAAACTCCTTTGTTAAAAACCTAAATGCATAACTGGACCCAGAGAAAGCAATGACAACATCCTGAAGTAGGAAGGTCATTTTCAGTTCCATATAAAAAAAGCTCATTACTGTCAACATTCTCTCAGTATTCTCCAAACATAGCTAATTAAAGGTTTTAATGTTTCTATAGTGGTAAAAAAGAAAAAAAAGTTTTCTATTTAAGGCTCTTCTAGAATCCTAGGATATCAAATCAATAAATTTGGGTTGGGAGCTTTCAAATCAGGTCTTCCTTTCTCTTAAGTTTTCTTATGTCCATCATGCCTACATTTTGGCTTCTGATAACCTTGGTATAATGTTTCATGTACTCTAAAGATTCCACCTTGCTGAGGCCTGCAAAATACCCATATGAAGCATAATTGTATTTCTTTATATAAGATTCTATTTATTGAAAATAATTTAACCTTTAAATAATACTTTTACTGAGAAGTATGCATAGCACTGACAATAGATGAAATTCTACAAAGTTGTGCAAAAATTTCACAGCATAAACACCTCATCTTATTTTGAATTGTGCTTTCATTCATACTAAAAAAAAAAGATCTGTGACTAAAAGCAAATACTAAAAGCAAATAAACTTTTTATTTTGATAATAACTACCTAAAACAGATATAAATTCTATAAATAGAATGCAGGCATATTTCAAGGAACTTGCCCTACAGCAGAGTTACACTTGGATCATTAACATTAGTTTATCTTGCAACAAAAGTAAAATGCTGCTTAAAAGTAAGGTAGACAAAATCTAATGCATCAAAACATTACTTTTATAAAGGAATTGTCAGTTTTATTACATATGAATGGTTTAGGACTGACAAAAATACTTTCTTCATTGCACACATTGCAATATTTAAATACAGTATTTAAATCATTTGAACAAGATTTTGAACAAAGGGATATGAACAAATCAAACAATAGGCTTAAAATAGTGGGCTATTGGGGGGAAAATAAAAAGGTATGTATGTAGACATGTATAAGATCTGTTATTGTTCATTCTATTACCCTGGACAGTCAAGATTCAGAATCACAACAACATATGTTGGTTTATAAATATGCCAGGTGCAGGCAATGCCTTCTGATCTTGCACCAAATCAAGGAATCCCTGCTGACGGGACAATAGCCACAGTGCCAAGTTACAACTGTGAAGGAAGTGACAGCATCTCACAGCAGTACTTCTGGCCCTGGCAGAGGTCAGCAAACACAATCAACACAGCGGAAGGAAGTTCAGCTTCATTTGCTTCTTGCAGTTTAAATAAATGAATCCTCAAGAGGCATGCCACAGTAAGATCTGTAACCAGTTTACCCTTTACCATGTGGATTATAAGATTTTCTGTTCCTTACAGGAAAGAATGTATGATAATATTTGGACAGTTTTCGACATTGAACATGTGTCAACATTTATTTAGAGTAATTTATTTAAAGGCTGAAGGAAAAAAGTGTGCAATTTTGAAATGGCAATTATACTGTTTTGCGTCTGGCACTACAACAATGCAAGGTATGACTACGTATGACTACGCATTTTTATTAAGCAAATTTAATATTTTGGTTTTATCTGTGTAACTAAGCTCATATTGTGCCTTTTTTAACTCAATAAATTCTTCCTCAAGCAGAACAAGACAGGAACATTTGAAAAATAATTAAATAATGTCACTAAATAATGATTTTTAAAAGGTGATTGGAAGAACACAGAACAACTCAATGTTTTATTCTTTTAATTTCCTTTTTTTTTACTTATAGATTTTTGAACTACATAAGTGATTTTTCTAGCTTCAGTTGAAATTAATTTTCTTTTCCACAAATCTAGCCCAACTACACAAGCCAATGTGAAGACAGCTAGTATCCTATTATTGATTTTTTTTCCATCATCAGAAATTGCTCTTTTCATTTAGCTTTTAGATCATGTAGCCTTTTCTTCTTTTTAGCTTCTTCTTTTGACCAGCAGTTCTCTAGTAAAGGAAACAAAGAAACAAAAAAAATGATACAACAAAACAGAACAGTCATAGCAATCAAACAAGCAAATGAAAAAAAAAACCCACCATAGTTATAATTTTCATAATTTTTGTTTTGTTTTGTTTTGCTTGGGTATCAAAGTATTTAAATGTTAGGTCAATCTCAGAATAAGTTTTTATGGATGATGAGACTGAGAGCCAAATCCTCATGAACCTACTTATCTTAATCAAACTACACTTTGGTTATAACATACATAGCCATTGAGGCAGGTGGGAGCAGCATCCCGTCAGCAACCCTTTTTGACCCCTGTGAGCTAACATAAAAGCACTATTTTACATTCCTCCCTGCTATCTAACACCTAAACAGTCTTAATAGTTTATCATCGTAGTGTAGTGTCCAGATGCCCCAATGAAGATACAAGTAAAACTTGTCTCTGCTTTTCTGAACAATGCCAAATACATACTTTCTTTGAGAGAAATAATGCCGCTCTTTTTATGAAGGAATTACAATAAATGTTTTTAGAGTAGTCCAAGAGGATAATAGAGAAAAATTGCAAGTAGATGATGTAGACCTCACTTCTCCCTGATTTCACCAGTCAGCAGCTTTTCTTTACTAGAAGCCATAATGAATATCCTCTTTTTTCTATTGTTATTATTTATACTTTGCTCAGTTTAATGTTCGCTTGGCTGACAGTCTTTCAGACTCTTACATACATTTTTATTGATGCAACCACATCTAAGAGGATAAAGATATGTGTCTGGGAATGCTCAGGATGCTCATGTCAATTAAACTTAAAAATGTCATAAGTTTTTCAGTGATTCTCTCCTACATATAAAATAGATAAAACAGGGAGAGTTTCCACAGGACCATACAAATAACAGCTCTGTTGAATGAAATGACAGTGAGTGACAGCATTGTCTGAGACCTGCTTTTCCTTATGAACGTTAGAAGAAGAAAAGTGTCAGTTTACTCAGTGAGAGACACAGTTTTAAGGCAAGATTTATCTCATCTTTATACAGATGTCTAAAAGAAACTGGTTTTATGAATGTGTCTATTTCTTTTCATTGGCAATAAATTACGACCGAAGCTGTTACTCAGATATGAGTGTTTATGGTATAGAAATAAAAAGATATTAAATTAATTATACATCGAAACATTCTTCTCATTTCAAGTGTTTATTTCTAGATGTTTTTGTCCTTACTTTCTGTGACTGGTTGAAATTGGCCAAATGCCAAGAGCACAAAGGGCTCGGGACAGAGGCTCCAAGACCCCTCCCAGCCACAGAGTAAGGGGGGGGAAGAGAGGGGAAAAAAAAAAAAATATGAACCCAAACTTCTGTAGGACTAAAGCGGTTTATATAGAGAGAGAGAGAGAGAGAAAGGAGAAAAAAAGAAAGAAACCAAGTTTTCACTTCCCTCTTATCCAAAAAATTGTCATTCCCGAATCTCAGGACACCTCCTCCCGACTGGCTAATCAGCAGGTCTGTGCCTCGGCCCACTCCCACAGCAGAGCGACCGCAGGGAGTTTCTCTGCCCTCCAGCCCTCCTGGAAGAAGGATGCCACCCTGACTTCCGACTCCCCTCTTTATATCTTTACTTACATAAAGAAATGAGATGGAATACTTCCTTAGTTATGACCTTAGTTACCAGGAAGAGCCCAAACCAAAACCACTACACTTTATTAAAAATGTTACAGCATATGTTACAAGCCATAAATGAGATCATGTTTACTGATCATTAAGTCATTGACTTGTTGAAGTTTCTCTTTCTCCTTTGGTCAGGCATGTTTCTTCTAGTTATCTTCATCCTCTGTTTTTTATTTTTATTTTTTTAATTGTTTTTCAAACACTTCCTAGCAAAGGTCTAGACAAGTGCATGTTTATGTTTATTATTGCATGCTACCTTTTATTTTCTGCTATTTCTAACGTTTCTCAAGAAACTCAGGCTTTAATATTAATTATTTTGCCACACAGCTAGAACATTAAGGGCTTAATTAGGTTGCCTAAACACAGATGACAACGGCTATTTTTTTTAAATACTCTATGTTACCTGAGATATTCTCACAGTGATGAAAAATATATCATAACATCTATAGTAGTATCTTACCTTCTGGGAAATGCAGTGGAAGTCAAAGTAGGCTGCACAAGGCAACCAGCATGACATTAGTTGCCAATTTCTTGAACTGAATTGTACTCTATTAGCCCATTAACTCTAGTGCTATGTGAGTTCTAGTTCGCATTCTTTTCAGATTAATTGGTTGGATTAGAAGTGTTGAATTTATTCTTGATTTTCTTCTTTCAAAAAAAAAAACAACCTGTGGAATACTTTTTGCCCTTCTCCATTCATCCAGTTCATGCAAACTCATGCAAAATACCCACTACAGAAGACAAACTCCATTTTTAATTAAGAAACCTTAGTTAAGGTATCCATATGTCTATATATTAAATTTATAAGCTCAAATTATGGTCAGTGAACAGCTAGGTTTAGCTACCCTTATATTTTTGTCAGCTGACATTTGAGTAGTAGCCTCTATCTGATATTTCAAAGTGAAGCAAAGTTTCTATAGGTCTTGTGCCATATATGGAAACCCATGAATCCTTGTTGATTATCTCTGAAAGTCTCAAATTAGTGCTAAAGGTCTACGATTGGACAATTAAGTCCCAAACTGAATTTCCTTCTGGGCTCCATTGGCGATAATGAAAGCTTTGACATTAAATCTGCATACCACAGATAAACAGAAACCTAAATATGGGTGCTTGGAGCTCAGGTAAAGTCTGTATTTCATGCTTATTTTCATTACTGAAATTTGTATCAGATACTGCAATAATACTTTCACACTTAGTGGTTAACACACTGGCACCTGGAGGTAGAGACAGAAATACACTGCAGACAAGAAAAAGTACACGCACACGCTCACACACGCTCACACACACTCACACACTAAAAAGAAGGGAAAAAAAGCATCAAGGTTTACAGTTTTCTTTCTTGACCAATTCAAAGCAGTCAAGAATTGGTCTGAACTTGTGCAGTTCAGAGTCACTGCGAAACAGAAAACCTGGCATGGTTATCAACCTAACAATGAAAATGATGCTGTTTCATATGAACTTAAACAGTATAATTTTTTTTCTTTTGAGCTGTTCTACTTCGGCACAAGCAAAGTCTGAGTGCACCAAATATATATGAACCCAAATAAAAACTAGAAAAAAGTTTAAGTGCATTTCTTAAGCACTTTTGTCTCATTTATCACTAATTTGAAGAGTCAGAACTATTCACCTTGGTCATTGCTGCAAGGTCCTACAGCAGCCAGTTCAGGGCAGAGGAGCCTTTGCTACTGAGTCTGAACTCAGAAGCACAGAACAATAAGTAGTTTTATAATGACTGCAGAACCTGCTTCACTTACACCAACCCATGCTACCATTTCTCTGTTTCAATTATGTTTCATGATTCATGTTATTATTTTTCCAAACAGTTTTGTTTGGTTTTGTTTTTTTTTTTTCTTTAAGCACCACTCTTCCTAGTCACCCTGGGCCTTAGAGCAGTATTGAAAGCCTGCACAAATGCTGAGGTGAACAAGTCACTTCCTTTACTGTATCTCCATCTCCCTGTCCGTAAAGTGGGAAGTATGATATCCATATCCCCTGCACAGAGATCCAAGACTGATTGATAAAAGCGATATGAAAGAAAGAGCTATTATTAACATTATTTTAAAAAGGATCCGGAAGAGTTTTCTTGGTTTGGATGGCAAATGTTGAATTTTAGGCACTCCTGTGGAGTTTTTCAGGATGGCTTAATAGTAGGTGAGGTTTTCAAACACACTTAGCTCAAATCTAACTATGATTTCATTGAAGTCAATGGGAAAACTCCTGCTGACTACTATTGTTGTTCTTTGATACTTACTACTGAAGCTTGAAGAATAAAAGTTGAATAGTAAAGTACCATAAAAAGATCTTTGACTTCTGTATACAACTGATATACAAAAATGAGCACTTTTGTAAAGTAAAAGTTAAATGAATGAATTTAGCACCTAAAACTGAAGAAAAAAATAGTATTTTAAATAATCAGCATTGTAAATATAGATAAATCTGTAGAAATATATTATATCTGAAAATAAGAGTGTAAAAATAGCACTTAGTTATTCAGCTATTTACCACACGGAAACTGATACATGTGATCTTCAGTCTTCCATACAGTGATTTACAGTGTTTAGAGTGACTCCTAAAATCTTACACGTAATTATAATCTTTATGGACACTGGATCCACTTTGTGAACTTCACAGGAAAGTAGTGTGTATTCAGGTTCATAGGTAAAAAATCATTTGTCTATAATTTTGAGGGGTTTTTGCCTTTCCATCCAATTAGCTTAAGCAGTTTGTGAGTGTATCAACATACATACATGTGTACATGTTATACAGAACTAGATGAGTCCAGGTGTTTTGAGACTTAAAGGAAAATGAAACAAACAAACAAACAAACCCACAAACAAACCAAACACCTCCTCCCCCCACCCAAAAAAAAAAAAAAGAAAAGAACAACAATACAAGATAGATGAGAAAATGGATAATAAGATTCCAAACTCCAACTGGGGCAAAACTATAGCTAACTTACACATAGGCATTTCTAAAAGGACAAAGTAATTTGATAAGAAAATGACCCAACAAAATAATCAGAATAATAATTAAAGGGTCTCTGAGTACAAAAAAGCTGCTATGTTGTATCATGAAAAATGTACAGAAGAAATTACATCAGAATATTGTGTTTGGGAACGCAACACTTGCCTATTTTTGCCATATTTACCACCATGTCCCGCAAAGATGAACAGTGTCCTCATTACCATTTGTAATGTTCCTATTAAGTAGAGGCAGCATTAGACATATTAATGTTTGACTCTACTTTAATTTATGATTCTCTCCCGACTTTAATGAGATCTGCTCTACAGCCCATAAAATAATTGTTATGGTAAACTGACTTTTTAAAATTAGCTACACACCAGTTGGTCCAGAAACCTATTCCTCTGGACTATTCATGCACAAAATACCTTTGTGTGAAGCTCTTTCCAAATGTGTAATGACTGGAGTAAGTCCAGAAGTTTTCCTGCAGAGTGTCTCTGCATGACTGCCATTGCAAGCAGTTTCAGTTTCTTTTCCTAACAAAGTTATGGTCAGGGTTACTGCAGTGTAGAAGTGCTGACACTGCTTTCATCCTCAACAATGAAAATCATAGTGTTGACTCTTACAAAATTAAAGTACTTCCTATTAAAAAAAAGGAAGTATTAAACTCCCTGTTCTACTCTCCTAGGTCATAAGTTTCTGCTACAGCACTTTTACAAGAAATCTCAGAAGAGGAAAAAAATGATCAGGTTACTTGATTCTTTCTACTGCCTCATTAAGTTCCTTCAGTGTGATTCAGCAGTGCTGTTTGCCCCCCAGACCTAGTGTCCCACTGAGACAGTTATTCTGTCCCAAAGATTTCCTGCTGTGAGTGTCAGTTTAGGTCACTGACACTGTTTACCAACAATGTTTTCTAATCAGCCTTAGCTGACCAGGAAAAATAAATCCTAAAACTCGAGGCAACTGAGCTATATCATATTTTAGGGATTACATAAATTAGAAATACTGAAGAAAGTTTAACAACCAAGCATGCCAATAGGCAAACTTCATCAAACACAGATTACTGTATAAAAATACATTTGCAGTTCTGTTATCACTCGTTGGAATGCAAATGCTTCTTTCTCTGCAACATGGATTAAAAGTGTAATGGGGAGCAGGCTTTTATATCCTAGTGAAGGAGGCAAAAATCTCTTTACATTGCAGCTTACACTTCTCTTGCTCTTCAGCTCTTACAGTACCTTCTGTAGAAGATGGTGGCAGCAGACAAACGGAGCTGATCTGACTGAGGCTTCAGCAGACTTCCTGAATTTCTGAGCGGCTTGACTTTACTACCTAACAGCTCTAGTTTTCCTTTCTCAGCAGAGGAATTTTTAAACAGGAGTTGTGATTGAAGATGGCACAGGTTTTTGGAGTAGTCTGATAAGCCTTCTGGAGCTTCAGTGTTTTTAAGGTTCTTAACAGAACAGAAGAGAAATTAGCATTCTTAACATTTTCCCCCTGTTTTTCTGTTTGGTTTTATTTTCTGTACTAACAATCAGGAGTATATGTTTGAATTGATCAAGTCTTAATACTTGTTCTAATCCACTCAGAAAAGAACCAAACCTAATACCTATATACTACACATGAACAATAAATTGTGCAGCTCAGATCTTGGCTCATGGGACTGTTGCAACATTTTATGGCATACTGTAGAATGTAAAATGAACACGGTGTTTTTTTTGTTGCACACAGTCCTAATACCCCAAAGCAGGATCAGTTAGACCTTTGCTTATGTCTTCACAGACATGCCATTAAGAGATTCGGCTCTAGCTTTCTTTTGACACATATTGAGCATCTGAAATTTGTTAAAACTGTGTAAATTACCTGTGATATTCTACAGTGAACAGTGCAGTTCCCCTGTAGCACACTGTATTTGTGCTGTAAATTTCTGGTGTAGCCCCTGAAGATATTTTAAAATTAGAAATAATTATATACAGAGATACTTAAAATTAATAATTCCTTAGGGAGAAAAACAGACTTGTTGCATACTTAGAGGAAGGATTTCAATTAATTTGAAATATATGTATTTGGAAGTCCTTTCACTCATGGCTGGTTTTGGTCCTAGGAGAATGGAAAAGAAAGAAAGGGAATTTTTATTTACAAACACTTTTTTTCATTACGTATAAGAAACAAGCTCACTACTGCATAATAGCAATATATAATGAAGAGTAGAATGCAGAGAATAGAATGTAATTTTATTTGTGCAGCCCCAGAAGGAGAAAAAACCTGAAAGTTGGTGTGGTTTCTGCTGGAGTAAGCCATTAATGATTTTTTTTTTCTTTTTGTAAGTGTCTAGTTTCTTTTGTTTCTTCTTTGCTCTGTGAACTCACTTGAAGTTTTGCAGAGAAAAAGTGAGTCAAACATTTCTATCTAAGTGAGAAAAAAAAAAAAGACTGGGAATAAGCTTCTACTGGGAATTAGCAATTTCTCCAGTCTGAACAAGATGATAAACAACCTGATGTCTACAGCTGAGTGACACATACAGATCCAATAGTTAAAACTATTGTACAGTCATATCCAAAGGGAGAACTGGAAGCAACATATAACCTTTCAAAGTAACTAACCAAATAAGAAAAACAGTAGAGACTTAATTGACTGCATATACTACTTAAATCAGTTTAATAAATTGCATTGAATTTTATGCCTACATCCTCTGAGAAGAAAAGAAAAAACAAGAACTTCAATGTGAGCTAATAAATGTAGATAAATGTGGAGGAGATTCATTGAATAAGAGATAAGGTATGTTACAGGTAAACACATCATAAGGAATAATATGAGTTGAATTACTCATCTGTGTTTCTGGCTTCTGAATTGATTGTAGTCACTGAGGCTGAAGACCTGGGGAGCTCACTGGAAACATATGTTCAGTTTACAATGTAGGATTTTGTTTTTTCTTAGAGAATGGAATGTTAAAATAGTGCATAACAAAAAGTACAATGTAAGCAGCACATGTTTAAGTGTCATCACCTAAAACATCAGTCAGCTCTGAATATCCACAGTCTAATAGATTATAAACAGAGGAAAAAAAATAGAGTGGGAAATATATAGTCCAGAAGAAGACAACACAGCTACCCAGAAGAAATTTCCCATATGAGAAAATTAAAAGCCTAGTACTATATAATTTACAGTAGATCTGAAGGAAAAAGTTATCATCTATACCAATAACGCATTAATACAGCCTAATTTGAGCTCTCTTTTCCTCTCTTCCATTCCTTTAAAATAATATTTAAAAAAAAGAGAGAAAAAATTTAATTAATAGGATAGTATTACTCATTCTGTGATTCTGTGGAATGAAAGAAAAGCAGCTGTTGAGATGAAAACTTCCCCTTATGTTCTAAGTTTTTTCCACAGACAAATCAAAGAGGGAAATCTGATAAGTTATCGAACATGGTGGGGGTTTTGTTGTTTTGTTTTAAAAGTTTCTTTTTTTTTTTTTTAATTTCCTGAACAGTAGGAACATGAGCGATAAGGTCGATAACCTTCGCTGCATATAGTATTTGTTATATATTAGCAGACATCCTGTCAGCATCAGACCACTTCTCTATCTATATACTCAGATTCATAAGATATTTAACTCCCTGCTGCCTGCTGTGATCAAAGTCTGGGCCCTACATGAGGCACTTAGTGGTTTATAGTATATAAATGCATTATAGACATTAACTATACCCACTAAGTACTCAATCTTAACAGATACTTGACATAAGTAACTGGAATGCTTCTGGTTTAAAACAATGTAAACCAGATTAAAACCAAAACAGACAAATGAACAAAACTAGACAAAAATCCAACAACAAACCAAACACCTCAAAAAAAAACAAAAGAACTTCAGAAAAATAAAAAGTTCAAGGAAAAAATACTTCTTTTTGTGCTGCACCATGAGTTTGAAGATGCAGGCTAGTCTAAGGTCAAACAGCAGCTCGACATTATTTGGTAGATCACATTAAGAATCTGTAAAGCAGCTCTGTTATCCAATTTGCTGAATGGTTTGAAGACATGGACTAGTGACGACATACATGACTCCTAGACAAATGTCATCTGCACCATCTGTGAACCATATTGTGCATCAGATGGTAGGATAAAATTTTCAATAAAAAAGTTTCAGAGCAGAGTTAGGTTCCAGGGATTGTAGCCACGATCATTATAGAACAGCTGCATTGGGCTGCTTATGCACCTAGGATAGAACACACCGGCATCCTGCAGCAGCTGGTGTGACTTAAAGAAGTAACATGTAACCAGGAAAGACAGATGAAACACTTCAAGGACACAACGAAATACAATTTCAAGTAATAGAAATTGCTAAAACAGGTAGGACTGTTACATCACTGTCCAGGTTAAAGGGAGTTGGTCGAATCTGAACTTACTAGCAGAAGCATGCATGGTCTTGCTAACCTGTGATCAAGGACAGAGGTCTGCAGTTAGGAGGTCATTATTGCCCCTGCTAGCCTCTGTGTTTGGTTTTCACAGAATCAGTTAGGTTGGTAATGACATCTGAGATCATCAAGTCCAACTGTTGACTAAACACCACCACGTCAGCTAGACCATGACACTTGTCTTTTCTTAAACACCTCCAGGGATGGTGACTGCACCACCTACCTGGACAGACCATTCCAATGTTTAGTCACTCTTTCTTTGAAGAAATTTCTCCTGATGTACAACCTGAATCTTCCCTGGTCACACCTTGAGACTATGTCCTCTTGTCCTATCACTAGTTGCCTGAGAGAAGAGGTCAACCCTCACCTGGCTACAACCTCCTTTCAGGTAATTGTAGAGAGAGATAATGTCTCGCCTCAGCCTCCTTTTTTACAAGCTAATAAAGGCCACCTTCTTAAACCTCTCTTCATAGGACTTGTACCCAAGTCCCTCCACCATCTCTGGATTCTCTTCAGCACTTTGATGTCTTTCCTGAGCTAGGGACCCAGAATTGGACATAGGACTTGACATGAAGTCTCACCAGTTCTAAGTATAGTAGGACAATCATTCCCTAGTCCTTTTGGCCACACTATTTCTGATACAAACCAGAATGCCATTGGCCTTATTCACCACCTGAGCACATTGTTCGTTCATGTTCAGCTACTGCTGACCAGCAACCCCAGGTCCTTTTCTGCTGAGTTGCTTTCCAGCAACCACTCTTCCCCCAGCCTGTATCACTGCATGGAGTTGTGGTGACCAAAGAGTAGGACCTGGCACTTGGTCTTATTGAACCTCATATCGTTGGTCTTATCTCATCGATCTCTCTGCAGAGCCTTCCTACTTTCTAGCAGATTGACATTCCCTGCCAGCTTGGAGTCATCTGTGAACTTACTGAGGGTATATTCAGTTCCCTCATCCAGATCATCAATAAAAGTATTAAACAGGACTGGCCTCAACACTGAACCCTGGGCAACATCTCTAGTGACCAGACACCAACTGGATGCAACACTGTTCACCATCACTGTCTGGGCCTGGCCTTCCAGACAGTTTTTAAGCCAGCAAAGACTGGCCAGCAAACTCCTGTCAACTCTGTTTTCCTAAAGAGGCAAGGGATGTTAATATTGCTGGATCTGGTTCCCCTATAGCATCAGAATGTGAATCTGACCTTGGTAATTCAGAGGCATTTCTGATGCTCATGATACTGTGCACCTGAGCAAAAGTACTACATCCATAACAAAGAAAAGAGAAAAAACAAAAAAAAAACAACCAACAAAAAACCCCCACAAACCAAACTAACCAACCAACCAACCAAACAAAAACCCCACCCCAAACAAACAGCAATCTTTAGGAAAACACATGAAACCAATGGGGAAAAGACATCCCAGTAATACACTTGAGATGACCCCATGGTTTGCTTTTTGCATTATTTTTTAGTTTTGTTTACTCTTTTTTTTTTGATTGTTGTCGTGCTTTTGTTTTTTTTTTGTTGTTGTTTTTGTTGTTGTCTTTTTTTTCTTTTCTACCCTTTACAGTATTTCAGGATAATACCATGCAAGCTATTCTCTTCATTCCTGAAGGACAATATAGCAAAAAGAATTTGATAAATGACAGAGAAAGGATTCTTCTGTGAAAAGCTCATAAATGTCTCATACTTAAGCCAATGAGAAACGGTTTTAAGTGTCTGCATTAATTGCAGTAGGAGCAAGAGAAGTTAAATGTTTAGCACTGATTTCAAAGCCTTACTTTAATAACACTAGTTTCATTTTTCTTTTTTAAATAGTCAAACTAATGAATTAGTTTCTAAAATTGTTTTAATTTCTAAATGATGACAAAAAAGGCTTAATTGATTTCAATAGATTTGAGATTAGGCTTTTGGCACCTCTGAATTCATAGAACTAAATTTTATGTTTATGTATACCCTCAGCTGTATTCTGAATTGACAATAAAACTCCTCAGTCTAACAAAAAAAATAAAAAGTTTCTATGGGCATATGAACATAAGCACTATTATCCTCACTCATTTCACTCAAATTATCCAGTACAGAAATGACTATGTTATTTGCACTATCTGTTATTTATTTGTGTAATTTCTTTTTTAATTACTTATTTTTACATTTTGACTTGGAAATTCTCATTGTGAAATTAACTATCAGAAATTGGTAAACATACAGGGACATTACTAAATAAAAGAACAAATTATTAAAAGAAAAACTCCATCTTATTTTTCTTTCAAAATCGTGGTCAAAATAGGTGTGGCTCATCTGACTAAAAGTAATGGTCTTTGTGGTTACAGATGTCCTAGTACTCATAAGTACTCATACCAGTGCTTCTTCCCCACATGTACACACACATACACACACAAAGATATATGGCTATAGTCAGAAGACATCTGCCATTAGACACTGAGATTAGAAAACACCAATGTCTGCAACACAGCCCTCTCACATATATTACAATTAGCATCCCACTTCTAGATTTATTCATAATATGCTCTCACTGGCTACATACTAATTGCTTCAGTTTTTCCTGGACCATGGACTGTCCAAAGTGAAGTCTTTGTGTAACTCCTGTGTTCTGCTGTTCTCAGTCTGCAACCATGCATGAATTTTAGTGATATTTCAAAGATCTTAACAAAGAGAACATAAGTCTTGAGGGAAGTGGAGATGACTGACACAAAAGAGGCACAGATTAGATGAAGATTTTGAACAGGTAATGGCAGGCTTTAGTAGGCATTCAGGGTTGAGTCTAGCAACATGATGCTGATGTGGCCACCTAGATAAGATTTTGTGTGGGAATCTACAGCAAGACAGGGCAAAATTTGGACAAGGAAATGAGGAGAGGCAAGTAACAGTTCACAAGAAGTTAGAAAAGTGGTGATCTAAGTGTGTAGAGATGTTCATCACCCTGCTTGATGTTTGTTGTGTTGGAACGTTGTATTCAAGACACCCTGGTCTTCTCAGATTCCAGTAAAGTTCATGAGGTCTGCGGAAGAGCTTCACTTACAGCATGTATGCAGCAAGCCATCTGTGCATGGGTCTGACAGCCTAAAAACTGGACTGCATATTCCTTTTTCTTTGGAGTTCTTACCCACTTTTTTGTATCAACATATCCAGGATCAAGTACTACATTCCTACTGTTGCGTAATAGTCTCACACATCATTGGGAGATATTCTCCAAGAAAACATCCATCCTGATCTTGGCTGCAGCAAGCACAAACATCAAGTATAACACTTTTATTTTCCCTTTTCCTTTTCTTCCTCTCTACAGACAGTTAAGATCATCCCATCCTATCCTGCTTTCTGTCTCCTTTCAAAAACCCTCATATTTGGTGAAAGCAGCTTCTCTACATAATTACCCACAAGTGTACACCCTGTGTCACCCTTGAAAAGCAGGATTTCCCCTCAAAATATGGAGATACTGCCTGTAAAGATAACCTGCAGCAAGTCTTGAAGCAAGAAAATGTCATCTTTGGGACATTGTTGTACAAAACCAAATTAATGGACAATCTGAGTTGCATGAGAGTCTAAAGTAGGAAAAGGAGTGCCCTTTCTAACAATGTTAAAAAGATTCAGAGGAAAACAGTTCCTGTAGGAGTAAAAGGCTTATGATTTGCTAAAATATACCACTCTGGATATCTTAGGAGATTTCACAGTACAGCAAAGATAGGTAGAAACACTACAGAAAGACTACACAAGAACACTGACATCCATTTCTTGCAGCCAGAAAGCTAAAATGATCCTAAGAATAAAACTGGAGGAAAGCAGGCAGATCACATCAAAAGAAAAAGACACTTATTTCACACACCAGCAGAAGTTAAAGGTGGTAAAGAAATACATTTAGATATGTAATTTGGAGATGAAGACAACCCCATTCACCTGCAATTCATTCTCAGGTGTCCTTGCTTGAGGAAAAAAATCTAATTGATTTATATAGGAACATGTTGATGAACATTTGCCTAAGTCCATAAGCAGCTGTTGGGTGAAGATATGTGAGGAGTTTACAAATATAAGCATGAAAAATCCCCATTAAAACCAATGGAGGTAAACCATGAGAAGAGGTAGTGCTGATGTACAGTTGGGTGCTCTGTGGTAGATCTGCAAGTACCGTGATATAATTTAGACAGTCAAAATCTTTTTATGTTTAGATCTTTTTTCCCCTTTTCCTCTATGGATAGTAATTGTCGGTTGCACGGCAGGATTACTTGGGGGAATATGAGTTTAAGGATTTTACGATATCTCTGATTGACATATCCTTTCATCCTTATTTGGTGCAATGACCACCGACATGAAAACTACTGCTGGAGCTAATCCGTCTCCCACTGAAATCAAAGGCAGTTCTTAATACAGGGACCTTTGCAGAATAAAGATACCTTCAAGAAAAAGAAAGTGCAAGTATCACAAAATTTTACAAATTCCTCTCTAGACAGAACTGACAACTATTTACTTTTGGCAAAACACCAGCTCCACAACCTTAGGATCTGATCAGTTGCTATCTATCACAAAAAAAAAACAAAAATGAAAAAAAAAAAAAACAAAACAAGGGCAATGAATACAGAATAGGCCCTCTGCACCCATGGTCTATTGTTATATTTATTCCAGCAAAATCAGAATTCCATAAACATTCAAAATACAAAACCACTGTCACAAATAGCAGCTTTAGGTATTCAATAGATCCAGCAGTAACCAGTCTCTAGTAAAGCCAGACAGACTGTTGGAAACTAGTCAGGAAATAGTGTTTCCATAACTTCATGTCATGAAAAATGCAATTTCGTTCTCACTTCTGTTTGTTTTCACTTTTTAATGATTCTTTTTGTTGGTAGTTGGTTGATTTATTGGTTCAAATACCCCAAAGCATCAATGCCTGGCTGTTGAACACAATTTCTATGATTTTGGAAATGTACAGACTGAGACCTCATTAAATCAGTAGTATCCCTTTTGAAATCATCCATGTCTACTCCCAATGCAAATGTAGTTGAATCAGTAATTATGCAATTGTTCAGGACTAAGGAATTACAGAGTCTGTGACTGTAAGCTTATTATAAATAGTAATCATGCATTTGATATTCTAGAAATGCAGAGAAACTCAATTTCTTAGCATTTTCCCTATAAGAACCATATATTAACTGAATGCATATTTGTGTAGAATTATTGCTTGTAAGTTTATTGAGTTTAGCCTTTAGCATGGCAGTTGAACCATACATAGTAGGACATCCAAAGAAGTTATTAGCAATATTAGCAATATACTTCCCTGCAGCTACATGTTTTACAAAGAAAATAAAGAAGTCTAAAAATCTTGAATATATGTTTCCCTCATCCTTCCACAAAGTTTGTTTGCTTTCTTTTTGAACCAGAAAGTGCTTGAACCAGATTAGCTTCAATCTCTCTTTCACTGTTGTTCTGCTTATTGGTTTTCAGGTTTTCAATATTAGTGATGGGTAATTTGACATGGTAGAGTATCCAGAGATTTTGCAGCTGTAAGTAGCAAAGTTTGGGATAGGTTCTGCACTCTGATTCTCCAAAAAGATCTAATGGGATTAAATTTGGGGATAAGGATTCTTTCTGAAGATCTTTAAACATTGCTGCTTACATGATAGGGAATTTGAGATTATTTGAAAAAGGTTGCTCCACTATGTGCCTAAAACTAAGGAGCCAGAGACTAATCTGATTTTATTCCCTTCAAATCCTTACATGCAGAGTCTCCTCATGTTTCAAATAGTTTTCAGAATGAGCTTTAGACCTACCATGAGGCATAACTGTTCACAGATTCATGTCCTGTTTTTCCTAAAGGAGGAAGGAGACTCAGTGTTTTTGAGTCAGCACATAGGTAGCTCTGGCTGAACGGATAGACAATTGCAAATTTTGCTCTCATAACACAGTACGGGGTTTGTTTTGTTTTGATTTGGTGGGGTTTTTTTTGGTTTTTTTGGGCTTTTTTGTGGCTTTTTAGTTTGTTTGTTTGTTTTTTGGGATTTTGGTTTTTGTTTTGTTTTGGGGGGTTTTGTGAATAAAGCAATTACCTTTATGTGACGGCCTTATTTCATTGTTATTTTTTTCTCTTGGAGGCCAAACACCACGTTAGACAGTAATTATGCACGTTCTTTATCAATAATGTAGAAGAACTTCCTATTGAAGATAGCTTAAGCGTCCTAGGAGTACAAGATCATGAAGTAAAAGCACACAACTCTGCCATTCCCTGTGGTAAATAACACTCCTGAAAAAAATCTTAAGAAAAGAAATAAAAAAATATTCAAAGGCACAAACACTGTAAACAGAATTCAAACTTTCTCTTCCCAAAAGAAGGCAAACTTTAAACTTGCATTAAAAAACATAAAGTAATATATATAACCTTGAAGGAAGCTCTCTCTAAACAATCTCTTTACCCAGTACAAAGAAGGATATAGTGCCTGTTACATTATGATTACAAAGTTACTTTCAATGAGAAAAGAAAGTAAATAATTTTTTTATTAATTTTATGTGACTGGATTTTTTAATACAACATAAAATTAATTTATATATCAGACATGAGTCTGAGTTGTTTATGAGGAATGTAATTCTTTGTGTACTGTCTTTTTTTTCCTTGTTTTTTTTCTTTTTTCCTTTTGTTTTGTTTTTCTCTTTGCTCATTGGTAGCAAATAATTGTTAATCTTTTGGGGCAACAGATTATTTGTCCATAGATAATGATATTATAAGCATTTGATATTAAAAATACAGTTGTCAAACTCAGTGCTCATTTACTGAAATTGCATGGCATTGTTTCTGGTCTCCACATTCATATAGCAGGCAAAAGAGCAATGTCTCAAAAATAAAAATTTAAAAAATAAAAAGGAATGTGAGTATCAAATGGAAGAAATTCAGAGAAGAACAGTAGAATGGTACAGCCTTGCCAGAATTCTGGATACCACTATTTTCACAAGAAAATAGAGGTAAATATGCTGTGTACACAAACCCATGTAGGTAAGAGAGTTGTTTTTATGGTGTTACAGAGTTAAGAAGAGTTAGAACACATTTTTAGGCCATTTATAATAATTTCTTTCACCAAATTCAAACTTACTCTTTGATTGCTGCAATAGTTTACTTCTTCTCTAATGCATGTGGCCTTCTGCCATCCCCTTTGCTGTCTTTCTGCTATGCTCTCTCTCCTGTTCTCCACTGTGAGAGCACTGGTCAGCAGACTTCATCTCTATTCATCTCTATATGACAAGATGTCAAAAACATCCACATAGCTGCAGGACCATACACAGATTCTACTTTCGGTTGCCTACCTGAAAAGTAACAGAAAAAAATTCCTTTCTGTACCCCATGAAAGATGCAGTAAAGGTAAATATAGATTCAGCTTATTGATGAAATCCTTGAGGAGTATAAGTGGGTTCTCCAGTGATGTGAGAAAAAGCAAATTGTAGGAGGGAACATTAGGAAATGGCTTGTGGAAACAGTGCTCATCTGGCAGTCCCTAGAATCACAGAATATTTTGAGTTGGAAGGGACCCTCATGGATCATTAAGTTCAATTCTTAAGCTCATCTGTGGATCAAACCACAACTTTGGTGTTACAGCACCATACTCTAACCAGCTGAGCTAATCTCAGGGTCATGTAACCAAAACTTAACAGAACTGTGCAGTTTAGGTAGGCACTAGGAACACTCAACTGTCTCAAGTTCAGACAACTATTTTATGGTTTTACAGCACTTTACCTCTCCAGAAAACATCCAAGGAAATAAGATGGGAGGAAATGGCAGGACAGTGCAGAAAAGGGAAGGGAAAGGAAAGGAAAGGAAGGAAAGAATCATTCTATGGAATATTGCAGTGAGTGAAATGCAGCAGAAGAAGAGTTTTGTTTGAAGAAATACAGATTTAAATGTTGATGAAATAATGGCTACAGGCTTGTTTAAATAATCAAGAAAATTCCCTTTGACTTTGGTATATCTAAAGTTTACCAGAAACTGTTCCCAGCTTTGCCAACAATAAAAGTTTGAGCTCCTCAAAAAGGCACACATTCTAGCTGATCCCATCTGCAATACCAAGATGGCAGCTGACTATGAAACAAAAAAACCCCAAAACTGGTGTACCAGATTTCTGACTCATCTGTTAAATTAGCTGTTCTAAATATTATCCTTGGAGTGCAGAGTTTCTCCCTGTCTGATTCAAGGTTTAATATGTCTTTACCTGAGAAATTAAGAATGTATGTTTATTTATGATAGCCACAGTAAGCAAAACTTAAGTACTGCATTATGCATTCCTTTTATGGCTGATTTAAAGTACGGATCTCATCCTAATGTCACTTGTGGATAAAGGCTAAAAAGTAATTTCAAAGGCATTGGGGCCTTAATGTATGAAGTAACAGTTTCTCAGCTTTCCTTTAAATTAGGGTTACATGTAAAGGGATAGTAAACACATAAAAAGACACATTCTTAAAACTCAGATCACTAATAAATATTGTTATAGGTATATATTTAGACAAGAAAAGAAACAGTTATAATTCCCGTACAGTACTTACCCATTTTAACATTATCATATGGTTGTACAAACAGGATCATAACAAGCAAAAGAAAGCACTTTATTTAATGAATAAATAAACAAAAAGCATTGGTGAGGATAGTCTTAATAATATGCTGCTTCATACAGTTTAAAGTACATCAAACAACAAAATCCATAGTCCCAAAATTCCATTAAATAATACGGAGTAATTATGTGACTGATAATATTTATGTATATATATATATAATATATATGTGTGTATATAATCATATCATTATGAGTAATTAAGGTATCTATTTACATGCCATGCAATATTAGAATGTGTTGCAATACCTAGGCACAACAGGTGGATTTATGAATGGCTGTGGTAAAAAAAAAAAGGAACAAACAACTTATTTTTGAAAATGAGGGACATTACTTTCTCTAAGTCCTTTCTTTTCATAATATACAATGAGTATTTGAGATCCTTTCTGACAGTTAAAGGCATCCTTATGTTTGCTATTGTACAATTAGGGTAGCAATATAAGTTTAAAACTGTAATTAGAGCCATGACATGCTGCAGTTAGAGAAAGCATTCTTGCTTCAAAATTTAGCACATAACATGTATGTGCGATTTTCTGCTCGTTGCAGCCAGTTATGTGAAATTTTGAGCTTCTCCTACAAGAGAAGGCTTACTGCTATGTTCTAAAGAAATTGAGTGCCCTCACTGTCTCAAAAGAGCTGCAGATTATTTGGTAGGATGAGGACACATATGCACATAAGTTCTATTACTGCCCAGTAAAGTGGCATGCCTGTATCAATTGAAAAAAAAAAACCAACAAAAAAAACCCCAACAACAACAACCCTCCCCCCCAAAGAAAACCACGAAAAAACTCAAAACAATTCTAATTCTTCATTTATTGGCATGTATTTCAGTTTATAAGAAAACTATACTGTGTTCCAAAAACCTGAAAATTGCAAATTTGCTTATTCTCAGGCATTTGCTAATCCACTGCATACTAAAGGACTTGGTATTTCTGTTAGTAATTATTGGACAGGTCCTAATATTTTACTTTGTAAGAGGTTTTGTAAGAGGGTCAATACAGGCTGAAGGATCAGAACCTGGCTCTCTATATTATGATCTTGCTTTCAACTCAACTGGTTGAAAACAAAGTACAGAATGATACCTCAGAAGAAAAGCATTGTATAATATAAGCAGCTGTGTTAAACAAAGTATTGTATTTCAGAGAAGCCAAAATGAAAAAAAAGCAATCCACTCAAATAATGTGTGTAAAAAGTATATGACATAATTTTACAAGGAAGCATCTACCAATGAGAGGGGTTTTTTTTTGTTGGGTTTTCTTTGTGTTTTTGGGGGGGAGTTGTTTGTTTTTTTGGTTTTTTTTGAAAAAGAGGAAAAGTCAGAGTTGGTTTTAGATTATGGGCTAATTATATTTGATGGATGTGTTCACTAAGGTGGTAAGCAGTGCAAGTTAATAAAACTAATGTTAATTGGGTTAGAGCTCAACTGTCCATGATATACTAAGCTGATCACACCTCTGGGTGATGTTGTATCATGTTTTTTGTATATTAAAATGCCTTTCTATGCTCTAGAATTGGTTCCCATTTTTAAGTTTTCCATCACAGCAGCAATGATCCCAAGCATATAAATTAATTAAAGTTGAGACTTTGAAACACAGTTCCATGGAAGGAATATATTAAATAGGAAAGAACTGAGCTGTGAGTACTCAGTTACTTTCACAGTCTGAATTGGGTCACGTGAGAACAAGTGCTGTAGAGAACTCTCACTGCTTATTTTTTTAATCCTAATGGAAGGATACATGCCATAAGCAAGTTTATCATCTGAATCAGGTAAATAGCTTGTAGTCATGGGAAATCAAAATTTGTATTTCTGACTGAACTGGATATGACACCACTCCTGTGCTCTCGTGCTATTAGGAATACTTCTGTAACATATTTTGAGGTATGAGATGCTACTGCCTAAGGCTAATAGAGCCTACCCTTGTGCCTTCTGGCATGTCATGAGTTCAAAGGCCTGTGGATCCTCTGATATCGCCCATTGCCATGTTCCATGATTCTCACTGTGTCTTCTCTTTCAGTAAAGCAACTAGTGCCTCCCTTTGCTCAAAACATCCCAAGATTAAACTTGTGACCAATATTATGTTCTTCTTTTCTTTATTTCTTTGTTTCCTCTAATCAGTTCCATCAGTCTTTATCACTCCTGCTCTTTATTCTCACATAGGTATAAATCTCTTGCATTTATGCAATTTACATATCCAAAGCTTCCTAAATTTCTCCCTTAGTTTAATCTACTCCTTGTTAAAGTCCTTAAGATTCCTTCTGATCATAATTTCTAATAATAACTCCCTAAAAGTTAATAATCACATTAATCAAGGAATACGAATATAATTTGCTTCATATGTATTTGTTAAAATTGATGTATACTTCTGCATACTCCTAATATTTGTTTGTCAGCCTTCCCACACCCTTCCACAGAGTTCCAGGTGAAGTCCAATCAGCATCATTAAGAAATTTTCTACCAATTTCTCAGAAAATACAATACAAAATCTGTCTTTCACATGACTTCATCATAGTGTGGGGCTCAATCATCTCATCATCATACTTCCCCTTCAAGCCATATTGCCTGTAAAAGATTTCAAGAAGGCATCTAGTACATCTGCTCCCTCTGACAAAGAGCAGCTATTCTTGTTAGGCATTCTCCCTTTCTCTTCTTCAAAATTCCAAAACCATCTCTAGGCAATCTGTTCTAGCATATCACTGCTTAAACCACCAGAAAATGTTTCACAGTTCAAGCCTGAACTTTCTGAGGTTTTTGAAGTGGTCCTGACTGCTCTATCTTTAGTAAGAGTTGACACAGCATAGGATTAAGTAGGACTAAATTATATTTACTATATCTACACATGTTTTCTATTTTCTGTTTGGACTAGGGGCTTTGATCAGGGACAGTATAACTAAAGGACTATGAAAGAAACCTTTGGCAAATCTCTTTTAGCAGTCCTTCAAGTGTGTGCATTATGAAATAAATAAATAAAGGACACTCAGTCTGAAGGCAAAGAAACCCAAAAAACTAGATCAAACATCAGAGAGGCCTCTGCATCGTGAGGTTATGGACAATTTTAAGTAATATTTAGCCTCAAAGATAGTAAAATTGAATAGTCACCAATACTCAGCTGTCATATCATTCTGTACGGTGGGATTTTTAATTTTTCTTTTAAAGGGCCTCATTTGAGATACCACAGAATTTGTTTCAGGCTTTTTCTTTTTTTTGTCTTTATTTCTGAGTTTCAGACAGCAGTGGTAGTACTACTGATTGAGCAAACCAAATGGTCATGAATGAAAGGTCACTTACTAAATATATGTTTAGGGCCAAATCCAGATTCTGTGGAAACATATGGAAAATATTAATTCAAATTAAAAAGGATTAAGATACGGTTCACAGTGCTGTAGATATTAACTTCCTTCCTTCCTTCCTCCCCCCCTCCCTTCCCCCCTCTCTCTTTTTCTATTCCTGTCTCTCTGCTTTCTCTCCTTTTTTTCTTTTTTTTTAGTAACTGTTTTGAAGTTGGATAAGATCTTAAGAATCTAAAATTACATACATCTTGAGAAAATGAGATGAGAAAATTTTCTCCTACTAGAAATTTAAACCATATTTGTTTTAGCTTCTCCTGCAGAGGTTGATAATAGTACAAAGTATGCAAGGTTGGAATAGACTATAGTTCACTTTCTGTAACAGTCACATCTTTTACTTTTCACCTGTGATAGAATTGTTTTCAAATATGATCTGTTTTAAAAGGCACTCAATTTTACCTAGTTGGTGTTATTTGGGTTTTTAAATAATTGTTGTATTTATGGTTTTAATATAGAACTCAGTGCATCTCTTCTTTAAAACTCAGCATGTTCAAAAATAGCTTTGTTTTATTGATACATATTTTTCAAGGTTGTTCAGCTTTCTTTTTCTTGTTTTTTCTTTCTTTTATTCTTTTACTCTGCTACAACAAAAATGATTATATAACCACACAAATTATCCTTATAGGAGAGATTTTACTGTATTTTGATATGAATTTATTCTACTCTCAAAAGAAAGACCGAAGTGTGGTAAGTCTTGACTTTCCTACATGCTACCCCTGTGCTTGTACAAAAACTCATGCAAGGATGCTTATTACATGTGCCTACATATGTCTAGCAAATCTGGGCTAGATTCTGTCACTTTTGTGCTAAATAACACTTTACCAAGTTCAAATAACTCATTTTAATAAGTTCCTACTTATATAGGAATGAAAGAATATGGCCCTCAGGATTTACAATTTGCTGTATATTCCAGTCTTATACATATCTATATGAATCAAACGGACCATGGCATGCTTAGAAAAATAACTGGAAATTCAGAATGAAGTAAAGAAACAAACCAATCAAAAATAACAGAAAGAAAGGAAAATTAACAGGAATAAAGTCCCTAAGGCATCTGCCCAAGAACTAACACAACACAATAAGGAATTCAGAACATTTATTGCAGAAGCTGAATAACTAAATGTTGAACTGGCAAAGCAGTAACAAGGATAACTGGTTAGATATTTACTCTGTCAAAGTCATCAAACACCCCTCACAAACTGACATAAGTACTGCAATAAGCAATGCACCCCTAGCCCATTTTTAAGCCTTTTATACTGTGGAGGTAAAAAAAGGTGAACTGCTATATACAAAAGATAAAGAAAGAAAAGAAAAAGCTTGTGGGTTTTGGCAAGAATAAAATCACCTTCAGATTAGCTAAATTTGTTAGTTTAAGACTGATGTTTCACTGTGGCATAAGTAACTTTTGCTTTTATTCTGTAAGGACTTTTTTTTTTTGCATGCTATTTATTTGTGCAAGTCATCTTTCATGCCTCAACAAAAAACATCTAAAAATGTTTGGATTTGGATTTGCTTTGTGTGCAACTTAGATCTCACTAATATTAGGAGTCACTCTGCTGGTTTGACTGAGGTGACATGATACTGGTACCTGCCAGGCATTGACCAACTATGATAATAAACAGCTAAACAGCAATAAAAAGATATTTAACCCTTTAGTTTCCCCAACTAGCCTACCAGGAGAATGCTCTGTTACATCATGAAGGCACAACACATTGAATATTCTGTGGCTATGGTTTAAAAACACTTGTGTTACTACAACGTTAACGCAGATGAAGATCAACACAAATGCTGCTGTTTCAGTAATACAAACTGTCTTATGTATGACACACACCTGCCCAATTGGAAAAATGTTATTGTATTTTGCTCCTGTAGAATATCCTCCATATACTTCAGCTGCAATCAACATCAGCTACCATTCATTAAAAGACAGACTACAGCTAATTTAATCAAGGATCTTAAATGAATAGCTTTCTCCCTTACCCACCACCACACATGTAAATATTCTTTTATTTTGCAATTTCCCTGTTTTATGAAACATAATGGAAATTAAAAAAAATACTGCTAGGTTTTTAAGCCCTTACACAAGTTTTTCACTTCTTAATATTAAATAAAATAAAAAAGAACAAATTCTATCTGAATGTTGGCATCATTTGCTACTACATAGAAAGAATACCAATTTTTTTTTCCCTTTCTACAACCAACATTTCTTCCCACCCCATCACCCATTTATTCACTTTTAACACCAGTGGCTTGAGTTCCTTGTAACACTGTGTGTCAGACAGACTACTAACACAGAAACACCATCACTGAAAATAAAAGCAAAACAACAGAAAGCCAATGAAAGAAATTAAAAAGCAACTGTGAAACACAGAAATATGCTACAGTATCTTTTCAAGTGAACATTATAAGGTCACAAAAATTGTAAGTAATAATTGTTTCTATTTACAAGTATTTGAACATTGATTGACTTATAAGTGTCCACTAACATTGTTAATAGCACAATAGGTTTAATGTATACAGCTTCAATTGTTTTCAATATGATCTCAAGTATAACAGTCCCAGCATAGATCAATGACAACAAAAGCACAATTTTCTAACGGGATATGCTTTTCAATCTTTGCAATCCACTGAACTTTCACACTCTCTCGCTCTCCAAATGCATCTTCTGTTGTTCGTAGCAGCAGTCCAGGGTCAAAAATCAAAGAAACTAAAAAGAATATTTGCAAACTGGAGAGATCTCTGCAGATTTTAATCATGTCTATTTAACAAAACCACACAACTAGTAGAAACACTCTTTTATGTTGCAGGACATCATACCTTCCACGGTGCTAACCTAAAGATATGCATATCTATGCTAAGTGAAGCATAGTTCTAGAGGTCTACCCAGTACATAAAGCTCTGACACACGCATAGTATTAGCAAGTCTAAGTAGGCTAAAGTCATTGGTCCAAAGTAACCATTTCTTATAGCTGATGCTCCTTTGGACTCTCCACAGCTCCTGAGGCCTGTTTATAAGCCTTCAAGTTGGCCAGAGGAATGTCAGTCATGTGGTTGCCAGTGTTGAAATGGCCCTCACTGGAACCATACTGCTTTCTATCACTGAACTGGTTTCTGTTGCTATCTTCTTTCCAGGTCCTGGTCAATGTGTGTCCATTAACTAGTTTGTCCTTCTTAACCCATTCTTTCTGAGGTGCAAAGGTGGAGAGAGGAGACTTCGGCTGTTGGTATGGGCCCAAGCTAGGTGGCATCCAACAGTTGTCTGAGTGACCTAAAACCAGGCATTCTTGAGTACACATCTCTGTAGCTTCAGCTAATCCTCGTGGCCCAAGAGGCCCGTCTGTAGAAGAAAAACAAAGAGAAAGAAGAAAGAGGGGGAAAAAAAAGACATAATATTAGATTGTGACATTTGGCATTAAATTTATACATAGACCTCATGGGAAAACTAACAAAGCTTCTGCAACAATATATTCTCCTGATGAATGCCACATGCATTTCCATTCTGAGAGTAGTTGCTTTGTAGGGCATATACTCCATGTCTATGCTACCTACTTAGTTTCCAGAAGTGGAAATACAGTTCAATTATCCCTAAGTTATTGATCTTGGATCTTATTATGACTAAACTAAACGCCTTTTTTTCCTTATTGCTAAGAAAACAGAGCCAGATAAGTGAAAATGTCAGAGGAAGTAAGCATACCCCTACAGCTTGTGAGTGAGAATTAATGCTGCTTATAAAGCACCGATGGGATGTATTCTCTTCTGCTTTCAATTCACTTTACTGCTGCAGAACCTTGGTGAACTAAAAGCCTACTGAAAACTGAGAAACATCTATACTATCCAAAAATGGGTCTGCCCAAAAGGAATGCTCTGTATACAGGATTTTTCTACTGTCTACTGTTTTACAAACATAGTTCTAGATTTCTACCCTGTTGATGCACACTCTGATGTACAGTCCCAAAAAGTAAGAGGTAAGTTAAACACTTCTGGATTTAATATGAAACCTTGAAACACTTCAAAACATTGCATCAGGAAAGAGACCATTAAACACATCTCAGATATGTGCTTTACAACCACAAAAGTAAAGGGGTAAATGAAAAAAAAATAAAAAAGCTTATGTAAATCTTGCACTTGATAAAGAACTGTTCTCATAATTCTTTGTAAGATAGCAATATAAGACCACAGGGGACATAAATGAAGTTTGCTGAAGTACCATGCATATTAAATATCTACATCATTTTTCACACACTGAGGACACAGCTGGCCAGCTGCAGGCCTCTTGCAATCAAGCGGACAGGTCACCTATGCCTTCAGCAACACTAAATTCCTCCCATGTGTTTTCAAATGGAGTATTTTTACTCATATGATCAGGCTGGATGTATGAGGAAGACAAAGCCAGGAAAAAGGGAGAAAAATCACGTTGTGTGTTTTTATTAGGTATTTCTTAATACCTGAGATATTCATTGTGCCTTTGTTAGGTATTTCTCAATATCTGAGATATTTTTTGTCATGATTCTTTGCTAACTGTTGTAATTTTGACCAAGAATTTTGATATACTTTTTCCTAACTTCAGAGTAAATCAACTGGCTAGTACTACATTTTGAAGAGTTAAGAAGACATATTTCTGTGATTAAACGGCCTAGTGACAGGAAGGAAATTATAGATGGATTTTTGAGGAAGAACATTAGCAAGGAGTCATGAATAACAAAGTTACTAATCAGAAAATGTCAGTGGTGTTTAAAAAAAAAGTGTATCTTTATAATAATATAATTGAGACTCAAAATGATGAGTGAAGACACCCTAACAAAGATTTCTGTGTTAAAATGCCAAAGAATATTTTATTGTCTTGTACTCCACGAATATACAATAAATTACCCTCAGTAACAGATCTTTTTCTGAACGATGACATTAGCTCAATTAATTTTATGGAAACTCCTATTCATTTCCCACTGTTTTTAAACAGAGGTATAAAAAATACCATACATGTTACAATGTAATTATCTATTCTTATCTCTGAGTAGCTCCTCTTTTGAATATCTGTAGAATATACAGTACTCTGTTGACGTGACAAAAAATACTATGCTATAATAAAAGTTGTTACCACGTTCCTCATACAAGAAAGTGGCCTATTGCTGAAAACCAGAAAATGAAAAATGTATAGAATCAATGTTACTTTCCATCTAGAGAAATACAAGATGAAATAATTAAACCAGAACCATTAGGAAAAAAGTAACTGTAAAGTAGGGGCCTAGGAGAGATTTCAATGAGAATTATGAACCACAATTCTAAAATGAGACTTGTCATAATTCCCTGGAAAAGACTTTTTTTCCCTATAAAACTCTTTGAATCTTTTAGTGTCTTTTTCTGACTAAACTGAGGCAGGTACTTAGTGAGGGAAAAAACCCAAACAAAACAATAATAAGTACTCATAGCATATTTTTATTTGCAAAGGTTAATCTGTATGTTAAAAGCTGTTGTTTTGGTTTGGTTTTTTTCTCCTGGCGTTAAACAGAAGTTTAATTTTTTTTTTCCCATTTCAGAAGAAAAAAGTGAGAAGTGGCAGACCTATTTTCAACCTGCCTCCTCTCACAGTATAGTATTTTGCTGACCAAAGAGGAAGGTTTGGCAGGGATGAAAACTCAAAACACAAAAAACCCTTTCACCACAGAATGACACATTTCAAGAAATACAGTGCATACACTCTGTGCTTCCAGCCTACAGTGGAATAAAAGGTTAACAGGAGAGCCTTCAGTATGATAGTTCTTAAGGGGATAAGTTGCTTTTTCTGTTTAGTTAAATAAATTTCAAGAGATAAGACTATCATTTCCATTTAAAATTTAAATGAGCAATAAGCTGGTTTTACTTAGGAATAAATATGCATGTGGCCCTATAATCTACATGTCAAACTCTTTGTAAGATTTACTTCATGTGTTTTGCTTTCTTCAGTTATAGTGCTAGGCAGATAATGCTGTTAAACTCAGAATGAATTTTAAACATCCTTTGCTTTAGCCATCTTTAAGCTGATAGACTTTCCAGAGAGCACTAGAATATTCAGATATCTGTTACTACTGGGAGCAGCAGACAGGAATGGGGTAACAATGCTGAGATGCTTGCCCGTTCAGGAGCTGCTCCTTGGCATTTTTCAGTTTAAAAAAATACCACTGCAGACAAATTACAATTTTTTGTCTGCATGTCAGTCACATCAAGTGACAATTGTAGAGAGAGCAAGACACTCTCCTTTTAGGGAAGGACTGAGAAACCCAGGGAACACTTGTTCTCCCAGTGCAAGACACTTCTTTTAGCTGAATAACTGTTCAAATATCTGTGAGCTATGTTATAACCCTGCACACACCTCTACATACGCCTGTATGTATAAATCTATTAATAAAATGCATGTCCAGAATTGAGAAAGGTTCAGAACCTTACTCAAATTAGTATGCACATTTTCTAGTACTCTGTCTCATTCTTTCTACTCTTTTAAATACAGGGAATGTTTACTTGCCTTACTAAAATACTGTGAGATTTAAATTTACAATTATTATTTTAATCACTTTTGGTTTGAGCCATCACAGAACAAAAAGAAACCCACGAAGTAATTTTTTTTTTTTGAAATGCAGATTGTTAGAATATAATATTTTACTGTTTATCTACTATAAGGAATGATCATGCTTACTGTGAGAAATGCTCACACTTACCAATGAAATTCAGAAGGGGACAAAGTCATCGAAGCAAAATTAAACTTGTTATTTAGACAGTTCGGCTGAACCAGGTGTGCCTCTCTGGCCCAAGAGACAGACCCTCCAGCAACCAGAGACAGAGGTTTTTATACCCTATCCCAGCCGGGGGGTCCCTGCTTCCATTCCTATTGGCCAATACTAGGAAGCTTACAATCTGGCCCGATCCGCCTACCTGTCCAAGACCCCCACCCCCCCAAAAAAGGTGCGAAGAACAGGTTTGAACTGCTAACTGTTAGAAACTGAACTAACCTTCCCCTCCCATGCAATTCCTTTGGCTTCAGCAAAACTCTATTTCCAGCATTACTGAATCAGGAAAAAGACAGCTTCATTTATAATGTGTGTGTTGTCAGTCACAGATATCTCCAGTTAAGACTCTTAGATATAAGCATAATTTTTCATTAAATGTTATTGCTAATAGTAGTGATGGTCATGATTTAGGGGATTCTACAAATGTCCTACTGTGAGACACATGAAGAACCGAAAAGGTGAAACAGGGATCTCACCTACAAAGGAAAAAAAGAGAAAAAAAAAGAGAAAAAGACAGTCTTTCAACCATTAAGGTTTTTTCAGTTTCTATTTCGTTTTACTATGTTCTCAGTCGTATAAAGTTTATTCTTTTCTAAGAATCTTTATTATTCATGTTGCTATTTAGTAGCAAGTGAAATGATCATGAGCAATATGATAGGAGAGAGATCGTCTGGGGATAGCTTGAACTGAAAAGTTGGCTGCTATGTATTGAGAAAGCATAATGTTGCTTTTATGGTAATTATCTTTCTCCTCCACCACTGCTGAACAATAGTTTTCCCCCAATTTTCTAAAGTTTTTTCATTACCACACACAATGACACCACTTAAAAACCTGTTCCTGCTGCTTTAATTTTATAATTGCATTAATTTGTTTCCTTTCTCTTCACAAAAATGCCACTTAAATTTCTGTATCAAGCTTTTCCATACTGAAGTACTTTATTGATATGTGGGGGATTTTTTTTTTCCAAAGTATTTGTTCTCTGAACAATCCATAATCTGTGAGGCTGGTTATCAGTCTTGGCTGCTTGAATATATAATGACACAAGTGCTGATAAAACTGTATAAGCCATCTGTCTCTGGAGTTAAATGTTTTGAAAGCAAACACAAAAGTGCATAACAAACACCCTTTTAAATTGTCTTTGTAAATATTTATATCAGATCTTACAAAAAAATGCTTGTTGTTTTATTCTGTTAATAGCTGACAAGCAGATGCATGATTTGCCTACTCAAAAGCAGAAAGGTGTAAGAAAGAAAATAATGTTTGCCACTCAAGAGCTGGTCATACCCTAATGCAGGAATTTCTGTGTGGTCTTTTATCTCTTTTTATTATACCCAGAAGCTAAACAGCTATTTCATTGATTAACTTACTGCTGCAATTAGCAACTAGCTTCTGGTGTGATGACCAGCTGCTTTTCAACCTGCTTCTTTAAAACTCTCTTGCTTAAAGCCAGAAAATTCATTCCTTAATTCTGAAAGATTCAAGGCCACAAGATAAGTTCCACTCAGTGAGACTTTTTGGTCTCAAAAAAAAAAAAAAAAAAAGGTACTCTTTTCCTGAGGGCACTAACATTAAGTATAGTGCATTTGAACATGGCCGCAGTTATGTTTCAGACAATCATATTTATTTGACTCTTCATATTGCATCTTAAAAAGAAAAGAAGACAACAGCAACAACATTTTCAGCTCTATTTAACCTCAAATACAGAAAGCTTTTTTAAGCTTTCATGGGCTACTTTACTAAATGACCTTTTCTGAGACCACATGTTTTTACAGCCTTCCACACATATATTGGAGCTGAAATGACATTATTCCATTTCACAGAGGTTTTCCAACTACTCTATATATTAAATATAAAAATGGGAAAAGAGTTTATAATGAAAAAGATTCTTTTGACATTTTTTGCTCTTAAATATCAGCTAAAAAATAAGAAAGACTGTTCATTTTTTTCTAGTCTGCTAAAATAAAATCAAGACTACAAAGCCACACACATGCTAGATGTGTTTCCTTGGCATTATTAACCAACAGCAAGATTCAGTCACGACTAGAAATATATATGACTTATTCCATGGTCATTCCACCTGGCACAGTGAGTGCTGATAAATTCACACTCTTTCCTCAAATCACCTTATTCCAAGGTCCCCGGATTCTTATCATTGTGGCTGCCAGTTTGGGCAGACTTATCACTTCTACCTTGTAACCTGCCGTTTCCCTCTCTCCTTCCTGGAGCTCCATCCTCTGTACTCAGGTACAGATCAAGAAACCCCTGCTCCTTTCTGTTCCCTGTCTTGGCCCAAACTTCCCTTTCATCAGACCTGAAATAAATAATACTGTAAGGTTAGTTTATATCTGCATTACTTAGCAGAGATAAGCTGCCAGAATCCTTAACTGGGACAATAACAGGCAGGACAGGAAGCAGGGGAGGCAGGTGTGTGGTGGACTGCCTAGAATACAGAAAGGCAGGGGAAAAAGTATTTTCTGAAAACACAAGAAAACCTGGCAGAATAAGATCTTCTACATATTCTGTGAAGTACTTAAGTGATCCAGATGGGTTCCACAGAAATGTAGGTGTCCAAGATCAAAACTATAATTACAAAAACTGTGCATGACTTCTTGGATTACATGGGCAGCTAAATTTTGAAGGCAACACTATTCAAGTACTGAAAATTCTTTTTCTATACAATCTTCTGATGACTGAGGTTGTTTCATGTCTGTATCTTTCCAGAGTTAAGGAAGCAAAGGAAAAGTTAAGGAAGTATTCTGTATTTCTTGCCTCAAGTTTCTTTCACCTGTAGCTGCTCCTCTAAAAAAGCTACAATGAAAGGAAATGTTACTTAGTTTTTCTAGTATTGTTCCTAGAAATTCAATACCATTACAATTTACAAGGTACACCTCCATCAGTAAAGGCTCTGCTATCAATATGTTATTTTTATCTGACTTAACTTTCTGTGCCTATTTTCAATTACTTTTTCTGCGTTGACATACATGTATGAAAACCTCTATGCATGTCTATGTGTGCATGGTCAGGCAGTAGACATGTTCTAGAGAGTCCACCCTTTGAAGCAGCCTAAATAAAATTTGCATTTACCATGCAAGTTCCTTGCATTTTCCAAGGCAAGACACCTTCTAAGAAATGGGATTCATTTTATAATGCTTTTGAGAATTAAATCTTTGATTTCCTAGACCTGCGTACCTACACATAACTTGAAAGGAAATTTGTGGCCTGTATCTGCATATGGGAAAAATAGGCTGCTCTCTCTACTTTCCATCTAGGTGCAAAGTAGGTGCCACAAGACTAAGTTTGCGTCCCGCTATGCCAAAGCAAATACACTTATAGAAAGCATATAAGGAATTTCAGTAGAGTTTAGTTGAGTTAAAAGAGTTTACAGTTGCTAATAATCGCATGAAGTCTTTCAAAATAGTTTGTTTCAAAAAGGAAGGTCAGTCTATAGGCAGGCCACATGAACATCTCTGCCTCTGCCATCTTACGCAATTCAAATTAGTTCAGCTGTATGTTATTATATCTCTGGTTTAGCTCTGAGGTTTTTATATAGAAGTCATTTAATACTGAATTTATTTGGGACTTAACTCTTAGCAACATCTCAGAGTAAGAAATACATTTTTAAGTCCCAGTTGTACTTTCTCTTTGTTGCTTGAGTAGTCACAGACATTTAACTAAACTCTACCCTTCAGTTGTCCATACAAGATGGCAAGCAGTCCATCTCCTCGACTGAATACAACTCACATGTCTGCTGAGCTTGTGAGATACTAGGGGTCAGGTTTACTTAGTGCTGTCTAGTGTTTCTGAATAGATAGACAAATTGACATATGTTAAGCTTGTGACCATTCTGCAGGCAAGTTGCAACACTGAAATTCAAAGAGCATGGTCCTTGCAACAAGAGTGTAGGAAGCTGCCACAGGAAGTTGTTACAAAACACCATGGTCTAGAGGTACCCCTGCATCTGAACTGAGCAGCTCAAACCCGAATGATCCAGTGCTTTTCGCTGGTCATAAAAATCCAGTTTTGTTATCATGGATTGCATATTGTGTGCTCAGATCTTTATGTCACTCTTTATTTTTATGTTTTCATTTAACTTTGTGGTTAAAAAAGTAGGTTCACTGGATAATCTAGCGGTTCTTTCTGATCTTAAAAATCTACATATCAGCAACTATTAACATAAAACTGTATTTTGTATAAAATTTAACTGACATGTATTGCACCCTTTAGAAATACAGAAGATACAAAATAATATCTGGGATTGTTATTCTGACTTAATGCATTCTGTCATTCAAACAAACAAACAAGCAAGCAAACAAACAACCCCCCACAAAAGATCGTAATTTGTATTCTTAGATGAAATGTCACATTGTGGATGCAGACAGTCACCTTGCAGAAAGAGTAGGAGAAAAGAAATGCAAAGAGGATTTGGGAAAGAAAAAAAAAAGAAAAAAAAGAAAATGTTTGTTAACAAATAAATAAAGATTAAATGCATCTCTCATATAGATTTCATTCTCTGGGCACAGTTGAAAAGTCAACATTTGCAAATGGAGATAGTCCAAAATCAACAATACATGGGTAGCCAGAACAGCAGATTCTCTCCCTGAGAGGATATTGTAGTTTAGACAGACTTTACAGCACACAAAGAGCAGACAGCATATCTTTATAAATTTCCGCCCATCTTCAGCATGGCATGGAACTCGTCCATCTTATTGTACACTCAAGGTACTCCTATGAAGAATGCTATCTCACCTAATCTTATTTCCTCAAAATTGGCATTTTTTCCTGCCATACATTTAATTTTGGCAGGACAATCTAACATAAAAACTCCTCAGAGGATTCGAATGAACCTTCTAAATTTGATTGGATCACTTAATGAGACCGAAGCACAGCCAGTGTTCAAATATTTGGAATAATATTAATTTTCAGCATTAATCTTTTTTCATTATGTAGCTCTTCACTTTGTTGCTTAAAAAAAGTCTTTGTTCCAAAAGGTGATGATGGATGGCGATAATAAAATATTCATCAAGCATCCCATGGTCAAAATCATTTACTATCTTTTTTCTCTCACACCTAAATATTTATGATACTTGATCAAAATATTTTGTTGAATTGATTTACAGGCAACATGCTGAGACAGCACCACTTTTGACATGGTCACATTTTTCAATCTATTAATATGCCACAAACCCAAACCTGCTGTCAGTTCAAAACACGTTAAGGCTCAATTTGGAAAATTCAGTCAGTTGTTTATCATAAAATCAAATTTTGAACAGTAAATTCTACAAACTGTGTTTGAGAAAAGATGGGATTCAATGTCAAAAAAGGTATTATTCAGAATGAGAAAAACTGGCAAAATGCTGTGAAAGTGAGTTGAACAATACTTATTTCTACACCACATAGTGTAAATTTTTTATGCAGCTGTTATATATCTGACCATTAACTGATGTACAGCAGAAAAAAAACCCACCAACCAACCAACAAACCAAAAAAAAACCGAAATAAAACCCCCCAAACATTCAAGTTGAATTTCATTCAATTTTTGCACTTTTCAAAAGAAATCCAAATTAAGGAGTTGGTTTTCCTGATAATTTTCTATCTTACAGCAAAAGCCTGATTTTCTGAGTTGTGATAAACACATCTCATGCCTCGAGGGCATGTGATAAATACATATCATGCCTCCCTTGAGGGAAGACATGATACCTTGTGTTATTATCAAAGTAAAGATACTGACTTTAATAAGCAATAGCTGAATAAAGCACAATTCATCATATATATATATATATATACGTATACATATGATGAACTGTGCTATCTATAAAATATATATATGACATTTTATTTGTATATATATCATATTTTCTTTATTTTTACTTTTATAGATATTATATATATATTTATCCACTTTATTCTTTTATCCTCATTTAAGAACAGAATGGAAATATAGAGTGGTGAACATTGAAGTTAATGTAATCCCTCACAAAATGAGCAACTTAATTGCTCAAGGTGAGTATGGAGGTGTGAGTTTCTGTCAGCTGATAAATAGGGAGTCCATGTACGGCAATTATATCCAGCTCTATGTATTTAAAATGGATATGATGAGTCTAGATCTTTGCTGCCATTCCAGAAGATAGACTAATTCACCCTGATCTCTTGAATTGAGTTTTTACACTATAAGCAAAATGAGTCCAGCAGCCAGTGAAAATAACAGCAGACAACTACACTACCCATAATACCCAAATGGTAGTTCATCTTATGCATACTCAGGAAAAGTGATTCTGGGAAACCTGCAAGAGGGTTACGAGAGGGAGACTTTCAGAAAATTAATACTTCAAAATTATTCTAGTCCTCTATGCAAAAATAATCTTAATTATCTTTCTTAATTTCTTTTAAAATTATGAAATTAATTCTGTAATTAGGTTAATTACAGGTATCTGAACAAACATTAAATTTAAGTTGAAACACATAATTTTAATGAATCCCTATTAGTATTATACGTTTCTTGTCACTTTTGTGTTTTTTTCTGTTTTCCTTCAGTACAAATAAGTCCAAAATCAAATTTAGGTTAAACTGAATTTGTTGTGAATTTGTTGTAATTTTGTGGCAGATGCCTTACACATATGTGCTATTATGTAAATAAGCAGTTTAACTGACTTGAGAAGACCTTTTGAAGTACATTTTCTTAGCAGACTTTGGACCTAATTCTGGGTACTCATTCTCCTAATTTAAACTGCACGACTGAATAACTAAAGTATGTGACAGAAGAAAGTGCTTAAATTAGATGCCTAGTAAGCTTGACTATATTGTTGATTTTGTTTTCCTTTCTACAAAAAAAAAATGTATCTTTGATAAATATCACAGGACACAGATGTCAGAGATGTCATTAAACTAATCCAGAGACAAAAGAACCATTTCCTAATTCTGCTTGCATAACAGCATCTCATTTAGTTAATTTTGTAAAATTCAGTTCAGTGCCAGTTGAGTTGTCAGAACTGCAGGCATATTACACAGAGAATACTAGAAAGTGCTTTCCTTCATTATATCTGAGCTATACCAATGGTACAGTTCCTTCTTTTTCTTTAAAAACTATATTCACTTACATCTTTTTTCAGAAGGGATACCCATAAGTCTCTTAATGAGTTCATATAGTTTACAGTAAAACTCCCATTAAACAAATGTTCCTGATTCAAAACACTTACATTTTATTAAACCATTCTTGAAAGTTAATATGTGCTGCATTTAGTCATTACACTCAATATACTGAAAATTAATGTGAAAGCAACATCTGCATGCACCAAATAATTTTGGTTAGCCACACAATCCTATTCTAATGGTTGGCAAGAGCTATACTTCCAGGCTTTCAAATCTTACCTGAAAGACTGCAGAAAAAAATATCTCTTTAATTCTAAAGAGGAAATCAAACAACATTTCACATGAATAGGGAAACAGCATTTAACTGAGACTGAAAGCTTTCTTGTGTCTTTTATCTAACTAGGCCTTCCAAACATCTTACACCTTTTTTTTCTCTTTTACTGTATTATATTTATTCATGCAAGAATAGCTAGAAAGTAGGCCACTTTAACTTGCACCCAAATCTAAGTATGAAATAAAAGGATTTTCTGAAATTAGTGCACAAAATGCACATACGGTAGGTCTAAAATAGTACATTTAAAGGAATATCCAGAATGTCATCTCCAGGTGCCTGGACTTTTTTGGGCCAGTAAATATTATCAAATATTTTTGATTTTTAAATAGATTAAAATGGATTAATTGAGATGTTCAAAGAAGAATTATTAGTATGAGCACAGATCATGAACATTTACACATGCAACAGGATCTTTACATTCTCCTTTATGACTGTACACAGTCTGGTTTCTCAAGTAGTAAAAAAATCACTGGAAATTTGTGAAATTTTGTTCATGTGTAAAGCAATTTTTGGGAAGAAGTAAACCAAGAAAAACTTGTTTTGCTTTTCTTAAACCATTGGTTTTGTATAATACCAAAAGGCAAACTTTAAGACTTGCTCATCATATTAGAATTCATCTCATTGTTATAAAATGTGCCTAGAAATTTATTCCTTGCCCAGTCACATAAGAATCTGACAATTCTTATAACATGACAGTTGTGAATACTTGGCAGTACGCTGAACCTTTTTTTGTCTTGGTTCCAGTGTGAGACACAAAGGTAAAGTGGTTTTATTTTCCATATGGTAAAAGCGCATAAGTAAAATATAAGAAAAAAATACATGCATAATATAATTTTGGACTCATTCTTAATGAGGTATGTTACTGGCTTATTATTTTCAAGCTTCTGAAAATAATGGAGAGTATGAACAGATTTGTGTTTACTGAATTTGTTATAGAACTGAAAACTAATGAAACAGATTAACAGCCTGAATGAAATAATATATTTTTCTTCTTGTATTAAAAACAAAAAAATTTAAAAAAAAATCAAAACCCCCCAATGAATCCACCAAACCCCCCACCCAAAATCCAAAGTAAAACCAAACCAAACCAAACAAAAAAAAAACAAAAATAAAACCAAAACAAAACTAAAACAACAACAAAAACCCAAACAAAAAAAAACCCAAACCAAAACAGAAGGTGCTTTACCGAAATCTGAAAAGTAGATGAAGAATTCCAGGCGTTGGATTCAGCTCACTTAACATTTCCATTCACCTCCCTGACAGGAACAGTGGTGCAGATGTTAATTACAGTTTATAGAATGTCTTGTCAAAACAACTAAGAATTATTGTTCTGTTTGTCCTGCGCTTGGGTTCAATGACTGATTTGAGACAAAGAATGCTGAAAAGGATCACTGACACTTGGTTAGGACACCCTGTCTTTCCCTGCAAACACCAGCAAGTAATGCATGGCTTTGTGCCAACAATTTAGCTTTAGGAAAGGAACTATTATAAAACTGGAGTCATGAGGGAATTAACAGTGACTTTTAAGAAGATTATTACCCTTGTATCAAGTGAGTTAATTTATTAATGGCAACTTCAGTGGTAGCTAGTAATTTCAAAGCAATGCCAAATGCTTAAAAGCATGATGCCCTGAGATGCTAGAATACTTTATTGATAGACAAATGTATGTATTTCAGGCCTATTCATTTGGTGGGCTAGAAGAGGGAGGCATGTGTTTCTCTACGCATTCATTGGTCACATACCACTTCTCCTTTAAAATATGTCAGAATTTTGCTGCTGCCTTCATTGGCTGTAAACCTTGATCTTTTGTCTCTATTGAACACCAAATGAATTTTTCAGGTAAGCCTGATTTAGGAAGGCATGCACTAAAGGAAACAGATCAATTTCCTTGTGACCTACGAGCCATTCTTTTAGCATTTAGCTTCCCTACATATCACACCAATTCCTCCTTTACAAATCCAAGACTCTGCTTTTTCCAAACTATCTATAAATAGTTCTGCTTATTCTCTTTTTTGACATGTTTTCAACATGGTTCTTATCAGTATTCCTGTTTTTTTTTCTCAAAAAAAATATTTCCTCCCACCATCTTCTCAGCTGCCTGGATGACAAATCCTTCTCTTGCACATTTATATCACTGAATTTAGGTACCAGATTTCACTAGAAATGAGTGATGGGACTTCTGTTTTTGTAATTCATTTAGCTATAAAACTTAAGGTTACTGAAACAGAGAGTCCTAAGTAAGGTAGGATTCCTTCCAGCCTAGAGTTCAGCTCTGGAGACAGTCTCCTGGAAGTATTCAAGAGGTGTATGGATGTGACATTTGGGGATACGGTTTAGGGGTGATTATGGTGGTGCTAGGCTATGATGGTTGGGCTAGATGATCTTGAAGAAATCGTTTTCAACCTTGATGATTCTGTGGTTCTGTGATCTAAATTGATTATGCACAGATAAAAAAAGTATAGGACTAAGATTCAGATTAAAACTTTAGATATCTACAATGTATAAACCTATATGGGAACCATAGAAATATATATCTTCTAATTTCTCTTTTGGATTAACAGACTCCTGTCAATCCTGTCACTTGGTCTAGTCAATAAAATATAGCAATTCAGAAAACCAAATGTACAGAAATGAACCTGAGCAGTTCTTAAGATTATATGAACTGCTGCAACAAACCACTGATTTTTTTTCTTACAAAATTAAGCCCACTGAAGTAATTTGTCTTTCCTGAGCTCTGTTACTTGTGAGTGGATTCCATCTGGACAGACTAGAATCTCGACACTAGCAAGATTTTCACATAGTCTCAAAGTATGTGCTGAAGGACAATTTCTCTAGACAATTTTTTTTTATTTTTACTTTGGCATTGTGACACAAAAAGTAGGATGGAATTTTATAGAAATAGTAGGGACATCATTCATTTTCACAGTATTACACATCTCTTCCCATAGCAGTATGGATTTCTGCAGTATTAAGGGACAAAAGCTGTAGCTGTAGGACAGTGGTCAGGCCAACAAAACTGAAGAAGAAACAATTGAGACTTCCACTAATGGTAATGGCGTTTTTGAATGCAAGGTGAAATGACAAACCCTTCAAAAAAGTCTGAAAAGATTGATTACATCATAATTTGTGTTTGGTCCCCCATTCAGTCATTAAATGCTAGCAATATTACTGTTTATAATGGAAAATTTTGTTCCCTGCAGCGGGGAGAAAAATAGCAGAAAACACCTGGCAGACACTCTGAATGTGAAACTTTTTATTAAGCACTGCATTTTTTTTCCTTCTTAATTAATCTATTTCACAGTCTCAGCTAATCAGGTTGCAACTTCTCAGTAGTCTGACTTTCAAAGGAACTGTACACTCTGTCAGTTTCTATACCCGTGTTGTCAAAGAACATGGGGCTTAAATTTGGTAATTTGTCCACTGCTGTCTTGCACATCCCTTTCCTGGAAGGCAATAACATTAAAAACTTTCTTTGTTCTAATGGTTATGAACTGACAATGTATTCTCTGGGTCTGTGTTGGTTTTCTAAGTTAACCTTCATGGTCCTGCTATTTTACAGCTAAAAGACGGAGGTAATAAGATCTCCTCATTGACAAGGCTGATTAAGTAAGACTGCAGTGTTTGTTTGCACAAATGCCCACCTCAGCATGGCCTGCAGCAGTCACAACACCAACCAGAAATACAGTTACCAAAATTCATGCTAACTCTGTTGTGTATCACCTAAGGTTCCCTTTCCATACTTTGTGTACTTTTCTCTGGTACCTGCTGTTTACTGGGGAGACATTTACTACAGACAAACGGGTGCAATTAATTATGAGGAAAAATCCAAATTCAACATCAACCCATTTTATAAAGAAGTGATGTATGAGATGAGTGTTGCCCAGGTGGGATGTCATAAATGTACAGCCAGACTTAGAGGGGAGAAAAGTGAGCACAAGTTGCCACAAATCTATAAGAATTGAACTGAAGGAATTAAACAGAATTAAAAATGAAAAATATAACACCATGATATAAATGAGAAGATGTGCCACACATTTTAAGAATGGTAGATAATGTGAGATTGTCATGTTAAATTACTTCATTTTAAGAAGCAAAGTTCTTTTGTTATAGAAGACTAGGAAATTTTAGCTTTCTTCATTTAGGAGAATAAAACCAGAGAGAGAAGGTGAAGACCATTGTCAAACAAATAGAAATGTTACATGACTTTGCAAATTAAGAGATATTGTTGTTATGAGAATAAATCTGTTGATACAGTGTCTATGACAACAAACTACTGGACCCATTCTCAACATTTAGATTATTATATCAGTAAAAATTCCATAAGAAGAACAGCAGACTTATTGTGCATGTTAGTGGAAGGCTTTTGTCTTACATTTCAGTTCTTAATGTCTGACTGCAGTCAAGGCAGCTGATGTGCAATAGAAGTTTACACTGCAATAAAGTATTAAGACACTATAGGCACAATGTACTCTTTCTAATACAAGATAGATAAAAGGATTTATAATTCCTTACAGAGATAATATGTAGCATTAAGGATAAGAAATCTTAGCAAGGAGATAAGATTTTTCAGTACAAATGCTTTTTAAAAATCTCATCTCGTAAAAGAAGGTACTAGAACTAGGAATGATCTGATGAAATACTCCCATTTCTAATTGAAGAATACCTTTCAGCTAATCATCTAGATTCTTTAAACAGGATCTTTCACTATGTGATTCATCTGAACTCCTTTAGGTTTTACTTTAGGATGACATGAATTGTGCCTTGACTCTGTCTACTTCTTCCTGTTGACTACTAAATTACTTGAAGTGCACAGGTCAGGTGTATATGTGGCATCCTTAGCTTCTATAGCTGAAGCAACAGAAGACAGATCTTTCAAAATATCTAGTAAATCAAAGATAATCTGTGTGACCTTAGCTATGCCATTTAGTTCCTCTGTGTCTTTACTGCTCGTCTATAAAATGAGGATATAATAGAATTTCCATACCTTACAGGGCAATGCAGTGAGTTGTGGATTACATGGCTCTCTAATACCACAACAATGGATGCCCTGTAAGTACTTAGGTATCTTCTGGACTTTAAAATGAGGAAGGCAAGAAGAATAGACAGTAAAACTTGTGAACAAATTTATTTTCAGAGAGACACATTAGACACCTCCCTGAAGCAAAGCACTGTTGAAGGGTGAGGTTCCTGTAATGCAGGCTATGATTAATATAACAATAAGAGTCACGGCTTTGAAAGAAGGGATATCCCTCCCTCCTGAATAAGAGAATTCACAGAGGGTATGTTTTCTCTTTTGTCACAAGCTGTTCCATTTGTCTCATGACTCAGGTAAACAATTTCTACATCAACAGAAGAGTCCTTTCTATTTATTGCCCCCTGATATGTGATACACCCTTTTAAATTTCTATGTCCTATTTTAAGACCAGGGAAATGTTTGCCAGCATTCAAATATGTAGTGAAACATTAATTGCAACACATTTCTAGCATAACACTGTGAGTCATTATAAGATACGTGCTTGTTTCATATATGCAAAGGTTGATTTCCATCTTGTTTACACCAATACCAATTGACTTCAGCTGAACTACTCCTAATTTACCCTAGAATTGCTGTCAGAATCATCTCTGCATTTCAGTCAGAGCTCCAGCAGGAAATCACCTTTTTATTGTAAGGATAAATTGGCTTTCATCCCGAACTCTCTGGGAAAAGGGGTTTTTTAACCACATTGATTTAGAGAAACATAGAAACCTTATTTATTCAAAATCAAGGATATGAATATTTTAACAGCAGCAGCCATAAAGGGAAGGCAACCATTCGAAGTTGCTGCAAATAAAAAAAATCTCCTGTTAGGTTGTCTACAGCTAATGGATGATGATAGAATTTGAAGAGTGTAGAGAAAGAGGTACAAAGAAGTGCTTGTCAATAATAAAAACAACAGTCCTATATTTACAATCCAATGTTTAAAGCCAAAATAGAGATTTTTTTTTCTCTGTTTGATCTCTGGAAAAGTTATCTGCAGCTCACAGGCCTGAATTTGAGTCTTCTTATGTCACTCAAAAGAAGTACTGAGATAACTGTGGTAGAGATGACAGACTAGTAACCCCTCTAGCAAGCCAGACTGTGGGGGGGGTGTCATGTTTTCTGTATCTGGGCTGAAAGCACTCTTCCTACTTAGAAATGCTCTCTTTTGTTCTCCCATAGTGCCTGAAATTCATTCTCAAGAGATATGAGAAGTTGAAATTCATCTCATAGGAAAAAAGGTGTCTTCAATTTCCATAGGAACAAAGAATCACAAAATGAATGTAAATCTTTTCCTCTTTTTTTTCTCTCAAAAAAGAACTGCTCATAGACATCATAAACTAAATCCCCAGCTATATCAGCTGTTACAGCAACACTAAAGTTAGAGGGCGTTACCCCCAGTATCTGTCTCTCTGTAAGAGACATAAGCACAAGCCAGTATTATTCAATGCCAGCCACATAAAAAACTATTAAATGAAATCAGATTACTAGTAAATATACATTTGCAACATGCATTATTGCTAACCAGTCAACTGTCAGGACAAGAAACAAAAAAATGATGACTACTGACCTGTCATATTTTAATTGAAAAACTGCCTTTCCCTCAAAGGATTTACACAACATTTTACCAGTTATAATAAACTGCAACCCTAAATAAAATACAGCAAGTGGAGAAATCTTATGGATTAAAGAGACAAAGAAATTTGGCAGACCAGGCTCAAATATCTAGATATGTCAAACCACATTATTCAAACCATACCCTGGATGATCAAAACCAGAGCACCTAATCTTAAAAGCTAGCAATATTATCAGTTGAAAGGTACTACTTTGCTTAGTTTGGCAATTCTCTTATCTAAATGCAAAATTTGCATGAGAGCAAACATATTTTTTATGTAAGCTTTCATAGTTTAATTTTCAGTGGCAGTCTAAGTGAGTGTCCTAGTAATGGCTTTTGTTTACAGCTGCAAAGATCATTCAAATCTGAATTGGCAAGATTTTAATAACATAAAATTTCTAGTTTTAAAATAATGCCTATGCTATTTGTAGATTTACATGGGCCTAGGGACCCTCTGTTCTACTCCATTTAACCCATAAGCTTTCATATCATGCTTCCTCTTGGGAACTCTCTCATTTCTCAGAACATTTTTAAAACCCACTTTCTTGTCCTGAAGTTCCCCTTCTGACCTTATCTATCAACCACAAACAAATAATATGAGCGAATAATAAACAGCAAGTCCACTTGTAGCCCACCACCAGTCAGACAGGAGCTATGCAGGCACAGTGGTGCCCACATGTAAATTGAACTGTGAGCATGTGGACCCAAGACCACAACCGTGCACAGGGGCTCCCTTTGGGGGCTCCTTCACCACAGAACAGTTTGGACAAAGAGAAAACTACAATGACTTTCTCAATGGTGGATTGTCATATGGCTTCATACGGCATATTGCTTCTGATTAAGGTCTGCTTAAGTTTTGGAAACCATGTAGAAGATGGACAGATGCCTTGCAGACGAAAAGTCTTCTGTCTCTAAAAGACTTCTGAGCTGTCATTGCAGAAAACAGGTACACCTTCCCTTGTAATGTAAGCACTTTACTACTTGAGGTGCTTGTTCAAGGAGACAGTGACAAGCATGGATGACTTTGTTAATTATTTCCCCTCTCAAGCATCCTATTCTTGGGTCACTGAGAAAGCAACAAGGGGAAAAGTGACTTCTGCCCAGTTTACACAACAGAGATATATTATTGAAATTAGAAGTCATATAAGCCTTTAGTGACTAGCTTACAGCAGAGCAAAGTAAAAAAAGTATAAGACACAAGAGCCCTCACACACAATCCTCAGAAGTTCCGGCAAAGCTACACTGTGAACAAAGTTAAGGAGCAGCTGAGATTAAAAAAAAATGAAAGTGTCTTTCAGCTCTGATAATACAGAACCTGTTTCTAGGGCACAGCCACGCAGTAAGCCTATCAGATCTCTCTTTGTGTTCACACATCATTCCCAAACTCCAGATATATAAACTCTGTTAGTTGGATCCTCTAAGGGGCAAGTAATTCTTTTTTTTTGTCTCTGCAATCAAAAGGGTTTGCTTTGCTTTTACTTTTACTTAAGTCTTGTAATATTTACACAACAGAGGGAGAGACTCTGAAACATTCATCTTCCTTAATTATTCCTTTTAAATTTTTACAGAATATTTAATTGGTATTTGATCCTGATTGACAGATAATTACTGAATGAATCACCTTCAAAACTCTGGACAATAGAATAAAAAATAACAGATGAACAAACCTCCCAAACATCTTTTAATGCTCTCCCAGTCTAACACCATCTATTAATTATCTCATTTCAAAATGTAGAAATAACTGAAATCTTCCACTCCTAATGAATGAAATAAAATAGAAAACCTGATGTATTAGTAAATTACCTTTCTTTATGGTTTTACCTTTTTCTACATGAGGAAGTGTTTAACACATAGCCACACACAACGCTATTGTATTAAACATACTGGGAGAGTGTAATTCTTACTCTTTATCAATAGGCTTTATTTCTGTAAAAGCAACATATCCACTAGAAATATTGTATGACTTTTCCTTCAATAAAAGTTTTTGCGTGATTATGGGTATTCTCAGTATAATCCAAATGCATGAAGAGAAGCAGTATCTGGATATACAACTGTAAAGAATAATAATAAAACATTTTATTAGGCTAATTTCCAGACCATAGTCCCAAATAAGCTTCTAGAAGATGAAAAATGCAAATTATTATTTTAAAATACAAAGGATTCAAGACACTCCAGTCCACTCTTCAGAGTATTCATTTTATGTGTGATCAATATAAACAAAAAAAATCATAGCTAAATGTGCAAAAATGTGCCAAATGTGTCACCCAAATCATTCATTAACAGTAAGCTGATTAACACAACATATTTTATTTCAGAGTGAAATTCAAAGCCTGTTATTGCAAAACAACTTAGGCTTACAGGATTGTATTGAGCCCTGTTATGCTTGACCATGCTAATGTAGCTGGTTTTATTTCAGAAGCACTGGGGAGGGAAGCATGAAATCATTAGTAATTATATAAATATTAAGGCCACACAACTGGCTCTATTACAGATTTCAAATAGTAGCATCTGCAAATTCAGCCTGCAATAAACACTAATGCAACCAGAGACGAGAGTGCTGACATATGAATGGGATGCTTTGTCGGACTTGCATAAAAATGTAGATGAACTGCAGGGAAAGAAAACCAAAGAATTCAAAGGGTTTCTTGATTGCCTTCTTTAAAATGCCAGGAACTTAAGCTGGCCTTTCTTATCTTCCTCTACATGCATGTGACACTTTAGGAGGCCTTTCTTATTGTACTATAATTGAGTAATTGTTCCAGCTCTGTGCATCATGCCTTCCTTCCAAAGGGCAGCATGAGATATATAATTCTGGTAATGAACAGCTGCATAATTTAAGGGTTGAACTAGCAGGGCACTGTTCCTTATTTGTGTTTTCTTAGCAGTTGCCTAGCTATTCCAAGCTTATTTTGGAATACAATCCTTTGTCTGCCTTATTTCTCATAGAAGATATATGTTTAGACTTGGTAATGTTCCAGAAAGCATATTTTATCAGCTGAAGTACCAGAGCAAGCTTTTTCTCTCATTTTGCTTCAAAGGGCAGCAGTACAGAACTAGAATGAGGTGATTTTTTTTCCCTAGCTATGAACATTCTCTGTTCTATCATGCAGACTTTTTCAAATCCAGTGCTATCCCCTTTCCAAAACATGATAGACTAAAGCACAGAGCTATCAAAGGCATTTCCACACAACATTTCTCTCACCAAGGCTAATCTTCCAAATGTTAAAAAGGTTCAGGCAGCTAGGCCCTACAAGATGAAAGCTGCATGCTGATTAATCAGCTGCTTTTTTATTCTGTTCTGGCAAGTGTTCCCTATTTGTAAATAAAAGGTTTACCCTGCATTTCCTGTAAACTAAGGAACATAAGGCATCTTTGGACCAGACTCATAAAGCAACAAAGCCTTCCGCTGTCACATCCGCAGGGGTATGTTGTTTGTTCTATCGCAAATACACTTTCAGGTATCCTGGAGAGAATGAGCTAACCTAACACAAACATCATTCCAATATGAGAAAATTACGTGGTAAACACAAAGCTGCCTCATTATTAATTACACTCTTTGGCTTCCAGCAGCACTTTAGTTGTTGATTGCTTGAGGAGACCTGTCTGTGATTTGCAGAAGTTCAGGTTGGTTTATGATGTGTTGCTCAGTGTAATACATGTCCCTCAAAGAAATACTCTCATATAAAAGACAAATACATTTATTTATGTCTCAGAGTGCTGGCTTTCTTTTCAGATGGTAAATAGGTAGTGTGAAAGAGACGTGACAGACCCAAGAAGACTAGAAATTGTCTGCAAGCTGGCAACCACTGTGGTTCACTGACAGCCCGAATTACTTTCAGCCAGTTTGGCACATCTCCATTTGTCACACTTTAAAGCTTGAGCCAAAGTTATCCAATTAATACAGAGCATAGTATTTCTCCCTCTTCAAAGCTGGAACAGAAATGCAAATGTTCAAGATTCACAGTGTGAATCATGCCACCTATACAGCACAGAGATTGAAAATAGTTATAAGTAAAACATACATATCTTAACTCCCATCACACCCTCTCAGCCACCATTCACCTCAGGTTGTTTTCTGTGCTGTGCATACCGCCTCTGTACTATTTATTCCAGACAATGATTTCTCATGTAGACTGAGTCCTTTCTGCTGTAAATCATGCAAACAGCTAGCACAAGTAGTCTGTGAATATACCATGTAGCAGGTAATGAGCTTTCGAAAAATCTATCCAGACTAAGAAAGGGAAACTGTTCCGTGCCCAACCAAGATTTTGAAGGCAAGGAAAAGGCTGCTTATTTTGGGAGCAGCAAGACTTTCATGAATCAGCATCAGGTTTTGACATTCCATTCATCACTGCACAGCAATATCCATTGTATCTTTTGCTATGACCCAATACCAGTTTGTATGTGATTTTATTTGAATTATTTGTAGGGTAGTCATGAGAGTCAGGTTTATACAGCTCTTATACTGATGGAATTTTTTTTATTGAACCACTGGATTTCTTTGGAGAATTTCCACTGTCCCTAGATAAGTGTACAGAAGTTCTCTTTTATCCAGATGAGCTTCTCGTGTTAAAAGAAGAGAAAAAAATGCCACACTTTCAAGTAGTATAAACACTAATCAAAAAGACCTGTGAGGTGCTTCTTTAGATACTCTAAGGCAAATTTAGATATTTAAAAAAGGCACATGGTAATCTATAATCAAAAGGTTTGAAATACTTGTACTTTTCTAAGTGACTGAATATACAGATCTTTTGAAGATGCAAGGAAGAAATCATAAGGATCAAATAATGAATAAGGAATGAGAATGGCACTTTCCCTACTCTCTGCTATTTGAAGAAAACAGCAGCTGCCCCTCCTTCTTTACTTGTGCCCCTTGAAGCATCCATGAAAAACTGTGTAAAAGAAATATTCTGAGATTCTTATCTGAGTTAGTGCCTATTCCGAGTCAAAACCTGATGTTGAACTCAAATTGGTAAGAGCGCCACTAACATTATTCCAAGTTTACTGGTGTAAATAATATCAAAATCCTTTCCTTTAATTGCCAATTAACATCTTTTACCAACATCCCTCCTGCTTAATGCCATGGTATTTTTGACTGCAAAGTACAGTAACAAATATAGCAAACAAAATGCTTGCTAGTCAAGATATTTCAGAACAAATTTTAAAACTAATCACTGGAGTATATTCAGTTTTTCAGACATTTTCCTGCTGAAATTTTCCTGCATAATTTCATCTGCTGTCCCTTCACCTTGGATTTATATTGTAGATATCAGCTGTCATTATAATAAGAAAGTATAGCTTTGATTTTTGTTGTTTTATGCACAATGTTGGCTAGCAAAGTAATAGTTTCTAGCAGTAGTTTGCTTTCTACATCACTGACACATATGCACTTTGTTAAGCAAAAGCTTCAAGTAATTAGCCTTTATGAATCACTTGATCATATTCTTTATACGAGAGAAATGAATGTGATTGAAAAGTGGTGTAATTTCACATCCATCTGTATACATGTCTCTAACAGAGATTATTTTAGAGTTGGAACTGTTTATTTCCTTTTTTTTTTTTGGCAATGCAAAGAACCTAGAAGGCTAAACCACTAAAGGTAACATTATATGTCATAGTAATTAAATGAAAAAAAAATAGAAAAAAGAATAAACCAAACAAAACCCAAAACAAACAGCACCAGAGATTGTGCCTGGAATGGTTTTCTCCTGGAACAACTCCCAGTCACAGTGTGGAGAAAAGGGCATGGGGCAGGGATTGTTCTCAGCAGGCAGTCAGCATGCAGCCACACTACTCCTGAGACTGACTGAACAGGCTCACACAGATACGGGCAATCCCACTGGTCTCATTGCCTTGACATGGTCCCAGGCATACTTATTGTATAGAGAGTCTCTGTAGCAAAATCAGTAAAAGTATCATCAAAGACTTTCTTGTAATTTTCTGGCAATATCAATAGAAATGTAATTTTGATTGTCTGGAGTTATATATGTGAGCAAACCAGTAAAAATATTCCATTTATGAAAATAAACTTGGACTAAGAGCAAGAACTAGTGTAGCTTTTTTCTTTTTCTCCAGAGATTTTGGTCTGCATTTGAAAACTCATGTAAATGTATTTCCTACATTAATTATAATTAATAATATCCTGGCCTGTGTCACCTTTTATCCAGTCCTTGGATTTACTGTTGACATTTCACTGTACTGTCAAGACTCTTTCAGAAACACTTGATTTTTTTATTTTTTTTTAAAGGAAGGTGAAAAAATGCCTTTCATTAGAAAAAAAGTTTGAGGCAACTTCCAGAAGAAAAGACTATAATGAACTACCCTGTCACAAATACCTAGTGGAACTGAAAGAGAAAACAGAAGATTCATTACTCTTGTCTACGTGTAGATGATTGTTTGAAAGGTCACCCAGATGAAAAATGTCCTCCAAACCAAAAATGTATGTCTGGTAAAGAAAATGACACTTGTAGGACAAAAAAAAATTGCTATACTCAATATTTACATTACAAAAATAAGGGGGGTTACTGTTCAAATACACATTTTACTGTTAAACACACTGTCTTTACAATAAAAAAAAACACCCACATATAAATGTCTTATTTTCTTCCTTTACATGCACATAGACATATAATCAGCCTTTGTAGTAAATAATTTTTTTTTCTTAAGACAGTAAAATTTTTCCAGATAAATCCACTCAATTGCACTGTGAACACTGATTAGAGTATGAATCTACAAACTACAAAACAGTCTTGAATAATCAGCTATCTTTAAAGCTTTCTCTATTCTTGTCTTAGCTGTTTTGCATTCCATACTATATATGGAATACATAAATATATATATAAATATATATATATCCATATATATAAATTCTTTGCTGCAATTGCTGTCCTGCCATGTTTCCACTGCAAAATAATTCTTTTAAAAGATGCATCATGCTCTTTCAGCTCAAGAAGAACATTTTCTTCGGATAAAACCAGTGTTGGTACATAGGCTGAGAAGCAGCAAGATTACATGAACTTAACTGAATCTAACTGGAGAATCTAGATCAAGGTTATGCTCCTCCATCCTCAAGAAACTGTGAAATATGAGAAATTTTAAGCTAATGTAAAGTCCATAAATAATAGAAAGAATTCCCTCAATTAGTTGCTGCTGCATGAGAGTGCTGTAGGGTATGCTCTGAATTCATAACTGAAAAAGAAACTCCGCATAAGATTTATCTGAACAAATTGTACAGTGTCTCAAAACCAGAAATATTCATCATGCCATTTTTTTTTCTAAATACTGTATCTATGCTTCTTTTGTCCTAAATATGTCATGTCAACAGTTCTGTGTTTATTTTATGCATTGCAACACTAAATATCTCCCCAGCTGAAGTCATTGTGGTTACATACCAGCATACAGGAGCCAACTGGCTGTTTAATGATAACAGAAATGTTTTGCTGAATGACTTGCTTAATTTTACAGAGACACACAATTTAGATAATGAGTTCTTTTTAGGATTTCTATGCTTAGCTATGACATTACTGAAATCGTTGAGAAACTGGAGGTTTAGGAAGTAGAGGAAATCCTGTTAATGACAGAAATAAAATGATATACCTGAATGTAACTGACCCAAAAGAAATCTAAAGAGCTTTTAATTTAAAATATAACATTTCATAGAAATGGAAGAAATAAATTTTATGCAGTAAAGAAAATTAACAGAACTATACATAGTAAGTATCTTAGTCCTTTTGGGTGAAGTATCGCTAACTGATGAATATCTGCCCTTCGTAGCTGCTGATCATCTACCTTTAACTGAAGTTAAATTTTAGGGAGGACAAAATTAAAATTAGAAGGGGAATTAGAACAAGAAAGGAAAAAAATTTCCTTCTTCATTGAAGACCACATAAAGCACAAGGATGTAAATATATAATTGCTTAATCATAACCCTACTTACAGGACACATTCAACCTTGTGTAGGCCCACGTGTATGGATAAGCATGTCTTTCTCTACATGTAAATTTCCACATAGCAGTAATGCAAAAAAATTAAAGATTATAAACAAAGCTAAGCAAAACTATTGACAGGCCTTCACAGCTCACAAATCCTTTCTACTTCAGCTTCTTTACAGTTTAATAACACTGCTTTATAAATTGTCTCGTACTATTATTGCTTCATCATGTTTCAGTTCTGGAACAGAACAGAACTATACTGCTCTGTGAACATGTGGTGACTTATTAAGAGCTAACAGTGCTCAAGTAAATTCTTCTCATTGAGTGATCCATTACAGAGTAATCATGACCAAACACACAGCCCCAGTCAATACAAAAGTACATAGTTGCGGTAAAACAGCTCCACTAACCAGGGCAAGTAATCCACCATTTTAAACATTTGAAGAACCAACTGATTAAGCACCAGATAAGGTCAGATAATCATTGATTGTAGATTCAAGTGAAATTCCTTTTGTTGCTTTTCTTTCTTTTGATTTTGCTTGTAATCCAAGTATTATTTCCTTGAAAGTACGTTTTTTGTATTTTTCCAGTGGCTACACTTACATAGCAATAGGATATGAATGGTCTCACAGAACAACATAATGATGCATTGACTTGAAGATCAATACTGCTACAAAACCTTGGAGACAGAGCAATAAAGAGGAAAACACATTTTTCAAAATCTACTAATAGTCTAAGTTCTACAGCTTTTAAACAACAGGGTTTGACAATCCTGTGAACTTTCCTAAAAACTACCAGATGACTATGTTTTAGAAATTGGGGAATGCTAACAAAAGTTAATTTCACATTTCTTCCACAGACAGTGGAGAGTGAGTCTAAAATGTTACAAGGATCAAGTGTAATTTGTTCTTAATGAATACATTTCTCTGCCTTGAACACAGTAGTTCTCTGCTACAGTCTAGTCTGATGCTTCTAACATACAAAAATAGTCCAAGATATCAACCACAGGTTACATATGCTATGCATTGCTCTTTTGTTCTTTACTCTTTTAAAAAAGAGTAAAGGGATTTTTACTCTTAAAATCTTCAGTGAGAAGATGTAGCTTTCACAGTTTGGAGGGCAGAAATATCAAGTATTACAAAAATTATTCAGATGCAAACCTGTTTGCAATAAAAGCCACATTTACTATTCATCATTTTACTTTTATTCTTGGCCGAATTCACGTAAAAAGTAATTTTTTAGAAATCCTTTTTCTTATATACTCTGCTGGGACATCTTGTCTGCAAAGGAGTTAAGATCTTTCATCTTCCCTTCCAGAAACATTGTCATATCACCAACATGTGGCTTCTATTTTGGACCCACTAAAAATAAAGAAAGTGAAAGTATTCGTTCCCAGTTGGTAAGGAGACCACCTCCAAGGTTTTTTTCTTCTAAGAGTCTTTCTGAGAACAAAGTCCCTTTGATGAAGTTTCACAGTGGCCAGATATGCCCTACATCAAGTTCGTGAATAGGAGTCTTCTGCACAAAGAAGGAAATGGGAAACCTTGGTTTCTTTGCCTTTCTGCAGTTCTGAGGGGAAGACCTACCTTTGAAGCTCCAAACTGGAAGGGACTAAGTGTACGCTACAGCAAACTTCTAGATTTTGCGATTCAAAATAAGCAATTGAGCCCTGTCAATCTGACAGTCACCTAGTGTCTTTTTTTTCACTTTGAGCAACTGATTGTAATGCAATATTTATTTAATGTTCACTATAAGCTGCTATGAACACCAATAATAAGGGAGCTTAACAGTATTTTAAGCTTCTACAATACAGTTATTTATTATATTTGGTATAGATCTGTCCTTCTGGTTTGCACAATTTTCTTTTTCAGACAGATTTGGCATGTTCTCTTAGCTTTTCTCTAGCTTTCTAATACCAATTTCATTTACCCTAAAATCATTAATAAACTTTTGCTTTCTACTGCATTTTTAGGCTGCTATTATATTAGTCACAGTCTCATATGCATTCTCATCTATCCACAGGTAGAATGATATGCTGATGTATTTTTATCTGTCTGTCTCCAGAAATCTGTGAACAGAGACATGGAAATATCACATATTTGGAGAAATGCCACCTGGCACAAATCAGTCACTAGGTGGCCAGATATTGTGAAGAGAAACAACTGGCTAAATAGAAAATCCACTTATTAGAATCCAGCAGTGCATCTGACTTTCACATTTAAAAGTGAAAAAAAAAACATTTGTCTTGGCTAATGGCTTTGATGGTGTTTAACATTTTACATAGTTTTGCCTGCTTCATTAATATAGTCTGTTATAACTTGCCTGATGTTGTTTTACATATTTTGTTTGTTTGTTGAGGTTTGTTTTTTTCTCAACCCGTAGAAAATGAAGAATAAGAAAAATTACTCCTGGTTTTTGTTTTTTTTTTTTTTATTAAACAAGGCACTGGTACTTTTTATGGGACCTCAGAGACCAACAGACACAATCCCTTTATAAAACACTTTTAAAATTTACTATAAGGTCAGTAGGAAATGGAAGCTAACATAGCTTCTATAACACACTGGTGTCCTTTAATGTCATCTGTTCCTATGGCATACACATTCTGTCTGCCTATGTATTTGTTCCAGACTTTTCTATAGGTCAAAAAGAAACAGAAGTGAGAAACCAATTACCTGAGCTAGCAAGAACAAAGCATAAATTTTGTGGCAGATTTGCTAGGCCTAATTGAAAATTTTCCATTAAAATGTGGAGCTTTTTCGAACAGAAAATAGAACCAAAATATACCATGATGTAAATGTCTGACATTTCTAAAAGAAAAGAAAGATTTCTGCAGATTAAAATCCAAGAAGGTCAAGTTATTGAAAATAAGGGATCTGCACTGCTGATCTTTTGATGTACAAGCATATATTTGTGAATATATATTTCTAAAGTACTTGATCCTTGCCTAGAAATTATTTGGTTTGAATGTTTTTGTCCAAAAAACAAAAAGACTCTTCCAAAAGGGTCTTTTAACATGATTCTGATGTATAATTTGAACTGTATATAGAACTTCTCTGACTTTTAATATTTACCACTTTTCTCCTCCCTGTCTTAAAAAGAAAGCATATAAATGAGGAAAATAAAACTAGGATCAACGCAATTTTCATGCCACCCTAGCTGTAGTCTTATGTTATAGGTTTTACAGCAGGTGATACTGAGAAGCATCATAGATGAAAAATTCCGCTGAAGTACTCTGTTTCCCTCTGCCCACGCTTGCTTCAAGTCCAAGACCATGGCAGAGGGATAGTTCACTTTGGCAACCTTAAATATGACAATGAGCTGCAAGAGTGAGAATATCCAGTAGCAAGTCAAATGAGGAGGTACTACAGATAAAGCTGATATGATGAGACATATCAATAAACTCTACAGGTGTAAAATTAGATTGCATTTACAGCGCATCATCTCACCTGTTCTTGGTCCACAAATTCTGTTCTACTGGGACCACTTTGAATGTTCCAAATCTCTGAGCACCTGTCAAACATCTGCTTGCTTTTTCCCTTTAACGGAAAGGCAACTGCAAAAAATTATGTTCTTTTTCTTCACTGCATTACGTTCATTCTTGTATGGACTCCCAAGATTATACTGTAGCTCTAAAACCAGCTCTGAAAAGACTTGCAAATGGGATTAAGTACATGTTTTTAACTTAATCAATTGCAGACTATGTGTAAAATAAAATTTAGCATCCATGTATATCCTTGATAATTATTTATAATGCTTATGAACATATAAGTGAATGTACTCTGTGAGACTATTTCCTTTTGGGTCTCCTGAATCTGTGGTATTAGGTTCCCAAATCTAACAGACTTGTTTTATTTTTTAAGAGGCCATCGCCTTACACTAATCAAAACATTCTCTGATTGCCATGCAAATTCTAATCATTCAACTTTAAAAAAAAAAAAAGTACATTGCCTATTGCCACTCCTTTAAACGATTAGAGGCTTAAAGAAAGTGACTCATTCTTCAGGATATGATGGGGAAAAGAAAAAGGATGACCTTGATGGTTATTACTGCCTGAAGTACCACACTCATTTAACAAAGTTGTTTAAAAAAATATTTCTAACCCAAGATTTAATTAAATTAAATTACCACAACAAATAAAACATCTTAAGAAAATAAAGTTCTAATAATTGCAATTTCAATACAGTTTTTCTGTAATTATCATTAACATTGTAACACCTACTGTGGATTGTTTTTGTTTACGGGGATTTGGAAGATCGTAATTTACAAGATGCAATTATTCCTTCTAGAAGTATAGTTTAATACTCGTTAATTCCTCAGAAAGACTGTCCATATCTTTCTGCCAGTGGCAAAAACTTAGTGTTTCTATTAGATACTTAATTCTATACCAAAGCAATTTGAACCATGTTTTATTCCTCCTTTTAATATTCCGTTTAGAGGAATGCATGTAAAATAAACTTTCTTCCTTTGCTATATACTGTGGAGTCCAATGCCAATTCTGAAGTCCTCAGTGGTAAAAAATTGGCTTTGTCAAGGGAATCACATATATCACTGGTAAACTTGATTCAGAGAGAACCCTGGATAGAATTATAGGACAGTAAGCACAGGAAAGCAAATGGAAGATGCACAGACTGCACAGCAGCAATCCTTTAACAAAACTGTAATCTGCAACAATTTATAGCAGCAGAGAATTTGGTTCACTGATTCAATCCAAGAGAAAAAAAAACTCACAGTATATCTCTGCAGAAATGCTTCTCCTTGGCTTAGCTGATCAGGCACATTGTTTTATCCACTGTGTAAACAAAGAAATACTGCCTGTGCTCTATGTACAATCTTGAAACTCCATTTGATTTCAGCAATTTCATGGTTCATCTACTAGCTGAAAGAAAATTTCTCCCAAGAAGACTACACACATGAAGCACTGCCAATATCAAACACTTAAAATTCTGAGTAAAGGATCAAAATTCATACCAGCTTACAAAAATAAAACAAAAAAGGCCAAACACAAACAAACAAAAAACCCCACCATCACATTTGAGTGCTTAGATATGCCTTTTGCTTTCTTTCTGTTCTTAAGATAACTTTTCACTTCCAGGTTTCTTCCTCAAATCACAGGTACTAGATATTTATATATTTATTTTGATAAAAAAATTATGTTCATGCATATTTCCATCATTCTAAACTTCTAAAATAAAAATGTTTCCAATCACATGAACATGCAACCTTAAAAAAACTAGCACTGCTCTTCTTCTGCAAAAAAATACTCAGAAATAATATGTGCAGGAGAATTGTCATTAGACTAAAGATTTTTTAAAATAGAAATCTCTTCAGCATTCTACTGATTTACATTCTGTGGCCTGAATTCAGATCATTTAACTTTTCTAAGCAAAGCATGCCCACAGAACAAAACAAAGAGAAAAATTGAGTAGAATGACAATGAAGATGGCTTTCATACAATGCCATGGTATTTTATATTCTCTTGTCTGTTTTATTGCTGATTTACGTCCTCTGTGCTGTTTGACGTCATGCAACTTCATAAAGTTTTACATGACAATAATTTGCCATTTTCATTTGCTGGCCTCCTTACCACTACTGAGAAAAAAAATAGCAGGTTTTCTAGCAAATGGCATTACCACATAACTGTCAAAATATTTAGTTTCTTTAAAAAAGTTATTTCATTTATTTGTTATGTGATGTATAAGTGCTGTGCTTTTCCAATAGCAAAATAATATCTCAGTTTACGTCGGGGATGTGCGGGCTCTTTAAATTGTACCTAGTGTACTATTGAGGGAAAAGGCAGGAGAAAAAAAAATACCAGCTCTATTTAATCTATAGAAAATCAATAAATAAAATTAAAAGATATAGGAAGTCATGATAGTTGAAACTTCTATATAGTTTGATTTAATGTATAATGAAGCCAAATTAAGACTTAGAATGATCTTAAAGTATTATTTGAAGAAGTTAAAATAACTTAAATGGTCCACACCTGCCTTCATATTTGTCTGGTTTTAGTGAATTCAAGATCTTTCCTTTAAAAAAACTTGACTATAATAATAATAAACTTTACTATGTGATTGTAGGGTAAGATCCACAAGCAGAGGGCAAATATGTGATCATTTTAATATTTCTGTATTTAATACTTCTCTAGTTCTACTCACTTGGCAATGATAATAGTGTTTGCTTTTTGGGGTCTTTTTCCTAGCCGGATAAACTTTGATAAAATACCTAAAATGCCTGGGAGAGTTTAACAAATGTCATAACAAAAGGACAAAAGGTAGTGTTGGACAGAAATTCATTGCATTTGTACCTACTGAAAAAACTACTAATCCGTAACACACTTTGAGAGTCTAATTAAACCAAAATTTAAATCTTATGTATATATCAGAATTCAATTGCTTGCAAAAATTATGTATTTAATTTGAGCATTGAGAAATGACAATGTGAGATCTCAATTCTAAATACCCTTGAGAATTTCAGGTTGACAGCAAAAAATAATGAACATTCATTCTGAAGAATTACTGATTAAAGAAAATGTTGTGCTTTATATAAATTTAAAATGTGAGAATAGACACACCTTCCCATTTAAGATCTTAATCTCTCACTTTATTAATTATAGTTTTCACCTGAAGTGCATATGCTAACTTGTCCTTTAGAATCAAACCCACAAAAATTTTTATTGTGGAAATTTTTAATGTCTCAGGAGAGCTAAGACAATACTGAAGGTAATAGCATCAAATGCTTTAATAAGCATGTGTATTGTAAGAAGATGACACAGTGTTGCAGAAGATGATACAGTATTGTATGCATGTGTATTGTAAGAAGATGATGCAGTGTCAAATGCATTATGTATGAAGGGCTACTCATAGGCAACCATTCCATCATAGATGGAATCATGGCCTGATGATCTCTTACTGGAAGAAACACAGTATCTGACAATCTTTAATTCTTGCACACTAAACAAGCATAATTATTACAAAAGTTAAAGTTCATTTAGAGACAGAAATCACATTAACCCATCCTAGAAAATAGGGCTGTATTGAGAAAGTAATAAAACCATAGGACTTTAAGAAACCTCTCTAGGTCATCTATTCTAGTCCTTTCTGCAGGTAGGATCAGTTAGATTTATGGCGTTCCTGACAGATCTCTGTCTTGCCTGCTCTTAAAGCCCATCAGTGACAGAGACTTTGTAATCTGAGAGAAATTCTTTCATCATTCTTCCACATGTACACTGTTGGAAGATTTTTCCTACTGTGTAATATAAATCTTCCTTACTGCATTATTGTTTTGTCTTATTCACTGTGTACATGGAGAACAGACTTCTCAGCAGTCTGTTATGTATTTTAAAATGTTCATATACCCCTGTCATCTCCCCTTCCTGACAAGTCCAATTTCCACAATCTTTACAAGCAGATCACTGTTTTGAAATCTCTTCTTGAGCTCTTCTGTGCTCTTTCCAAATGGTCTGCATCCTGCAAGTTAGGGTTCTGCTCAGAATCAACTGAAAGAGCTTATTTCTTTCCATGGACTATTAAAGGAGCCTGGGGTTATTAGCCTCCCAAGGATAAAGTTAATCTTTGTGAAGCGCTGAAGTAAATAAATTGTATTTGGTAGTGTCTTGCTAGATGTCTGCAATGTAAGGACCATTGCTCCTAAAATAGCTCCCTGACTGTTATTGTATGGTAAATGATGTGAATGACTTGTTGCTATATTCACAATACAGATGGTCTCAAAACCCACAGCTATGTAGCTTTATTATGTGACTAGGTTCTGAAGTGTGCTACTCAGCTCTTTTCTTAAACCTATCATGTAGAATACTTCAGTTCAGCAGATGGGAGTCTCTAAGTCATGTTATGAATCAGAAGGCACTCATGGGGTACAAACTATTTGAAGAAGAACTTCACTGAGAAATAACCAAGCCCTGTTCTGAAAGCATCTACCATCTCATGCTGTTCTTTTGCTCACCATTTTATTGACAATGCTTGTTTGGTTGTTTTCTTTTTTTTCAATTATTGTGTGTGTGGGTGTAATGTGACATAAACCAGGGTCAATTTTGGCTCTTCAGAATATTATTTTTATAACATCTAGTTGCAAATTCTAAATCTTCCACACCTTTGGCTCTTAGGCAACATGTTGCCCAGTAGGCTTTCTAATGCTGTTTATTGCCTCAGAAAAATAAAATTGAAATTTGAAAATGGAAGAAAATACCATGCTGCACACAGCATTTCCTTAATGTTGCTGTGGTAGGTCAGCCAGTTATGGAGGACCATACTCTAAGGATTTAATTAATAGCAGTGAAAAAACACTGTATACACAGAATGAATACCATCCCTGTCCTTCTTCAGGTAAGTTTGAAAGGCACTACTACAATAAATCAAAGTACTGGGGCAGTCCCTAAAAATATATGACAGTTACAGTTTTTCTACTCATCTATCAAAGTCATAATTCATCACAGTGAAAACAGTCAGTTTCCTCAAAAAAATAAAATAGTTCTGCTCTTAGGAGTCTTTTCTGAACAACAATACAAATATTGCTGACTGTAGAACTGGTGGGTAGTTTCTGTTCCCTCAGTACAGAACTGATGAAGATGAATTACATTCAAAAGGAAATATCCAGAAGGCCCAGTGTGAAAACATGCAAATGCAGAAACCCAATACGTACAATCATGAAAACTTACTAGTACACTGCCTTTTGCCAGCTGTCTGTTGCAATAGGTTAGCTGTGATGACTACCTATATCATGTTGGATAAAGGTTAATAAAGATTAGGCACTCAATTAATTCAATAGGAATCATTCAGCTGACCTCAGCAGCTATTGAATTTGGACTTAGAACGAAAAAGAACGAAAAGGATTGTATGAGGACATCTTTCAGAGAAGTTTTCTTGTATTATCTTAAGGGAAACTGCATTGAGAACAACAAAGGTAAGGATGTTCTTTGGTATATCTTCTGAAGGAATAAAACTATAAAGTAATATTGATAAAGTAAAAACACAGAAAATAGTGAGGCATGTTATTTCCTTGTAGCTTGACCAGCAAGTCATAAATTCAGTCCTGCACACATGCATACACAAGCACGTGCACACACACATGCTTCTGTTTCAGTACTTCAACCAAGGTCATTCTGTGCAAAATAGAACTCACACTCCAGATGCTGAAGCCAGGGTAGTGTTTATTAATCTCAAGATGTGATGTTTATAAGGGGTTATCACCTTCACGACTGACATATACTGGATCTCATAGAACTCCTTATGTTGGGCAAATGTTGATCACTAATACCCATGCATTCTCATTGTACTTGACATTGCACTATGTTGACAGTATTTTTAAAGTACTGATTTCCACACAGAGAGCTCATAAATCTGTACCATAAAGGAACGAGGACAAATCCAATCTTTCATAAATTTAAAATACATATTTTAAACTAGCACCCCTGGACGATTTGAAAATACACTGAAAATAGCTGGAACTTGCATACTTGAATGGCACTCAACTTTACATAGGAAGAATCCAAGGTAAAAGTGATTAATATGAATTGTAGACTCTGATATCATCCTCTCTAATCATTACCATACAAACATTTGTATGCTCAGGCAGCTTGATCCAGACACAACAAACAGTTATTCTAGCTCTATCAGAATGGGTTGGTTTTTTTTCCTTGACACTGAAAAATCTTTACTTATTAGACACCCAAAACATAAGCCAATTTTTTCATACAATCTCTGATCAGAGAAAGTCTCTGATAGCAAGCTGAAGATAATTAATTCAAATGGGGAACCACTCTGCTTTTTCAAATGCTCAAGTTAAGATCTTCTATATTCCTATATTGGCTAACCAATGAGATAATCTGCATAAAAATATATCCCCACTGTGTGTTTCTACTGAATCAATACTACTCTCAATCTATACAAAAGCACCACCAGAGTGTATTAAGCAAATATACCTGCAGTCTCACACCTTCACAACTGATGTGAAGAGCTGTGTATAAATCTCATAAATTCACTCCTAGAGTCCTCCATTTGTTTCAAGTTTTGCACTTTAACAGTAAATGTGTATAATTCAAACCAGTTTTCTATATAAATCAAAATTTACTGCACAGGAATACAATGGTTTGAATTTAATAGGTGAATGAGAATTGTGCAGATGATTTTTCCATAAAAAGAACACATGCTTTTCATTTTATCTGTTAAGAACACCACTTCACAATCCCAGATCTGAGAAGTATCCACTTAGAACTCGAAAATAATGCACAGTTCAGCTGTGTTACTAAATGTGCCTCAGTGCTCAATTAGGATTCAAAAGATTGGAATTCACAGAATCATAAAATCACAGAATGGCCTGGATTTGAACGGACCCTTAAAGATCATGAACTGAACTCCCTGCCGTGTACAGGCACACATTTCAGTAGACCATGTTGCTCAGAGCTCCATCCAGCCTGGCCTTGAACACTTGCAGGGATGAAGCATACAAAACTTCTCTGGGCAACCCATCTCAGTGTCTCACCACCTTCAGAGAATTGATAATTACAGTTCTGTTTCCTCCCAGAAAACTTATGCTTCTTGAAGAAAGTTGTAAATTTACTGTAAATTTTTTAATGCCTTTTATGCTGAGTTTTCACTGAAGTGTAAATTTCAATCCTTTCATACCTAGGCTCATTTTATCAGCTTCCAGAGTCCTGTCTGTTACCACTGGCTATGCCCATAATAGCAAGTAGTTTGGAATGACAGGAATGGTTTAGTAATTCACGCCAGCTAGTAGCACTAAGGCCCTTACAAATGGTGCTGAGGGGAGGATGGTTGCTTTGGATTTTACTCTATCTGGCCCTGTGGACTGAACATCCCTACCACATGTGCCACTTGAAGCCCCTCAAAGGTCCAGTGTTTGGTTCAGATGCCAAAGAAGGTAAGAAAGTGTTTGGTGCATACCTGCCAGAGTTTAGCTCTCTCTGAAAGAAGTCTACCTTAAAACTGAATTGGTGCACCAAAACTGCTCTGGAGGTCAAAACAATGGAGCAAAAAACCCAAGGGAAATCATCAGTGTTTGTTTCAAAATAGTACAACTAATTCAAACCAAAATATCAATGCAGATATATCCACTAGAAAATTACTGCTATTTTTTCTCTTCATCCATGCAAAACAAAACAGAAACAACCCCCCAAAAAACCAACAACAAAAGAAATCCTCAAAACATTGACAGAGAAGTAACTGCAAGACACTTCTAAGCTGAAGTTTCACACTACTTCTGAGCAACTATTCAGTCTGACATGACTGATCAGGACACCTTATCAAAAGAAATAATAAAATTCTATGTATTCACTATAATATGCCATATTTCTTTTTTTTCCCAGATTTTTTAATACTGTCAATATGACACATGGCTTAAAAATACAGACCTCTGTCAGTTGTGACCACTGATACTGCTGTCAGGAAAGTACAAAAGCATCCCAAGAAAACTGATTTTGAGGTAAATACCAGTGGAAAACACAAATTACCACATAGTTCTGTAGACTGAATTGGGAACACAAAATATACTTTTGACACATTATTCTCATTCTTCTTTTGCTCGAGGCATTTATTGATAAACAAATGTAGCAATGCAGTGCTAGATTTTATTGTTTTAATGTCATGTCCTGAAATAGATTAGGTCCCGAGGAGTGCCTCTTCTGACTAAGGCCATCACAAGCCAAATGTTGACACTGTTCTTGGCCTATTCAAAATGACTCTGCTCTTAAACTTTTAAAAATCACTGAATTGAGAAAAAGTACTTTTGTTTATGAATATAATTTTTTTAAAATAATCCCTTATCTCTATGGCCAGGTTTTGGTCTTTCCTATTCCCAATCTTTCTCAGAAATGTGTTTTTTCTACTCCTCTCAGTAGGGATGTGGAGGTGGTTTGGAGGGTGGTGTGGGTTTTTTTGCTTTTCTGGTGTCTGTTTGGAGGGTTTTTTGCATTTATTTTGTTTTTAAAATTAGTATAACTGTAGCTGGATATATTATTAGGATATCCTAAAGCTAAAGATATAGAATGGGTATGGTTTAGGCAGAGTGCAATCAAACAACTTAGCCAAGAACAATTAACAGGACAAAATAAATCTGTAAAATTTTCCTCAGTACTCAGGAAAAAAAAAAAAGAAAAAAGCACCAATCAGAATTTTTAAATACCCTTGCGTAGTTAATACTTTTAATGTTATGACTCCTATCACTTTTAAGACATGCAGTAAAGCAAATGCATTGCTAAATTTTGCCATTCTAAATAGAATTTCCCCTGTATAAACACAGAATTCACAGGGGAGAGTGATCATTAGTGTCAGTTTTTTCTTTCTATTGCTATAAATTACAAAAGATTCTTATTTTAACTTACTACAAATTGTGGAGATACTATTGTCACAAATCTAACTAGTAAATGATCTTCATCACTGCCAAGCAATCAAATAAAGGTTTTGCAGCAAAGCCAAAATATTAGCTTATCTGAACATCAACTGGAAGTTTAGCTTCCCTCATTTAGAAGCTTAACACATATGGCAAAGAGAATATGTTTAAGGCTTTTATGGAAGTACCAATGAGTTCAGTCATACAACAGACAAAAATAGGAGCTTGTCTGCTGCAGGATTTTTTTCCCTGATGTTTGCAACTGAAAGAATATATTTGGGTTATATGGGAAAATAATTAAGAATAGCTACTTTCTCCCCAGCACATTAAATTCTTCGTTTTAATTTGATAGCCAAAATTAAATTACTAATGTACACTGAGATGTGACCCGTATGGGAAGGGAAATACNATGGAGGGGAGGTGGAGGAGAGGGATGGGCATGGGAGGATCTCTGTCACAGAAAAAAATTTGCATGAAGGAAGACCAAATGGCAATATGTCGTTATAGCCTTCGAACCCGCAATTTGCATGTTGATTAGCCTGCTCTTTTTGCACAGTAGATGTAAAGATGACGCTGAAATCCAGGGAAATTTGATTGTACAAGTGCCAAAGTGAATTGAGAACTTGAGTAAAATGCCTGCCCTTGTTGTAACAAATTCATAATAAAAAAAATAGCTCTGCAAGGCATTTCTTTGTAAACACATCCAACAAATTTTGCAGCTATGCACTTTAAGATTGTAAACATGCAAGATGAGTCTCCCTCACTAATTTAGCTTGTTCTTGTAACAGGACTGAATTTGTGCAGCTTTAGCCTTCTATGATAAGCATGAATGTCACACATCTCGTTATATTTCTCTCATCTCTGAGTTCTCAGTTTTGTTGAGGTTTTTTTAATTACTTCTTGTCTCTCTGTTTCATGTTTGGCAAGCCTGTGGCTGTTCCTACAGCAGAAGGTAGAATTACTGAAAGGCCTTCTCTATCCCTCAACAGGAAATATTTGTCAAATGCCACACATAGTCTACTTGACTGATACACCACCTCTGAAGCAAAACTCGCCACTCTCATTCCTCAGTCATCTCAGTTTATTTGGAGAAGTTGACTTTCTCCCTTCAGATACTTGTCAACATTTTCGGAAGATGTTTTAACTGGCACCCCATCAGCTGACATATCTAAGGCAGGAAGCCTGACTAGCTGTGAAAGATGTGACTCCCAACCCCAGCAAGATTCAAAGCACTGGAAACCAAAACAAAACCCTCAAGAGCATATGTTAACCTACTTACAATGAAGTTTCTGTGACATCCTTTTAATTGAAACCATATGACACTTGCTTGTAAGCCAGAGGCACCGAATATGAGTGAAAAGTCTCATGTGAAGTATTAAGTTTTGAGTTTTCAAAGGTACTTTCTAAACAGATGAGTAGCTTTATTTACAGCACAAAATAAACCAAACCCCCAAAGTTTTTTTCTTCCAACAGTGTAGTTCTATAGAGTGGGCATATATACAAATCATCCCTGGCAAAAGCATAAATGCTAGCCAGGAACCAGGTTTTTTAAAAAGATACTATTAAGAGAGTCCCTGTTTTGTGAATAGCTTGGATAGGTGGGAGCAGAGTTAATCATACAGGATTTGGACAGAAGGAGGCAATGCGATGGATTGTTTTTAATAACCGAAAGCATATGGCATTCCAGAATGCTTAGACTCTACTGTTAGCCTTAGCTGTACACATGTTAAAGTAGTATTCCCCCAGACACAAATGAAATTAGTTCATGTTTCATCTAGAATAAATGATAATTTATTAATGTCTAGACCCTACCTCAAACCTTCTTTCCTGTTTTCCTTTTCTTGAAAACATCCAACACAAGTTTCAAGTATTTTTCACCATCTCCATTCCTCTCTTCACCTATTTCTATATCCAAACACACTTCAAGTGATGTAGTTAACAGTTACCTGAGTGATTTATTTTGTAAGAGGGTATGAAGCTCCAGATTGGTTACCATTAGAACATCTTGCTTACCCTGTGTGGGGTAGGAATGAAAGACAGCTTTACGTGACAGTGTTATGAGAACTCAGAAAGTGAGACGACATGCTGAGATAAGTAATTCCAGCAAAGTGTGATTAATTTAAAAAAGAAGTAAACAAACAGTTTTCATTTCAAAAGAGCATAAATAACATCAAAGTATCAAATGGGAAACACTAGAGAAAACAGCAGTTACAATATAAAGAACAAAATAAAATTAGAATTTGTATATGGGAGATTAATGTCACTAGAGATACCCAAGTTCAGCCCTGGGTATAATTTGGTCCCTGAGTCAGGAAAGCACTTAAGCATGTGCTTAAATCTCTCTCTATTTAGAGAAGCACTTCAGCACATGCTCATCTTCAAGCATGAGCTTTAAGAGCCATTGACCTCTGTGAAGCTTAAACACAAGTTTAAAAATTTAATCACGTAATTAGAGCTTTATATTGAAAAAAGATGTTTCCATGAAAGGGGACCTTTGCTATGTACCTTCAAGTGGTTAAATTGAGAGAATTCTAGAAACGAAAGAGTAGCATTGAAACAGTGTTGGAACACTGATGCTTAAAAAGCAGAATAGAAAAAAAATGGCTAAGAATTAAGCAGCATTTATGGCATATTCAGGTTTAAAATATTTGCCTTAAACAATCACTTTTCTCAAATAGTTATGGTTAGAAAAGGCTTACTCTATTTTTGGTCAAGTCACACAGAATCCTAAGTAAGTGTTTTTCTGTTTCCTGATTCCTGTGTGAGTTGGTTCATCAGTTAGCACAAGCAGGAATAAAATGACTCTCCCACTCCTGTTGCCATGTTGAAGACCCTGCCTACACTGTGGTTTCCTCATGCCTCTCAGGAAAGAACAAACCTGGCAAAACTATTGCCTATGTCCTTGAAAAACCTGCTAAAGTTTTGCAGCCTCCCATCTCTCAAGGATAAAAAAAAGTTGCCAGCTTGAAAGAACTCAAAGACGACAAAGGTTATGAAAAGAATGTCCAGGGGTTTTGACAACAACAAAGTTAGGAAAGAAGTTTTAGCAAGGTATGACTAGCCAGTCCTGATCAGCATTTTTATTTTGGGACTGATATTGAGAACATCAGAAGACACTGAGGCTACAGAGGCTCATACTGGAGTTGTGTATGAGATCTGCAGAAGGCTAATGGATTTATCCTCTCCACAGCAGAAAAGAATGAACTATCAAAAGACAAATGAGTTGCCCAAAGTGGCACTGGAAATCTATGTGAAGAAGAAAATTGAATATATACCAATATAATCCCAGTTTAGCAGCAAAGATGGAACCATTTGTCTTGAGGGGGTGTTGGGGGGGGAGGATTTATAGAAATAAGACAGAGATAAAAATAAAATTACAGGAAAAACAGACATCAATTTTTTTTGCCATATTATTAAATTACATTAAATCAGTAATACTACAGACATGCAAATATTGAAAAACAAAAACAAAGGTAAGGAAAACACTCAATAAAAACATGCAAAGAATAATGATAATAGTAAAAATAATTAAAAAACTGGTTTAAAACTAGACTTTTGCATACTCAGTACTTTGCTGAGTGAACTGAACAATTCAGAAGATAAACTGCATGCTCAGTTTTTAAGAAGCACTCTTGAAATATATGGAAGAAGATTAGGCTGAATGTCAGAAAACATATTTACCACTCCAAACTAAAAATAAAAATAAATGCTGAAAATTGATGTTTGGAACGAATATTGTATGCAGTATTAAAGTGCCAGACCTGAACTTTCTGTCACGAGCTGCTCTGTGTGGATAATATGAGAGGGTAAGACTAAGAACAGAAGATACAGAATTTTAGACATCAGTGGGATTCATCTCACCTAATCTTATGTGCATAGCAGTGACATCAGGGGGTGGATAATCACTGCAAAGAAACTGTTACCTTCAAATGGCAGTTCTTTCCTTTCCAAAATGATTTTCAAAGACAGGGAGCATCACAGCTAAATTAGAACCAGGGCTCAACATGGAACCTAGCATGGTTTTGTAGGAAGGCAGATTAAAACATCTCAACAAAACCTGGTCTGTCTAGAAATGCTTTTCAGCATCAAACTAGTTTAGAAATCTAATTTACTTCCAGTGATGGATATTGTTACTGCAGAAATTTAAATCGTTTCCCCATTCAGAATCTGGAGACAATACTCATAACACCAGCACTTCAATCAAGCGACACATTCAGGAGCAAGTATAGTCAAAGGTGAGAACATCTTTAGGTAGTTCTGCATAGTTTAAAACTGAATCAGTTTCTCCAGGTACTATTTTCCCTTAAGAAACAGCAAGCTAGCAGTTATTAAACTTCCAGTGAGGCACCTGACAAGGTATCAAGTAATAGGATGAATCTAAGCCTAATTATATAGACAATCTTATCTGTAGACAACCTCTAATCCACTAAGAAGCTTTCCTGAAAATAGGCTAACCACAAACTTAATTTTTCCTTCTCTAAAAATGCCAGTTCTTCAGCACCTGATTATATGAGATTGTATTTTCTCAGTACTTGTCTTGCAAGAATTGCTAGTTCAAAACTTGCTTTATATATATTTTTTTTTGTAATGAATTTTCTCCTTACAATTTTTCATTAAGACCTCTAAAAGATTTAAAGTGCCATTAAAAATGGATTGGTTCAGAATGGAGAATTTTTTTTCTTCCTATGTCACCCAAACTCTAAATCTTACAGCTACAAAATTTTTGTCACCCCAGGCCTTATTTGCAAAGCAAGCTAAATCTGAAATAATCTACAGTGAAAATCAGAAACAGAAATTTACTGAACTAGGGCAGAACCCTGAACTACTTCATCTGGTTCACGTCCATTTGCTATGATTCTGTGGAAGAAAATGTGCAAATGCTTCAGATTTGACATTTTCCTATTTTAACAGAATTTTGTTAAAGCAGAAATAGGGTAAGAAAACCTACTAATTCAGAACAGTTCATCTGGAGTACTTAACAAAAAATAGATCTTAGCAACTTCAAATATAGGAAAATCCGTATTATGAAACATGTGAGATGAATATCTATATATAATGAAAGGATTGTGATATTTCCAATTTGCTCTAAGACATCATTTGGAACCAGAGTAATTTATCCTCAACAATCACAAATGACCTCCATTGTGGTTCACTACTATTCACATTATCTTTTCCTCATAATGAAAGGATCATCAACATCCATTTGTTGCCTTTCACAGGGAACAAAATTTTCATAATGAAAACAGGCTTTTTTAAATTCTTCCTACACACAATAGAAACATGGCCTAGAGCATCACATAGATTAAAGTAGTCTTAATTAGTTTAGTTTTTAATTCAGTTAATCGTTAGCTTTCAGCCTAATAAGCTGTTTAAATAACAAGTTCTCAGATTTCAAACAAGGTAAATCTCTCTCTGCAACATATTATTGGCAAATTCTGGTCAGTAAAAGACTGAAATATACTATGTGCTCGGTTTTCTTGTAGAAAGGAGAACATTGGCTACTATCCTGCCCACTCATAACCACATGTGCTCAAGCACAAATGTAAATGAAGTGCAAAAATTGAGAAGTTTATAGAGAAACTGAACCATGGCTTGGAGAAGGAATCCATCTTAAATTAATAATATCCACTAAGATTAACAGAGAGAGGACAGAAATTTTTTGTCTATCATGAAATACTTCCAATCCTAAATATTCCTAGGGAAGTACCAAACATATTCACTCATTTCACCACATTCCAAAGGTTTCCTCGAAAAGAGTTAGCACTGATATTAATCCATCTGAAGTGTCATAATGCCTTTATCATTACATATATTCCTAACTGCACTGCTTTCTGATCCACATCTAATTATTTTCACCATTTTGCTCTCTTTCCCATTCCTCCTCACAAAATCTCCTCTGGCAATGAATACCATTTTACATAGAACACTGAAAATATGTGACCTAATGAAGCTATTCTAAAGTAGTTAATTTGTTTTAGCATTGGAATTTCAATTGAAAGTAGAAATCTTATGCCTGATCCTTAAAACACAGTTCCAAAAACATGTAAAGAAACTTTCATTTTCCCCTACTGGAGAATGTCACTGAAGCTGCACAAAGCATTTACAACATATAAACATTTAGTTAGAAATAATTCATACCTCTGAGTCCAAGCAGCATTTTTATTTTTTTTTTTTTAAAATTTGGATGCACTTATTTCCACTTCTTATGCTCTCGGATATTTGTGAAATGACTTCTCAACGAGAACTTAAAATTCAAAGCTCTATAAAATAATAATAAAACCTGTCTGAAACTCATCAGAACTTTTGCAGACAACTTTGTAAAGAAAAAGAGGTAAAAATCTATCTGCAACATACTACTGGCAAGTTCGTACAATATATAACTACCTGCAATGAGAGATAAATTGTAACACAGTGTTATGTAAGATCAGTGAGAGCATAGCACTGTATTTAGTAAAAGATATTTTAAAGAATTATCCACTGAATTTTCTCCCAGCTTTTTTCTAAATCAGTTATTGCTGCTGGCTATTCTGGATATATTTATATATTTTGCTTTACTCTGTCCACATAGGCACTTTCAGTGAAGTCCTAGGCACAGAGAGTACCACCCATCATCTGTTGTTTGCTTTGGCATAATGATCCTTCATCTCCACATCCTTGTTCATCATACCAGTCATTTTATCTCATCTTAGATTATACATCACTTTTAGGTGGAAAAGGTGCATCTGAATACTCACTGTAATAACACCTCTGAGCACCTCTATTTCCAATTATGTCTTTTGAGTAATCATGGAAGTGGTTCTTTAAAATGTCACACATGTTCTCCACTGCTTAGTGTGTATTTTTCTACTGAACCACACTTAAAAAGTCAAATGAAAACTAGGGACATGCTTATCATATGGAAGGAAAGGGCAAAAAAACCCCAAACCTCTCCCTGAGTATACCTGAGACTGCCAATGTCTGAAATAAACAGTAACCTTGACAAGGGTTCTGAAGGGTTGTAAGTTAAAAGCAGAAACATATCTGAACATACATTTTAGGTTAACGTTCTACATGTGACATCAGGTATGGTGTAATCAATACACAAAGTTACCACAGATCATCACAGACCATACCATACATAAACAGCAGCTAACAAAAACAATCACTTGGTGAAAAAATGGTAGATGCTTCAGAGGTCTGAGTAGTGGCTACTTTGTACTGATGATGAGGTGTAATAAGATAGAGAAAATCTTAAATGAACCACATTTCTGAAAAAGATTTAGAAACCAGCATATGAAAATTGTACTTAGAGTTCTCCTAAGGCCAATACATGGAATTAGGAGATTATTAGAGGCCAATTAATAATTCCTTGTAAAGAACTCTGGCCATTTCTCTCAAAATCTAGGGGAAAAAATCTGGAAAATAGTCTGCATTAATCCAGTATTACATTCCTCAATTTTCACATAGGACTTATTTATGGCAAATTTATAGCAAAAAAATACAGTAATTGGTAGCAAAATGACCTCAGATTTTTTTCAGAGGAGTTAAATCATATCAAACTTCCTCTTTCTCCAGACACTTGCAAGTGCTTCAGAAGTTGTTTCAAAGCAATATTAATAGTCCTATGAGTAATTGCTGCTGGAGGGAGACTGAAAATGGACCTTCCTGGGAACAAAACTGTAAATGATATTACATTCTTTTTCTCTGAATAAGCAAAAGTCATCAGATATTAAAAATATACTTCCCAAGAAACCTGAATTACACAGAAATAGAAACGCTCATTCAAAATGTGTTTCTGGGCTACATTTTTAACTCCTCTTTATAGGAATGATTATGGAAATCACTTTGCTGAAAAGCCCGAAGGAAAAAGTAGAGTATAGAACGATGTGTTTAAATGAAAATGGATTTAAACATGAAATATTGCAATTGTTTCATTCAACACTTTGGCAACATAATATTTTATAAAGGTTTTTCAGATCCTCTAGTAAAGGAATAATATATCTCTGATACGTATAATAATTGTTAGCTCTCAGAGTTAAAATGTAAGTATATTATGGCCCTTTCCTCTCTTATTTCTGGCACCAAGAAACAATAAAATTATACTCAGTTTTAAGATCTGATCAATGTGTAGCCTCTGTCTTTCCTTTACATAATAACTTGGCTATAACTCAAGTATCTGTGTTATGCTGTAATTAATTTAAATACATTCAAATAAATAAGACACCAAAAGAAAACAAAACTTGCACATTAGGAATTAACTATGTTCTCTGGCATTTATTCACTTTATAGTGTGGTATTAAAACATAAACTCATGATGTGTATTACGCTTTAATGCCATAGTTCACCACATGGTTATACAACCATCACATACATTATTATTTCACTCATATGCTAGTTTCCTACAACTCCATTAAGGATGCAAATTTGCATAGTCATGACTGGTTTAAATACTTTTCATGTGAAATACCTTGATAGTAATATCTCTAGAACAAAATGGTCCACAAAGCTGAAGATGAAAGGTACAACAGTGAGAAAAGCTGCAGCTAAAAGAATGAGCAAAGCATATTGCAAACAAAATGTCTTCAAAAATAAAATGTCTTCACTGGGATATTTTGATACAGGAAGGACAGGAGAACAAGCCTTTGAGGCTATGACTTACCTATCCTGGGACTGTTCTCTGGCAATGGGAATGACAGCATGTAAAAGCTTATGCTGCTGCTATTAATTCTTTTGCTCTCTAAAGCAATCAGGTTAGGATGAGGCACATCTGAACTGCCTACTGGGGATGGTCTCTGGTCTGCTCTGACTGCTGGACTGTGCCCAGGAAATGCTTGGAAGAGTCTCATTTGGTTTGGGCCAAAACCACATGAGGGATAAATATAACAATTTAACAGTGTAGACAATTTGGTCCCAGTAGTTGGAAATATTCCTTGGAGCTGTTTTATTCAGGATAAATATAGCCTGTGTTTTCACTAGAGATTTGCTATTGATAGTCAAGTTATGTGGAAGGTATTTCAATGACATGTTTATGAATGACAGTATAAAGCCTTAATATAAAAAAACAGAAGCATTGAGCATATTACACTTCTTATGGAGCAATAGCTCTTTACAGAATACTATCAGGAAAAGACACTTGAGGCCTCTGCTATCATAAACTGCACAAAATAAACCTTTCCATGTTTGTTAAATTACACAGTGAAAAAAATAGCATATTAGATAATATATTGACTAATCTATTACATTGATAATATAATTGAAATAATCAACTTTAAGTTAGATACGTGCAGTTAGATCAACAGTTTTTGAATTCAAGATATTCTAATCCATATGTTTTTAGAAACAAACAAAGGAAAAAACCCCAAAACCTATAGCTTCAGAGGCAATTACTTTAACATATAAAGTGACACACTGACAGCAATCTTATCAAACATAGCAAATTGTCCTAGTTCAGCAGGAGGGACCAGTTATCACTGTGTGGGGGAGATTAAAGCTATGTATTCTACTCCCTCTATTCATTCCCCAAGGACCATTTGCAGCAGTTGCCCAGGGAGGCATTAGTACCCTCACACCCAGCCTGAGGGGGCGTGGGTGCTAATGGGCCATCAACGGTTCAACCATACCCCATGACTCACAGAGTTAATCACCCATTGTGTGAGTCCCCGCCCTAGGGGAGGGACTGGGTCCTCCCTGAGGGTACATAAATGGGGCTCAGAAAATCTTGGGGGCAGCTCGTTGGATCCAGAGGAGCAGCGGGACCTTGACAGGAGGAAACCACGAGGATTTCCTCCAAGAGGACCTTTTAGACTGTTTTGCCTTGTCATTTGGGGGTGGAGGGGTTTGTCGCAGACTGTTGTTGTACATATACATATATATATATGTGTTGCGGTTAAGAACTGTTATTTTTTCCTTTACATATATTTTTTCCTAATTAAAGTTCTGTTCTCTAATTTAAAGGAGAGGGATTATTTATTGGCCAACATAGATACCTTAGTTGTCCTTTGAACTAAGACACAAATATACTAACATGTCTGTGTTTACAGCCTAGTCTAGCAACTTGTCAGACATGTCTAAAGTAAAATATACTAAGTACAAAATTTTTCAAATTATTTTTAAAAAAACCCTCTGATTTTTGAGAGAATTTATGCACCAAATAAAAAGCTTCACTAGAGTTTCATCCATATCTGAAATCTTTTTTTATTTATAAGGAACACTCCAAGTTGAGGAAAAAATTAAGAACTTTAATCTGATAAAAATAACACACTCAACATTGTAAAATACCATCAGGAGGCCGTATATAAATAATAAAGTCACAAAGCTAAAAGAGAAAGGAAGCAACTTGATTACTTGTGGAATGGCATTATAACCATAAGTTTTAATTAAAAAAAATAAAAATAAAAACTGGTTTTCCATCTTACCTCCAGAAAAATAGGTTTAAATCTGGAAATTCTCATTCCTCTTATTGACTTTCCCCAAAACAAGAACAACAGAAAAACCCCAGCCAAACAAAAGCACAAACTCTGTCAAAATCTACTTCCATATAAATAATTAATTCATTTCTTAGAAAAATGAAGTATTTTGTGTATTTTACAAAAAATATGTGCAAGCAAACTTTCTGTTTACAGAATAAAGAAAGGAAATAAGTCCTTGGCCAAGTTGTGCTCTTGAAGCTGTGCTACAGGACGTGCAGAAATTCTGGTTTGACCTCTTTTAATTTCCAGAAAACAAATGGGCAGCACATGTTCAATCAAAGTGATTAAATTACCTGAGGCTTCCCCCTCAAATCTGCAGCTGCTAGCTGGAAAGCAGTGAAATGAGGTCATGAGGATAAACACAGTGACTTCCAGAGCTATGGGGGCACTTCTGAATGTCCCCCCACTGAAAAAGTGCTTGATCTGGCAAACAGAATTACTCTGGACATTTAAGTCATGGTCCTGGGCACAGCACATCTGTGGCACAAAAGAATGGAGAAGTAAAAGAGTTCAAGCTGGGAGGGAGTTTCAGGAGGTCTTTGGTCCACCTTGTGCTCAAAACAGCATGAGCCTTAAGATTAGCAAAGATTTCTCATTGCTTTATCCAGTCAGGAGAACCTCTAAGGATGGAGACTTCAGAGACCTCCAGGCAGACTATTCCTGTGCTTGACTATCTTCACAGTGAAAAAATTTCTCCTACCTATACACAACCACTGCCAAATATGCAGAGACAGTCTTATGCTGTTTGCTTAGTAAACTAGTCTCACTAGTATGCATGCAGACAAACTGCATCCTATGGACTGCAGAAGTGGTGTGATATCACTTGTAGTTGGACTGTAGCTGTTCAGGCTTCACATGCTCATGTCTTGACATTTTAGGTGTGAAAAAAATAATCCCTTTTTGAAAATTGAGACTATCTGAGAATGCATAAGCATACTTCACTCAGTGATCCACGATACCATTGTACAACTGTTAGTGTTCATACCTTCAGGAGATACCCCCGTGTCTATAAACATATAGGAAAAGAAAATTAAAATTGGCTTCCACATAATTGGTCAGCTTTCAATATAACACAGCAACATGGCCATGTGCAAGCCATCAAACCCTCTTTAGGGTTATGTTATGAACACAGTAAACAACTTACTCTCTTCTACCAAATTATTTTAGGAATGAGAGGAGACATTTCACTTTGTCAGATGTGAATACACAGCGATGTTGAGGCAGGATCCTCATTTTCTTTGTACCTTATACTTGAAAAGAAGTTTTCAATCTGTCTAGCTATTAAAATTTACCTTTGTAAAGAGAGGTTGGCTGCTCAGTTGTAATTTTTAAGTTCTTTATAGATGACAGAAAGATCATGTCAACAACTAAATACTACTTCCAACTATTTTAGCATGTTACTAAAACATTTTATGATACCACATCTCAATTAGAGAAATTTGATCAAGTACGTGCACAGGTTTCTCACATCAGTGAAAGATTACCTGACAAAAAAGAACCAATGACAGCTAAGTTGGTTATAAGCATAACTTTTATCTAAAAACACCCCAGGGCAAAGCAGAAGAAGAATGAAAAATAATTGCAAAGACAAAATCATGCTCAGTTAGCTGACTCCAAGTTTTATTTTCAAGAATAAAATTATCACATCATGATGCATTTACTTTTTATCTTTTAGGAAGAAAAAGAAAAAATAATTTTTCAAACATTTGTAAATTTTGCAGAAGTGGAAAAGTTTGGGGAGAAAAAAGAGAATTGTTTAACTGTCTGAGTGAGGAAAGTCATGTAGTGAAATAATATTGGATTATGTGTTTGGATGCTTCAGAAATCTTGGTAAAAATAGTAGAAATAATCTAACATTTAATCTTAAAATCCCATATTTTTTAAATCTTTAGAAATTGTTCAATTTCCTTTGTCCATTTCTACATCAAATGGAAAAAATATGTTTCTTGTGTGAACAGACTTGGGCAGATCTGTTCTTGGGTAGAAGTTCATTAAATATAACTTCTGCTAAGGCTGAGATTTAAATTAATTTCAATTATATGCCTAAAGAGTTATGAGCTGAAGTTCAGAAAGAAAAGATGTACTGAAATACATTAAAAGTGATAATATTCACCAGTTAATACTAAGTCAAACTAAAAGTAATTGAGAGCAGTAAGAATTATGAGAGCTGTGGGTATTTATATGCAAGAGAAAAAAATACATTCAGTGGTAGGGGCAATGGTGATTTTCTTCAGTATCCTTCAGAATAAAACATTTTTCCATAGTTAACACTGTTGTTGTTGAAAGATGCTTATCAAGTACTTCCATATGAGGGAACCCAAAATGAAGATGGATTGCTTATTATAAAACATCTTAAAAGGAAGACATGGTATGATTAGGGACTATTTTAATTTTTATAATATTATGTGTAAAGTTATTTCTTTCTTGTATGTATCATTAAAAAACATTTACAAAAGTTCTCTGAACACTCTCACAAGCCAAATATTAAGTAGATTGCTAAAACTAAGAACAACCTTTTTTTAAAGGAGCCAGCAACTTTATCTATACTTTAGTATATTATATGTCATCATTATGCTGAGCAGAGCAGGAACAGCAACTGAACTGAAGAAGGATAAGGAAATTTTGTTCCCCATTCACATGCATCTCCCTAGCTGCAGAATTAGCACAGAACTCTCATTCCTCTGAACTTCTGATGTAAGATCTTTCACAATTCCAGCAAGTAGTGTTCAAGGCCCCAGTACGCTGGTTGGAGAAAAGTATAGAGAAGGTAAAATACTATGTAAGACCATGAAATGTGCTTTCTTGTCCTTCAGATCTGCACTAGGTTCATCTGAGATGAAACACAAAAAGATGTTTCCCCCACCTTATTAATTTCTAGACTGAATCTAGCCTTGTAATCCAGAGATAGTGTAGTGTCTTGTTATGCGAAATATATTTAAGTTAATAAACAAACTGAAAAAAGTCTGTAATCTGCATTATAACATTTCCTTCATTTTACCTACTTTCTTCTCTGACATGCCCACATAGAAACTTTCATGAAGGCAGGAAAGGCCATTTCTATGCTAGTCTGCTATTAGGGGAAACTGAAAACAAAATCTGTGTTGGTGCTAAACCACCAGTAAAGTTCACTTAGAGAAACCAACAATCTAATGCAAGGTCAGTTGTAAAAAAATACATACTTCTTTCAAATAGAAATATGAAATATGAAAAAATTAAGCACATTTACCATCCAGAAGAAGGCATGGTATATGTCAGTTAAAAGTCAATTCTTCATTTGAAATCCACAGGGATTTTATGTTTTTCTTTCCCTATGCTGAATATTTTAGAATTGGAAATCATCCAGTTGTAATGACAATGTCCCTAAAACTGCTAAGGATATGATTATTCACTAATTTCAAATTGAGAAACACATACCCAGTTGCAGTCTGGAAATCTTACTCTGTATAAAGATACAAGTACATTGTGTTATGTTGCTCTGTTCTTGGTATTTAAAGGGAAATGGAGAACTTGTAATACGTTGAAGTTACTGAACAAGTAATCAAAATCCCTGGCAATATCTGACTGCCCAGCAGGATCCCCTTACAAATAGAAAAAACAACAACAGGCTTTAAAAATAGCCACATTAATATAATTCACTTCAATCTGGATATAAAATTAACAAAGGGTAACAGAGTCACCATGATACTACCATGTTTTCATTAGTATGACGGATTATGTGCATTTTCAAATTTGCATGTACAGAGACTGGAAAAGAGACCTCAATACTACAGACACTAAAGGAATAAGCTTAAATTAGATACTGTCATATATAAACCCCAAATATATCAAAAACCTCATGCATGTGTTTTTTGAACAGAAGCAAATGCTCTATGGTTTATAAGGCAACTGGAATGAAATTCATTATAACAAAACTAAATATCCACACCTGAGGCAATCACAGTAGTCACCTTTTGTAATGAATGACAAACAAGTTTATGCAGCATAAGATTCATTTCTCCTTAAAGAAGCCATCCAGAGTAGATAAAATATACACTAAAATGGACTTCTTTCTCTTAAATATAAAGGTTTACTATCTCCAATGCAGATGTGCATACTGTAAATGTCTAAAGCTAGGGAAGATGAATCCCAGCCAAAATGACTTGTTAAGACAACTATAATAATCCACTATATTCAAAAGATTTGGTCCAATTACACCTAAGTATACACACTGATACTCTAAAAAAAAATTAGTCTGAGAGCCCTTACTTCTTCCACTTCTCCTTGAGAACAAATCTGTGTGACACAAACCTTTGACTAAATGTCTTACATGTCAGTGTTTTAAAACTGCTGCAGTTCCAAACTCTGATCTAGCTTCCACTTTAAAATTGCAGTAAATTAAACAACAGTTCTTAAGTTGTCTCTAAGTGGGTATAATTAAGTCCTCGCTCCTAATGATGCTGTCTATTCCAAGGACAAATTCAATATGATAAGAGGTGTAGGAAGGGAGAATTATAACAAAATCCTATGGCTTGGCATACAGCCATGTGTAAAGGGCATACATTAGCACTTCTACAGTTTCTGCAGGAGTTGCTGGAAGAGAATCAGTCTGGAGAGGATACAGATGAGATACAGTAATAGACACAACTATCTTTTCTTATTTCTCCATATACCTTTATCTTTTTTTTTTATCTTGTAAATACATGTTTACTTTGTCAGAGGAATCTTAATCAAATTCTGATTTATATACTTCATTTTCAAGAAAGGTATATCCATGCTAATAGACCAAAGGCAGTCAGTATTGAGGTGTGAGTCCAAATCGAGGTATTAACACATTCGCTGAGATTTCTCTACTTTTCTTGGAAGCTCTTATCTATAACTCTTGCCAGATGATTTGCAGGAATCCACAAAGGCTCCTCTTGTTAACATGTTCAAGTTAACAACAGATGATAACAATGGATTGGACAGTGAGTTTTAACAGTATGTGTGAATGGAATAGACTATTCTGAGACAATGTTGCCCCAAACCGAAGACCTCTAAAGAAAAAATTGCCAATAACAAGCTTTTCTTGAAATTGCCTTCACTTAGATTAACCAAAAGAGAGAGAAGAAGTCAGTTTGACCTGAATAATAAAGAAGCATGACATTTTGTGATGGGGGAGACACCTTGGAATAGAAAAGTTTAACAGAGAAGCACTCCAACACGACACTGCCTCAAGTCATTTCACCATCATCCTGACCTCCTTCTGGGTCTAGTGGGGTCTCTGACCCATGTGACAGCATAGGAAGCTTTACTCTAGCTAGAGGGATGGCACTGCAAGGGTGCCAAATGCTGGGAATGACAATTTGGAGTACTTGTTTGAGCCTTGGTGCACCTTTTTTTCCAACCATGGGTTGCAGGGAGAAACATGGGTACAGGTCACACATAAAGCCAGCACACTTGCAATCCCACCAGACGTGAGTTTGGGTGTTCACACAAACATATAGCTGTGTGTGTGCAGTTAGAGTCTCCTGGAATTATTGGAGGGCAGTTAGAAATGTGTAGGTGTACATTCACATTTTGTAGGTGTACAGTATTATAGTACAATATCTGTTGCAGTGCTAATATTGATCTCAAATGTATGGCTGACCAAATAGCCTATTAATTACATACAATTTAAAAATCAGCAAACCCCTTTGAACCTGATTTGGTTTAACCCAAGTGAGCTGAGTATTTCTCCCCTGACACATTTGTTGCATTTACAATTAAGCATAATTGCAGCTATGATAAAACTTCTAAAAAAAATCTAAACCTATCACCTTACCTAACTTATGGCCAGTAAGGTTACACAAGACTAAGGATTGCAAATTAGATCATATTGTATATAATTTACTTGAAGCTTTCTGAACATTTTAGTTAGAAAATTATTCAAAACTGTTCCAGGAAACTGAGAGAACTTCTATTGGACAGCAGTACTGAATAAGTAATAAACCAATTCAGCTTTCACAGTACTGAAGTATGCAAAGATTTCTTGTTTATATATTTGCATGTACTCTTTAAGGTAAATCATTGTTCTTTCTGAAAGGCTGGTAATATGAGGAACACACATGATAGCAAAAGTCATTGCCATGGAAGTCAAGTCATAGTCTAGAAACAAGGTTCCTTAGCTTCATTTTGAGTTGTTTAATTGAGGGCTTTAGAGGTAACACAATTTTTATTTTTTTTCTTTCTTCCCCATATGATCATTGTACTTCTTTTTATGCAGAACTTAACAATTGCAACTGTGGTGTGATTTTTATGATTTTTTTCCTCATCTAAGTTAACTTCTGCTTGATGTTATGGAGAAATTAGGATTTTAAAGATAAAAAGTGGTATTAAATATGAAAGTAATAGAATATGTTACTACTCTATTTTTTCAAAAATCTAAGAATGCTAATGATATTGTTTAAGAAATCTAAGAAATATCTATGAAAAAAAGATCGTTTTTTCTTTCATCAGTCTCAAAACCAAAATTCTCCTTCCAAAATTTCTTACTTAATGTAAAAAAAAGTTAATAAAGTTGCTTCATAGGCAAATGAACATGATGAGCTTGTTCTTTCATATTATGCATATTTAAATATTTAAAATACTTCAAAATTTTTCTTTTAAAAAGTATTGTTAATTTTCTAAACTTTTTTTGTACCATAGAAGAAACTGTTAAAAACAGTTTGATGTGGATAAAAGTGGTTTAGTTGAAATGTCAGATTGTGAATTTGGCTTCTTTCCTTTTGCAAGCAGAAGGTAGAAAAATATAATGATATATAAAATGATTATTTCTCTTTTTTTTTTTCATACAGACATTTGCCAGTGCTTAGATGCTATGTGGAAAAACAGTAATGTAATTTTGGACAATGTTTGTCCTAAACCTCTGCCAGGTTATTCCACTGTAACTGGCATTGTGGCTGGAGAGTTTATTCTGAATGCAGAAGTCAGTCTTCAAATTTGGCCACTACATATTTCAGGCAAATTAATCCCTGCACCAGACAGTACGTGGATCACTATCTGATCTTTCCATAACTTCTGCCTTGCAATGTTTTGCAGATTTTTACTTCCTAGAACTAGTGTCTGCCTTGGAGGTGAAAGTAAGTACTGTTAAGGGACAAGCTGATTCAGTAGATACACAGCTGCAAAACAGTGAAAACAGTGTTGGTATTTATTTTACCTAGTTTTAAAAGTACACAGAGCACTCTTTTTTACTTTTTTTTATTTATTTTTTTTAATGAGGTAGATGACTAGAAAGACTAGGTAAATACTTTTGGAGAGGGTGAGTCGAGTCACCGCATTGTAATCAGAGAAAGACTATCTAAAACTAGAGAACCTGCTGTGGTATTTCAACCCCTTTTCTTCTACTAGCTATTTTCAAGGCTGCATTTGGCTTTCTAACACTAATTGGAGTATTGACTGACCATATAAATGCTTGCCCTCATTGTTCTACTCTCACAAATTAAGTAGTGAGTGCCTCCAGTTATCTAAAATAGGTGCTGATTGATCGTGTGGAAATAATTAATCAAGCCAGACCTGATATGATCTCCAGCCATGTCAGAACTTTCTTTTCTCATTATGCTTACCTAGTGCAGAATTTAAATTTACAGCCTGTAGCAAAAGGTAATGTTTTTTTGAGAGGTTCCTACAAGTCAAATTACAAGAAGGAAGTCAGATTTCATTGTAATAAGACTTTAAATGAGTGCAATTACAATTTAGTTCAAACAGTCTTGTTTCAAATATTGTTCTGCCTGTCTGGCAGCATTTAATAGAAGCTAACATTGAGTTTAGAGCATTGGGGAATAATATGCCAACTTTCCTGCTTGAATCAGTGGAAGCAGGCATCCTTAGTGGACAGGCACTTAAATGCATGTAATGCAGAAACTGAAATGCTGTTACAACTGTATTTCTCTTTAACGACAAGTAGACATGGTAAGCAATACAATGTCCTTTGCTGCAGCAACTCATTTATCATGAACAAGCTTACTGTCCTTCACCCTTTACCCTCTCCATGTACACACACTTAAAAACCGAAAAAGGTCTTTTTTAACTGAAAAAGCAGGAGCAGCATACGCTTCTTTTCAGCAAAGCACAGTACGCTCTGAGTGATTGTAAAATGTCCTCAAGCATCTGCACAGTATCTTAACTACGAACAGCACAACAGAAGTGATCTTTTAAATCATCAAATCCAGACTACTGCACTGACAAACGGGCGCTACTTGCTAGTCTTTCCTGACACACTGTCTCAGTCCTGGCTGGCACTTCAGCACAGATGTTCTTACAGAGAACTGGAATTACCTAGCTTTTCCTCTCAACACACTAGCTATGAGACTACAAAGCTGTCATAATCTTATGACAACACAAGGAGGCTGAGCACTAACCCAGCTATTCCCACAGTGTAGAAGTGTGCCTTCTTTCTCCAGCACTTATACCAGAAGCCTAAAGGCATGGCATCCCAACCTAGGCTAACAGTAGATATTTGCTCAAACAGCACAGAATTTCTGCCACATCCAGAAACACACCACCACTGATGAAAACCAAACAAAAAAACAACATTGTATTCATAATTAAGAATAGTTCCTAAATGTGCATACTTCAGCAAGTATGCACAATTCCCTTGGATAAGCTTGGTTGTGAATTCAGGCCCTAGAGCATTTTCTATTTCAGAGGTGGCAGAAACAAAGGCTGTTTTAAGTGCATATGAATCAGCTTTAAGCTGATTTTTGCATTGTTAAAATAGCACAATTCACAGCTCTTCTCCAGCCCAGAAGAGAAAATTTATGCTTTTACTCTTCAAATACAGAAAGTATGTATTTGTAGTAAGGAGGAGGGAGCTGAATTCTGCACATTCAGATATATTCCTACGTGAATACATCTGCAAAATGTTCAACATTAAAACATAATTACAACAAGGAATTGTCACACAGAGTATTTGAAAGCAATGCACTTAGTTTGCAATAATATATCTTTAATAGCCCTCTCAGATCTTCACCAAAAGGAAAAGAACACAAATCTGCAGCATTGCCCAACTGGGAAAATAAATGGTCATCTTGTTTCACTCATAAATGAGTACTGTTGGCAGTGAACCATTATGGGGATATTTATTACCTTATTTCCAGTGGTAGACCATTATCAAATGCTACCAGATGCTCATCTCAATTGCCAATGTCATATTTGAAGACTCTAATGATGCCACTTAGCTTTCTACATAATGGGAAAATTGTGTTTCTTCACCTCAAATCTGCCTATCCCAGTATACATGCGAGTTTGAAAGCAGGTTCATTTCCCTTCTGAATGCACAATTTCTTCAAAATAGACCACAACTTACTGGAGAGTTTATTACCTACTACAGAAGACTTTCCTGGTAGCTCTCCATGGCTTAATTACCAAGAGGAGATAAATATCTGCAATGCAACTCCACTGGTTAGACTAACAGTATAGAGTTTGTCATTATTATATTATTTTGTATTTTAATCATGATACAGAATTTCAATCAAGTAAGTATATTTAAGGATAACTAATAAACAAACAAAAGCCTCTCAGAAGTGTATAAAAATATTTATGTATTTATTTAAAACAAACTTATTCTGAACGCAGCATATCTACTTTTATACATATACATACATATTACATAGACAAGACTTTCAAAGCTACAGTCTTAAGTTAAGGCTCAGATTTTAGAACAGATAATAAGTTTCAGCCTCTGCATTTTAAGTGGCATTTTAAACCACGTTTGAGTAAAGTAAAAATGCCTAGCATCTTTGAAAGCTGCGCAGGACATAGCTGTGTTTATGTAAGTGGATCAAGCCATGAGTCAGAATGTTGAATGACCATTTGGTATCATAAATAATTAAAAGAATGCCATGAAATAATTTATTACAAATGGATTTTTAAAAGTGAATGACTAAGTGCATATGAGTTCCTTGCTAGGAGATCTCACTACTTCAATCACTGAATTCAAATACCGTTATTGAGATCATGCTGGGAAAGCAGCATAGGTATTTTCTGGATGGCCTGTTTGTTTGCTTCCATCTCTATTCTTGCTGTGCAAGTGTTCCTTGCTCTATAGTAAATAAGTAACTACTCAAAAGGTGCCTAGAAATAATGAGCTAAAAAGCTTTGTTAAAGTTAAATTTGAGATTGCAACTGCACAATAGGGAACAAAACATTTCATCCATATTATAATAAAATTTAATTCACAATTCATTTACAGATCAAGCCTAAATCCAAGCCCAGTAATAGAGGCTTTAATAAACATGCTTCAAATTTTATCTTGAATTGTTGTACTCACATGGAGCACATCCTTTTCAAATTCACAGGACCCACTCCTGCATAGGCACAAGACACTCCAGTATCTCACTTCTCCTAGCAGGACCCCAGTCAGATGAAGAGGGACTCCTACTTAAAGCTTTGTTTAATAGCCATGATCTTCACCATGCTTTAATCAAGGATTTGCCAGGGCTTCCATTCTTATCAGGGCATTATTATTCATAAAGAATCACTCTGGGCTAAAAAGAGCACAATGTTTTAGAACTGAGTGTCACATATTTATACCATTTAAAATTAAAGTAGCAAAAATCTTCAAAGATTTTGAAGACCTAATTGCACTAAAGGATGAATATATGAGCAGTTCAAAACTTTATCATCTTCCACAACAAGAAACTACAATTTTCAACCATGTGTGATTTCTTTAAACTACCACTACAGTTTATTTTAATAATTTTCCTGGATCCAGAAATTGCTGTCATTTCTCTTTTGTTATGGGAATAACATTTCAAAAACATCAGTGACAACAAGAACTGTCAGCTACAATCATGTTTCATTGCTTTAATAAGAAAAAAACCAACTTATTTCACAACACCTGGCACAGACATTAATATTCAGGTTGGGTGTTTCAAGTTAGTGTTGCATGTCAAGAAGTTTATGTGTATTCTTTGAAGACAGAATTTATAAGTATATTTGAATGACCGTGCTCATGACTTCATGAGTAGCCTACAGCAACCTATGAACAACAGAATTAATCTGCAGAATAATTCAGCATGTACTGGCTAGAAACACATTTTTAGAGTCCACCCTTGCTAACAAGATACCACAATGCATACAAATACTCTTGCTTCAAGTTCTGTGGTATGTGCATAATTGTTTAGAGAAACACACAGCTAGCCTGGACATTCAGAACACATGTTTGTTATATTGCTAGGAACCAGTGAGCTTTTTAGATATAAGCCATATTTTATATTTAGATACAAGCCATTATTTGTCTTCAACAGTCTCCTAATGGCAGTGATTTACTTTCTTTAATCCTCTTCCTTAGTATATTGAGTTATTTTGACTTGGGGCATCCAGCAAAGGAGCAAACATTGGTAGTGCATGTGCACACAACTGCAAAAGTAAGCCCTGCTCTGTTTCCATTAGGTTTGCATGATTTCCATTTTTTGCCAGGAGCTCACTGTCCAGGATTCTGTATGAGTCCTAAAACGGATTCTGTATGAATCCCAAAACAAATTCTGTAAGGATAGCCTGTGGTAGTTACTTGGACAGAGTTTCTACTAAAATAAAAATATGAGGAATTCATATAAAATTGTTGCTTACAGATGCCCTAAAGATAATGCCAATGTGACATATGGACAAACAGAAACAGGAATGATGAAAAAATGGAAAATTTTATTAGGAGATTCAGACAGACAGAGTAGAAAATTCTACTAATAAAAATAAAATTTTTTTTAGATTTTTTTTTTAATTTTGAAATATTAAACTATCCTTTTCTTTCTCTCAGAAGCAGATAAAGAAGCAGGTAAAACCACAGCCCAGAAAACCACTAATTTGCTGTCATGATAGATGTATAATATGGGCTCAGTAGGAGGGAATTTAAATGTAATGTAAATTTAAATTTAATGTAAATGGCATTAAATAACTAAGATTAATTTGCTTTACCTTGGTGAAACAATATGTGGGAAATAAACTAGAGGTAAATTAGGTGATTACATAATGTGGTGATGAAGACTAAGCATGTATCTGGAATGAAAAACTAATAGTAATATATTGCTTAGTGAATATTTCAAAATGATTTATTATTAAATAACCATACATAAATATTTATTATTTAAGTATTTAAATAATTAAATCTATATGTCTGAGCAGACTTTTTCCACTTGCCTGATCTTACATGCTAACTGATTGTGTTCTTTCATATTTTGTTGTTTAGTCTGAGAAAAAGTAGTAAGAATTCATTAATTCATAATAATGTTGATTAAAAAACAATTAAAAAGCTGATGAAACCAACAATAGCAAAAATGGTAAGTTCTTGCAGTGCTGAGGTGAGACACTAGGCAAAGTCCATTCAGTTTAGAGGATACAATAGAAACATTTGTACAACTATTGCACAGGTAAAAATGACAGATCTATTCATGTACTGAGTAAATTATATGGATGCAAAGAATTGTTTGGGAATAGTTTTTAAACAGCCACTTTATAAATTATCATGAAACACACTATATCATGTTAATCCTATTTGCCTTAAAGGGTGTTATAGCATATTATTTGGAAACAAACAGACAAAGAAAAACAACAAAACAACCAATAAACCCCCTCACTCAAACCAAGATGGTTTAATGAAAAATTGAATCCTAAAGGAAAAAAAAGGTTTTGAAGAAACTGTATCAAAACAACATATTTCCAGAATAAAATTAGAACTCAAATGGGACTTGAAAGGTTATAAAAATAGGATGAAATAAGTTGGAAAAATGTTAATTGAACTAAGTCACCAAGACATGCTAAAACTACAGCACCAAAGCAAGAGAAGATACCTATCAAAAAGCAGCATGGTATCCAAACTACAAAAGGCTAGAGAAACATAAAGATCATTATTATATCAGTCTTGAATTACATGAAACTCTTTCCTGTCTAACCAAGATTTGGGTTCATCTATGAAAATCACATTCTAGATACACAGAAACATCTAGGAGCATTTAAATACATTTGACACCAGATGAGACCTCGGTTCTTTCATTAATGTAAAAAAGAAGTTACAATAAAAAATAACAAAAAAAATCAGGAGAAAAAAAAGTGAGATTCTCTTTGTTCTGGATGCACGTATGTTTCCCCTCAAAATACATCACTTGAATTTTATTTTTTGCTCCATAGGTACTGAATCCTACCTTGAAAAGGTACCTCAGCCACATGGACCAAGTTAAATTTGCTTGTCCATGTTCCCCTGAAACCTGAGGCATTGCTGCTGGATGATCCACTTGGTCCATCTCACAGCAGCCAGTGTCAGTTGTCACCAGCTGGCTAAATAAAGGTCTGATTTAGACAAATCATCACTTTGCTCTTGCATGTATAGCCATTGTCTTGCATCTGCATCTCTGCTTAAAAGCAAATCATCTCCTGACTCATTGTGAACTCAGTGGGCAACCTGTACCGTCCATCATTGCCAGTCTGTATGTTATTGACTGATATATTTCCCATTCTAAACCAAGGGACATTTAAAAATTAGAATACATGGGGGGTTTGGTCTGTTTGGAGCATGAGGGAGGTTTTTGATATTTTTTTTTCTTTCTGAAGAGAAAACGAGCAAGCATCCAGAAAAAAAAAACCCAGTTGGATCTCATGATTTAATCTAGTTCAATTAAGTGAAGGCTCCATTTATTTATTTCCCATTTAAGACGTACTGCACTGAATTACTTTTGGTGAACTGTTTTTATGTGTGAAAAAAATAAATACAGAAATTGTGAGGTTAAGGTTCTTACTGAAACATCAGAGACCCAGTTTCCCAATTGCCAAAGACTTCCTCTGTAATCACTGGCAATCCATTTCACCTCCTTCTGTTCCAATTTTTGCTCCTTTGCTTAACATATCCTTTTCATTAGCTGTTGGCATGGTGGCTCTTTTAACAATAGAAGCTTTTCATAAAAAAAAAAATCTGTTTCTAGGATATGAGGATTATTCTTAGAGTTACTCTATATATACATTGCTTTGTGCATATGTGTGCATGTGTATGTATGTGTCTATGTATCCACATCCATACCTATATCCATATATCCATATATATATATATACACACACACCCCCCAAGAATGTTCTTTGGCTAATTCGTACACATCTGTTTAAGAATTTATTGATTATATATATGTATAGCTCAATCAAAACTGTTATTAGATCTATTCTAAAAAAAACCAAACCAAAACAAAACAAAACACCTGAATCCCATTAAAAATAAAGTTTTTTACATCTAGTATAGCCCTGTGTGTGAAATCTGTGGTGAAAGGTCAGTGATACAGGAATACTATGCAGTCCATAGCTGACAGATTTATTATTTCTTTTACATTAATTTACCTATTACTAATAATGCCAGATGGATGTACAGAGGATATATATTGGTATAAAATTACCGTGTTAAGAGATGTACATAAGTTTTATGAATCATTTAATTATTAATATGTTGATATAAAATCAGTAAATAAACCTTCCATAATCTTAACACTGAAGTATTTCTGCATAAAGGAAAGTATAAATATTTATGATTAAATACCTGCTCATAGTACTTTGTTATGTAGCCCAGCTATTGACAAAACAAGCCATATGCTAAAACCAAATGTGGCAGGCACAGGGAGAAATAACATAAATGTGAATGGATAGCTATAAATAAAAATAGATAACTAACATACTACAAAACTAGAAACTATATAAATGATGCTGTCTCTGAGCCTATTTTGAATACTCAGTTAGTATCCGTTTAGAAACAGACATTTACAATAAACTAATGCCACTATTTTTGCTGCATACGTAAAAACTGCTTCACCTAAGAAGAAATTTTAGCTCTGAAGATCAAAACTTTGAACAGAAAATTCAGGGCAAGTAGAGCTATAATAGTTACTTAGCAGTCCAGCTACTTTTTTTCAAAGTTAAAAAAAAAATTCAGTATTTTGAATCTTTAGAAATGAAAGCAGATTCTTCTGTTGTGCTTTGTACTGAGAAACTGTATATGTCAGTGTAATTTGATTTAACCATTAATATTCATTCCACTAATTTAAGTATTGAAAGTTATAATTATTTGCAATTTTGCTGTTGATTGACCTGGATTTTTTGATTTATTAAATCTTCTTAATGGATAATGCATGGATGTCACTATTCATATTGTTATTAACTAGAGTTCCTATTAATGCTGGCATGATGCAAAAAAATGTAATATGTTAAATTCACCTATACTAAAATTCTTCATTTCTAGCACTTTAAATCAATGTCATGTTTTTATTTAATCACACAAAATGCACTATAAGTATTGCAATACCAAAAATTAAAGTAAGAAAAAGACAATATATCTCAGAGTTGGCAATATTAATATCCTACCAGCAAAATAAATTATAAGAAACTAAGTACAAATTGGCTTTGTAAAGTAGATTATTTGTATTCATTTTCAAAACCTTTGTGATTTTGTATCCTCCAGATCATACTGCTTTGATGCAGCTATGGTACAGCAGGTGATTTATGGGCAGAACATTTATAGGCATTCTTTATAACTACTATTATAAAATGTACCTATATCTATTCAAGACACCTGTACATCATTGACAGCTAATAGATCAAAATAATAAGTGCAAATTCTGGATCTTCTTCAATATCTAACAGTTATCAGATTTTATGTGTGTCTTGTGAATTAGAATTATTTTACAAGGCACACCAGGAACATCGACTCTAAGTGGATAAAAGGTCAAGCCAATGGCAAGGGTAAACCTGGATCTTATTAATGACTACTGCTTTATTTCCCAAGCTTGTTTTTTACTTTGGAAAAGTGAGTTTGCCTCTCTTACTGTTTACATACAAGCAAATGAGCATGATTTATTTTCAAATTCAAACAGTAACAAAGCTTTTAATTAGGCTATGGGCACAAAGTATGTATCATCAGAAAACACAGATTAGCTTGGCTGTCTGATTCTAGGCTGATTTTGTTGACCTGGCATTTTGAAAAAATTTTTTTTGTTATTTTTTGGCCAGTAATTGAGCCCACCTGAGAAAGAGTAAAGGTAACACAAGTACATAGTGCTATACTATCATTTTTACAGTCACTTTTAGGACTGCACTAATATATTCTCCAGTGCTCCAGAATTTCTACAATGGGCCTTTCATAAAGGCATTTTTACAGAACAGTGCCTGGGCCCCTCAGTCAAATAAATTCAAGCCAAGGCTTCCAAGGCAAACTTCTGGCCACAATTCACATGACCTACAGAAGCACAGTGAAGAAAAGAAAAGATTTCTTAACAAAGCAACAAAAAGAAACAATGTCCCTCAGAAACAGACCATCCATTCAAATAAAAACTGAAATACAAAGTACTGGTATAACTGAAAAGACCATGTGTAAAGAATACTAGAGTGTAAAACCTTTCCGCTAAAGAGATGCCATACTACCAGCTGACCTTCCCACTTTCCCGCTCAGTGTAAGGCATTATGCACAGTACAGCATTTGAAGAACTTACAGAACTAACAAGGAAGAGCAAAAGAAGCATTTAGTATGCTTAGATACAGCATAGGAAAAGAAAAAGAAAAAAAAAAACAGAACCAAACCCTACAAAACCCAATGAAACAACAAACACCCAAACTGCTACAAAGCTGTGTAAGAGCCCTATGTTCAGCTCAGTCTCTCTCTGCCTTCCCCCGCTCAGTGCTCTCTCCTGCATATTAAACACTGGGTTCAGTAAGGGACACAGCTTTCTGGATTCTCTAATGGAGAAGCATCCTTTTTTCATTCCAAGTACATTATATAACTGTGTAAGCGATGGAACCCAATTCCACTGCCATGCCCTCGAGCAGCGTTCATCTAATGCAAACAGCCATGGAGAAGTCTGCTGCTGCCTCACATGCGATTCCAATCTAGGAGAAACATAGTCCAGGATTTGCCACACATCACAGGCTTAACCATTTGATTATAACTTACTGATTTCATAGAAAAAAAAATGTCTATTTTCATTGTGCCTGCTTACAAAGTAATCAAGTAAACTCCCTACAGTCATAGATGATTTCTTACATGAAAGATTTAGCTTGACTCATTTCAGGCAAACAGTTTGGGTTGAATCTCTAACAAAATTCATGCTGATATTTAGAAATAAAACAGAAGCTTACAGTATATGCATTTACCGTCTATCAGATCAGAACTTTACTTATCTGAACCTGCTGATCATATATTGCAGTTTATATGCTAACATTCACGCATATTATTTTGCAGGGCAGTAATCAGTGTTTCCTTACTCCCTGTGAAAAAAAAAAGGAAACAACCCACGACAAAACCTTGTTTGTTATCAACTAAGTAAACCACTTGCACAGATCTTTCAAATAAGGTTAAACTGTGGATTATTTTCAGTGCTTTCAGTAACTTTGCTGAGAAATTCAATGCCATTTGAATGCTAAATCCATACCACTGTTGCTTCACAGATTAAACATCATTTTTCACTGATAAATTTAAGGCTTTAGCAAACTGAAGGGGTAGGATTTCTGACAAAGAATTTCACGTATCTACGCTACAGAGGTGTCTGCATCTGGGCGGAAGTTAGGCTTATTTATGGTCATTTCAGAGAAACAGAAAACTCCTGGATGTGATTCATTTAATTTCTAAATGAGTATCTGAAACAAATCACATGAATTGTTCCTTAAAAGTGCTTGTTTATCTCCACTGACACTACAGAGTGTGACTGGAGGTGGACGCCCACAGCTCAGAAGAAAATCTTCCAAATTTTTTGCAGCAGTGAAAACCTATCACAAAACAAGTCAGCACTGAATATTGAATCTACCTAATTCTTTTTATGGCATTAAAAAGGAGTCTGTTTGTGATTCCTTGCACTTTGGAGAAAACTGACAGACATCAGACATCTCAGTACTAAGATCCTTTACAAAATCACATGCAGTATTAATACCTTGCAGAGAGGTTTTTCTAAAGCCAGCCTGGTAGAGATATTCAAAAAGTGAAGTAATAAAGTAGACATTGAGTAAATAATAGACACTTTTATGCACACCATTTCTTTCAAGGAGTCTAAACTCAGCACACCTGGGCAATCAGTTTTAGATTTCAAATTTAGGCCCTGATCAAACAGCAGTAATGAAAGGAAGTTTAGTTTTCTTCTCCCTGTAATGGAGATGGAAGCTAGTATTTAAAAACCACTGATTTATAGATTATAATAATACTAAAAAAAGAAAGATCAAATCCTTGAATGGCACAGTTGGCTTTTCAAAAATAGAAAGAATCTTCACATTCATTTTTCTTTGAGTCAGCTTTGTCATAAATGACACATTACAAGGATAGAAAGCATAAATACTGCTTCAGTGACCAGCACTCCAAATGCTGGTCAAAGTACTTCAGAGTTCACTAGGTTGGTATTTTCGTTTTTGGTTTTTGCTTTTTTTTGTTTTCTGAAATATACTTGCTCATTCTTTTCTTTTTTTTTTTTCTTCTCTGTAATTTTTATTTAAGTTTTTGGAAAACTTACTTTGATTTGAAATAACTGAACCCTGGGTTTCCAGAATAATGGAAGTACAGGCATGTTTGGAAACCAGCCAGCTGCCACAATTTTCACCTCAACTGCCTGCTGAGCAGGTCAGCAACTTGAGGACTGTGATACTGCTGAGTATGAAGCTAGAAACTAGTTACGGAGAGGCTATAAATCACAACTAAAATTTAGGGCCTACTAAAGAGATTAAGAAGAGGAAGCATGTGATGTTTTCGGCATCTGCAGTGCAATAGGGACATTGCTTATAAAGGAAAAATTGTTAGAGCATTAAGGCTCTTTTTGACAAGATAAACCCAGTACTATGGTTTGCTTTGTGGTTTATAAAGTATCTCCTTTATGGTTTATAAAATGTGATGACCAAAGTCAGGAAACAGTACAAACAAATATTCCAGGGTTAGGCAAATACTTCAAAAGTTTCTGGAGCTGGTGGTAGAAATGTTATATGAAAGGAAAAAAAAAAAGTAACTACTACAAAGAAATGCTGATATAGTTCTAAATGCTGAGTATATGAAACTATTTTTTCATTTTATATTTCACTGAAAGATATTTGAAAGCACTGAAAACAATTTTATCTGGATTTATGTGTTTGTGTGTATTTATAAATATATATTCCTACCGAAAGCAGAAAGAAGTCAGTTAAATGCCAAAGATTGGATCAGACTCAATAGTAGCGATGCAACTGTTTAGCAATATTATAGGAATACATAGATAAGAAGAAAGAAACACAGAGTATATCTGTGCTGTTAAATTAATGAGACTAGGGACCAAACTGGAGCACTAGCCATTGCAACTGCAAAAGCATCTGCAGCATTCTAACCAGCTCTCACCAGGACTCAATCCCAGCTCAACACACAGGGCCATTCATGTCAGGGACTCTTCTATAAACTAAGCCTGGATATCACCACAGCTGCACACTGTGCTTCTCCCTGTCAGCACTTCCCCGGCAGGCTAGCACTGGTATCCTAAAAAAGCCTTGGTGTTCTTGAGGTATGCCCAACTTGAAACACAGCATGCATCCTTTGTTTCATGCTACAAAACCAGTGCTTTGATGGTTTGCAACACAGCATTCAGATCAGTTCAAAATGTCCTGAGCTGTTGTGACTAATGGCACAGGAGTACCAGCTGGGGCTCTAAGGGAACCCACAGCTCGACACTGTGGAGTAGACAGAGCCAGTCTGCTCTGGAGGGACACAGTCCCAACACAGGTATAAACCATGCTGAAGGACTTTTTGTGCACAGATAATATTTGTTCATATGTGGACATATGACAGATAATACAGTTGTTTCATAAGCATTAGTAAAAAGATTGCTCTATTTATGTATTACATTTACTACACAACTCAGCAGTAAAGTAAAAAAAAAAAGAAACGGCACAGAAACACAAAACATTTGGAGAAATTTGGGCAACAGAACCTTGATCACTATTTAATTTCAGATTCTTGTTTTATACAAATAAATTAGGAGGCCATCAGGTATTCATCGTAAGCAGTGGAAAGGATCTGGTCTAGACCCATATTTTTAGGTAAGATGCCTCAGAATTCTGGAAAACTGAGAGCTTGAGAGAGTAACTCAGTGTGAATGTGTGAGAAGAAATGTAACCGCACAGCAGAGAAAGCAAAATTTATGTTTGAAATGCGGAACAATACAGTGAGGTGTTGATAGCCTGTGGAAAGAAAAAACACCCTTACAAACCTGTTAAGTGAACTACTGTGATCTTTTTTCCTCAACAGGTGGCTATGAGAAAAAATATATGTTTGGATGATAAATTGAAAGCAAGAGCACCAGAGCAAAGTTCGTGAAATGCTGTAGGAAATTTTAAACAGTTTTTGTTCTATCTACTTTTCTAACAAACCTGCTCTTCTTACTTTTGCTTGAAACTTTCAAGACCAGCATTTTTTGTCCTCACTACTGTATATTTCCGCATCATTTCTTTTCCCTGCAACTTAAGAATAAAAATACACAAGTAAAAACCCTTGGGAAATTCGGAGCAAATATATATATATATATATGTAAGATTTTGACTTTTCAGATTTTGTTAGGATTGTATATCCTTTTATTTGTTACCTACTTCCCATTTTTTATTTCATATTAATCTGACTACTGTCCTTTAGATACTTCTTAGGGCAATGAAATTCAAATTTATCCTTATGTATCACAATTTGGCTCATTTCCACAGAAAAAGAGGTAACAGTACTTCACCAGAGAGTCTTCTAAAGGATTATGTTTTTAATTATAAAAAAAAATAATAAAAAAACAAACAAACCACGAAAACCAACAACAAAAAACCCAAACCAAACCAAACCAAATGAAACAAAAAAGAAACCCCAAAAATGCGCTTAAGGAAATACACAAAACAACACTTCAGTTTTTACCCTCACATCACTGCACAAGAAGTACCAAATTCTACTTTAGAGAAGAAAGGAGGAGGAGGAGAATCCTACACGATTGACAAATTAAGCTTCTTGCCTTAAAACCTTTTTTAAATGAATGATTAAACAATAAAGCATTATATAACAAGTGTGTGTTTGTGGGTGTGATGAGGAGGTGTAATTGAAGTAAGTGCTTCTGTGGAAAACAAGAGTAAAAATAGCTGTTTTCCCATCCTTTGTCCCAATCATAGTGATATCAAATGAAAAAAAAATAACTTCTCTCCTGCAATAGTCACTATATGCACAAAGACATATATTTGAGGGCACATGGGATTAGATTTTCATGTTTATCCTCTTATTGCTATAAGAAGCAATTAACTCCCACAAAGCCATTTTTTTAAATTTACAGCTGGCTAACACTTGTAGTATGAGGAGTGAGAAAGACTACTTAAAATTCTGTTTAATCATTATAAACATTATCAAATATTGAATCTATGGATTTTGATGAAGTAAGAAGAGTTAAGTCTAGCATCACATTATCATTTTCTTATACTACTGAAGCTCAACAACTTCAACCTTAACTTTCTTTGAGAACTCCAAGGAAGAGCCTCTAGGTTTGATCAGCCATCAAATACTTTCACACTTAACTCATATCAACTTTAAAGGAGTTGTTCAGGTATGTCTAAAGGAAGACTTGGGCCTTCAGAGCTATATTTTCACAAAGATAAAAACAGTGATATGCACTAGATACAAAGATACACCTGAAACAGCCAATAAGACATTAGTGAATCACTGAAAACCTCTGCAAACATATTTATAAATTTGACACTCTACCTATTATATTTTAAAAAGTTGGCATGCTGTTTTGGCATTTTAGTCTATAGCACTTCAAAATATACCATTAACTTTAGAGCTTTATTGAATATCTTGTAGACAAATAGATTTTACATTCTATTTTTATAGTCTTGGTATAACAAATCCATAGGATTTTTCCAGGCACCAATCAGTCCCAATTCAGTTGCAATGATTGTTGCGCTTCTCAAATACAGCCAGCAAGATTTGCTCTGAACTTTAAGATTCTCACATTCCTAAAGTAAAATTCCATGTATCCCAAGGCACAGTGAAATGTGGTCCATAAAATAAGTACAGATCTAATTCCTTTCACAGGTGATATTATGAAATGAGGAAGTGGATCAACATGGATTATATAAAGTTAAAAAAGTCCAGTATTTAAATTGCAAATGTGCTGGATGTTATTTCAGTCCTAATTCATTCAAAAAGCTGTGCTTACCATTAGTATCACATTAGTGTCACATAATTTCTGCATTATTCAATTCAACCTAAACCTCTCCTGGCACAATTTAAGGTTATTCCTTCTTGTCCTGTTCCTTGTTACCTGGGAGAAGAGACTGATGTCGACCTGTCAACAACCTTCTTTCAGGTAGTGTTAGAGAGTGATAAGGTCTCTCCTGAGCCTCCTTTTCTGCAGACTGAAAAACACCAAGACTGTGCTCCAGACCCTTCACCAGCTTCACTATCCTTCTCTGGATACACTCCAGCACCTCAGTGTCCTTCTTGTAGTGAGGAGCCCAAAACTTAACACAGGATTTGACATGTGACCTCATCAGTGCTGAGCACAGGGGAAAAATCCTTGCTCAAGTCCTGCTGACCACACTATTGCTGATACAAGTCAGTATGCCACTGGCCTTCTTGGTCACCTGGGCATGCTGCTGATTCATGTTTAGCAGTCATTGCATCACCACCAGGTCGTTCCCCACTGGACAGCATTTCGGACACTCTTCCCCAAGCCTATAGCATTGCATGGGGTGACTATTATAGTCCCTGTGCAGGACCAGGCACTTGGTGTTGAACTTTACAAAACTGACCTTGGCCCATTGATCCAGCCTGTTCACTTCCTTTTGTAGATACTTCGAGTGCTCCAGTGGATCAATACTCCCTGCCAGCTGGGTGTCATCTGCAAACTTACTGAGGGTGTACTTAATCTCCTCATCTGGTAAAGATATTAAACAGAACTACAGAACCGGCCCTATCAAGAGCCCTTGAATCTTTGCCACCGCATCCCCTATCTCCACCGAGGACTGTCCACAGACAGAAAGACCTCACTAGCACACTGTCACTCAAACACTGGCTTATCTTTAGCACAGTTTTATCCCTCTCCCCCTTCAAATCTCATTTAAAGGTCTTTTAATACACCCTGCCATCTCCTCTGTAAAGATCCTTTCCCCTCTTTGAGACAGGTGTACCCCATCTGTCACCAGCAGGCTTGGTGTCATGCAGATTGATGGATGATGATCAAAAGCCACGAAATTCTGCCCGTGACACCACATTCAGAGCCAGGCATTGATCTGCTGGCTCTTGCTATTTCTTCCTTCATCATTGCCTGTAACTGGAAGGAAAGAGAACTCTGATCACTTAACCAGTCATCCCAAGGCCCTGAATTGCCCTCAGACTTCTTGTTGCAACTTTATTGCCAACTACCTGAAAAATAAACTATGGATGGTAATCTGACAGCCATACTGGGGTCAGATTAATGATTTAATTAATTTTCAAAATAGACAAATCAAAGCATGTAAAGATAGATATAATTTTCTATATCCAAAAGTAGTGTATCTCCCTTTATCTTGTAAATGTTGGAAACCTTTTAAAGAATTCCTTTTTCCACTAGGCTGAGTTCATTGTGAAGGAGGTTAGGACAACAAATGAACAGTAGAAGTGGGAAGTGGACAGTTTTGTGCTGCTTTTAATCAGCTGAAGGGGAAACAGTCACTTTTGTAATTAGGTCTCTTGATGAACAAAAAATTGACTGGAGAAGCTAACCTTGACTTACTATTTGTGACTAAAGTACTATGTATATTTACAGTTCTGTAATTATAATTTGCTTTTGTGTCTAAGCCTTGTGATAAGGACAGATGTAACTCTCCCGAGTTCATGGAATACTTAGTCCAAAGATGACTTTCACCCTGTTTTATTTGTCTTACAGTACTGTCTTGTCTCTTGGGTGTAGAACCTCTACAATTCCCTTGAAAGAACATTTAAGTCTCCAGTTTTAAAGGCTGCAAGTATAGATATATCAGTAGAGATGTGACAGACTTCCTCTGCTTACACTTCATTCTTCTCTTTCTTCTTTTTTTAAGAACCCCCCCACACACACACAACTCTAGTTAAGCAGCTTAGAATACAGTGATGTGAAAAATCCCTCAGGATACAGTAACGATATGTTCATCTTTCTGCACATCTGCTCAAATTCCAAGTCACAATGAAGAACCTATAAAAATTCCAAGTCAGTGAGAAAAAGAGAGACAGTCATAAGTGTTAAAGCACTGCTGAATCAGGATTTCCACTACAGATTTATAATGGCTAAGAAAGCATTAGCTATAGTTGCAGTTGCCCAACTGTGATATGGGAACGCATGGACAACAAATAGAACCAAGGAGGCAGACCTGGCCTGCTTCCTGTAGCTTGTTATCTTCGTGCTTTTTCAAACCTCACAAAGTATGAAGGGTGAACCTGGCCTTTGCTGATGTCAATTGAAAGTTTTGTCATTTACTTGAAAGGTTCAGAATTACTTATAATCTTTCTATTCTTTTTAGTTTTAAAAGAATCTTTCCAGTAAGAAAGCAAAACCTTTCTTTTTGTGTCTGAAGGTGGCTTTAGGCAGTAAGCCAAAGAGAGGAGGTCCATAGTACTCATTAATTTATTGGATCTGTTGAGCTTGAAACCATTATATGAAACTTTAAAGTGGTCATTACTTTTGACTTCTGTAGTTAGTAGGAAGTAAGAACAAGAAATTTCTCTGAGGAAGAAGAAAAGATGGCTCTCAGTGAGAAGAAAAATAATGGAAAAGCATAGAAGAAGAAAAATAAACCCCACTATTTTTGTTCTCAGGAGAGAGTATTTTTAACTGTGCTACATTAAGCCTAATAATATCTTCCTTTGCAACCCTTCTAGTATTTTCCTATAGTCTGGTACAACTCTCTCTTTTTTTTTCCTAATTTTTCAGTCATTTTTCATGGATAATAAACCCCATTATAAATATTTTTATTTTTTTAAAAATACATACTGTATTACAGCCAGCTGGGTATGAGCCATTAGTGTGCTCAGGTGGCCAAAAAAGCCAGTGGCATCCTAACCGGTATTAAAAATAGTATGTCACTCTGCATTTAGAACTGGTGAGGCCACACCTCGAGTACTGTGTCCAGTTCAGAGCCAGTCACTACAGGAAAGCCAGTGAGGTGCTGGAGCATGTCCAGAGAAGGGCAACAAAGCTGGTGAAGGGTCTAGAGAGTAACTCACATGAGGAGCAGCTGTGAGAGCTGGGGTTGTTTAGGCTGGAGAAAAGGAGCCTCAGGAGAGACCTTATCTCTCTCTACAACTACCTGAAAGGATGTTGTGGCCAGGTAGGGGTCAACCTCTTCTCCCATGCAACTAATAACAGCACAAGAGGAAATGGTCTCAAGCTGAGTCAGTGGAGGTTCATGTTGGACATCAGGAAGAATTTCTTCACTGATAGGGTGGTTAGGCATTGGAATGGACTGTCCAGAGAAGTGGTGGCACTTGGTGCTATGGTCTGCTTGGCATGATGGAGTTCAGTCAAAGGTTGGACTCAATAATCTTGAAGAACTTTTCCAATCTTAATGATTCTATTATCATAAACAACTTCAATATTTTCAGAATAAATCCCAAGTTATATTCTATCTCTGTAGTCTAAGCAAGCCTTCACCTGTTATCACTGAGTGCACGTTTCTCTGTTGAGGAATGTATCTCTACATCATCCCAAATTTATATCAAATTTGCATACTATGATTGAACTAACAATGATGGGTTTGTAATATGGATACATGTATTACTGGGCAATGAGGAAGAGAATGAAATTCATAACAGCTAGATGAAAAACCTCTAAAGACATAAAAAAGGCAATTGATCAGTAGATTAAATTTTCAACATCTATTTCAAAATGCAGACATATGAGAAGGTGCAGTGCTGTTCTGCTGGTCTCATGTTGGAAGTTAGCTTGGTATTGCATTTGTTCATTGAGTTTTTTTCTTGCCTGCAACACTGGAGTGATACTTGTGAGACAACCTGATGCAGGACCTTGTTACTTTAGCTCAGGTATGTCTGATGAAGTAGAAGAACCCATGGAGCTTAGAAAAGTTTTTCTGTTAGACTGTAGTCATCTCTTACCTTTGTTATTTTCATAATTTTTTATCATGCCTGACAACTTTGGTTATGGAGAGTTTCTTTAGAAACTGTACAGGAAGATGAGTATGTAGTGGGAAAATATGCAGTTAGAAATATTCTAATATAAGATTCTCTTTGCCCATGGTATAACTCTTATATTTAAATAGAAATTATATGTTTAAGGTATTTTTCCCCAGACCCAACCTCAACAAAACCCACAAAATCTCAGCAAATATTTATTTTAGGAAGCAATAAAAACCAATAAATAATATATACATATCCTTATTTAAATTGTCACACTAAAGTTCTACTGTATTAATTACATTACAAGTAGAAAGCAAATGAATGATTCAAGATCAAGCATACAAAAATAAGCAGCTAAAGATTTTCAAGGGACAATGCTGAAATTATCAACTTAATTCTTCCTAATATCAGCCTCATAAATTTATTTTAAATCTGCACAGGAATTGTATACAAAATACATAAAAATGCAAGAACTGTGGTGAGATTAATGATATGTGCTTTTTCTGCAGAGAATGGACATTCTTCAAAAGAACTAGGCTGACACACTAGAGTAGAAAGAAGCATATCTTAAATTGTTTGAGTTGCCATAAAGGGTAATAAATGCTGAGTGAGGCACATGCACACATAACGTTTTTGTTTAAACTATTATTTTTCTCTGGAATTTTGTTTCTGCTGTCAAAGTAATAGATACTTCATTTGAACAAAGGGTGTCCAATCAGTAAATATCACTGCTCAGAGATAGCCAGGACAAAATACATTGTTACCCTTATCTGCCTGGTAAAATAATTTGATACATGTGAAATTATGTTCTGCAACCCAATCTACAAATGAGAAAACTATGGAATACAATTTTATGAGATAAAGAGTGAAAAACTAACATCTCAAACCATGCTCAACACATACTTTTATGTAAGCTAAACAGCTTTGTTTCCCAGTTTACTCCTCGTGTCTTCATTCCCACGTAAATCGCTCTAAACCAAGTAATTGTTTCCAAAAGAAAATCTGTGTATGGCTCCAAGGAGAGCTTGGTCCAGGGATCATTTGTATAGGCATGACTACATCCTGCACAGTCCTCTAACACACTTTCTACAGGTTTTACTCCTGCAAACATTGCTGCCTGCCCTCAGGTCTCATCAAAGGAAAGGCCACCCTCACACCCTCTTTTGTGCTTTAAAATTCTCATGCTGAGGACTGCAGTACACTGTTTATAGTATTTCAGACACCCTGAACTGAGAAAGAACACAAAAAATGAATACTTTTTCTTAGGGTGACATAGGCATTACAGAAGCCAGTGTGCTATGCAGCAAGTCGGGTCTGAGAGGAGCTAGCCATGAGTGATGGCAGAACATGAGCCGTTCTGCACTATTTGGCATGGGACCAGACCCTTGGGGTGGGTGCAGGTGCAGCCAACTGTTAGAAATGGATACAAGGTGAAAGCCACACTACAAAGTGTGGCAGCTGATACAAGATTTCTGCTACCTGTTCTCTTTGTAATACTACCATGAAAGTCTTACATCTCCCTTGAAACTTGGGAGATTATTTTCCGTTTAGACATAAATATTCACAATTGAACTCAATATCATTGTAATCAACACCTTGGTTGCACGCACTTAGAGAAAGAAAACAAAACAAACCAAAAAAAGCACATAAAGAAACAAAATGTACTATATTGCACTGCAGCTGAGATTTCTAAGATATGTTGGAAGTAATTTCACCACTGTCTATATTACAATGATATGTGAGGAGAGTATATCTATAAGCATATTGATACCCAGAGAAGGTGCAAACTTATCAATCTCATCCTCAGGGATGCTCTCAGCTGAGGGGGGCATGAAGTATATCAGGCCTGGTTTCTTTAGGCTCATTCACTTTTAGAAGCAGCAAACGCCTCATCACTGAAGGAGTGATAAAACATGACATGCTGCTAAGAGACACAAATTTATACACTCAGAAGCAGCCCAACTAGAAATTATTACCCTGACTTACCATAAGGGTATGTGTACAATTAGATGCATAGTTAGCTGAAATGGAAGAGTATGAGGACAGAATTAAAAAGAAGATGAAATATTACAGAGTGTAAGTGCCTGATACCAGTCTGAATCTGCAAACAAAACTGTCTGGCATTTTGTAATATGAGCATCCTGACTGAACCTCTCTTTTGCTGTTCCTTAATACCTCTGTGCCATCTATGGGATAGCGTTCATTTCATCCCCCAGTGTAGACCACAGCAAAGCTCACAAAACAATTCTCAAATTCTAAATGGAGCCTCAGGTGTTGCTTTGTTTTGTGCCTCTCTCATCATTAAGGACTGCACTTTGTGGCATACCCCAAGGATCCATCTCTTAATATACTAGCACCTGCAGGACAGCAATCACACTCCTCATTAACAAAAGCATTTTTACTGCTCCACTTTGGGCAGGGAAGCTGCATGTCCTCACCACTAGTCTGTTGTCCAGTATCTGCAATGCTATTTCTCATAGCTAATGAGCCATACAGAACAAACTGCAGAAATACTGCGATCAATAAAAAAAAATGGAACAAAACAACTAGAAAACAAACCATATGAAGGTACACTAAATGAGCTAGCGCCATCTACCAAAATGGAAACTGTAGGGACATGATCAGCCTCTTCAAGTACCTTCGGGGTAATAGTATATAAAGGAAAGAAGGGATTTATTTAGTCTAGAAAATGATAAGGATGGGGCATTGGCCAAAAGCAAAGAACAGAAAAGTGGTGGCAGTAAATAAGAAAAAAGTATTAACTTAAAGATCAATTTGTTGCAGAAATAAGCTCCTTAAGGGCATTTGGTCAAGGCAATATCACTGCAGATGTTAGCACTTGCTAGCAAAAGCTGGATAAATCACTAGTTGCAATGATGTGACATGGTTCTGCAAGGGGCCAAGTAGCTGCCCCATCTGATGCTTTTTAGCATTGTTATCGCAATGAGTAATATTATACATACAGCTCACTTGCCCCTAGGTTTCACATTTTCTTTGTAACACAACTCTAAAAGGACTAAAGATGGGAGAGACACTACTAATTTCAGTGTCCAGTTGCTTATGTTTTCAATGTCTGAAGAATTAACTTTTTAGCATATCATTGAAATACTGCCAAGACTCCAATTTTACACAAGTTTCTTATGTGCAGGAGTTGAACTATTTATCAACACCAGTTAGATGATAACCATAGATCTCATGGTTTAAAAGTATTTTTTTTGAGGACGTCTTTTTCTTATGCAGTTATTGTTTTTAGAATTTTTTTTCAAATATTTCTGAGAGATGTGGAAAAGAATGACCATAGAAGTATAAACTGTTACAGAGCAGCCATTAAGGAGGAAGTAGTCTTCTCAGTCTGTGAATAAAAACTTGTAGATGAGCCATTACTTGAGCACTAATTTTTTTGAATGAATAAAAAGAAGTCCTGAATAATGTAATTTCTTGTTAAAGAAAAAAAAAAAGTCACAAAATTCCTTTGACACTAACAAGATCAGGATTTCATTAAATTTCATGGACATCATCTCCTGTTAGTGTACAGATTAAAATGATAGGATTAAATAAACAAAAAACAGGTTGTGTAATGCTATGAATTTATGCTCCTAGTAATAACAAATTCTATTGTGTCTGCTAGGCTATTAAACAGATCTAACCAACATATATGTACTATGTACTACAATTCTTTTCTTTTTTTTTAAGAAAGGAAGTGTAATTTCAAATGCACTTTCTTGGTTACAGTGAAAGGACAGGACATGGAATTAGGATCATATGCCAAGCCATTATCACGTAACCACAAAGGTAACACAACTGCCTGGACTGTAACTGTGTTGTGTTAGTGTGAGAGCAAAGCTCATTTACAGACTCCGGAGCCTGTAAAAGCCTGGTACCAGCAGCAAATAACTGCTCCAAAACCTGATGCCAGTAGCTAATAACTAACAGTACAACATCGCAATGCCAGAGGGCTTTTGATCATTTGGATCATTGAATCATTGGAGGATCATTGAAGAAGACTATGTCTGGGGACTTTTTGCAAAGATGATATATGAGGTTTGCTTTCTCTCTACTGAACATGTAGAGTTACACTGCCTATACCACTTCTCTCACTGTGCAGTGAATAGAATATACCAAGAACCAATTTTTGCTCCTTTGAAATGATACATTATGATCACTCTCAGAAACAAGGTCATGTAGGAAGACTGGGAAAATAATAGTCTCCAAACCTTATGCTGTAGAAGTCATTACACTAAATACTGTTTACTAAAAGAAAACTCATTTTCTTACATTCTCTGTGTAGAGGTTGCAAACAAGTGTCTTGCATCAGGTTTCAACATTTTTGTCTTTATATGATCCAGATATTTTGTTACAGTTATAAAACATTAACTTTGTGTCATAGAAAGCATTTGTTCCAATCTCTTTTCTTAAATACATTTTAGAAATGTAATAAAAATAAGTGTTAGAAAAGTGCATGGCACCTAGATGTTGAAAATCAGTAATGGACATTGGATATAAACATATAACCTTAGACTGATAATTCTGTGAAATTAAAAATTATTTTAAAAAGTAATGTTACTAAGTGTTCTTTCCACTCCACGGGGGGCTTATTGGTTGCTTGGTTTTGTTTGCTTGTTTGTTTGGGTTTTTTTGGGGGGTGGGGGGGGTTGTTAGTTTGTTTGGGTTTGGATTTTTGTTTTTGTTTGTTTTGGTTTTCAGGTACAGCTTCCAGAAGAAAAACACAATTGTATACAGTAGATATTCTAAAGCATGAGGTTTTTTGCTTTCAATATAAAGGGCTCAATTTGGCTTCTATCATCTCTTACCTGTGCTGCATTGCCTGATGCTTACTCTGGCATGTGCACAGCTCCCACTACCACTGGAGAAAAGCAGTACTGAAAATTATTCACAGTGCTCAGGAACTTCGACAGAGGTACACCAAAGAGATTACAGCACACTAGGACACTAGCCAAGAGGGTCCCTAGTCCATCAGCTTTCACATGAACTTCATAGTTCAGAGAACTTGTGGTTACTGCATCTAGACAGTACTAAAAATACAGAAAGCTCAAATATCAAAAAAGTCTCTTAGTAAATTGCAACAGTTAATTTGTTGCAGTGATGGGAAACAAGTGGGACACTGTTGCAAAGTGAAACAAACAGTTTGGGTAGGAAAAAAGAACAAAGTGGCTTAGAAGAGGAGGAATAATGAATTAGATATGAATGCAAACAACAATCAGGAACAGCAAAACAAAAGTTCATGTAATCTTGGAACCACCAAGACTTTGGAGTATTGGCTAGATCTGTGAGTTCTTTTTTCCATCTTGGTAAGGAACCCTAGTCCAACTGCTTTATCATTACTATTCCTCTAGATTCTACTTAGAAGTCAATGATTCGTCCCTAACACACATCTTCCATGTTTGGCTTCAGAAGCACTTACCATAATTAGAGCAAATCTGCACAATTCCATGGATATATAATCTATTTCCCATAATTTAATCAAGGAAGTGTCTCAAAATTTCTGTAAAAACCTGATCACGAGTAAAACCGATTTTTTTCCCCATTCACTGTAAAAATCATAAAGGAATTAATATATGTTGTATTTCTACATTCCTTTTAATCTTGGAGATCCAAGTAAAAGTGAACATATAGCCATGAGTTATTTTTATCTTGGGAAATAATGATGATAATAATAATAATCTGTCATATTGTTGCAGGTTAACCCTGGTGGGCAGCTAAGCACTACACACCTGCTCATTCACTTCTCCTATCCAACCTTCAGTGGGACAGAGGAAGAGGAAAGGGAAAGGNGGAAAGGAAAGGAAAGGAAAGGAAAGGAAAGGAAAGGAAAGGAAAGGAAAGGAAAGGAAAGGAAAGGAAAGGAAAGGAAAGGAAAGGAAAGGAAAGGAAAGGAAAGGAAAGGAAAGGAAAGGAAAGGAAAGGAAAGGAAAGGAAAGGAAAGGAAAGGAAAGGAAAGGAAAGGAAAGGAAAGGAAAGGAAAGGAAAGGAAAGGAAAGGAAAGGAAAGGAAAGGAAAGGAAAGGAAAGGAAAGGAAAGGAAAGGAAAGGAAAGGAAAGGAAAGGAAAAAATGAAAGAGGGGGGGAAAAAAAGCCCCCTTTGTATCAAGATTTAAAAAAAAACCCAAAAAACAAAGCAAAAGAAGATTATAGAAGGAATTATTAAATAAGTGGAAGAAGAGAGAAAAACAAAACAAAACAAAAATTATGAAAAGGCAATCACTCACCACCTCCCAAGGGTAGACAGATTCTCAACCAGTTCCCAAGGAAAAAAATGTCTAACCCTCCTAAAACATCTTCTCTCCCCTTTAATTGCTAATCATGATGTAACATTGTATGGAGTGTATCTTTGGTTAGCTCAGGTGATCTGCACAAGCGTTTCATCTCCCAGTCTACAGTGCACCAACCAATCTATTCACTGAGGAGGCACAGAGTCAAAAGTAGAGGTGGCCTTGATTTTCTGAAAACTGTATTCAGCAAAAGATAAAATATTAGTGTCTTATCATTATTGGTTTCGTCAAAAATCTAAAATGTAGCATCATATTTACTGCTATGAAGAAAATTACCCAGGTCTAGTACACACATACATGATATCAAAAGTTACTAACAGATAAATTAATTTTAAGCAGAACATTTTATTGGCTATTCCCCTTCAAAAGAAGCACAGTTTCCATTTTAAGCAGGGGTTTCAAGGCTATATTTTACACATTTTCCATCTACCTTCACATTTTAAAACAGTTGAATTCAAACTGAGGTTCAGTCTGTTTTTGGGGTGCCAGAAAGTGAGGAGGCAAAGAAAAGTCCTGGACACATAGACCAACTGTGACACGCGAAAATAAGTTTTTAGGTTACATTTTTACAGATTAATAAATTACTGAAAGAACTGCAATTTAATATTTTAATCTTAGCAGTTATGCCTGCTAGCCTCCATTTCAGATGGCTCTAAACTATATAAGGAATGATAAAAATATTGTGAGTGCTCTCTGATGCTGTACTCCATAAATTATCAACTTAGGTTGATAGCTGTCACACAGAAATAAAGATAAAGCACTATATATTTTAATCAATACATTTATTAAATAAGAAGTGAATTAACAATTAAAAAGATAGTATATAATTATCATAGTTTTAAATGACAATTTAATGTATAATCAATTAAATGCCTAATTCATTAATATAAGGAGGATTTCAGCAACCTTTTTTTCTGCATTCGTAGTTCTTTAATTATAAAAGAATAGGTCAAATTATCTTGCTTTTCAGTGATGTTCATGTAAAAGTTACATGAAATTAATGTGCAATTAAAGAAAGATGAAATGAACTTTTAGCTTTGCAGGGCGCTTATGTGGCTCCCAAGAGGATAAATTAGGGAGTAAAAGCCAAGGGCTTTATGTCAGTGTGGAAATTGATTACTGCTAGGCAAAAGAGTATTAACCAATGAATAAACTAACAAAATGTGATTTTTAAATTTTTTATTTTAGTGGAATTCATCAAGAAAATTTTCATCAAAGCTGGCAGGGCTATCCATCTTACCTGACCTATACAGATTTTTATCACACATAATATCATGCACCTTTGTGTGAGCAGCTTTAGGTAACACAAGCTTTAGGTGCTTACTTACTGAGCCTAAAACCTGACTATAACAGGAGCTTTCACACCCCTCTGATGTGGGCTCCAAACTTAAAGCATTTAGTGTTTTGTTTTTTTCTGTATATATATACCTTTAAGAGTTTTTATTTCTATTTGTAGTCTTTGGGTTTGTCCCTCAAAACTTGTTCCTGAGTTCTGCTGGCAGAACTGGGATTGAGAATTGTACAAAACATCCCCACTCCTTGATTGATTTCAGCACTCTTGCTCTTGGTCATGATTTTTAACAACAATGACATTAAGCTTGTTCCCTTAGAAACACCAAATTCCTCATTTCTATCCAGAATGTTCTTGACTATCTGTCTTTGACTATCTGTCTTGACTTCATGTCTTTTTACATGAAGACATGACAGAGAAGCATTAACCACAGGTCCAAATAGTAATTTTTTTATTTAATATAAAATTCACAACTTTCCTAGGGATCACAAAATATCACAGTGATAGTTACAGTGTCAATGATTGAAATGATTTAAACATAATTTACCAAGACATTATTATTATATTCTCTTACAGTTTTCTCTTATCAGTACCAAGTAGTCACCTTTTTATTTTTTTCAATCCACTTCATGCTAGAGCATTATTAAACACAATAACTAAAATAAGTAAATGACTTTGAGACAATCTAGGGTGAAATATCATTATAGCAATCAGAAATAGCAATTATGTTGTTGGATAATAGTCTTAAGCAGCTTGTGAGCTACATAATGTATGCATTTATCAAGGAAACTTTTTTTAAACAGAATATCCAAGGCAACAACCTCAGAAAGATACAGTTGTTTGGAAGATGCAGGGGAAGAAGTTCATTTACATAAGCTTTTCACATTTCACATATTTAATATGACAATACTCAGGTATTTTGATTATTTGAGAGGCCCTACTTGTAATATCTATCAAATTTTTTAAAGCAGTAAATAACATTATCAAATGTGTTTGCTACTTACGTAGAGAAAATAATTCAGTCTGTTTACTGTGTTCTCTATTTTTGTATTACAAAGGGATTGGTATCTCAGGCTGAGTTTTTGTGACACCAGATGAATAAATAGGACAGCAAAGAGCTATATTCATAACCTTTAGATCCCTGAATTTACGCATCAGTGAAACATACTTTGCCAGAGAAGGAATTAAACTAGAAACTGCCTCTTAAGGAAGGAATAGAGAAATCCATTAAGTCTCGGCTGGATTCCTTGGTGTTTCAGGGAATGTCAACAAATTAGCTTTTATTATTTGTGCCTCAAACAGTTACAAGCTCAGTGATGTTTAGAATAGAATGTAGTGAACTGAAAACGCAAAATGCAGAAGAACAATTCAAAGGCAAATATTTAAGGTAGAGTAATTAAAATAGAATTAAAAGATACATAGCAATGCTTTAATCTCAAAGCTTTTAGAGTTCAAAATCTATTTCATAAAGGGCAACTTCATCTCATTTATTGGAAGAGGGGAAGTAAGAAAAGAAGCAAAGTGGTGGAGGCTTTAATTCTTTGAAAAAGCAGATGAGTGTTTAAAAACTCTTTTGACAACCGTTTCAAAAAAAAAATTAACTAAAAATATGATTAGCTTTCTTTAACTGCTGTCACCCAGATTTTAAATCTTGCATTCATCTTTTTACCCCAGTTTTAAATTAAGTCAGCTGTGTGTTCTGAATTCAAGCTGAGAACATATTTGAACTTGCCTTAGAAGCCAGCATCTGCTAGCCCTACTATTTTCCAGCACAGGCTTCCAAACTTATGATCGAAAGAAATTAAAGAAAATGCACTTTGTGTATGAAAAGAGTAATTTTCACTTTCTTTCATTAGCTTTAGACTTTCCACTGTTCACTTCTTTTTAATGTCCTGACTGTGTTATGAGATAGAAAGAATTAAGTTTCCTTATTTACCTGCTTTAGACTGCTTATTTCTTCTTTAAGTACCTCTTTTTAAAAAAGTCCACCTTTTTATTGCAACCACTAATAGACTTACCTTCATAGAAAGAAAAATATCAGAAATGGAACTAGATATTGCCTTACATATTACAGTTTATAGTGACACAACATGACAAACTTCTAGAGATTCCAGGCAAATCACAATCCAAAATTACAAATGTCTGTCAAACTAGTTTCAGCAATGCTTCAATGCAGTATATATTGCATGGTTTAAAGATATAGGACTCCAATATGACTTAACAACATATGAGTAAACAAATATCTGTAGTAGGGTGAAATTAACCACTACATATAATAAAATGTTCAGCAGCACATGAAAGAAACTAAAATATAAAGGAAAATCTAACAATGCAACCTTTCAAATTTCACCACTGTTAAACTCTAATAGGAGTATTAAACGTGGACTTAGAAATCATTGAAACATACTGCATTCAGCATCAATAAAAAGGAAACATTTCATTGGTTTTGTTCTTATTTATTGGAAAAAATATTTGGTAAAGTATAGACTGCTGAACATGCACATAAGAACATGTAGAATACACAATAATTTTTAGGATTTGTATTCAAAATATGTGTTCAAACTCATGTGTTTACTGAAGCATACTCACTGCCTATAAATATGTGTATTATTTAAACCACTTGAGTTCCACATCTCTCAAAAAAACAAGATTATCCTGAGGTTCATAAGAGAAGCATGGAATCAGACATTTCTTTCACTTCAAGTTAAATTATAAAATATCGATCTTTTAGGGGGATGATAATTGTAATGTTCCAAATTTTCACATAATAGAAGAAATAACATTTGAGCTGAATATTTCAGATACAATTTAAAAGTGTCAGTTACCCACGAGTTTTAGTTGTGGGCTGGTAATAGAGAGATTCTTCAAAGAAAGAGGTAACGTAATATTTTCCAAGTTGTTACTTCATTGCTGATAATGCTACAAGCTGTATAAGTAGTAACAAACAAATCCCTATATTTTTCTATACTGGACATCAGAAAAAAAAGCTGTCATAATTGCAATGAAGAAGCTATTGAATGACTGCGTAGGAGGTTTTATCAAAGTCAGCAATATTCTGAACAAAGGTCTTATCATATACTTACTTCGGTATATATTAATTGGTTTCTTATCACATTAGCCAAATCCCCTTTCCCTAATACCATACAAAAGTGAATAATATGTTAAAACATTGATAATACCTTAAGACTTATTAACAACATTCACAAGATTAGCTTCTTCCTTTTTCACAAGCACTAAGATCATGCACTGTCAAGTACCTTTCATATTGTGTTAGTTTAAATGAAATCATTAAGACAAGAGGCAGGCCAAAGATATGGTATAAAAGCCTCATTGTTTAAGCAACTTCCTAAGTATAGAAACTTATATGTTATTACATAAGATCAGTAGAAAACATTTCTACTGGCAATATGTCCCTCATATGATAGATGATTATGTTTTATATAGTAGTCAAAAAAAATGCCGTCTTAGCATCCTCTTTGCACAATGCAGTCACAGTAAAAACTCAGGTTCCTGGAGCGCCTGTTGATACATACCTTTGTTGATGTATGACTACTGCATCAAGAGGTGATGATGCCCTCAGACCTTTCCCTGTATTTGCAGTTTGTTACCCTCTGATAACTGACCACCACACTGGCATGGTATCTAAATTAAGGAATGTGCTGGAGCTGATACCACCACTGACAAAAGAGCTTTCCAGTTGTGGTTTATTCATTTGGATAAGAAAAATATTCCAAGTTGAATAAACACAAACTTAAAATGAAACATTTTTGAAAAGTAGCTGCCAAATGTCCTTACACAAACACGTTTTTACATTAAGAACTAAGAAAGTTAAAGTGAAATTGCCAAAGAGGGAGTTCTCGTAACTGAGTATGCAGGATGTATTATGTCATTTGGTGATTAATGCAAATGATCTCCCACTCTCCTTGAGTAGTGGAGTGCCATTTAGCCTGAGATCCAGCAGAGCAGTGGGGGGGTGACCATAACATCAGCAAAAGCAGACTGACATATTTGTGTTAGTGCTTGCTGTTTTGTTACGGGGAATTAGCAGCATTTTAGTAAAACTGTTTATAAGTGCTATCAGGACTGCAATTTGACTAATATAATCATGGAATCTAGAATCATAGGATATGCTGAGCTGGAAGGGACCCATCAGTATCACTGCCCTAGCCCTGTGCCGGACACACCAAGAATCACACCATGGAGAGTGCTGTCCAAATGTTTCTTGAACTCAAACAGGTGTTGGTTTTATTTAGACTAGACAGTTCAAATATTGATTAGACAATCAGCAAGTTCCTGGTGCTTCAAAAGGTACATTTCTTTAATCAAATTTCACAGGGGATAGCATGTGTCCACATGAAAATTATCTCTAGAACACTTATTACACTTAGTACATACACCAAATTTATAGAGCTAAACATCAGCTCAGCACAGGTACCCCTTTACCTATGACTGTATTAATGGAGTGATCTGTAGACATTTTGAATCTTCAGAAATGACTGCTATCTGCTATTATCAGGACTAGCATGCAGGTCCAAAAAGGACAAAATTAACCCAAAGGCATTTACAACAGCTGTGTCTATGGGCTGCAACGTTTTCTCAAAGTCTGGGAGAGGTAGGATGTGGGAAACAGGTCTGTGGATTTCTTTAAAGAGCAAGAAGAATTGACCTTGGCCAGACTGCTGTGTAGCTGTAAAGATAAACAGCTTGCAGAGACTGAGAGAACTCAGGAGCAGCCACAGATAACAAACTTGGATGAGTTGGTACAGAGACAGTAGTTTGCATAGAGACAGTAGTTTTGTAACTGTGGCCAATAGGTGATTGCTTCTGTGTAATGAGGTCCAATAATGTTCGTGCACGTACATTTAGGAAATATATAAAAGTAGCTGTGTGAAATAGAGAGAGATATATATTATAAAAGTTTTTGCTCTTATCAATTCGGGATTTCCACCCGCTTTTTAACAAGTCCGTCCCAGCTACAACGACAGTAGGAACAAATAGATGGAGTTAGTTGGGCTTTTACTCAGCTGTCACCCTGAAATGGCTAGCATAGATGAGTTACTGTAGAAAGAAGCAATGAGTCAGATATCCACAACTGGCATAGTTTACTTTCCTTTAGGAACAAGGGTAGAAAAAAAAATGACAGTTATTATTTTCTAAAGCACGATCTGATCTCTGGTCCCTACTCCTGAATAGCAAGAATTGCACCCTGATTTTCTAGAGGGAAAATTTCACTGTTGGATTTCTTTAACAGAAGCTATAAGAAAGGTACAGTGTTGCAGATTGAACTACAGTCTTGAAAACTGTGGCAGTGACCCATTAGTTAAAGTTTCAGTTCTAAATTTTTTTTTTTTTTTTCAGTCAGTTGTGTTAATAGATCTTCTCTGTAGCACTCCATTCTCTGGGCTGTAGCTATGATAGGACAGAGAAATCTTAATAGGCAATAAACCACTTATGAATCTCTCCCCTTCAAATACATATTTGCATATGAATGAAAGCAGAACTGTACCAACAACACACATTTTAGGCAGGACTAAATTAGAGTGTCCCAGATTTCTTATTTAAATAAGTTTGTAGTGCTTTTGTTTTTCCTCCAGTTAGATAGGGCTTGTTACTTTGTATTTAACACTTATTTTTTCAAGAAAAATGTCTTGAAGTATGAAATGCAACAGACAGTATATATAGTTTCTTAGCAGTAACCAGGAAACTGATGGATTAAAAAACAAACAAACAAACAAACAAACCCACCAAACAAGAACATAATACAAAATCCCCTACCGAAACCTACAGTACGCAACCAAAAACAACAACCCCAAAGAAATCAAATAGAAGTAAAATAAGCAACTTCCAAATATATATTTGAGATGCATTTAGAAAGAGATTGAGATGGAGAATAAAATTATATAATCATGAAAAACAAGCATGTAACCTGTAATCTTTTCTACTGTGATATGAACATTTGTCTTGACTAATACTATAGGTTTCATTTCTAAGGACAGATTGCATCTATGAAAACATGTACTCATGGTTACATAATGTATTTAGCTATGCATTATGTGGTTACATATGTGCATTCACAAATAATTATATGCATGTGCTCCACTAATACCAGTGGTCAAAAGACAGTATACAATATGATTTCTGTAATGTAATCATCATTAACATTGAAAGCAATAGAGGTATGGAAAGAACAAAAATTTAACTAACTTTATTGTTAATAGACCTTGTTTGTTACAAAACACAGATTTGTTAAGAAACCAAGAGTAATAGCTAAGACAGTAAGTAATTAAATGGCACAGTCTTAGATTTAGAAATGTTTTCAACAATTACATGTATTTCACTGATAAAAAATTAAAGGTAATTTGTTTTCTTAAACATGTAGGCTGAACTTCTGGCTTCAATATCACACTTTGTTTAAGTTAATATTGTTGCCTTTCCCGGTCACTTTCTACTGCTAATCTAATCTCTCCGTGAAGTACTAGCAACATTTTGAGGTTCCATTACGGTATTTCTAAGGGGGCTGAGTCTCCCCATCTGTTTTCAGATGAATAGTCAAAACATTAGACTATAGAGACAATGTGGATAAAATTAATCTTTTTTACTTGAAGCAAAACTGCAATCTAGGCACAGAACTAATCAGCCTACTTTCCTTTAGCATCAATGGAAAGAAATAGATGTTGTTAGCATGAAATTTATTTGATCTTTTAGATAACTGCTTTAGGATAAGATGAATTATGCCTAGAAGTATCTTTTTCTTCTATAGCTTGTAATCAAAGTCTATATAGGTAGTTGACTGTAAAATAAATACCATTCCTTTTTGCCCTCTAAGTGTACCTACTCCATTTTTTGGCATACTGATTTACATAAAAGGGAGCATTTCGAGCACTCACTCCTGATAAAGAACAAAGATCCTGTTCCAGTCTCTATTTAATAAAAAGTTCAAAGAGAGAAAACCATAATAAGACAGAGAAACCAGACCCAAAAGAGTCAAGAAATAGATTTGGTTTACTGACTCTAGGCAGCCAGCTCTAAGGGCCTGCTTGGCCTCATTCATGGCAATTTTGAAAAAGAGTTTATTACTAATTCTCTGAAAGTAAAGCAGTCCTCAGAAAAAGGGCTGTTCTGTGGTAAATAGGTCTTGCTTTTCTCTTGAAGAGGTTCAAAAAATCTTAGTTTTATTAAATGCAGACTACAAAATTTAAAAAATCTCAAAAGACTTCACAGAATAGAAAAAAAAATAATTTCCCATTATGCTGGTTTTGTCTTGGATACAGGTAATTTTCTTCGCAGTAGATTGGGGGGGGGAGGGGGGGTGGTGCTGTGTTTTGAATTTGTGCTCAAAACAGCCATGATAATGCAGGGAGTGTGTTATCACTGAGCATTGTTTATGCTGAGCCAAGACTTTGTCACCCCACCAGTGAGGAGACTGGGGGTGCACAAGAAGTTGAGAGGGAGCACAGCTGACCCTAACTGACGAAAGGTATATTCCATATCATATGCCATCATGCTCAGCATATAAAACTGAGGGGAGAAGAAAAAGCAGGGGGGCATCGGCGGCTTCTGTCTTTCCAAGTTGGTTACCAAGTTGGTATGATGGAGTCGTGCTTTACTGAAGATGGCTGTACACCTGCCTGCCCATGGGAAGTGGTGAATGAATTCCTTGTTTTGTTTTGCTTCTGCATGTGGCTTTAATGTTACTTATTAAAGTGTCTTTATCTCAGCTCATGACTTTCTCATTTTTACTGTTCCAAATCTCTTCCCCATCCCACTGGAGGTGGAAGTGAGCAAGTGGCTCTATGGGGCTTAGTTACTGTGGGGTTAAATGAGATATCCATTCAAATAGGAGTTCAAAAAGGATTTTAATAAAACAACATTGTGCCTCACAATAAATTTCAATAACTGCTATGGGTTCATCTTGGCCACTTAGAAAGTAAATTTCTCTGCAATTTTAATAACTCCTTCAGCAAAACCTGTGGTAATGGAAACATGCCAAGGTTCTAGTTTGTCCCTTTGAGCAGGATGGAAGTCCAAACATTAGAGTTAACTATATAGATGAGAAAAGATAAATGTATTAACTGATATTTAAGATGACTTTGACTGCCAAGAAACAACAGTAGAAGATTCTCATTCCGGCTTTGACTTGGCTTTCTGTCAAATGTGAACACAGAGCCAAGCCAGCCACAGGTGTTGAACTCTAATTTAACTTTAACTTTCATTATACTCCTCATCACATTGTGGCCAAAACAGTAGACCTGCCAAATCTTCAGCTGGAACTGAAAAAGCTTTTAATTGGCCACCAAGGGTGAAGACAGTAAGAACGAAGTCCTGTTTTATTTCCCATTGGGAAACTGAGAGTCTGATATTAGAAAGTACAACAACAAGGTATAGAGTCCCTCCATGTTTTTGGCTTCCAACGTATTAGTACCTACTTTCATCTTCCAAATCATTAGACTAGGCAAAATGTTTCCTTTTTCATTTTTTTATTTATACAAATCCAGGAGAATAACTATGTTTAGACAGTTGGTATTAAACCAGTCACACATATGCAAAATAAAACTGAAAAGTAAGAACAAACGAACCCTCCTGTCACCATGGCTTTAGTATGTTCCCTAATATTCCCAACAGCTTTCCATTCCAGCCTAATACTAATCTTCCAATCTATTCTACAGAGAAAACTATAAGGAGTTGAATACGTATACTAATGTGGTCTATGTTTTTTAAAAAGTCACTGGGGCAGTTTTAGACAAAGAGAATAAGTGATTTACCATCAAGTAACTCAGTCATTTGTGAAGATGCTCAAGTTCAAAATTAATTCACCTAGGGTGGTCTTATAAAAATAAATTGAACATATTGTCCATGCTGCCTTCATAGTTAAAGGAAATATAAAGTCACTTAGAAACTAAAGTTAGTAACACCATATTAAGATGGAGCTAAATCCTTGTCTGAAATAGCCTGGAAGAAGAGCTTGACTGAGACAAATAATTACTAATTATCTATATATTTAATTGCAACTGAGTTCACCAGGAACTAAGTGTCTAATTGTCTTTCCTCTACTAAACAAGAGAGAAAAGAGGCAAAATAACACGTATTTTCAGGTAGTAGACAGAGCTGAAGTAGATTTCAACAGTTGTAAAACAGCATTAGAGTTATCTTACACTTTTAATTATACCTTAGTAGTACTGACTTTCACATGCTGTAGCTCAGAGGCATAAAAAGAAGACAGTTTTAACTACTGGAAAGCTCCCAGAAGTAAAGAAATTGTAGTGACCTCTTCTAATAGCTGAGGGTTTTGGGGGTGTTTTGGAGTGGAGGTTTGTTTTTTCTTTTGGTTTGTTGGCTGTCTGGCTGGTTGGTTCTCTGGCTGGTTGGTTGGTTGCTTCTTTTTTGGGGGGTAAGAGTGTTGGGAATTAGAGGATTTTTATAAAAGAAATTAAATATGATGAACAACAGTTAAGATAAACCTGCTGTATAAACTGAGACTTTTAGTCAATGTTTCATGTGCTAATGGGAGCAAGCACACTGCTGCAGGTCTCAGGAATTTCATGTCAGAATAAATGATACATCTTCAGAAAGAGTAGGTTCAAAAGGGAGTATAGCTGATTCCAGCACCAAGGACAGACACTTTTTTCATTTCATGCTGTAAACATTTGTATTGTTATTATTATTTTCTGACTTATTTTTCAGGGTTTTTTCTTTAAAAAAAAATCCTTGGAAAAATCCAGTATGAGATTTTTTATTCCAGCTGGTTCCCCTGGCATGGCAGTAGCCAGCATATGATAAGCATGCCAAATGAATACTTAATCCTTATTTTAGTGGCAAACTCAAGAGTTGGTTGATGCATGTTTAGAATATGAATTAAACTTGAAAAAAGACAGCTGAAAATTACTGTATATGTCTACGTTTACTAAAGTACAGCTAAATTGAAAGGATGGTGGAACATTTACAGTAAGTATTCCTGGAAGATCTAGATAGACTGAAGAGTGAAAGAAGTGGGGAAAAAGAAAGGAATAACCTAGAGTTTGTTATTTGATGTTTATTTTGCAGGTGAGAAAGACAAGGGATGAGGTTTAATAGAGGGAAAGAATGCATATTTGATGAGTCTCTAGGATGACTAATTTGGCAGCTTTGGCTCAAATCTGAATTTTCAAACAATAGGTCTTGTGTACACAGCTGACTGCAAGCATTTTTATTACATGAACAGCTATAGCTGTACATAGCTAAAATTAGACATTAATCTTTGAAACTATGACCCTTGCAGTAAGGCATGTAGTCAATAATGGGAAATTACAAAAGAGAATGAAAATACAACCTTCCTTTCTAGTACTGATTGTAGAAGCTGCCATGAGAGGAAAGAAGAAAAATGTTGAAAAATTGCAAATCTATAATTTTTTGAGTTTGATATTATGTGAAATTTAAGACTATTAAAATTCATAGGAGGAGGCCAGAATATAGTAAAAAGACAGCTTCCTAAAAAATATTACTCAACATTATTCTAGTTCATGAGGCATAAATGATCAGTGAATGCACACCATGAACATGCTCTGTAGCCAGAAGATACCAGGTGATGGGCAGAGGTTTGAGCTGCAGAGCTGCAGGCAGGTGCTGGCAGGTGGAAGGCCCTGCAGCAGGATTCCTTGAGTCCCAGAGCTGTGGCTGCAGAGCTGCCAGATTGCCACTGCTCTCTGTTCTTGGAGAAAGGAGCCCAAAATCCTTGGCTTAAGTGCTCTTCAGCTCTGCAATTAGAGTAAGGATTCTTGGAGCATCAGGGAACTCAAGTTACAGAGACAAAGCTCCAAAGCTGGAAATCTTTCAAATGTCATCTGAGACCTGTACCTCGAGGATGGTGCATCCAGAGGCTATAAACAGACTCAGTCTGATGACTGTGGAGAGCCAAGCATTGCTACATTCATTTTTCAGATCTAATTTTGCCTGGAGATGAAGTCGTTATTTACTATTAGTATTATTACCTTAATACCCAAGAAATGCAGTCAAATTTTAGGACCTAAATGTGCCTGATACTATACAAACATGGAATAAAAGAAGTATCTTATGAAAAATAAGGCTTTAGGACAAGACTTAGAAGTCAGTTAGAAATTAATACTATACAAAATAATGAGAGGAAAAAAACTGAAGAAAAATAAAATAAAGCATTTTGTAGTACTAAAGACTGGCAAGGGGACTATGACTTTTCAACTTCTGACAGACTATTAATTTGTATGTGATCAGTTGATTAGTATGTCCAAACAAAACATCATTGCTGATTGATGGCTATTCAGTTGCTTATGAAAATTGATCCTGTGATCTCAGCACACTTCCTGTTTGACAGATATCTGCATTACAACTGACATTCTTATTGACAATATGAAGAACTCTAGGAATAGACCAGAAGTCTCACCAAAGAGTTTTTGATTTCTTACAAGAAGCAGTTTGTTTGGTTGGCCTTTTCAATAGAGAGTGCCTGGAGCACCTCTTTTCCATCCTTCTTCACTGACCTTGGGGTCTGCAGTGATGTTCACATGTTCTCACTCCTCTCTTCCCTGGCTGCAATTTCATCTGTCCAACAAATTTTTTCCTTCTTAAATATGTTATCACAGATGTGTTACTATCATTCCTGATTGGCTCAGCCTTGGCTGTGAGTCTATCCTAGCTCTGGCTGGCATTGCCTCTACTGGACATGGGGGAACCTTCTGGCAGCTTCTCACAGAAGTCACTCCTGTAGCCCCCCCGCTACTAAAACCTAGCCGCTGAAACCCAAAACACAGGGCAAAGCAATTTGTATAAAGTAAAGTAATTTGTGTAAGGCAAACTAACAATATTATAATGGGGGCCACTCTGTACCAGATTATAATATAGCACACAAAATTTAGAAAAAAATAGTCATATGCTTATTTGTTTAAGAAGGAGGACACAGAGCAAGCAGCAAAGGAAATGAGTTCCAGATTTGCCTCATAATTTGCAAATGCTGGGTAATTAACAAATTAAGTTTAATGTTGCAAGGGAAAGCACAGAAGAAGGACAAAAGAGTAACATAATTAGAATCACATTAGAGTGAGAAGACTGAAGACCTGATTCTGCATTTATGGAAGGCAATAGTAAAACTCCATTATTTTTGACTCAGGCAAGATTGAATCCCTTAAAAATCTGACATGTTTCCAAAATGCTTAAACAATGCAATTGTTCAGACATTTCAAACAGAGCACAACTAATAGCACCAGAAGGAAACTCAATCATATATTTATTAGTGTGAAATATAATGTACCATAAGCTATGTAAAATCTTCAAGGACCTCTGAATGGGAATATTTTGGACATGAGGGAAATCTAGATTTATACATTCTCCTATCCACTTAATAACAACAGAATTGTAATAGAAATATCCTGGGGAAATTCAAAAGAAATGTTTCTGTGCTAGATTCATCTGACTAGATCTACAACTAAGAACTCTTTATACACGGTAAAAATAACTAACATTTTTAGAGTACGATTGCCTTTAATCACCAGGTAGCTGTTAGTAATAAATTAGTAGAATCATAACCTAGAAAAGCCTACTTTATTTACCTAAAGGTAAGAAGGTAGAGTTAGGTGAGATGAATCTCACAAGATGCGTAACAGGGGGTGGAGGGAAAGGCAAACTACATCACTCGGTTTAGAGTGGGAGCACTTATCTTTCATGGGATTGGCTAATCACTACTGAAAATCTTTGAGTGGGGACAGAAGACTTCAATTAATGTAAGCTTCCATCATGACCTCTCATACCTAAAATGGACTTGTGACATGTGACAAGTGATCCTTCTATGTCATTATATTTGCACATAAAATGGTGGGGACCAAAGACATCTTTCACCTCTCTGCTCTTTGTGTAGAAGGACATTCCTTTCCACAATTTAGCCTGCAAAAGTCAGCCTCAGACAAACCACTTGCATCATGACAGGAAGCATGCTAATCATTGAGTTCCCCTTATGGACAAATTATGCCTGACAAACCAGACTGCCTTGTACAAGAGAACTGGTTGTATGCATGAAAGGAGAATGGTGCATGTGGCATACTTTGACTTTAGCAAGGCACCTGCCACAGTCTTTCACTGTATTCTTACAGTCAAGTTCACAAGCTATGGACTGGATAAGTAGACAGAAATAGGCCGGACTGTTGTTGGTCTTAAAGAGCTCTGTTTGGCACTAAAAGAAGCCAACTTACAGTAATACTGGGGCAAATATTGTTCAAAGACTATTAACAGCCTGGAGGATGAGAGAGGACACTCTCAGCATATTTGCAGATGATACAAAATTGGGAGGAACAGATGATACGCTTCAGGGCAGGACTGTTATTTGGAGGGACCTGGACAGGTGTGAGGAATGGGCTGACAGCAACATCATGAAGTTAGCAAAGTGTAAAATCCTGCACCTGGGAGGAAATAACTCCATGCAATACTATAGGCTGGAGGCTGGTAGGTAGAAAACAGCTTGACAGAAATGTATCAGAAGGTTCTGATGGGCAAATTGAACATGAATCATCAGCGCACCCTTGAAGCAAAGCCAAAAAGGACAACCTGAGATGCATTAGTAGAAGCATAGTCACCAGGGCCAGAAAAAAATCCTGCTCTGTATTTGTGGGACTACATCTCAAGTGCTGTGTCCAGTTTCAGGCTTCCCAGCACAATAGTAGCACTGGTACTTTGAGTGAGTTCAGCAAAGTTTATCGGGCTGGTGAGGTGAAGGGAATGGAACACATGGTGTGCACGGAGAGGCTGTGGGAGGCTGTGAGATCTTTCCAGACTTAAAAGGAGAAGGCTCAGGGGACACCTCATTGCTTCTTGTGGAAGGGTACAGAGAAGATGGACTCAGTCTTCTTTGAGACATGGGAACTAGTTTGGAGTCAATGGACACAAACTGGAGAATGGGACATCCTCCAATGGGCATGCAGTTTTGCGGGTTTTTTTTTATCATGACAATGGGAAAGCACTGGAAGACGTTACTCAGCAGGACTGTGGGGTCTCCACAGTGATATCAAGACATTTAAAATGCAATAGAGGATCAGAGGATCTCCAGTGGTTCTTTCCAGACAATAAGGTTCACCTTCTTGTGAATGTATCTTGCCCTGATTAGGTACTCTCTTGCTCCTGAAGTCAGAGAAAGCCATGAAGGTTTTCACCATTTACTATATCTGGCAGAAGTAATCCTGCAAGGTTTGTCCCTGGGTTGCAGAGAAAGAGTTATGCATGTAGTTTAAAAACCTTAAAGTTAAATAAAAAGAGAAAAAAATATATATGCAGTCTCTCAGTAATGCAGACAAGTTCATATTTAGTTCAGATAAGGGCACTTCAAAGAAATGGGTTAAAGAGGCACAAGTGTGGTTTGCTCTGTTGGTTAGAGAATGGTGCTATATAATGTCAAAGTCATAGGTTTGATCCCTGTACAGGCCATTCACTCAAGAGCTGGACTCGATGATTTGATCCTTGTGGGTCCCTTCCAACTCAGAATGTTTTATGATTCTGTGAAATGAGACTGAGGAAACATAAACTTGATCAGGACTTAAGGAACAAATGGAGCATGGTAGCCAATGTGAAATCCAATTCTGGAAATTGGGCTATGAAAAAAAAAAGTTATTTAAGGAGGTAGCAGACAGATATATAGCAAGGGCTATTTATGGGAACAGCAATGTATTAGAAAGCATTAGTTCCTACGTGATTTTATTTAAAAGTACTTGTCCATTGCAAATAATCTAACGGATTTGATCTAGAAGTACAGTTAGGTAACACTGCTTAAAGAAAAAAATACTTGAAAAATCCTGCCTTGGAGACTGCCACTGAAGGTGACACTTGTTGTCTAGTCTATCATAGAAGCCTGTTCTCAGTTTCTGTCACCTATCTATCTTCCTGTCAGAGGACAGGAGCCTAATATAAGGAAGTTAAACCATGAAGACAATTTCTTTAATGCCGTTCAGAAAAAAGTGTGTATTTGTATATTAGGGATAAATTGCACAAGCATCTGTTCCTCTCCATGAAACCTCCTGAGACTAGTTTACATATAAAAAGGGACAGTAACCATTTGAATAGGAATATGGTCTGCTTTTCTAAGAATAACTAGATGGAGCCATGGAGCTCAATAATTTCAACAAAACCAGCTTTCTGGTGCTATTAAGTAGTCAAAAGAACCTGAAAATAGTAAGGCTAGTCAAAAGAACCTGAAAATAGTAAGGCTTGTAAAAGCAGTTTGATAATTCAATCCTTTACATAATGAAACAATTACAGTTTCTGTATATCTCTGAATACAAAGCTATGCTAAGACATTTTTATTTCCTTGAAATTGCAATCTTGAAGTACCTGCTAACAACCAGTGTAATTCACTACCCTTTTTAATTTTTCTCACTCACTCACAATTTAATTAATATGCTATAAAGGAAAAACACATATACTCTAACATAATGATCATCAGAAATTAGTATGAATTTTTGCTTCCCTTTACCATTCCCTTCTGTTGTTGGTAAATCCCAGTGGGCAACTAAGCCCCACACAGATGCTCACTCACTTCCCACTCCACAGTGGGATGAGGGAAGAGGAAGGCAAGAAAAAAAGCAAGAAAACTTATGTGCCTAGATTAAAAAAAAAAAGTTTAATAAGTGAAGGAAAAGTGAAAAGATATGAAAACAGAAAAAAAAGGTAAAGCAAAAGCAATTATTCACCAACTCCCAGTAAGTTCCCCAACAAAAAAAAGTTTAAGATTCCTAAAGCCTCCTCCTTTCCCCTTTGTTGCTAAACATGACATTATGTGGTATGGAGTATCTCTGGTCAGTTTGGATCACCTGCAGGTTTGTGTCAGCTCCCAACCTATACAAATTGTGTGTCACACATTTGTGTGTGACAGAGAAGGCTTTGGTGCTAGCACATAAGTGTCTTATCAAATACTGTTCAAGTATTGTTTTGGTCAGAAATCTATGAGTTGCTATGAAGAAAATTATACTAACCAGGTACACTTTGTTTCCTTATCCCTTGCCTTCTCTCCTCTTTCTTTCAAGAACTGCCATTTCCAGCATGCTTTGATTTGTACTCTTTTGTTCTTACTAGCTGTTGCATGTATCATTATATTTGACTTTTGCTTGCTATTACTGAATATAATTTCTAATTTGTAGAACTACTGAAGGCTGGCTCTTTATGTCTTAAATATAAGCTTGTAGGAACAAGCATGCCCAGCAGACAAGTTCAGTGCAAAAGCACTTGTGCATGGTTTATCACTCCAGTCTTTCCTGAAATCACTAGCTCCCAAATATCAACAAAGGCATAGCTTTTGTGAAACAGCAGCATAAATTGCAAGGCAGTTCATGAAGAATTAACCTTCGCTCCTCAAAAAAATTCAATAAACAACATTTTTATTATTGGAAAGGAACTGAATCAATGAAAATGTATTTGTAATTGTTTCTGCAGAAACTCCAGCCTTCATGTCAGTATTCTTCATTTATGTCACTCAGAGAAAGTATCTGGGAGTAACATGCAGTTTTCTTTTCTTTTCATGCAGCTAAGACATCATACTAAAACACAAATGTTTTCTTCTAACCAGATATTGCAAGTTTTCTTCTAACCAGATATTGCAAGCTAATAAATAGCTGACCTCTGTTACCATAGACTCAGATAGCTTCATTGTTTTTAATAACTTTAGCCTTGCAATAACTGTTTTAGTAATGAAGTACTTCAAAAGGTGGAAATGTAGGCAAAGACAGACCAAACAAATAGTGCATAAAAGAGCAAAGGAATCTGATTACTGTCCAGGTACCATTAGGTTTTGCCAAGAAAGCTTATAGCTGCCTCAAATTCTGCTATTTCGTAGACCCAGGGGCTACTCCAGAGGCTACTTCATTTAATCTGTGTATTTCAGTATCTGTTTCACACTTAAAGCTCATTTGAAAGTCATAAATGGACCAGCATCTGATAAGGGACCTTATCAGATAGGCAAGACTGATAGATAACAGAATCACAGAATATGCTGAATTATAAGGGACCTACAAGGATCATTGAGTCCAACCCTTAGCCCTATACAGGACATTCCCAGGAGTCACAGCATGTGCCTGAGAGTATGATGCAAATACTTCTTGAACTCTGTCAGACTTGGTGCTGTGACCACTTCCATGGGGAGCCTGTTTCAGCACCTAACCAGATGGACATTGCTAAACTCACTGTAGAGGCAGCTTCTGTCCAATGTTTTTGTTTGGTTTGTTTGGGATTTTTTTGTTTGGGATTGTTTGTTTGTTTGTTTGTTTTAATAGGGAAATGATCAAGGAGGGGTGAGAGGCACAGCAAGCTTTTTTATTCTTTTTTGGGTTTTTTTCACTTTTTTCCCCTCAAGATGAGAGAGAAGCAAAGAGAATGAAAGAGGAGGGAAAAATCAAGATATAACTGAATAACTTTGGCTTGACTTACCACTCATCAGCTGAGCATGTCAAATTTGATGCTTCTGAGTTATCAGCATGTTATAAAGAAGAGGCAAGTTTGTTTTGGTTTTGGGTTTGTTGTTGATGTTTTGTTGGGTTTTGGTATTTTTGTTCAAACCATGGTTGCTGTGACTTTTTGTGGCAGAAAATCAAGAGTGAGACGAACCTCCCTTAGCTTTATCCACATAAAAGTTGTGTATCTACTATAAATTACTGCCTCAGACTCACTCTCTATCCAGTGGGATATTGAGGACAGTTCTTTAATTTTGAGAAGGCTATCCAAAATAGATTGCATGACTTTCTCTTAACACTGATTTCAGGAGTGGAGAAGACATTTTTTGTGTGGTAAGAAGAGTCTGATTCCCTACATACCTAAAGTGCTGCAAAATGAGAACAGTACAGTGTCGTCACCTTTTACTTTACAGGGTAAAAATACCCTGGCTCAAGTAAAGAGATATGATAATTAGAAGGCCATTCTTAGGATCAGTACTTTAAGCAGACTTCAAAATATTTTATTTTCCCACCTAACCTTTCACACCGCAGAAGATAAAACTCACTAAGTACAGATAATGTCATACCATTCTTAAGTGTGCTTTTCTCAGGCTTTGCCAGTAGCATCTATGAGATTTCTATATCCAGTGATTAAGCCAAGAAATGATTATATTGAATTATCAAAAAAATAGCTCAATAGAGAAAAGATTTGAGGAATCTTTTCTCTAAGAAGTTAATCTGCCCAACCTCAGATGCTGAACATATGGTGATATGAAGAATTTGCAGTATTTGTATAACATTCAAGCACATTTGCAGCAACTAATAGTCAATCATCCAACTGAATATGCTGGATAGGTTAGCATGTTAGGAGTATATTTTCTGAAGAATTACTGAGCATAAATAATCTTAAAACTAACTGGTTTGAAAAGTAAATTAGGCAGTTAACTATTTCATTAAAAGAAATCAAATATTTTACTGAAAGCAATAGTTTTCCCTCTTTCAATGTCTCTTGATTTGTTGGAAGTCTCAAAGAAAGTCCTCTTTCCAAGTTGATCCCAGGAAATCTTAATGTAAGAGATAAGAAAACATAGCAGGGAATTATTATTCTTTCCCCTCTCTCTTTGTCAACTCCAACAAGCATATGAACTCATTCTAAAAGCAGTTCCAAAGCCATGAGGTGTGAGCCCATTGACAGGAAATCAGTAAGTTCAAAAGATAACGTACATGTGACTTTCTTGGTGTCTTCTTCCTTTCTACCTCAATATGGTCTTTTAGTTCTATACAGTGTGAGAGCCTGAGCACTGAGAGTGCAAGACTGGTTTGTGGCATTCTCATTCCAAGAAACACAAAGCAGATGTTTCCAGCTCCTGTTTCCTGAAGTGCACTTAGCCCTTGTTTGTATGCTTAACATTCAGAAATCAGCAACTTTCTTTTTCACACATAAAAACTTCAACATGCATGAACTATCAACTATGAATCATCTTTCGTGCTCAATTTGATCAACTCCAATCATGCTGTACATATATTCACACAGTTGTATCAAAAGAATAACTTCCTCATCTAACCTCCTCACAGTTGCAGTACGGGGGTATTTTGAACGGACAACCATTTTTATTGTCCCATTGGTCTGTGTTTATAGCATGTAACACCATTACTTCAATTATAATAGCTCTGCCTCTTTGTGACCTGGTTCCCTGAGGCTTGGCAGTCACAGGAAGTTAATCTGGTTTTCTGATTTTTGATTTACTCCAAGTTCCAGTATCTTTACTTTTATGCAAGTTTCCTAGAGGCTGTGCATTGGAGTGGATACATCAACAATCTCTTGTCCTCTTTAGTTCAAGCATAAATTCAGAACAAAACAAAAGACTAGATTTCACAAAGCTCACTTACTACAGAAAAAGAATGGAAGAGTCAAAAAGTCACTAAAAGAAAACAAAATTGGGGAGCCAGGAACTAATCAAAAAAAATAAAGTTAAAAATTGCTTGACTCAGAAATAGACATAATTTGGCTCCTCTGAGCTACTGGGATTGAGATTCACCCTCAGCTGTTCTCCCAAATATTTGCTGAAGGGCGCCAAATTAAAAAACTGAATACTTGTTTGTGAGAATGGGGGGTGGGGGACATCTCACTCCCCATTAACATTGCTATAATCTCAGTGAGAAATGAAATAGCTCCCGTACCTTGAGAAAAGGCCTCTGGGTAGAAAAGCCTGGAGCTATTTCACTCATACCTTATGAAAAAATAATACTATACGCCATTACACATACAAGTATTCCCAGCACCTGTCTTGTAACAAATGCATAATAGCTTTTTTTCTGAAAAGTCTATGAGCGAATAAAAGATCCTATTAACAGCTTGAGACTAAACTTGAATGCACAGTAGGTACATATATATTTTAAAGTAGTATATTACCTTAAGTGTAATTTCACGTCCCAGAAGCCCATTTAAATGACAATACGGATATCAGTGGCTGAAGACATGTTTACTTTAAAAAAACTAATCAGCTTAATTATCTGCAGGCATGATGACAGCTGACAATAAAATCAGTAGTGAATAAAATGGTCTATCTAGTATCTTATTAGGTGACCCCTTTAGCTGTATACAGGGAAGATTATTTTATTTTTGACTGTGATAGATAGAAAAAAACAAATATAAATATAACGAGTAAACACTCCATAAATTGACAAGCATTTTCAAGACAGCAATTACAATGAGGAAAGTTACTTTTAAGTGAATGTCATTCATGATGATGTGGATTTTTTTTCCTCATGTGATCATACAGTCAATCTTCCTACACTTCCACTTTTAAGCCTATCTTATTACTCCTTTGTCTTTTTTATTTCTCTTCAATTTTATACAAAATGCAATTTTATGCATCATATACTTAGGTATTTTCATAATGTTCTGCAAAACCAAGTAAATTATTAGTAGCTTAGAGAAATGCATTCATGAGGCATTGTATTTGTTTCTCCTGCAAGTCCCCTAAACACATTTTAGACAATCTTCCTTCCTCAATAATAATGAAGTAAGGTAGTCCAATTAGTGTCACTGGGTATCACTACAATATTAATTTCCATTACCCACTCTTGCATGAGATGATATGGTGATGATACAAAACACTGTTACAGAAAAATGTGTCACCTAGCTGAAAACCCTGTTAAATGTAATAGAACTGCCAGTAAGGAAAGGTTTATTGAATAACACTATTGTAATTCGTTGAATCAAGGGCAAGATAATTTCTTTTTTTTAAAAAAAGATATGATGATGATTTTATTTTCTATATCCTTCTCTCTCACAGTTCACTTGTATAGGATTTGCTTAAAGAAAGGTGAATATCTACTCTAAAATGATACTCAGGAATACTAGAGATAGAGCAAATTCATTCTAATAGATATGAATATTAATATGTTTCCTTACCACTGCATAGTATCTTAATTACTACTTACACAGAGATTTATCAGAAAGTTAATAAGACCCTTTTCTTTTAAAACCAATAGTTATATAATATTTTTAAATAAATGCAAACATATGAACATTTTACTTTTATGAAAGAGTTGATTTAACCTAAGTTTCATATATAAGCACTGGACTGACTTGAATGGTAATTAAAGATGCAAGCAATTAGTGCTAGGAAAAGAGATTCAAAAGATATCAATGGAAGCCTTTGTAAATAATCATTTGTAAATGGAAAAAAAAAGCTATTTAGAAATGAAATAGCTGTTTCGATCCCCTTTTACCTTCCTCTCTGTTAATGAGTTTTCATTAACATTGCTACAGCTGACTCAAAAATGCATAATTTTACTAATGTGTCTGGATTCATTCCTTTGGGAATGAACACACTGGCAGAGTGCTACAATTTCCCTAGCTGTTTCCTAATTTCCTCTTCCTAGGTTAGCAGCAGCCTTCTTACTAATTTCCTAGAAACAGATAAAGTATTCTGTCTCTGTTGGCTATTACTAATAACTTTAGCTGAAGGTCCTGTTGTTTTCGAGTGCAGGCCTTAGCAGAAGTTTACTAATAAGGACTATGTATGCCATGTCTTTTGCGTAGTCCTTCATCAAAGCAATTTAGATATATTTTAACTAGCCAAACTACAAACACAAGTTGTTAATTTGTTAATTTTCCTCAAAATACACTCTGTCCTAATGTATCACATTAAGAGGTTTTGTAACTGAACTTTCACACCATGATATAACGAAGAAACAGTACCTTATTCTGCTAAAGAATCTGGTGAATGAAACAATGAATACTGCATGGGTCAACTGGCTAATTAATACTATGATCTGTCTTTCGTGATCAGGAATTTATATAAAAGAATTGTATTTTTCCCCTGTGATTATCATCAGAAGTAAATAAATTATGCCTTAAGACAAAATTTAATCAATAGCTGTCCTCCATAGAGATAACAAACCATAAGAATTGCTTGTTAGAGAGAAATAACTACCATATGCAAAATGCAAATGAGAAGTCTGGACATGCTTGAGAAGAGAAAAAAGAAAATTTTTTGCTTTGTATCTTTCATTTTGACTGAACCAGAGAACACTTAGTCTCTTAATGTCAGGCTCCCATTCTCCTGTCCTAATAATCTGCAGGCAATGCCCTTGGAAGAACATGTAGGAGGATTGCTTTTTGTTTAGCTTTTCTGCTTAACCTTTACAGCATTTGCTTGCTGTGTTGTCAGTAAACACAGGTCTTAAAGGATATGTGTTGCAGGAAGGATAGTTAAGTGCAGCATTAAGCAACTTTGCCTCAATCTCTGTGTAACTGCAGGTGGGAAGGAGTAGATAAAACCCCTTTGTTTCTTAAGCAGAAAAATATTTTAAAAAAAATAGCAGAAATTAAAGATAAGGAGTTGGCAGGCAAAAATATCTTATTTTGATGCAGATTTAAGTGGACTGCAAGTCTAATTTATTTGACATACAAAAAATAAATGATTGTCATCAAGCCTCCTGTAGATTTGATTTATTATTTCTTTGTATGACAGTGTCCTCCAGAATTCTTGACTGACACCAGGTATCCAAATTGTTTTTTGCAATCTTGTGAGGAGACAAGCCATTGGCAAATATTATCATCATACACAAAGCAAAGAAAGACTGGAAAGATAGATAGAAACAGAGGTCAAATGATATAATAGTCCTATAATAGTCCGTGATAGATTTATTGAGAGAATTCAAGTTTTCTCAGTCATGGCACAGAGGTTTTACATTAGCCAGTTCTATTCACTGGCTAAAACCATTAGTAAAGATAAAGGGCTCTGTAGACCTTATTTTACTGAGAATGGGTGTTTTTCTTCAGCTAGGACTGCAGGAGCAAGAGGAAGCATTGACTGTTAAAAAAAACTAAAGTGTTCACAAACGCCATTCTCCAGTTGATAAAGAAGCAATAAAGTCAATATAAATAGCCAGACATATGAAAAGGAATTGATAATTCTGAAATTTCTGATTATTACATAGACTGGTGAAGTCATTGACTTACTCAAAGAAAACACAAGCTTCAGTCAGAAAATCAAATGCCTTTGCAACACTGTCTCACACATGGATTCACTCAAAAAAAAAAGACCTTTTTCTCCTACTTACAGAATATTGACAATTTTGGTTTGCATTGGCTAATATTGTAAAAGAGTTCTGTTTAGTTGCACAGCTACAGAAGCATGAAAATACTTTCATAGCAGTTACTTGCCCTTGGTGAAATTCAGTGAAGGGTTCAGAAGCTTGCATGCTTATGGCATAAATTAATTTGTGCTCATCTGTCAGAGTCACAGAAATCTGAAAATACATAATTATGGCATTTATCCATTTTAAAATACCATTTTGTTGGAAGTCAACTGAGTACTCAGCATAAACTTCCTGAAGTTTTCCTATTTTGTCATCATTTAGTAAAATTCTAAGAGTATGTATTTTCTAATAAATTTCCAACTAGTTTGTCATGTTTGACTTCTTAAGACTATCATGTTGTGTTTCTTTATGGAACAGAGAAAGACACAGGAATTCCAGAATATCCAGCATTCTAAACTGAAGGATGGATTTTAAAAAGCACTGAGATAAAGAAGAGTAATTTTTTTGTACTGAGACCAAGAAGAGTAATTTTTTCCCAGTCTTGGCAAGGAGCAGGCACTACAGAATGAACACATCATCTCTGACATCTTCCTCCCATTCCAATATGACTGCACAGAAAACTGATGTTGCATGCAAGTAATCAGGTTTAACTTGTTCTTGCAACTTTACTAGCTCTCGTCCTATAGATTACCACATGGAAACCAAAACAGATTTAATGATGGCTTGTTCAAAATGTTATTTATGGCATTACTAAGCAGCAACAAGATAACTCAACTACAATATCTCTGCTTATTAGCCTGTTTTCCTGCCTCTGCAGAAAAGATACAAACATGAAAATAAGATTATTTATTTTAGATAGACTCTGATTTATTTGCTTATAAATTGAATTAGAAAACATACTCCTGATTTCAAAGTTTTGGCTACCCTCCTGATGAAGAGGAGGTAAGAGACAAGTGGGTAAGTATTTATCTCATCTGAATTGAAAAGACAGTTGAACACAATAAGACAGTATCAATATTAAAATATGGCCAACCTTTGCTTCCTTCTGGAACATTATCTGAAGACCACTTGAGTAAACTGCGATTTGCCTGAAGCAGGACTCCTCATCTTCACACTTTTTACTGGAGATTTTTCTCTGCTTTGTACAGACAATACTACCAGCACGAATTTCGGATCCAGCTACACATTCTGGGTAGAAGTGAATCAGTCTCCTTTAACTGGCTGCCTACACGGATGGGCTAACCTAGGGCAATAGATTCCATCCAGCTGAGCAACACAATAACACACATGCTCAAAAGGCTCTGCTCCAGGGAAGGTTGTGTGTCATTCCACTAAGTACAGCTGTTAGCAAGTACATAAGAGCAGAGGGAATGGATGAAAAGGCGAATAAAATAATTAATGGTATTCTGTATGACTTGAAGAAAAAATACATGGCTTTTTGGTCATACTTCCATAGGTGTTCATACTGACAGACTGTGACATGATTAAAAAACTCTATATTTTGGGGGTTTTTTAAAGCAAGAAAAATCTAGCATGTGTTTGTTCAAATATTGCTGTAGAGACAGCTGCTCTCCTCAGTATGAAAGTCAGGAATAAGCTCAGTGAAACTAAAGAAAAGACTACCATTCACAGTAATAGAATTAGTACATGCATGAATATATGTATATGAGAGCTTTAAATTCTACACAACTTCAGTGAGTGTGTTTTTCTTTTTGTTTGTTTGTTTGTTGTTTTTTACTGTGCATAAATTTCCAATTTTTTGAGACTTGGTGAAACACATATCGTAGCCATCATACACAAAAAACCCCAAAAACAACAAATATTTTTTAAATATTTGTAATGGAGATCTATATCTCAAAAAAACCCCAGCCAAACAGAGAAACAGACAAACAAACAAACCCCCAAACTGGATTTAATAACAAGCAAGAAAAATCTATGTTGTCTTTGAGCCTATATAAGGGAACTGAATATAATATGAAGAAAGGGACAGCGAAAGGCAAATTGCTACACAGTTATAAAAGTTAACTACAGGAGCCAGTACAAAACAGTTTATTCTAACTGATAGGAACACCTGAAAGGCTTTACTTACGTGAAGTGATTCTAACCCAAGGAAACTATACAGAAGACTAATCTATTGTTTTCCAATATAGATTGGCAATCACAATTCTGAAATAGTGAATGGTGGGTAGAATTAGAGTTAGGAAAACAAGTTCTGGAAAAACAGAATTTCAATGCTGATAGTTGAGCTAAAATTGAAATGAGAAATTCTCAGGGTACATTTGTTATCTGAAGTGCTGACGGTTTAGAAAGGAGAGCCAGCATCACCTGCTGCTTCAGCCCTGTTTTTCTCTCTGCACTCCAACCACAACATACCACTCCAGGAAGCTCCTGTTCTCATGTCATCATTTCCTTACCATTTAAAACTTGTTCTATTGCCAGTGTTACAAACTTCAATATTCTGTTTGCTTGAGTGGTAGCCCTCAAGGCATGCGGGAACAACCTGTAAATGCACTGTTCTTGCACTAGGATCTGCTTTACTGATCAAGTTCAACTCAAAATAATACAGTAGCTAGAGAGGTACAGCTGCCACTTTCACTCAATTACACTCACAGTTACTGTAATCATTACTACAATATTTTAATAATGGGTAATTTATGACAGGGTTCATATTTTTCCATGAGCCACAGCGTGCAAAATAGCTTAGGTGAACATTCATTGTGAAAGCATGCAGTGGTCCAAACTAAGTGTATACTTAATGCAGATCTTCAGCTGGTGTAAATGAGAATTGTTCCATCATCTATAAAAGAATAACAAACTATATACAAAGTAAGTCTCAGGGAAGAGATGTTGATCGCCTTCCTTCGATACTGAAGACAGGAATTTGAAAATGCCTTTGGTTGTCCAATCCTGAAAGCAGCCATCTTAAATCAACATCTCTTCTTTGGAATCTGTAGCTGCCTGTACACCTAAACTAGTGCAGAAATAGGAGGCCCTGATAGAGAATATATTCTGTTAATTGAGCTCTTCCTTACACTTTCAAATCATGGAAGCCTGTGCTCAAAGCCTCTCCTGGAGTGCCAGCAATGACCGCAGGAATTGCATAGGGTGTCCCAATGATACTGTTAAGGCCAAACCTAACAGAACACAGAATGGAAAATTTTGCCAGGCTAACTCCAGGCAATGCCAAATGGTGTCCCACAAGATATGCAGAAGCCTGATCATTGTACATATTAATTCACCACCATAGAAAAAATTGCTTCTACAAATCTAAAAGTAGATGAAATATCATATAGTCTTTATGGCCTCTTGCACACCTTCTTTCATCAGACTTTGATGTATCTATCACATTCAGCACAAACGACAAGAAAAGCCACTTCCACAAAGAATATTATAACTTTCTGTGGATTGCAGAGGGAAGACATTATAAAAAAGGGCTGAGGTCTGCTATAAATGCCACTGCTGTGTGACCCAGCCTGAAGGAATAATGAAAGGCCTAGAAGTGAGAGAAGGTAGCCATGGCCCGGAGATGAAACTCTGGTTTCAAATGGCTGGCTGTCATCACAGGCAGGTTAAATGACTTGACAAAATTTGCTGGTCTATCCAGATGTTTAACATTTTTGTCACAGCCTCCAGGAATGCTTATGAGTTTTATACAAAAATAATTGACTTTAGAAATCCAGCCCTGGGAGCTGGGACTGGAATTGCATTTTTAAGTTTTGTCAGCTTTCTAGTTCTTCTGCATTTCTATCTATCTATGCATTTTCAGGAGAAAAAGACTGTAACTATGTATCCTATCTTTGTGGATCTTTTCAGTTTATGAAAAAAATTAGCATTTATTTATTGAAAATAAATATTCATTGAAATAAAACTTTTAAACCTTTTCAGTTTATGAAATAAGATCCTGACTCTTTTTTTTTTTCCATTCCAACAAATTTTTAAATTGGTCATACAAGCATAGCAGAGAAAGAAGAAAAGTCTTTATGCAGAATATACCTAGAGTCCAGTACTTGATGTAATCTTTTAGGAAACATGCATTTCATTTTCATTAAACACTAAAAAGATCTGGAGAAAAGTTCCTCATACAATGAATATTTCTTTAATCAGTGAAACATTAGAAAAAATGTACAGAACCTTGTTATCCCATATTTTGTGTGAAGAGATTGGCCTTGAATTCCATTTCCAGGACATGTTCACTCATGAATCCAGTGAGAAAGAGAACACTTTTGCAAAAGTGGGGCTGAAATGACAGTCCTCTCAGTGTTCATTGCAACCTCAAGCTAATTAGGAGTCTGGGGTTTTTTTCCTCTCTCCTCTTTCCCCAGGTAAATCCATGCACTTGAACTACGAGCAGAAAACAACAAGTGTAAAATAAACTACTAAATAAATTTTAAAAAATCCATGTATTTAAGTTCTTGTAAATCACACTCTCTAAAAACTACTCCTTCTTCCTTCTGGGGCATAGACAAAGCACCAATCTTACAAATAAAATTTAGATTCTTTGAGAATAAGGATTCTTTAACGGAACCATTCTCTCTTCATAGAGCTAGACTATAACTATTACTATTTCCAGCAGTATATTTCCATGATTCAGTGTGGTGCTGGAATGCACATGTATATCTGTATACTTATGATGAATATTAAAATTGGTAAAAGTTACAGCTGCATATTTATAATGTAGTGAAGGCATTAACCTTTCTCTGATTAGCTACGAAGGCTATAAAACCTAGAAAATGGAAAAGAAGTAAAAGAGAGTGTGTACCCCCCTAGTCATTTTCACTGATAATAAATATACATTCTGAGTAGAACAAAGAAATAAGCAATATCAAAGAGAAAAGTAAAATTCATTGTATCTTCCTTTGATCTTACTCTACATAGATTAAAAGCGTTCTGTAAACAGCACTTTACAGCTGCACAGTCCAACTGATAAGTTGGACTTTAAGTAAGCCTGTTATAGAGCTTATGCTCATGACAAAAATCAGAAGTTACCATTACTTACAAAACTTACTTAATTGTCCACATCAGTAATTTTGCGGTTGACTGCAGTGAGTAAAATCCATGCAATTTCATTTAAGAGTGATGCCCATAATAAAAGCCATATGCCAAATACTGCAGCGTTGAAAGACTGAGGTTAGTCTTATAAATTTTATAAGGACGATGTCAGGTTTAGATGAAAAGGAATAAGACTAATTGATTTCAGTGGTGCTCAGCTTTGATTTGCACATTTTTGTTAGTAAAACACGTTATTATTTCTATACATTTTCCTACTGTGTACCCAGAAAAATAATATGAAAGATTTCATACATGATCAGGTGAATTTTCCATATTTTCCATGCTACCTACTCCCCATTAATCACCAACATGATAAAATGTGGATAAAAAGAGTTTCATGTAAAATATGTTAAGCAAAAAAGAAATAAACACTACAACTATTTATTCAAATGGACCGCTAGAAGATCTTAGTTCTGTGAAATTATTGTTCTGGTAATTATTAGACATGATGTGATCTCAGCAGTAAACTGTAGTGGCCCAAGTCAAAGTGTTAGCATGCCCATGTCAGTCAGCTGAGACATATCAGTACAGATCGGGGACTTTTGTAGCACACACCAATTTTGAGCTCACTAGACATATGCTGTGATCACAAATATGAACAGGCATTCTGCAGTCTTGACATACATTAGCTTATTGATACAAATGCTCTTATATATCAGAATGCTGTGCTGCTGAGAAGTTGCAAAAAGATGGGAAGGGTTTTGTTCAACAACAAATGCCAAATGGATCCCTTAAGACAATTAAGGGGGTACTACATGGAGGGTTTCCTGGGTGATTTTTCTAACTCTGTAAAATTAAGCAATTTTGATATAAAATCTAACTATATACACAGACATGGAAGACTGACTACAAGGTCAACACAGCCATTCTTCAGGGCTCATTTTGCCAATATCTGGATTCCATGGAACTGGAAGAAGGACAATGCTCCAGTCCTGCCTTGTTAAAGAGATGTGAATAAACACCTTGATATCTATATTTTTGAATCTGATAAAAAAGCTGAATTTATTGACATTATGTATTTGTGTTGATTGTGCTCCAGGCTCTCTGTTTCCTTTTCTATTCCATTCTGAAGGTTGTATTTATTTCCTTTTTCCTTTTTTAGTTTTCGTTATTAAAACACAGTATTTGTTCTTTGCTCTTGGGCAGAAGGACTCCTTGAAGTCAGAACCAACAATAAAGACAAATCAGAATTAGAAATAAGGCATTATATGCTTAATTATACGTTTTCAAACAGTGAGGGTATTAACTAAAGCCAGACTTTTGTTGATAATTGAACTTGTTGAAATTTTTAAACTTTTTTTTTTCTTTAAACAATAGACAAGCCTTGGCTACTATTCCTAAATATCAAGTCAGTTCATGGAACTCCCTCCCAAAGTTTCATTATGAATGGAGGCAAATGAAGTAACCACGTTTTCCTCCCCTCCTCTTTCCTCCCCTCCCACTCCCCCTCCCCCTCCCACTTCCCCTCTCCCTCTCTCCTTCTCCCTCGCCCTCTCGCCTCCTAGAGTAACCCTAAACTAATTGAACGCACACATTCAAGTTCAGCAGTTCTGGTGCCGAAGCTGGCATTTTTAATTGGCTTAGCAATACTCCACTATTCATTGGACTGAAGTTAATTCTTCGATGCTTCCTTTTTCTCTCATCTTAAAATGGAGCTGTCTTAGTTAACTTCCTTGTGGCTAAGCCTGTCTTTCTTATAAAACATCCAGAAGCACTGTGACATTTCTTGGCAGTCTGAGCAGCAGTGTCAAGCACCGAAAGAGCAAGCATTCAGTGCTTAGCCTTGCATACCCATGGCCTCATGCATAGCTGTGGCCTCAGGATTGTTGCACGCTGGCTAGGCAGTGCAGAGAAACTTGCATTATTGCTATTTCCCTTTTCAGACTAAATCTCCAAATCTGCCGATCTTTGCATAAGAATGGAGGCTCAATTTAGCCAGCTTAACTTCAGGTAATTACTGAGAACACAGTAGGTTCCCTATAGACCTCTTCGAAAAGAGACGGACTCACAGATGAACGAACCATCCTTTGGAAATGTTTATTTCTTCATGGAGAAAAACCTAGGAATTGCGACCCCAATTTTAGTGCTTTTAAGAGAGCCGAAATTAATTTCAGTGCTTAGGGTGGCTGCCTTAAATCAGATGGAAAAATCCAGGCATCAATTTACACTAGCAATATACTGGGGCTCCTGTTAGAGATGCATGGGAGTAAAGCAAGAAGCAAAAAATATGTTCATACCACCTTGCTAGGACCAAGAAAGATCTAAACCACAAAGTAGGAGGAGACATAGGACTGAATCATGAGGGGAACTATTTTAGGGAAGTAAGTACTGTAAATATTTACAAAGTAACAGTTTTTAGGGAACAAATGGATTAACAGACATTTTTCTGTTTGCAAGTTTTTGCTGCTTTTTCACTGTACAAACAAAATAGGATTTCTGTCTTTTTTAAATACCATGGAAACACTAACTGTTCCTGTATTGAAGTGGAAGTAAGTCACAGAAGAAAGACACAGAAAATCTCGAATAATGACATAAGTTCTGATACCCAGCGATATATTTAGTGTTAACTAAGGCCACTGTAATAGTTCAAATGTGAAGTCCTTCCTGCAAAAGTGGAGCAGGATTTTTTTTTGTTTGTTTGGGTTTTTTCAAGTGAGAAGTCCTTGCACAACCCCTAAATATTTAGGAACAGATTTTTATTCTCTCTGGTTTTAATTTGAACAAGTCCAGCTATAACTGGAGAATAAAGTAGCTGAACACTCTCACATCCTCTGTATTTATTCAAATTTGTTGCTAGGGGTCAAATTCTGTCCTCTGATGTGCATCTCAGGAATGATTTAGTGTCCAGAGACTTGAAAGACCATAGTCTGTGACTCATTAATTTTGCTCTAACCCTTACTTATTTCCCAAAGGAATTTCTCTCTTCTGATAAACTTGTAGAGAGATTTCTGTATCCAGATGGCATACAAATACATTTAACCTTAAATCGGTGACAATATCAGAGTGAAAGATACCATGGAACACTTCATTCTCTCCCTACGTAGAACAAATTTTACAATTATATGTTCCTTGGCTTACATTCTATGAAGAATAAGGAAAAAAAAATCAATCACAGAAGTGAAGAAGGATACACAGATGTTATATCCTGTATGATGTGCTCTTCAACACTGTTACACACCTGGTTTCCCAATCCTTTCTCTTAAGAAACATGCAGCATAACACCACAGTTTCTTTTAACTTAGAAACAGAGGTCTACTCATCAAAAAGTAGGAGCAAATAACTCAGAATTCATCCTAGAAAAAACACTAGGACTTGACCAGCATGTGTAGCCTAACCCACGAAATGGGATTCAGTGTTACATTGCATTTCAACTTTGAAACTGCCTGAGACAGATTTCTCCTTCATGAGGGAGTAGAAACATGGGTGCATGTTTCTTGAAAGTTTCCGTGTTTTCTTGAGCAGATTTCACAGACTTTCTTGCAATTTACACCAAAGAAAAATATGGACTCAAATCTTTCCATGCCATGGAGGCTATCTTCTGGAAAAGACTTGACAAGTAAATTCATTAATGCTTCTGAGATTCTGAAGCAGATAGCTAGAATTCCACAAAACCAGGTATTTCACATGAGAATAACTTCCAATTAATTATCCTTTATATTTTATGATGAATAGAAAATACATAATTGTACAGTAAAAAAAAGTGGGTCACTATTAAACTTCACAACTTCTTGCCACCACATAGATGTTTATATATTGAAAATGTTTAATGTATTAAAGTTAGCAGGAATGTAAATAGATTTTAGTGAATAAATCCTAGGAAAACATGCTGAGGGAGCAGAGAATGTTTGGCCTGGAGGAAAAGAGGTTCAGAGCACTCTCTTTAACTAGCAGAAAGGAGGTTGCAGGCAGGTGGAGGGCAGTTTCTTCTCCAAGGCAACTAGTGACAGGATGAGAGGACATACCCTCAAGCTGCACCAAGGGAGGTCCAGGTTGGACATCAGGAAGAATTTCATGACTGAAAGAATTGCTAAGCATTGGAATGGACTTCCCAAGCAAGTGGTGGAATCACCGTCCCTGGAGGCATTCCAAGGAATGACTGGACATGGCTATGGTTTAGTTGACAAGGTGGTGATTGGTCAGTGGTTGGAGTCTGATCTTGGAGATCTTTTCTAACCTTAATGATTCTGTGATTCTGTGACTGAGAACACTGCTGAATAGCTCAGAACATGCAAGTACAGCCTGCAAAATGAATCTGACAGACTTTGAGTCTAGTATTCTATCAGAGCCATTTTTAGATTATTTTTTTGCATCTAGAAATTTGCAGAGATCTAATGATGCTACAGTGCAGAGTTACAGCAATTTCAAATATATCTCTTCTCAACTTCCTTCACAAAAATCCCATCTGGATATGAACAGGACAGTCCAGGAAAGTATGGAGGTAAGAGAAAGGTTTGGGATTTTTAATTCTGCTTTTCAGTCTTTCTCCCAGTTAAACTAAACAAACAAACAAAAACCACAAAAAACCCACAAACAAACAAACCAAAACCCAAACAACAAAACAAAACTGCCCACAGTTTTTCTGTGGAGGTGTTAGGAGTTTATTTATGTTTCACAGGAAGACCTTGGAAGTCCAGTTGTCTCACTTGAAACAGGGCAAGGATTTAAAAAGTTAATTTAGAAGGAGACTCAGCACCTTGCTCTAAGAAATATGATGTTTTAAACTGAGAAAACAGGTTCCCAAAGATTAACTGACCAAAGGAGTGCCTCCCACTGTGTTACAAGAGAGATAACATGGAGAGTGGGCATCCATAGAGATGAGAAGGTACCAAGTCAGAATGAGTCAGGAGGTTTTCTTTGCAAGAGGCATGTAGAGAAAAGGTGAAAAGTTCAACCAAGGAAGAGGAGAGAAAATGACCCCTTTGAGGCCAAAGAAACAGGAACGACCACCAAAAACCTCCCTAAAAGATGACTTCACCCCAGGCTCCGCCCAAACCCCCGTCTACTATGAATATTATAATTAGATGCCTAGACCTAATGAATATTTATGTAAAATGTTGTAACCTGGAAAAACTGTATAAAAACCCTAACTTTACGCTGGAACTTCAGAGCTACTTCGTCCTATGCGAATCGGGGGCTCTCCAACGTTGTATACAATAAATACCTTTGCTGTTTAAAGATAAAATTCTGTCTTTGAGCAGTATTTCCATGCTATTTTGGCATCACACTGAAGACCTGCATGGGCAGCAAAAGTATCAGTTCTATTTTTTTTGTGTGTACCTTCAAAATACTAGATTTAATCCTCAGATTATTTTAGCAGCCTGTTCTGAGAGGGGAATGACTTCAGCTTTCCATTACTTGACTCTCATAATGTTGGGCTAGAGTTAAGCTATTGTAACAGCTTTTCCAATCTTTTCAAATGTGCACTTGAATTAAGAAGTGCAGTCAAGTTGCTAAATTTAAATTGCCTTGACTCTGAAAATGTCAGTTCAAGCTGAAACAAAATTGTTTTGAAAACTAGTAATTTAATACAAATTGACTATATTACAAAGTAAGCATATATTTGAGCATGCAAGCCCCATCGAATGCTATTCATTATACTCCCTGAGAACCTGTGAAAAATTAATATTCTATACCACTTTTCCCGAGGAAATAATATCTAATATATTATCACATGAAAGGAGAGAAAATGTGTGTTGTAAACCCACACAATCTGATGCACTATTTTCTTTCTTGTGTTATTCCCACATAGCAACAGAAGCATAGTACAGCTACCTCCACAAGTACTGTCTCTTTCCCCCTTTGTCAAGAAACCAAGATTTATAAGGGCCCCAAAAGACTTTCCAAATTAGGCTGGATACATAAAGAACTTAGATAATTTTAAAGAAATGCATCTAAGTTGCTCTGCCTTCTCTGTACAGTCATTGGAGCAAAAGAATCACCCTAGGGGTATTTCAGAATTGAAATGGGTAGGGTCACTGGGAAAGTTTGTCTTTCTTCACTGTCTGGTCATTAGCACTGGTTAAATAAAATAGAAGAGATTTTATGGATGGCAGCTCCTTTGGCGTTCACTGATGACATTCTCAAGACATCAGCTTACCTCTGTGATACTATGCACTCAGCACCTGACTCACACTGTCATCATCATCTGCTAAATTCAGTATCCATTTGTCTGATTTTGGAAGAACAGCGTAGCATTCAGTCTGGTGCAAAACCCGGTCTATTTCTTTAAAATACTGCATTTTCTCCCATTTTAAATAACTCAAGCAATGGGGCTTCCACCTCCTCCCTGAAAGATTATTAAGTTTTTTCTCATACATTATTTTGCTTTGTATTACTAATTCACATATTTTATTTTGTTCATTAATAATAGACATTGTTGTAATAATAGCTATTTAGTATTTCCTTTCATTCAACTATCAAATTTTCTTATTGTGTATAGTTATTAATGCTTTAGAGACTTCGTCATAAACACAGTATCCAAAGTAGGTATTTTTTCACTGTAGTGTGACTACACTTTTCTGGTATTAATTAGTCTTTCCTACATATTTCTTCAATGATTATTGGCTTTGCTTTGCTGGATTATTATTCTCACTGAGTTTGTAATTGTCATCATATATAGCAATCACTTTATAAATAAACATGTGAATGAACATTCAAAAACAAGGTATCCAAATAATGTAATGAGGAGCAGTTTGCATTTAGCAGAACACCAAAAAATTGCACAAAGCAACAACAGAGAGAAATAAATATTTTTCATATTATATCCAATACCCTAAACTCCTCTAAAGAATCTGATGCTTATCAGTTACTTACTGGGAGCAAACTCTGATCTGAGATAGGGACATATGGTTAGCCACGGCAGTAAACCAGACTTGACCATAAATAGTGCTGCCTGGAAAATAATTTTCCCATCAAGATTTGCTTTGTAAGTTTTCATAAACTTTCTTATATCACATTTGAAGAAACAAAGTTTCTTAAGAGTCAGAAGAGAGTTATGTCCACTCTAGAATGAGAAATGCAATGGTCAGTTACACGGACTCTGTCTCCGGGATAAAGCAAAATCCATTTATTGTAAACACATTTCAATGTATTTACATTGAAATTACAATTAAGAGGTTGGGTTATGCTAAACGGGGGATGGAACATGGTAATTAAGGGAATACATTTTGCTAACTAGGGGGGGAAAGCAGGTATCTAGAGTTAATCCATTATTCATGAACACAAGGGTAGGGGAAACAATACATGTGGTCAGGTTGGTTTCGATGCGGGACAGGGAATAGACAAAATTGCAAATCTTGTCAAATGTAAATGGAGTCTCTGTAGGTCCGGAGATCGGTCAGTGTCTGCAGGCCGGATTAGTTCTTATCTTTCGGGGGGAATCCTGTGTTTTCGTACTTGCCCAGGGCTTTGCAGCCATCCTGATCAGACTCTTTGTCGCTGAGCTGGTTTCGGCTCCCACAAAGAAGCCAGGAGGGACTGGAGCCATGCATCCCTCAGAAGAACTGTATTCTAGTTCCTTACACTAATGAGGCAAAGCAGGGGCATGAACTGTTCTCTACATGCCAGTGAATGCCAGTTACCAAATATTGCAGAGTAGGTGTTTCCTCTCTCTTTTCTGAAAATGACTGATGGATGTGGGAAATATTTCTCAAGACAATCTTCACTGGAACTGGCATGTTTCTGATTGTTTTGCTGAATTTTAGTTTTCTAGTAAAAAAACTCCTACCCTCTTTCCTGAAAAATCAATTCTTTCCGTCCCAGCTGTATACTAGAAAACAAAACATTGGGCTTGACAGTAGACCATACTGGGCAGGATCTCAGTTGATGAACTCTTGCCCCAGTGTAGCTTATCATTACAGAAATGGTACATCTTTACTTCCTGTTTGCTTACAAGCTATTCAGTATTTGTGCTTCAGAACATTTTCCTCCATTAAACATTCTCCTCATATTTTTCTATTTCTTTTTATTACTTTCCTCTTTCCTTAACTTCATACTTTTATTAGTGATTGTTGAGCAATTTTATCTACATAACAAGCTGGGGGAGGTGTGTGGGGGGGCAGAATGTTTGGTCTTTCTATGAAAGGAGTGAGGTTACTTTTACTCTGTTGAGAAAATATTCAAATGTTCTTCAAATTATTTTAGAAAAATATTTCAACCAGTAGCATTTATTGGAAAAACTCTGTATGAAATTAAGCTGGTGCCTTAGAGCAAGCTGTGTTCTGTTGATTTATGCAAGAAAAGGGTCTGACCTCAAGAGTCTTTGCTGTGACAGAGAGAATAATAAAGCCAAGAAAATATTATCTTTATCTGGACATACATCAGTATATATCAAACACTGAAAACTTGGAAGGAAGCATTTCACTCAGATTAATATATAATTCCAATTCACTGTGTCCTTTTAGAAAAAGCCAGCAAATTAAGTAATTAGATATATAGTCATGGTTGACAATTTAATTTCTTTTAATGAGGACAGCATTATACCTGTTTTCAGCACAAAGAAACATTGTACTTTGACAAAAGCACATTATGTTGTCTCACAATGGATGTGCTGCAGAAACATCTATTGAGATTATAATAATATAAAGTGAAAATGTGCCAAAGATCTTTTTTCTAGTGTCATTTTATTAACGAATATTACACATCCGAGGTTGCTGGGGCATGGTACTCTTATTTACAGGTTCATTAGAGAAGAAAAGGATCATGACTTAAAAATCACACAGTTTCAAATATATTAAGCAGTTCCTTCCCCTCATGTGTGAATGAGTAAGTATTAATCTACTTTCAGTTATTATTTTAACCACTGAAGTGACAGTATTCTTCAATTCATTGTTGTTGCAATTTTAATAGTGGCATCATAATAGAAAATTAAAAACAAACAATTGCAGCATGAAGTTACCTTCCAATAGAGCCAAGTCTACCAGAACAAGGGCAGGCCAAAGACAAGTCCTGTTTCTGCATGTACTGACATCTCATGCAAGCCTAGGAACTTGTCATGGCTGCAGTTACTATGTCTTGGAGCAGTATTTCACTGAGAAACATGAGTGGTTGATAAGATAATCTCAGCTGAAACCAGTTTTTCTTTCTACTAAATTGTATTAGTATCTCTTTTAGTTTATGGATATCACAATTTCTACTTCTAGAGAAAACAAAAACACCAATTCAATCCTGATGGCTGGAGATCCTGAGAAATGTTTATTACTCTGTTTATTTTCACACTATTTAGTGTGTTGTGATATAAATCTCTGCTTTCAATATTAAAATATTATCTTTTATTTTTCAGGTACTTCCCAAATGTTTCTGGTACTGCACAAGGGATTTGAAGCTGAAATATAGGAAGATTTGCACCATTTTATTCCTCTTGGTCAACTCCCCCAGCTGAAACAAGTAGGAGTGTTACTGAGGAAGCAGGGAGCCACCTGCTTCTCCATCCACCTCTGTAGCTGGAAGAGGAAACTCAAAGGCAAAGAAAATTATCTGCTTAGTCCTTCACCTGATGAGCAGCAACTACTATGTGATGGTGAAAACACCAGTAAGGCAGTTCAACCCATTAAAAAAAGGACCCTTGCTGACCTTCAAGCCACCTCAGCTAGAGCCAGAGGAATTCAGCAAGGAGCTGAGTCAGCTATTTCATTAAGTTTTTGGTATTTCCTAAAGCAGATTAAAAACAGCATGAAGCATGATCATCTCAGTATAATTGCACTGCTGGACACTGTCTTGAGAAATCAATCTTAAACAGCAAAGCTTTGAAAAGATTTATATAGTTTAAACAATGAAAAAAGACATAGGAAGTTGACAGAATATAAACAATTTGATTTTGGATCATTCCCAGTTCTCAGTTTCCCAGTCCACACAGATGGAAATAGTATTTGTAAGCAAAATTAGGAGGAAATATGCTGACTGTGTCACGTTGAGAATTAAATCCCAAACAATACTTTTTTTCTGGGCAGTAGAGTTATGGCAGTCTGAAAGGAGAAATTGCATCTTTCATGGCCACCTTAAAAAATGATGATTTCAAAATATACATACAGTTCCAGAAGGGTAAAAAGGCATAGGAATTTCAAAACTGTCAGCAGTGAAATATGACACAAGAGTTAGTCAAAAGCAAAGAGGACTTTGGTTCTTTACTTTGTTAATTTGTGACAAGGCCCAAGTGCAGCACAATGTTTTGCGCTATTAGGTAAAAAGATTAGATATGAAGATGGAAACTATAATTTCACAGAATCATAGAATGATTTGTGATTAAGGGGATCTTTAAGATCATTTAGTTTCAACCCCCTTTGCCACAGGTGACGTCATTTGCCACTAGACTGGGTTGTTCAATGAGCCATCCAACATGTCCTTGAACACTTGCAGGGATGGGGCATCTACAGCTTCTCTGGGCAACCTGTTTCAGTACCTCACCAAGTTTGTAATTGCTTCATAATGTACTTATATTTGTATATTCATACAGACCTACCCTCTTTCAGTTCAAAGCCATGGCCCCCTTGTCTCATTACGTACCCTTGCAAAAAGTCCCCCTCTGGCACCCCTGTTGGCTCCCTCTAGGTACTGGAAAGCTGTTATAAGGCCTCCTCAGGGTCTTCTCCAACCTGAACAGCCTCAGCTCTCTCAGCCTGTCCTCACAGGACAGGTGCTCCAGCCCCCTGATCATGGCTCTCCTCTGGAATCGCTCTAGCAGGTCCATGTCCTTCTTAGGTTGGGGCCCCAATAGCGGGATACAGTATTCCAGCTGGGGTCTCAAGAGAGCAGAGCAGAGGGGGAGAATAATTTTCCTTAACCTCAATGCATTCTGTGCCCACAGAGTGTGCCTCCACACTTGGCCTTGTTGAACTTCATGAGTTATGATCATGCCAGTCTCTCAAGTCTGTCAAGGTCCCTCTGGATGGCATCCCTTCCTTTTGGCATTTCAACAGCACTACATAGCATGATGTCATAGGCAAACTTGCTAAAGGTGCACTTAATTCCACTGTCCATGTCACCAACAAAAATGGTAAACAGTGTAAGTCCCAATACCGACCCTTAAAGAATGCCACTCATCACTGGTCTCTATTTGGACACCAAACTGTTGACTGCAACTGTTTGAGGGCAATCATCCAACTAAATCCTTATCCACCAAGTGGTCCATCTGTCAAATCCATGTCTGTTCAGTTTAGACACAAATATGCTGTGCAAGATAATGTCAAATGCTTTGCACATGGCAAGGATAGGTAGATGGCAGTTGCTCTTCCCTTACACCATCACTGTAACTCCATCATAGGCCATCAAATTTGTTGGACATGACCTGAACTTAGTGAACCCATGTTCAATGTCACCAATCACCTTCTTGTTTCCCATGTGCCATAGCATAGAGGATCTACATCTAGGAGGATCTATTCCATGATCTTGCTGACTACCAGGGTGAAACTGATGAGCTTGTAGTCTCCTGGTTCTTCCTTTTTTCCCTTTTTAAAAATGGGGATTATTTTTCCCCTTGTGCACTCACTGGTAGCTTTACCATACTACCACAGCTTCTCAAATATGATGGACAGTGGCTTGGCAACTTCACCTGCCAGTTATCCCATGACCCTCAGATGCATCTGATCATGTCCCATAGACTTGTGCACTTTCAGGTTCCTGAGGTGGTCTCAAACCTCATCTTCTACAGTGGGTAGTTCATTCTCCCAATCCATTCTATTAAAAATTAGTGCATCCTATTCATATCCAGGAAGATGTCACAGTTCTGGGGGATTTCCCACTAAACAAGTGGGAACTTTCCCACTAAACAATCATGGACTTGTTAATATGGTTCAGGCATCTGACCAATGCTCAGTACCCTATAGCCCTATATCACTGCTTCTTGTCCCTCAAATTGAAAGTTATGGAACCAGACTTTTCTTTGCATAACACCCAAAAATTTCCTTAACCAAACACTCATTGTCTTACATCTTACTCTTTACATACTCTTTAGAGCACAGTTACTCTCATTTCATATTAAGCATTTACTCCAAAACTAAATTACACAGCTGCTTGCTTCCACCAATAAAGTTGTTTTTCTCTGTGTTTATTTTCTTTAGTTTCTGGGTTTTATGGTTTGGTTTGGTTTGGTTTTTGAGGGGGGGGCTTTTTTTTTTTTCTCTTTCTATCTTATGTAATGGTGACAAGCCTTAATGAACATATGCTGCTTCTTAGTGTGTGAGAAGTCTGAGCAATACACACTAAAGTTAAACCTGAATTGCTTTAACAGAATCCCACTAATAACTCCTGCGTAATGCATTTATTAGACTCCCTAGAATACAACCTATAATTTACTCTACAAGATGTGATAAATTACAGAAGATAAACTCTTCAGAATATTTTTAACATCATTCAGTATTCATTTCACATGCTCTCTTATGCTAAGTACCTTACAACACTTGCCATCCTTGCAAAATAAAACCTAGTTTTAGTTATTAATATCTTTATTTAAATGCAGATCTTGATTTCCCCTGGAGACTGGTAAAGCCCTAGCACTGAGCTATCAGGAGAAAAGAAGACATTGAGTCATATATTATCTGCAAAGAAAGGACTTTTCTAGGGTTTGGTGTGTAATTTCTTTTTCCTGATATGCTGGGAATCTATAATTGTACACGTTTGCCTTTAATACCATATTGTACTTTCAGTCACAGGACCCTATGTAAAGTAATTGCTTTTGTATCATGAGTCACTATGCAGATTACAGTCTATAAATGTAACAGTAATAGGGATGTTAATAATGCTTGGTTCTCCTATTGCATTCTCTTATCAACATAATTCAGTAAGTTTTAAATGAAGAGATAATTATTTTTGGTTTATGGATGGAGAAACTGAGGCATTGAAGGAACCTAAAGATTGGATTTCAATGTTTGCAAAACAGATTATTATGTTTTGCTACTTTATAAATTCTTTATTCCAGGACACTCCAACTGTTTAATTGAAACAAAGGCCTGTAGCAGGCACTGACTCACTGCGGTTTTTTCTCAGCATGCTGTCGGCTGACTAAGAACTGGTACGGAACAAGAGAATCTATTTTAATTGTCTTGTTCCAGGGCATTTGAAAACTATTTTTTGGCAACAATTTTTAACATAGACACAATTAATTCAACCAGTACAGCCACTGAAATAGAATCTCAGATATTTTTCCTTGCTATTACACTAGACTGTAGTAACTACTTCTTTAATCACATCATAAAGTTTAATTAATCTCAACATATGCCCCTCTCTCTCCACCTGCTAGATCCTAAAAGAAATGTTACAAAGCAGTAGAGAGCAGAAAAAAGAAAAGTTTTGTGATGTAAATGTAAAATCAGAAAAAATATGGTCCACAGTAGCATGTGTTTGCCATCTTATTTACGCTTTGAAGCCAGTAAGTGGTTACAGAAATGACACAAAATAAATCTGAGATGCAGTACAATTTCTATTAAGAACATGCAAACAAAATGTCTAAAATAGGAAGATTTCTAAGTATGAGATTTTTCAAGCATGGTCATTTGCTTCATACAGAGGAGATGCCCTACAAGAGGCTTTGATGCTCCATTTTAGCTCTTTTCTGGAGTCAAAAGGACCTTTCTTTGTACAAAGAGGTAGCTATGCTGCAAACCAGAAATGGGTAGTTTGCAGAGATTAGTCTTAGTACATATCTTTTAATTAAAAAGAGAAGGACAAAGGAGGAGAGTTTGATCATCTGATTTAAGAATGATACTCACTTCATACTGAACAAAGAGTGGAAACCAGAGGAAGAGGGTGCCAACTTATCCCTGCAAGTTAAAAGATATGGAAATAATCTAGATGGCAGGGGAGAGATGAGAATGAACACAACAAAAGAAACACAGGCTTAGAGGTCCAGGGAAAATTCCACTTGCAGGGAAGGTCTTTTTATAGGAAATTAATTCTATTTCATTGAAAGGAAGAGAAAATAGCTGAAAACAGTTGTTTGGCCAGTCTTGCAGGATAACCATGGCTACTCACAAACATAAAGAACTTAATGAGTTGGAAAAAAAGAAATTTTTTTTCAAGGACTCATTACTGAGGATAGAAAGAGTATCTTGCATTAACAGACAGATAATAGGATGGATCTTTTTTTTTTCCATTGGGCAGAATTCAATCGCCTTCAATTAGGAATGTCAGCAATGTGCTGGAATGTTCAGTGAATGAAAAGAAATAACCATTTTCAGATAACTCACCTAATCATTAAATGAGTTCTACCATGAGAGATGGTATTCCAGTTGAGAAGACTTTATCTAGTCTGTTTCTTCCATCAGCGGAGAGGTTCCTGATGATTATGCATTTCATTTTAAGAGTGATTTTAAATTTAGAGAAGAGATACCTTTCTCCACCAACTGTAGAGGAAGTCTATGGACCATCTTAGACCAGATGCCTGACTTATATTACTAAAATAAATACTATCTACAACATAAATACAAGATTATTTATGTGTCTCTAGTCACTGCAAAAGAATTTATTGGTGATGGTGCATTTTAGTACAACTGCTATTTATCCGTCTGAATTCATAGAACTTATGGGGAATCAGCTGACTCAGCCAGTAAAAGGACGTTAAACTAACAACTACCAAGGAGGGTGTAAAGGAGAAACAAATGAACACTCATTTAGCACAAAATCAAGATGTCAAGAATAAAATTAATCAAGGCACGCAGAAGCTTGAACAGAAATACTTTAGTTGCCTATATATGAACCTCGGTAATAAAAAAGAGAAATTGGAATTGGAATTGCTCTTTTATGATCTAGCCTGTATTACTGAGACCTGGTGGGAAGATTTGCATGAGTAGAATGTTAAAATCAACGATATACTATATATAGTGGAGAAAAAAAGGCAAGGCAAGGCAGAAAAGAAAAGAAAAGTGTCGGAGAACCCTGTCTCAAAGACTGCCAAAACAACCAGGATGAACAGTTTCTAGCAAGTGAACAACACCAGAAATGGACAACTACCTCAAAACTCAGAAGTTCATGTTTTAAAAGATGTTCTGTAGCATAGATAGTGATTTATTGTATTAGATAGATAGTTATTCCCCCGCATTTGTATGTTTTATTTTGATTGGTGGTGGTGACCCGGTTACCGGTCTCCTATTGGTTGTGTATTCCCTATTTTTTCATTGGCTGACTTGTGATGTAACCCAGTGTCATCATGTGAAGCTGGCCACGCCTCATCTCTATTCCCCTCTTTCCCTCTTAGCCCTTCCCCTACTTGCCACGCTCTGCCCCAAACTCCTCCCACTTTCCAAGCTTCTCCCTGAACCCTATATAAGTCTCATGCTCCCTGAATAAATGAGTTCCAGCCTTCACCCTACCATCGGCTGAGGATGTTTTCCTTTCTTCCCTTCGGCACACGGAAGGAAAGGGAAAGGGAAAAGGAAAGAACAACAAAACCAACAAACAACAAAAAACACAAAAACAAACAAAAAACAGAACAAACACAAACAAACAAACAAAAACCTAAAACCACCAAAAAAAGATACTTTATGTCCAAAAAATGAGTATTACCTGCATCTGAATTCTCTGGTAACTTAGATGAAAAAAATTTTGCCTGTTCATAGATTCATGTTCTAACAAACAATCAAACAGTTTAGATAAGACATTAGTTAATATTTATAATAAACCAAGAACTTAGTGCAGGAAGAGGATTATATTTCTGTTGCATAAAAGGAAAAACTGCATTACAATGTGTGACTTCAAGTTGAAAGGAGTATATTGAAAGTTCCATGATCCTTATGATTTCTAAAAACTATTGAGAAAAAATATATATTAAAATTAGTTTTGCATCCTAAATGTTCTATGCTTGATGCAGTTACCTCAAACAACCAAGCAATTCTAAAACCAGAAACATATACACCCCATTCTATATGTAATTTTTTTGAAAACTTATAGCAGCCTTCCTGTACCCAAAGGCCTACAAGAAAGCTGGAGAGGGACTTTTGACAAGGGTATGTAGTGATAGGACAAGCAGGAATGGCTTTAAACTGAAAAAAGGTAGGTTTAGATTAGATAATAGGACAAAATTGTTCACTGCAAGGATGGTGAGGCATTGGAACCATTTTCCCCGAGAAGCTGTGGATGCTCCACCCCTGGAATCATTCAAGGCCAAGTTGGGTGGATCTCTGAGCAACCTGGTCTAGTGGAGGGTGTCCCCACCTATGGGAGGGGGGATTGAAAATAGATGATCTTTAAGGTCCTCTCCAATTCAAACCATTCTATGATTCTATGAAATAATCACATCTGTTACAGGTAAACAAGATTAAGTCCAAAGAAGTATGATATGCATTCTCATACAATTTGTGAATGACACCAAACTGAGGGGAGAAATCAATATGTGGAAGGACATGACTATCATTCACAAGGATTTCTACAGGCTGGAAGAATGGGCTTCTAGGATTGTCAGGGAACTGAAAAATGACAAAGTCATAGACATGCATGTGAAAAGACAGAACCTCCTGTGCTGCAACAGGACTGGCTTGGCAGCAGCTCTGCTGAACAGGATCTGTAAATCCTGATAGACTGGAGGCTAAGCTTACTGTAGTAGAAATTTATTATTCTACTTGACTATTTTACTGTAGCACTCTCAAGGACTCCAGACAAGTATGAAACCCCAGGTTACTGTTAGAAGATGGCATCTTCACCTCTAAAGAGCTCAAACTGATCATTCAAGGCCACAAAGTAAAGAAATATATACATACTTTCACTTAGAAATTAAGTAAAATTCATGAGTTCACTAAAAAACATCAATGGAACTTGGCACAGAAGTTTAAAAGCCAGTTTTTAGGACATGAACATGCTTTATTACTATTTTTCTTTTCCATTCTGAAGTACATTGTCAAAATGACATACTGCTAAGATTTAGAAAACCTTCTGCCTTGAAGGAAGAAAAATTGCTTTCCTTCTAAACTGGAAGACTGCTATGAAACAGATTCAATAAAAGAAATGTGAAACATTCCAGGTAAGTTATGTTTGGAGATTAAAATAAAACTAAGAAAGGCAAGGGCAAAACTTTAGTATTATGGTGTGTAACACTAATCCACAGATCATTCTCACAGTAGAATTAACATTTTTGTTCGGTAAGTTTTAACTTTTGTAAAAAGAATTCAACAAAGCATTACTAAGCTGGAAAATGAAAATATTAATTATTGCAATACACACTTCATCCTTTTTATCAATGTCTGTCTATGTAGGGCTTTGTTTTTGTTTTCATTAGTTTGGGGTTTTTTTGTTTGTGGTTTTTTTTTTTCATTAGGGAGTGATACTATACTAATCTGACTGCAAGCTTTACAACAGTGGGGGGCTAGGTAAGAAATGACACAGCAACGACTGAACTACAAAAAAATAGAGACAGAAGGGAAAATGAGGATTACTTTGGAATATTTTGGAAATAGCTTCTTTCATAGCTGAATTGGATTGCTTCCCTTTTTTCTGAGATGTGTAGATTCTATTTTTTACTATTTTTATTTATTTGTAATGCAATGCTTCTTTGTCATTTTTGAAGCCTGATTGTCAAATCCATGCATTTTTTATAAAAAACTGATTAAATTTGTAATAGAAACCCTTTTTACTAGTGTATTTATCTATTTAACTATTATTATTTCTGTTTGTTTATTCTGTAGTTTTATTCAGTTTAAATATGTCTTAGATTACATACTTAAACATGCAATTTACTGAGCCTTCTAATTATACTAAGATTCCTCTAAAATCAAAACTTAATTACCTTGTATATTTATAGATCTGAAGTTTCAATAATATTATTTCATTATGCTATGAAAAATGCAAAGTACCATCTTATTCTAGATAGTCTTCACAGAAATGCTGAGTACATAGGAAAAAAAAAAGAAATCAGAATTCCTTCAGAGTTGCAAAAGGTTATTGAAATGTTTGTCTCTGTAGGTGCATGTGTTCTGCCATCTAACTTAAACAGCACCAGAGAGTAACAGTAATTGTCAGTTGACCTGTTGATTAGACCTAGTTCTATTAAATGTTATGAGAGTAATCAATTGGTACTAAGTAATGAGAAAAACAAGCAAACAAAATTATTTCATTAAATGACCTCTTTTTAAGAGTATTAGCTCAAGAAAGGCGTAATTGGTTTTAGCTTGGCTGTGACAGAAGAAAAACAAAATAATTCCCTCTAAAGATATCAAACTACAATAAAGGCAAAATCAAAATGGTTATCTAAATCCAGCAACACACTTAAAACATTTCCCTGTGTAGCTCTTCCTCTTTCATCACCCTTATGCCTTCCACTCTAACAGAACTTATCAAATGCCAAGGTTAAGGGACAAAGTGAAGCTCAAAGGACTGACTGCATGCAGGTCAGAACATAAGGACATTTTCCATAAGGAAAGTTCACAGTTATGGAACTAGCTTTTGAATGGATAATGTACAATGATGCAGATATTGATATCCTTTACAGACAACATGCAAGTTTCCAGTTGAAAGCTTTAAGTCTTGCAAAAGTCTCTTTTATTAGGGAAAGATATGTTTACTTAACATCCATATAGGCCAGTATGCATTTTGTTTGGCTATTTTGTTAGTTATTTTTCTCAGAGTATATTCGCTTGCCATGGTCATGAATTTTTATGCTGACCTGAGGCTAGCTATTTTTATTGCAGGGTATTCCATTCACTCTTCCTTTGAGACAGGTCCAACTATTCAGCTTTGCTTCACAGTCCCCTAACTCTGAAGAAGAACTGCTCACCTTTTAAAACAAAAGTCTTTCCCCTCCAGGTACAATAACAAAATAAATTGATGGTACAGCATATACAAACTTATTTCAGCCTTCGGAGACTTGCTTACTGCTTTTCATACTAAGACACATATAAACATTGTAATTCACTCTGATTTTATGAATTGCCTCCTGACTATCATCGGGGAGTGATGGTTAGGCAGCACTAAATGAAAGTATCTAAAGCAGGTTGAGAATGACTGCTATGTGTCTCTAAAGATCGATGAGTTGGCAGGTACTGTTATAAATTACCATCGGGTGCCATTCACAGATGATAAGAGCTTCATCCTGCATGACAGTCATTGATCTGATTCAGAACTAAGATGCAACCTTTGATGACACTCCTTGAGGATAAAAGGTTATGCTTCACATTTAGTTATGAATAATAAGGTCATGTTTTAATTAAAGTAGAATCTCAGTGGAATATTAGGCCAGTGAAACTGTACAAATTAGTATGACTTGTACAGCAATTGTTGCTGGAAAACAGCCTGGTACTGAAGACAATAACACAGAATAACAATGAAATTACATTAATGAGCCCACATCATTAGAAGCAGCTTAACTAGTCAGACCCAGAATTAAAAGAAACAACAGTTTTTGGGTTTATATTTGACACTTCAACTGGCAAAACAATAAAATTTACACTTAGGCAAGAATCATTTAAGGTATACACCTACATTTTGGGTTACAGAAATTCCAAAACATTTGAATTTAGAATTATTTGGTGCAAATCCTGGTATTCAAGCTGAAAACAAGCTTGGGATTAACTGTTCATAGAGGTTTCTGAGCCTTTTTTTCTGGGAAACTCAAAGGAATGTTCACAATTTTCTTTCTTTTGGGTAGAGTCCCAACAACGTTCCTGACCAAGTTTTCTGAAAATGAAACTGGCCATATAACACATGTATTCTGAACAGCTATTAAACGAAGCAAATGTTATTCATGTGCAGTAAATATTATTTACAAATATTTGTGAAAATTCTATTATAAAATATAATAAAATATAATTGATAAATGTGTGCTGCTGATCCAGCAAAATATTTAAGCTTGTGCTTAAATAGAAACTGAATTAACGGATGTAGAGGGGGATAGAGCCTACTTATGCAGCTTACTCAATAGTCAATGAATAGCACATACTCTAATCGACGCTCTGAAAGGTGATTTAACTCACCAAAGACTCAAGCATTAACCTCTCATATAGGAAGTGCTGTAAAAGGTCAGGCATGAAGATTTAACAAGAAAGTACCATGTCTACCTTGTGCATTCTGTCAACATGACAAACTTTATTTATTTATTTTGACATACTGCAGAGCATGTACGACCAAGGCTGTCTTTCTTCCCACCCACAGCTGTTCCAGCTTATGGTGTCCTCAATCCAATCTAAATGTTCATTTTGCAGTTACTCTGCTGTCAAATGATAAGTGAAATATAGAATATATACACAGTAAGTACTTAATAGCTTTAAAAATAAACTTTCTATCATAATGTCACCAGTTACTTGTAAGAAGTAGTAAATTTTAAAATGTTTAGTGCTCAAACTAACAGAACACATCCAGATCAGAAACTGGGGGTAGTGGCTCTGCAGGAGGACAGCTATGCAAATGCCTTGAAAACAAAAATTGTTCTGAAAAGGCTGAAAACACAAGATCAGATTGGGAGGTCAAGATATGTAAACGAGCAGTTCGCCTCCTATAGTGCACAACAGATTTTCATTTCCCTTGCTTTTCCCAACATAATTGGCCAGCCATAAAGTAAAACCTAGTTGCTACAGACACAGCAATGCTTCTTATGAGCCTCTTACTCAGTTTGAACACTTAGAGAAATGCAAAACCTCAAGGCAAGTACAGGACCAACCAGTTACTTTGAACTTCAGAACTGTCTTTAAATCAAGCAAAAATGAGGTTGAAGCTGTTATGAATTTGTTTATAGCTGTTTTACAGACATAATCCACAGCTTTGCAGAGCAGATACACAGCTTTCTCATTTTGACAAGAAAAAAGTGACATTCCATAATAAAAATGTAAATCTACTGAATATTTATTTTGCATTGTTGCTGACATCAGATTCCTAAATTAACACAAAGCACGGACTGAGAATCTTTTTCAGAAAGCCACACAAAATTACCCAGAATCATTACCTAAGCTTTTAAATCATTATTTGTTTCCTACATTTTTTATGTAAACTTAAGAACATTATTTAGCATGAGGTGGTACTGATTTTTTTTTCTTCTAGTTTTAGTGAGGAAATCCATATTCCTTGCTTAAATAAAAATAAAAATAGAATTTAGTATGTTTCAAGACATATCCTAAGTACTTATAGTCTTATGCTATAGATTCTGCACTGTGCGAAACACAAGCTAACATTATTTTTACATCAAAGTATTTTTTCAAAATACTACTAGATAGCAGTACATTCCAAATTAGAGGAAATACTCAAGATAATCTTGGGTGTACTCAGGGATTTTGTGGAAGCACGAAACCATTAGTTACAGCTGAGATAGATACAAATTTATATATGTTGATACAGTGCAAACACTTAATATGTAGCTATCCTACTTTCTGCTCTTAGGTGGGAAAATAAAATTGCATTAAAGAGACTAGTTAGGGATAAAATACAAAGCTTATTCTTTTTGCTTCCCCTCCCTCCCCTTTTGTATATAAAAGGTTTGAATATAAAGGGTTTGTTTCCTACTGATCTGTCCTTTCTTGTGCAAAAGTATGAATCAAAACAAGAATTGTGGTCAGTATTCTTCAAATGAAATCAGTAAGAATTACATTAATAGTTTTAAAAGCATGAGATCATGATTAATACCTGGATGACATTTGAACTATTATTTTTTTTTATTATCATTTTAATTTTTTTTTAAATATGCACAGATATTGCAGTTTCTAACCCAGCATAAATGTATTGCATTCATTGGGGCACAGCAGCATTCTATCAGTAAAGGCTAAAATCTTAAGAAGACAGACAATTACAAAACATTAGGCTAAAAAAATCACATACAGAGGTTCAACAGCCACCTACAAACTCACAGCCTCTGAAATGGTAGAGGTTTATCTGACATACAACCTGGATTTAATTCCCAAATACTTCATGGCAGAAGCTCAAACAGCCATTTTCCAGTAACCTAACAAAACATAAGAAGGAAAAGGCAAAAGATTTCTGTTCTGTTGAAAACACATTATGTGGAAAAGAGATATCTCACTAGAAAATAAAAAGAAATAAAGTTACTGGATAAAACAAAAGACATAAATTATAAAGAGCCTAATAGCATTATGTGTTTTCACCTGACAGCAAAAGAGAGTTGATTATGAATTTCCAGTTGTGACAGGACAGTCCCAGTAAATGCCAGTATTAATACAAATTTCCTGAGAGCAAAAAGCTTTTGGAGGCACAGAACATTGTTAGAAGCTCTTGGTTATATCTCTGTAGAAGAATACACGTAGAAACATACTGAAGATCAAAAGTGTAAATAATTATCTTTATTAATGAATCTAAAATTGCAGATTGCCAATGTCTCTAAAGTATGTGTTTCAAGGATATATTACTAATATTTTAATATATTCACTTCAGTGCTATACTATTCACCCTTTGGTGACTGATTAATTATTACCACATCAAGGAACCTCTGCCTTCCTACCACAGAGCATGATTTCAATACATTTATTATGAGGAAAATTGACTTTCTGAAATACAAAATTGACCAACAGGATTTGGTAAGAAATATAAAAAAGAATTTAAGAAATATAAAAAGGAATTATAATTGACATCAATGATAATATTTAAAACCCTCCCTAGATTTACTTATGTATTCACCTTTATGCTAGTGTTAAAACTAATGCCATGTTAAAGCTTCTTTTGAAATCTAAAAAAGATGTTACAGACTGAAGACTGCTGTCACCTAAGTTAGTTAAAATGTATGAAAATTAACACCAGAATTTCATTTCTGCTCCGTGTCCCTTTCGGGTTACATACATTTTACCTTACTGTGAAGCATACAGATCTATTGTATTGACAGACACCTGCACTTGTGTTAATTAGGAAGCCACCTGTTCACTAAACCAGGAAACATTCTTTTACTCCACACATTACAAGTCTTCTCAAAAGGAGTATTTTACGGATTAATGTTAAAATCAAAAAATATATTACATTTCTTTTAAAATCACACGGACATTTATTGGGATGTGAGGGGAAAGGTTTGCATTTTTTGCTTTGTTTTGTTCTGTATTGGTTTCTTTTTGGTTTTGTTGGTTTGATTTTTGTTGCTGTTTTTTTTTTTTTCACTCATACCCAACTGTTGATTTCAATCAAATTCTGAGTTTATAACTACAGAGACTCTGCTAAGTGATTAGGACCATATTCAACAAAACATTTAACATTTATGTTTGAAACATATAAGGATGTCCACTGATATCATTCAGCTCCAGAAATCAGTCTATTAGAATGTGTTTGAAAAAAAAAATAGCATCTTTTACTATCTTTCATTCATCTTATTATAAATCTTGCAGGACAAGTGGGCAAAGTGTCCACTGAAAAGTATGACAGAAAATTGCACAAAACTTACCCCCAACACACAAACACAAACAAATAAATATCTGTATGCAGACAACATGCCCTTTATGAAACAAAATGTAGCTAAGCATGCAATAAGCAAGAATCTGAAACTATTCAAAGACACGCTCCTAAATCAATTTTAAAAATATAATCTATTGAGTTTTCTTTGTTTTAGACAGAAATATTATTTTTAACATCTAATTTCTCCCTGTTATTTTATTAAACACAAATAATTTATTTATGCACTTTTGTGATTGTTCAATACACAGTGCAACATTGCAGCTGAATAACTCAGAGATCACATAGTTATTTTGCCATAACAACTTGTCAGTATCAAATTTATGCCATGATACTGCACCATCAGGACTCAGTTACGTCACTTATTTGTGTTATATCACAATGAAACATTGCAAACCATGCACGGTTTTAAAATTACAGTGATGAGTGGTATCCCTCAGGGGCCTGTACTGGCACAAGTACAGTTTAATGTCTTCATCAATGACATAGACAGCAGGATTGATTGCACCCTCAGCAAGTTTGCAGATGATGCCAAGCTGTGTAGTGCAATTGGCATACCCAAGGTATGAGATGACATCCAGGGGGACATGGACAAGCTTGAGAAGCAGGCCTATGGGAACTTCATGAGGTTCAACAAGGCCAAATGCAAAGTGTACTACCTGGGCGAGGACAATCTCAAGCACAAATACAGGCTGGGCAGCAAATTGTTTGAGAGCAGCTCTGTGAAGAATGATTTGGGGGTGTTGGAGGATGAAAAGTGGGACATGAGCCAATAATGCGTGCTTGCACCCATAAAAACATACTGCATCAAAAAAAGTATGGTCAGCAGACCAAGCGAGGTGATTCTGTCCCTCTCCTCTGCTCTGGTAAGACCCTACCTCGAATTCTGCTTCTAGATCTGGGCTCCTCAGCAATGAGAAAGGTGTGGACCTTCTAGATCAGGTCTAGACAAAGGCCATGAAGATGATCAGTGGGCTGGAGCACCTCTCCTATGAAGACAGGCTGTGAGAGCTGGGTTAGTTCAGCCTGGAGAAAAGGCTTTGGGGAGACTTTCTTGCAGCCTTTCAGTACTTAAATGGGGCTTATAAGAAAGAAAGATGAGGAAAGACTTTTTTCTATGGACTGTTATGATAGGACAAAGGATAATGTTTTAAAATAAGAGAAGATAGATAGGTTAAATAGGGCTTCAAACAATTGGACCGTATTGAAGACTTCCCTGGTCACTACGGGGGGTTTGACTAATTGAACTCTAAAGTCCCTTTCAAACCAAACTGTCCTATGATCCTATGACTCCATGAGTCTATGATTCTCTGATTATATTAGTGCTCTGTTTCAACTCCGTGTAACTTATTGTCATTTCTCCCTTTTTTTTTTTTTTTTAAATTAAGGTTCAGCCTATGAAGATAGTGATAACCTGTTTTTGTCTAGCAGGTTCCACTATACTCATTGCAAAAATTGGTCAACCATGATCTGATCTGACCGTAGTCCTAGAAGAGGTAAGAAGATACCCCAAAGAGAACTAATTTGGCATTGAGATGAATGTGATCAGTTCTGATCACAAGGGTGAAAGTCCCAAGAGTGGATCATGAGCCATCAGTGATCATATCTGGGATGTAGGTTGAAATAGTACTGCTCTGAATAATTTATAAAAGTCACAAACTTCAAACCCAAGAAAATGTGAGTAATGCATTTCTCTGTTATCCTCAAGCATTGACTCTTGGTATGATTTTACATATGCTGCTAGTTATGATGATATTGATTAGTAAGTCAACAGAAGCTTTCACAAGGGACTGCAGATCTCCTTACTACTGCTCTGTACTATTAAAATGTCATTACTGAGTCACCAACTTTTTGTTCTGCTGTAATGTTATTCTCTGATGATTGCCTGCTTGAGCTGAAATTTGAAACTGTCACCCACAGACTTTTAGAAGTGATTTGACTTCACTTATAAGGAAAGTGAAATTAAATATTCATTCCTGGACTGCATTTCAGGTTCAAACTGACTGAAGTTCCTCAAGGCAAAATGTACTTGAGTCATAGAAGATTTTTTTCAGTTTTAAAAATTCAGGATGTCTATTTATCAGGGCTGAACAGTCAAATAATCATTAATCTGGAACTTCTGTACACAGATACACTTTTCACTGGTTTGAAACATGATTTTAGTTATTATGGCTTCTCCTACATGGGTTAATTTTAGTACACTGAATATCCTGATTGATCCCCTCAACATGTAGCTGTGCAGATAAAATGACAATACATGGTAGAAGGGCTTAAGTTTGTACCATCTGAACATTGGTGAGCATTTCTGAAGGTAGCAGCCTTTGAAATTACGGTAAGTAATTACGGTAATCACAAAAGTCCAGTTAAATCTTTAGATGGAGGGAATGTCTTGAGACTTACCTCACCTTCTAATTTATAGATTCACTTCAGGGTTTACCCACTATGGAACTAAAAAGATCTGAGCAAATAAAGATAGAATACTATAGTCCCCACTAGACAAGATTTCCTCTGAATACCAAAGTGATAAAATTCACTGATCCAGAACAGAGAAGCAAAGGATTCTTCCTCACAAGGGAAATTCTTTTTTCGGGCAGCTGCAGACAAATTAATTGAAAATGGTCCACAGACTTGAAAATTGGTTCCTTTACAGAGCTCAGTGGGGAAAACACTACTTTATTCAGAATTTTCTTGTTTTATTTTCACTGTTCTCACTCTAACACTGGGAATCTAGCACAGGATTTGATAATTGCAAATGCCATAATACGAAATTCTACTCAGAGATACATTATCTTTCAGAAGCATCCCAAAGCAAACGAGTGAGCCAGATTATCACAGGCATCAGCACAGGCAAAGCCATAAGAAAATTAGCAAGCTCTAAGTTCCACACAGGCTCAGCCTATCCAGGCATCAGAACAGAGGGGAGATAGAAGGATTCAGGAAAACATGCAGTACATGGCTGTTCTCCCACGACCACTGTCAAATGACACCGAGAAATATAGGAAAATATTTACTATCGTCCCTCCTTGCAAGACTATTGTTTTGTAGTCAAAATAATAATGAGCAAATACAAGTTTTATAGAAGCAGAAAATCTTTTTTAAAAAGTATGTGACACGAAAAGCAAATAGAAGTGCAAATATATTCATATGTTTGTCTAAAAAAAATTAATCATCTCAGATACCCAACTTTCTATGTGCAGTAGGGCTTTCCTCTTTGAAATTCATTACTACAGTGTTTCTTTCTCTCTGGTTAAGATAACTTTGTGTTAAAGACACTTCCAGACATATCTTGTGGGGTTCCTCCTTACTTTACTACAGATGAGGTATAAGGGTTGTGGTGGGATATAAAATAATCACCACTAGAAAGACAATAGAAGTGGAAACATAATTTTTGAAAAATTAGCAAAATATATGACAAATATTCAAGGATCAGACTGGTACCATGTCTGAGAACCATCAGTTATAATGGAGAGTTGTTGTCTTTAGTTAGTACTGGCCGCTTTACCTCTGGAGTAAAACCCTAGTTTCAACTAAAAAAAACCAACAAAACAAAACAAACAAAAAAACCACCCAACAGTGAATACCCTGATTCAAGCACAAATCCTAAAATTCTAACCCTTGCTTTGGAACTTCTAACTTAGGAAATGAGAGAGCTATTCTAGAAATAAAGTGTGGAGTTTCAGTTTTTCATGTTTGGTCAAGAAGACTAAGAAAAGTACTGAAACCTAGAATTCTTTGGGTCAACTTGTCATAGATAAAGGAATATTAATTAATTTTCAAATGAAAGACTTAATACATTTACATAGTATATAATTTGAAGGTAGAAGTTCAACCTGATGAGGCAGCATAGTCAGCAAGACTTTTCTTCTAGATTACATTCCCATTTTTACAGGAATTTCCAAATTCCATTAAATTAATGTTCTGCTTTGTCTTTGATCTGTATTGTACATACAAGTTCTGCTTTTCTACAATTTTAAGATATCAAACAGACTTCTGTTTAATTCTATGACATCCATGCTTATCTTCCTTGTATGATGTAACAGCATCTCTCCCTGAGCCTCTCATCTTTATAAAAGAACGTCTTGGCTTCATGCTTTTCGTCTCAGTGCAAAATTCTGTGCAGGAAAATTACTTCGAGATTAAACTTGGCTTCTGCCTAAGCAGGTGCCAGAACCAAATTATGAAAGGACTAACTCAAATTACTAATTGCAGAAAACATGTTTTATCTCTGCTTCTTTTTGATGAACAGGACAGCTAGAAATATTTAATTATTGTTTAATTATGTTTACTAGAAGAATATATAAAACCTACAATATTCTAGGGATGAATTCTGGGAAAGAAATTTTAGTCAATGCTGTCAAGCCTGAGAATGCAATACTAAAACTTATCTGTCATTAGAGCCACTTTTTTCTCCCTCCCAATTAATATATATGCGTAACAAGAACAAAGAAATTGCTTGTTGTTCCTCATGGATAAAAAAATCCTACTTAAAAGAAAGGGAAACTATTAGAAGAGGATACAAGTGTCAGTAATGTGATTGAATTCTTCATCCCCTGGCATCATGAGCTGTCCCTGAGTAATGACTAAGGCTTTGTTCCCTAAATCATTAGTACATCCTCTTAAACTGTGCATGTACCTGAAATCCCACCAGATTTTTCATCTCCAAGGTGAAATAATAAAAGCAACAGCATCTAGCTATTAAATGACCATTTCACATGCCAAACAAATTAATTCTCTCATTCTAGGACTAAGCCTAAAGTATCTAAAGATAGGTACGTGGAAGAAAGATTACTTGTTTATCATGCCATTATTTATAATTTGCCTCCAACTGACTCAGAGAGATTCAGCACTGGGTCATACTTTACCATGCAGGAAGGGGAAAAAACACAAAAAACAGAGTTATAAAAGAATGTCATAGAAGATAAAATTATTCAGGGTTTCTGAATTTCATAGACAGCCTAATGAACACACTTTTCTCAGTTTATGGAATAATTTTCTATTTCCAGTCCTTTAGAAGCCCCAGAAAAGATACTATGTTCAAACCCATTGGTGAAGAAAGATGGGTATGTAGGTATTATAAATAATTTACTCATGCTTTACATGATTAGCATATCTTTATCACGTGTGCAAAAAACCTAAATCAAATTTTGAATGTTTTGAAAAGTCCTTTACAAAAAAAAATAGGAAAAAGAAGGGATAATTTTACTTTGAGGTTTATATCAACAGAATGGTTGTACTTTCTTGGTATAATTTGTGTTCAGAATAAATTGAGAAATACTTTTTCTGTGAGGGTAAATTCATACATGCACTGCCATTTTACAGATAAGTAAATAGAAAATTAAGTTAATGAACATATATTTCTCAGTTTAAAGTGATAATTTACTACTAACAGAGAGAATCATCTCACTTAACTTTGGAACACTTAAAAGTTACTCATCTAAGTGTGAAGTGTCCTTTACAATCAGTATGGAGAATCAGAGTACAAAGGTGTCTTAAATAGTTATCTTAGTGAGTCGAAGAACCATGGCACATATTTCCTTTTACTTCATACAAATGTGGTTGAGTGTGTCTTCTTCTGTGCATGACATCTTTAAGAAATCAATTTCAATGTAGATCAACCTATTCCTGGGTGTATAAAGCACCTTTCTTAACACAACTTTTTTTTTTTTTATCAGATCTTATAAATGTGGCAAAAAGTATAGATTTCCAGCAGAACCTGATATGTAATGCAATTTTCTGAAATAACAAATAGAAAACAAAGTGCAAACCTTTTTGCTTGTACAAAAAATGTCACTGTTTTACATCAAGAAAAAGAGCACTACTGAAATCAGTAAAGCTATTGAAATTAATATCATGGTGTTTAAAAAAAGACTAAACAATTTTTTAATGAAATGGTGAGAACTCATCTACACAGATGAGAGTTAAATGAGAACTCACAGAAGCTGTGTACTGACTCCTTAGTTCAGAATCATACGGACTGGACACAATCCAGTGCAACTTGCAGGGAGGTTGGACTAGATCTCCTTTCATCCCAAACCACTCTGTGATTCTGTGATCTTTCAGTCCAGATACAGTTTTATATCAGTAGCTAAGTATCAAGTAAGCTACCTTACTATGGTCTCCAAAACTGTTATTAATTTACATGACTGTAGATTCCAGTAAAGTTGACACTTGTACCAAGTACTGAATACAGTTCAGTATTGCTGCTTCAATAAAAGTCACACCAGAAAACTTACAAAACTTGATTGAAATAAGTTTTCTGGACTGTGTATTTAGTTTGTCAAAAGAAAATCCACGCATACAAACAGAATCAAAAAAATGTCTGCTCATTTTAAGAAATGTACCAATAAAAACCAAACAGGTACTAGAAGAATGGTGCATTTCATTATTTTAATGATCTAAGAAAATTCCTGATGTTTAAATGAGGTGTCAAGAACATATCCTCAGCTTCTTCAAGTTCACCAATTCTTCACTCACACAACTCTGCATAATGACTATTTACTACTATGCTTGGCACTACAATTATCAGCACTATTTAGAATCTATGCTAAAAGGAGACAGCTGTACAAAGCAATTTCTGCAATAGTCGAATTATCATCTGTGACATTGCAGAGCAGCAATTCCCTTAAAACAATGTAACAAAACTTGAATCTGTCAAAGATATAAAAGTTTGCATATATTAAAAATACACCAGTATTCTTCTATTCGTATTGAAATTTGTTAATAATGCAAGTGACACTAGGCATGTGTGCAGTGTAGAGTGCAACTAAAGTCTACAGTGTTTTCCCCCAAACCAGTAGCTCAGACTGTAGCTTGTTCAGTTTTGACTTACATGAAGCTAATATTGCACAATACTCAGTAACAGACTCTTTAATGGTTTGGGTGTCTAAAAGCTGCTGTGCACGTGATATTCATGCACATGCAGTAAAGAGTATGAGTAAAGAATATAATTAGAACACTTGCATCAGAACATCTTTTCCATTCTTCATCTCTGCACATCTCCTTTATCTCTTTTTTTTTTCTTTTTAGGGGGGTGTATGCACCCTAATTCTTACTGATGCAATAATGCTTATTTAAGGCTAAGACACATGATCGAGCAAATGAAGTTTTATACACACTGGTGAGTCAACGTATCCAGGTGATTAGTAACCATCTGCTGGTTCTTAGTCCATAGAAAATGCAGGTAAACTGGTGCATAACATGTTCTGGCTGCCATGGTAGTAGTTTCATTCCGCGTGTAGCTTAATAGTCCTTACTGTTCGTTTCCTATGGCTTCTGCAGTGATGATATTTTTTTTTTTCTGGAGATAGATGAGGATGACAACTCCAATGCAAAGTTCTTTGCCCCAGCTGCTTGATATTTAGCAAGAGGTGCCATATATATCAGTACTCACAAAACTAAGCATCACGTGACAACAGAATATGTAGCTAGGAGTAACCCGGTCTAGTGAAAGGCATCCCTGCCCAGATCAGAGGGGTTGGAACCCGATGGTCTTTAAAGTTTCTTCTAAGCCAATCCATTCTATGATTTTGGACCCTGATAGGTGAATTATACAATATTATCTTTCTTTTAGAATGTTATGTTCCTACTTTACTTGCACAAGAACTCTCCACAGACAGGATTATAAGAACTACAGCAAATATTACTAAAGTACATGTCCTATCTTGTTTTCCGTAAATATACTTTACACTCAGTCAATAGTTTCATTTCATAAAAACACATTAATCATTTTTTTTCAATTAGTCCTCCAAAAAACCAACCTACTCCCTTTCTAGTCTGAATTCTACACAAAACTACAGGACTTCCCTCCCCCCACCCCACCCCCCCAAAAAAAAATTACTCTGACAATTTGGACTTTTAAAAATGAGTAATAAATTACACTGTCATTTATCTGGACATCGACAATGGGATGGGTGAACTGTCCATGAAATGTTAACTAAGTCTTAATGTAGGATATATTTTGCTGTCAGTTTAGACAACCTAAGTATCTTAAAGGGTAGTCATTGCTGTTTGTAACCCCAAGAGATATGCACAGTATTGTCAGTGTAGGCACCACACATATGGGAATATAGTAAATATGACTATTATACTTTCTTTTCTTGCAGTTTTTGCATTTGGAATTTTTTCTAGGGGAAAGAGGGGAGAAATTTTAAGGGGATTTTTATTATCTTTGTAATTTTGGCGACATATGCAGATGGGAATCAAATTATCTGGAATATCTTACAATCAATGATTGTGCATGAAAAGTAAATTCTCCTTTTTCAGTATTGTCGTCCTTAAAGTTTTGTTTAAAACTTAAAATTTACATATGTTATATAGTAATCTAAAAATCTTGAGTATTTTTTTCTCTGTAGGCCTTTTATTTTCAGTGATACTTGTTCTAGTACCTTGATGTCTTTTACATAACTTTGTTCTCCAGTAAAATTCCAATGCCCTTGGACACTGCTTTAGGATAAAAAAAAAAGAAGAAACCTATAAGCTCCAGGCATATCAATCAAAAACAACAGAGTCAGCACTAACTCTAATAATGAAAACCATGATTTCATAAATCATTCTCCACAGGTTGGGGTCATCTTTTAAAAATTTCTTATCAGGTGCAGCTCAAGATTTCTCAAACTCTCACTCTTCTTTCTTTAATGAAAACAATAGGAAGGAGGTCAGAATACAAATGATGTGACCCTCCTTAGCTTAAAAAATATCTGGAAAATGAAAAGAATGTGCTTTGCTTCGTCCTTGAAATTGCGGAAGTCGATATTTCTACCTCCCCTCCCACAAAGTTCAAAGAAAAAATTTCTCTCAAAGCTGCATAATGAAAGTATCTAATCTTATGTGGACTTAATTTAATAAACTGTAGATTTTATTTGAAGAACTTGGTGATACAGGATACTTTCTCTACTACCTGTATCCAGTATATAACAGGTTATAATTGTCTAGTTGGCTTTTGTTACTGCAAGTCCTTAAACAAACCAGGAGCCCTCTATTAATGGAAACATACAGTTTTAATTCCATCAAGTTTTAATGCATTATTTTACATTTTAGATATTTTTGTAGTTTGAAAAAACACTACCAAAATATGAGTCCATTGTTCTGTCTTTCAAGACTAATATATGGGAAAAAAAAAACAAACAAAAAACCCCCAAAAATAAAAACAGTATGGCATTCAATTTCTGCTAATAAAAAGCAGATCTTTTAGCCTTCATACTCATGCCCCACTGTGTTTCTGTACTTTTTGCGCTCACACAGCCTGACATGACAACAACTTGCAAAATTCCATTATGTCTTTTGCAAGCATAAAATCTGTTCCCTCCTGAAACAAAAAATTATCTCCCAGTAAAAACAAAACAAAACAAACAAACAAACAAAAAACAATAAGAGACACAAAGACTGATGGGAATTAAAAGAAAAAGAACCAATTTCCATCTGTAGAACTAAAATAGAAGTATTCCACCGAGACAGTTTTAAAGAAGCATTGCAAGACAACAATAACGTCCATCTTAAGTAATTATGTCTGCACTATTCTGTAAACAAAACCTGGGTCATGCCTTGCTATTGATTTTTACTAAAATTAGAAAACTTTCTATGTTAATATGAGATGGCTCATGATCGTTTGTTCAGTTTCACTCTTACAGAAAGATACAAACTCCTTGGATGTATCTGCACTGCTGGCTGAGATGCAGCTTTAAAAATAGACTCAGACACTGTGCAGAAGGCAAAACTACAAGAACAGATCCAATCTGATCCTTTCTGAAACATATATGTGAACTGGAATCACGTTGGCTGAACTTTGTACCACACTTTATGAAAGAACAGATAAAGCCCTTGCTTGCACTGAGAAATACCAAGTCTATGCTACTGGTTCTACGGAGAAAGATTTTTTCTGTGATAGCACAAATTAAATTCTTACCATTGATTGAAGCAATATAATTAGCACAAATCATAAAAAGAGAAAGCTCCAGAAATGGTTCACAGGCAAAGAGGGACAATGTCTCCTGAAAAGTCCTGAAAACTATACTGCAAATCTGTCTTAGGTTAGACCTCACCCTGACCTGGTGATGTCGACTCCGCTGCAGCTTGCTCCTGTGTCTGGGGATTTAGATCACCCAGCACAGCTTTGCTGCCAGCATATGTGAAATCTACAATTTGAACTGCTGAAATGCTATTTGGTGGTAATCCCTCCTCTAAAGTCTATGTAGAAATCTTCACAGTGTGTTGCCTCAGGCAGATATTGCTATTAACTTTAAAAAAGAGTTTGAGATACTACCCTGCAAAGTGAACAGTTCAGATATGAGCGGACCATATGACTTAATAGTAAAAATTATTTGATTTTCAGGATTCCATCACTTAGTAAGTGGGAAACATGAGAAAAAAACTGTTTCGGTAGAAAACTACTATTTATCAAGAATTTATCTTTTAACTTTCTTTTTCAGAGTTTTGGAGCGTATCTATATTAAACTGCCCTGAACTCAGAGGAATTTTTGTCCACTCTGAACAGTCTCTGGGGACCTGTCTCCAGAGAGGTTCACATATAAACATGATCCATCCTGTGCTATCAAAGTAAATGTTAAGATTCAGTATATTTCAAATAGGTTTATTTCGCCACTTGCTTGACTAAGAACTTCCTTTTCCTATGCAGCCCAGTATCTGTTTGGTTTCTGGGCTGAAATATACATATTGTCAGATCACATCTTATTTTTCATCCACCAGCACCCCCCAGTCCTTCTTGGAAGAGCTACTCTGAATCCATTCACCCCAACCCTGTACTGACACTGGGGGATGCCCCAGCTTAGGTGCTGGACCTTGTATTTGTCCTTGCTGAAACTCATGAGATTCCAATGGACCCACTCCTGCCTATCAGGGTTAATCCACAAGAAGAAGAATGTATTTTAATGTGTCTTTCTATCTATCACATAAAATACCTGAGACTGTATGCATATGTACATAGAATGCATACAAAGTATATATAAACAGTACATTGCAGATATGTATACTGATTGAAATGCTTTCATTACTGCAGGGCACATATAGCACTATTCAGTTGCAGCAGATTCAACTCATTGTGAGTAAAGGTTTTAAAGGAAAGACTTTCATAAGCATTTCATAAGCATAAGCACTATAAGTTAATTGAGCACCTAGCCAGATATATCCGAGTGACTGCTTCTGCACATCATAATTTTATGAATTGTGGAAGAGTCATCCTTTGGAGTACATACTCCTCAGAATTCACAATACAGAGCAAATAGTTATTCTAAACAAGTCCTCCAAAGTTCTGTGTAAATTCATTTGCCTATAATACATGCTGGTGATAAATATTTCAGCGCTTGATGCTAAAAAACTTGTAGTTAGGAAGGAATCCATTTGATTCCTTCTTAAAATGAAGTATAGATGTTAAAATGCCAGTTCCTGGCAAAGATACAGTCCCTCACTTTCCAATACTGAGAAGATAGGCATCTAACCTCATAAGACAACTTTTTGGTTGTGAAAACGTGTTTTTTTTTTGCCAATACACCAGCACCAATCAAAACGCAGAACACTGTGTTTAGAGAAATAGACACTTAATGCTCCCTTTTGCATTCCTTTTCGGTTTTTTTCTTTGTTTGTTTGGTTTAAGATTTACTAGTTAATAAGGGGTGTCTAGTAGATTATATAATTTATACATTTTTATTCCTTTATTCCATGGGATTATTGTTGCTAAGCTGAATATAATATGAGGTAAAACTGAGTGGTATTAAAAGAAATTAACTGATCCTTGCTGAGGCTAAGAAAATATCTTTTTAATATTATGAGAATTCTTTACATGTCATTTTAATGTGGTTTGAATCCCCCTGTTTTAAAAGGAATTAGTGTATAAAAAAGATTACTTTTCTCTTTCTCATTTATTACTAACCTAAGGAAGTATGTAATAATTCAATTTAATTTATATTTCCCTGAAGAAGTGCAATTCAATGGATAATAAATGTGGAGCTTCTGTCTTAACACCTAGCTGGAGACAGTAGAATACATATGGTATGTAGTGGTTACAATTAAGTAGGAAGACCTGAGACAGAGGAATTCACATCAGCTGCTTTGTACTGCTTAGGAAAACAATGGACCCTGAGGCAAAGCTGAGGGACTTTTTCATCTGCTATGATTAAAACTATTGATAATTCCCAAAGTAATACGTTCAGCTCCTGTTCCAAATTATATTGCTTAAGATATTAATGAAAAAATAGAAACACTGTCTGTGCTATTTAGTTAATACCAGAGGCCATATTTCATTTGCCAGTTCTACTTTAAATTATTCTACATTCTAATTTAGATTAGTCTACATTATTATTGTTGATTTCATGTTTCATGAAATGCTCATTGGCTTAACCCTTCTAGGAGAACATAACAGCATTATCAGAGATCTAGGTATTTTGTAATATACAAAGAATAACTTCATGATGATGGGTTCTACATTTTAACCTGTTTCTGTTACTCAATATTTGGATATTAATCCAAGTTAGAATAAAATTCATGGCTTAGATTAAAATTACTTCTATATGATACGTTGTTTGTTTGTAGAAATAGAGAAATGGTAAGATCGGTAGAGAAATGCTGCCCAAAGAGAGGAGTGGTAAAACAGTCTTCTCTGTAATCATTACACTGAAATGATGCTTGACACTGATCTCCATTCAACACAGACTTTGTTAACACTGAGAGTTATCCTATCAAGTGGGATTAACAATGAAATATTCCATCTAAGCAGCAACACATTAGAAGAGTAGGGATCACTGGCTCAGTCAGACACATGAAGTCAGAAGCCAAGCAATGAGCTGAAGCTGTGATTATAAATTAAGGGATAAAATGAGTTTGTCAAGTTGTGTTATTTGACAGTGAGAAACAGTCATGACAGTAACTCTACAGAATGGCTACTTGGAACATGAGATAGTAAAAAGTATAGGACTCAAAAATCCACTTCTGATAAGTAATAACTCATGAAAATTTTAAAAAGCATACCTATTTAATAGGTTACAGATATTACTTTGTCTCTTCCTAAGCAAGAGGAAACTTATGCCATTAAATTACCACACTGACACCTTTGACCCACCACCTTTCCCATGTCAATTGTTCTAATTTTATGTTGAAAAGGTTTTGACAGACATCCTTTGTTTTTATCCTGTCTGGGATGCTCCTTTTTAAGTCTGGTCAGTACAACAAATAAAGAATTTTTAATTAATTCATTAATTTAAAAAAAAAAAAAGAAAGAAAAAAAGAAAAGGACTCCATACTTCTTTTTTAGGAATATCTGAAACCATAAAAAATAATTAAAAAGAAATATGTTCTAATTTAAAATAAGCCTTTGCACAAGAGTACTCATATTTAACTAAGATCATGTGGACTCACCTACAGATTGAAATAATTTATTGGGTGAAGGTGTCGTGTCACTTCCCAATGTTCACAGGACAGGAGAAGCAATCAAATATGTGAACTCTAAAGGCTATCACACTATTTTCATTGCATCTCTGGGGTGTTAGAATTCCAGTACTTTAAAATAAGGGCTTGGCATATTTTCATATGTATTTATAATACCTACAAAATTGGCTTCATGCATTTACTTGGATGCCCATGGATAAAAACATAAAATAGTAATGTTTCGGGAATAGTAGAGAGTGGAAGAGAAAATAATCTGCCTGGTCCGATGGCGGGATTTAGAATGAAACCCATATATATCAATATTTTCTTTTCCAAACTGGGGCTAGCTATTCAGATCATCAGAATTAAATGATAAGAAGGTAAACATGGTAGGAGCATAACAGCCTTGAAGATAATAGGAGACTATTTGGAGTGATACAGATGAGATAAGAGATTGTCTATTTCTACCATCTATAAGGTGCTCAACAGCTAATTTTTGAGCCACCCTGTCTGAACAAATGGGTCTAGGCAGTCAGATTTTCCTCTTACCCCTGAAATCCATACCTTCCTTCAGAGCCAACACTCTGAGTGAAGAGACTGCAACATGATAGCCCCCACCAGATTAAACATGGTTACGTATTTCCTATAGAAAACTCCAGTTGTGATGGAAATGAGTTTTCAGACACAAGATTTTGGCTTTCACTGAAATAACCATTACAGAAATTTCAACTTGTCCATGGAAAACAGATGTGTTTCATACCATATATGATGTATTTCAGATGTATTTTATACCATCAGAAGACTATGCTATCCTATGAATATAAGTAATAATATACTATACTATATACTATGAATATAAATAAATATAATTATATAAAAATATTTACATAACTGTGGTGTAGAATATATACTTCACACATATGTACAATTTAGCTATTAGTCTTTATCAGCAAAGAACAGAGAATGACCCTTGACTATTTAGAGGGAAAATTTTAAAATTTGCAGAATTGGCAGAAAAGTGTATTAAATATTTCATGAGTGTAACCCAAATGTTATTTATTTCTCAAAACTGTATGCCATATTTCAAATAGGACAGATAGACAACTAATGAAATACAATATCTCTCTACAGAATTCATATCTATGCTGATGCAATAGTAACTAAAATTCTATACATATGTTGAATGTATCTGCTATGATTCTTGTGTTTTATCTCCTTATATAATATCCCTTCCTTTATATATTTTGTTTGTTCTACAATAATTGAGCTCACAACAGATAAAATTCTTAATTCTAACTTAATTGCATGATAGACCACCAGTTTTAATTTCTCTGACCATTTTTAGAAGTTTTGGTGAGATGGCTGTAGAAAGTAACAATGGTTTGCCTTTGATTGTCTTTTTAAGACAGAAATACTAACATGTTTAAGCTACACAACTTTTTTTTATTCGACAGATCAGTGGCAGTCCCATTAAAATAAGATATATGCCTTTACATTAGCCTGACAAGGGATTACACAAAATAAAATGTTTTTGACTGGAGTGAGTTTCCTATTACTCAATTTGTCCTTTGCTGCCAGAACAGGGATATAAAAACTACATAACATGAAAAGTCCTTATCCTCAGGGTCCTTGAAATTACTTGGAGGCCAGCAGTCCTGAAATTCATATGTTTTCTTTATTTAGGCTTCACTAGTAGGCTGTTTTCTAATCATGATAATACCAACATTTAAATGCATATATTTCCCAAAAGTAAATAACATTCTGATTGATAATTCAGCTTTCTATTGACATTTTTGCACACACACAGAGCTATTCTTTTACCTCAGAAACCCATCTAAAAATAGTTGCTATTCAACACATTTTACTGTTATTTTTCTGTTGTATTTCCTTCTCTGCCAAGTCAAAAGGTAAAGGGTGATGAGCTTGGGCTCTTCCATGGCACTTATAATCTAAGAAGAGTGATATTGAACAAGGTCACCAGTGGAACTGCTCAATTTGTAGCTCTGCTCTCAAGCGGACAGTTCATGGTTTGGTTTCTAATGTGACCAACATTACATCATTCAACACTTTATGTCACCTTCAAAAAATTCAGCCTTTATCACTCAAACTAAAGAAGAACCTCAGTCAACGCAGAAAGAATTATATGGGTCACCAACTAGTCTGTTTTAAATGAGGCAAAAGAAAGATTTCCACCTGCTCAAGCAAACATACAATGTGTGTCCTGATTGGAAATCACTCTTGCCAATTCTTTTCCTGCTTAGTGGAACAAAGACATCAGAGTTCTTCATCAGAAAGAGCCAAAAGCAAAAATAGACCTAACCATCCCATAGAATCTTCTAGTCCCTGGCGGCAAAGTGTTGCTTCTTTATCCTGCTGAAGAGAAAAATCAAAATTGTTGTTCAAAGCAGGACAAAGTAATAATCCACAATTAAATCTAGACTTTGCACATCTTAGTCCTGTTTTTGAATCAGCAGTTCAAGCAGTCCATCACTTTCCATGGAGTCAGAGGTTTCTGACTCACAAAATCAAAAGTGTGAAATAATTATGCTTTACATCTAACAACTCAAGTAGGTTCACACAGGCTAGTAACTTGCAGACACTGATTGCCTAAATCCTTTAATCCAACTATACTAGCTCATTAAGCAATATTTTCTCAATATTTTTTTGTATGTAAACATTGAACAAAAGGCTAAATATTGTGCCAGAGAAGAACTGAATACTGCACAGCAGGGTTTGATGATAGCAGCCAATTGCCTCCCCTGCAGTTGGAAGACAGCTTGGATAACTATTCCAAAGATTAATGAGCAATCAGTTCTAAATTAACCCAAGACCTATGTTTAAATCTTTCTCACTCACACCCTTTACAAGTCTGAATGTGAGTTACACTCAAAGTGATAAAATGCAGTATTTGGCGTTCTGTGTTGTAGAACATTATTAGCAGAGTGAAAAATTGCTTCTTTAGCATTTTGTTCACATTTTCAGCTTTTATTGTCTTGAACAACTGGAAGGGAATCAGACTGTGATGAAGTTTGCTGCTTCTGCACCAGGCTATAAACAGAAGTTTCCTGTCACTCACTTCTGAAAACTGTACAATCACATTTTGAAACTGGAACAGAAATATTAGATCTGTGAGGCTCATGACTGTTCTGACACACTATTTTCATACTGAGCTCAGTTTTTAACGACTGACAAAGCATTTGTGTAGTGTGAAAAAAATACCATAGTGAACAATATGAAGGAGTGTCACTGAAGGGTTTTTCAGCAGCTCAGGAAATAACACTTCTTCGTGTCTATGCAGCCTCTGTAACTCTGCACCTCTACCTCTCTATCAGTTCAGTTTCTATGTACAGTAGTGATACAGTAAACAATATTAAGTCAGGTGTTAGCACACTGTACAAGCAGGCAGGAGTAGTTACCTACTGTAAGTACCAAAGTAGTTTTTAGATTAGTCTAAGTAAAGGTGTGTTAGGATAAGAACACCACTCTAAACATTGCCACTTTTGGACAGAAGGCTGAACAACAGAAACTAATTTCTTACATATTTCCATTCTAATTTTCTAACTGTCCACTCTTTCCCTCCCTCTTCCCTTAATTCCAGCCTAAAAACATAAAGAAATTCAAAGACACCTCAAAGACTCTCAAAGATATCAGAGACACAAAAGCTATCCTATAAGAAAACTTTGAGAACACATTAATTTGATGTGTAACTTCCTCCTGGTATGAATTTTTCTCATTTTGTCCATGCACAGCTTATTGTGCATGTATGAATGAAGAAATACATACTACCAAATTGGAGTTTTCACCTGTTCTTTGTTTTGGATAAAGAACAAAACCACAGAAGATAATTTTGCTGATTCAAATCTCCCAAGGTTCTATACAGGCTGAAATTAATTAAGGTAAAATTAATCACAGAGTAAATAGGATTAAGAATGTAATGGAGTTTGGTAAATTCATTAAAAAAAATCACAGTGATACTGGCTACTTTGATAATGAATAGCAGTCATATGATGTGCCCCTCTGACATTCAGAAGTGGATTTTTCCTTCTTGCTTTCCAGTACATCTCAAACAAAGGAGACATATTTCATTTATAGAACTATTTTTTTTTTAAAACCCAGCCTTATATCACCTATGAGCTTTGTACCTTCTTTTGTATAAAAAGTTGACAGTAAAATGTAGAAGTTTGATTGCTGGTTGTAGCAAATATAAAGAAACTTCCAACAAAAGACATCCTATTCATTAAAAAGAAGCACCTGAGAAAATTACAACATACAACAGCTGTATTACAATACAGTCATTACTGGTCTACCAGGTGATGGTGGTTAGATGAAATATGGTATCTGTTGTGGAGTTCAGCTGTTATCTGAAAGTATACTCAAGCTTTGCCAAACAGGTAAGAGGAAGCACTTCTGAGTTCGTGAAAAATGCATGAAATGATTTAATACATTTATATTGGCAGTGTGCTTAATGTTATACAACATAGAGTAACCTTCAAAAATCTTGCCTTTTTCCTATGGGAAAAAATCATTATTATACTATCAACTTCTGATAATTTCCACATACTCACATAAAATCTATTTACAGTGATTTTTTTATTCATACATACAGTTACTACATACATGTGTTTTATTTAAAAATGCAATTACTCCTGAAGTCAAGCCAAAGAGATGAAATCTCAGTGAAACCAATCCAAATCCAAGAGTTTTGCTTAGATGTTGCTAGCTAAACAATCTCATTACCGTATCCATCATTACTACGAAGTTTTTATAATCCCGATGGGGTTGGTCCTGTGCAGGGCCAGGAGCTGGAGCTTATGATCCTTGTGGGTTCCTTCCAACTCGAAATGGTCTGTGATTCTGTGGTTGAACCTGGGATGTGCATTGTTCCCCCACACTGGATAATGGACTTCTGAGCTGAGTTCATCCTATCGGCAGACTTGGGATAGAGAATCTTTACGTCTGTGTTCAGTTTCCTGACAGGAGTTATCAGTTAGTCACAGAGATGTGAAAAAATAATTTTGGTTCTTCTAGACCCAAGATATACCAGCTTAAGAGTTTCTGCACCAAACTCACCTATTTATATATATATATATATATGATTGCAGGGGAAAAAAAGAAAAAAGGACCTGTCTGCAGTCATCACCAAAGATAAGCGAAGACACTCTATCAGGTATCCTGATACCTCGATTGATTTTGTATGTGTCAGAATCCTTTGCACATATAGTTTCATGAATAGTTTTCATGTATATGTCTAGTTTCAGTACATAAATGCTAAACAAGGAGGGGAAAAAAAAAGTGTCTGTATTACATAGTTTTTCAGTGGTTTCTCAGTAAACACCACATGCTGGAAGACCACTAATTTTCCTGAAGGTATTTTCATACAGCTCCCAACATGAGATGTTTATTACTGGTGCCTTAACTTTTCCCATCAAAAGCTAATGTAAGCAACTTATTTATCCATCACTATTTAGTTATGTAAAGAAGAAATATGAGTCATAAACAGGGAGACAGTCATAAGTAAGTTCTTGTTTTTAAAAAGCTCATGTTCACATTACTTTATAACCATTGTGCTGTTATGAGAGAGAAATTACTGTGATATATTCAAACAAAAGAAAAGTAATGGAAAATGAAAAAGGAGAATTGTCTATGATAGAGATTCAGAGTTCAATAAGCAATGATGTTGTACAATGGTTATTAATTTCCTCTAGGACCAAATATGACCTTTATTCACACAGATTATAGTTCAGATTTTGTTTTTCTTTACTTGTTCATGCTTACCCTTGGTGATTGGCTATCCAAGCATGTCAAGAATATACCGTTGTACAAGATTGGTCACAGCATTACAGAGAGTTTTTAGAAACATAGTCTGTTTTTCTCATATATTGTGATTGAAAGCTCAAGACATTTATTCACTTATTACTCTAACTACTTTCCCAGTGTAGTTTCCACAAGAACGGCAAGCGCTGTGCTCCTTTAATTGGCACTTCCTTGCCAGCCCTGTGTCCTATTCATCATCTCTGTCTACAAATGGCCAGCTCTGAAGGGCAGATCAGCCACAAGTCTCCAGAGGAGTCACAGATGAGACACACAAGGGAAATAAAAAAAGAACCAGGGACACTGCTAAAGAAAAGGAGATGAAAAGACTGAGCAAACAAGTGAACTAAAAAGAAATTAGGAGAAGATCATGTCAGAACAGATTAATTTGAAGAGATGAGGCATAAGGCATAATATTAGGAATTTTTATGGAACAGCTAGAGAGACAGATCAACAAGAAAAAAAAAAGAGAGAGAAAGAAAAGAGAGGTGAATAAGACAAACAAAGCCCTTAAAAGAACATCAGACTAGCCCTAGACTAAAATTAAAAGAAACTTCTCAGAAAAGGGAAGTTTAAGTGGTGAGCATAAAGAAGGAAGGACTTGGTAATAAAATACTAAAGAAAGAATGTACATAGAAATGTAAATTATTGGTTAAATGCACTAGTTGGCGTACACTTTATTCCAATAAACTAGGACATCACCTTTAAAATGTTATTCCAATGTCACTTGAAGTAAAGACCAAATAAATTATATGTCTCTTTACTCAAAGGCAGCAAAGTTCAATTTGTCTACACTTCTGAGAAGCTTGCTCAGGGCCTACGTTTGCTTTTCTTTGTAAAGCAAGATAATTCAGCTAATGCTGAATCATACTTTAATGAATGCATTTAACATTCACAGGCTTAATTAGTTATATTTTCACACAAAGCCATCCTGAATGCTTATGCATTAGCGTGGCCCATGAACTTAGGTTTTTTTCTAACATTTATGGTTCAATTGTTGAAAATCATGTTACTTACCTGAAAATTAAACACTTTGTGAACATTGGCTGAAATTTTGACTTCATTTCTCATGGGAGCTTATGAAGAATTTGAAAATATATAGTTAACGGAAGGGTTAATTAAAGGTTAATAATTCTTATGACTGAACAGAGTAGATACAAAGTAGGGACACTTTAGTAGCTCTTTCAGATGTTAACTCATTTCAGTTGGAAATCTCTGAGGGCTGTCTCTGTTTCTCAGATGAAAACAGTCTAGGGACATACTAGGGCATCAGTGTCTAATCAATTTGACATCAGTTGAAGAAAAAGTGCAAAAAGCTATATTTAGAAAATCAAAAGTGATCTATACAAAAAGTATTACACAGACAAATCTTCTAAATAGATGCTGAAAGTGAGTAATCAACCTTGAAAATAGCTGGCAAATTTCTTACCTTGAAATAGTGTAAGACAGCCTAGTAATTGTAAATATGCTGATATTTTACACTGGATTATAAAAATCAGAATAGAATATTAGTAGAAAACAAAAGAAAGAAAGAAATCAGAAAGTCATAGCAACCTTTCCAGGTCAAGTTAATTGCAAATAGTTCAACTACAGTGGAAACACAAGTTTTGAGCATAATAATAATTAATTAAAAAAAAAAACAGCTCCAGAGAAGGCAATCTGAGGAAATACAATAGAAGAGAAGAATCTTAGATTCATCTCTTAAATTATCCTGCAGTGGACATTGGTGATGGAATAAAGATGAATCAGAAGACATCTGGTTGGCTACCCCATTTTCACATACTGTAGCAATAACGTAGCTCCACTAGGTTCTTCATGAAGGAATACAGCGTCATTAAGACCAGCCCTCTAACATGACTACACCCTCACAATCAAATATCATTGGGTGTTCTCTGGTGCCTCTCCAATGTGCACTAACAGTACTGAATTACCCATCAGAAAGCTGGCTGAGGATCTACTAACACAAGAATTCAGTTTTCATGTTCCTGTTCTACTGCACAGGAAAATTTCAAAAATTAGAAAATTTGTGGGAATAGACCTACAGTATAAAGAGTGGAACAGATCCTGCAGGAAATGGGCCACTGAAGACAAAGAAACCAATGAAAGCATCTTGTAAAACTGTATTGTAACATGAGGTTTAGTGCTGTGTTTACCTTTTTCCCCAGGCTTTTGGAAAGCCACCTTTCCCTTCTCCCAGGTCCTTAGAAACCCATCTCCCTTTTCCCCAGGCCCCTGGGAAAGACACCTCTCACCTTCCTAATTAGTATTCAAGCCCCCTTCAGGCTGTGTTCTGATTGGTTTCCCTTGTATCCCTCCCCTTTGCCCTAGCCATGAGGTCTATAAAATTACCTGACAAGGTGAATAAATTTCTCTTTCTGCTTTCTGTTCCCAATGTGTATGTGTCCTCCTTACTGAGACCTGGGGAGGACCCTCTGGCCTAGCCACCTGGCCACGTGCAGAGGGACAGGGAAGGGGAGAGCGTGCCCAATCAACTGTGTTAAAAATTAGAAGGAAAAAGTACATTTGCACTTTAATCACTCATCTGGATTTTCTGCTCATAAATCAGACAATCAAACCCCATTAGTATATCTGAAATTATACTCATAGACTCTCACTGATATCACTTAACAATCTTATATTTTATGTGCTTTATGTTACAGAAATGTATGGAATCTAGATTTGAAGGTCTTATTTTTCCTTTTCTTTTTGTAGTTTGAAGTTAGAATAAAGGGGAGAAGGAAAAAAAAAAAGAAGCTTTAGTTTTTTGATTCATTGGAAAAAAAATGTTATAAACACAGACTATTATAAAAATCCTTAAATTACAAACTCCTTCATAGTATTGGCAACTTTCAGGAAATATATGATTACTTAAAAGTTCTGTTGCGTAAATTTTTGAATCCTGTGCAATCTGCAGTCACTCCCAGAGTAATGTAAGTTGGTTTTGGTGAGGGATTTAGTTGATCACTTTCTTTACCTATACAGACATTGTAAGTACTGGTTATTTCTCAGGGACAGGCAACTGGGATGGTCCTCAGGACATGAAGTTATTTTTTGTTGTTGTAGTACAAGCTAGTTCAATACTGGAACATACAGCGTTAACTGCTTTCTGTTTTAAAATCATATCACTTTACTTCGTCTTTACTATTCATACATATGTATTTCTTATTTCTTAATATTCACATTGAGCTTTTGTGGAATATTGAGCTTATATGCACACACCAAGCTTTTTGTGTATCACAAATATAATGTGATAGCAAAAGACCTTCTCAGTGCAGTGACCTTTTCATATAGTGACACTGATCAGAAGCATTAAGTAGATAGAAAAAAAGTAAAAAATTAAGTATGCTCCAAAGTAGGACAAAATAAACTCCTGTTACAAATTATCTTCATTATCTTCAGAAACCTCGTAAGTATCCACTACTTTAATCTAATATTTCTGACTTTAAGTATCTCATGGAAGCAATACTGAGACAGACTTGACAGCACAAGGTTAGTGGATCAAGAACATACAAAATACATTAGTTTTAAGGCTAAATAATACTATTTGAGTTATTTATTTGATCTCAGATACAAAAGCAGTAGAGATTCACCAAACAATCTCTTCTATTTTTGTGTAAAGTAAATGTAAAGTTACTATTTTTAAATAAAATTAATTCCAGTAACATTTCACAGATTTTAAGGAGTGGTTAATATATTAGGTTATTAGTAAATCATGCCTATCATTAAACAACTTAATCTTCAAAATTTTCACTTAATTTTCTTTGGAATACTTCTTTAACCTCTGAAATTCAGTTTTAAAAACCAGGATCTTAGAGGAATTTAGAAACAAAACAACTAATGACAAAAATACGGGAATATTCATTGTCAACACTGATAGTTTTGATATAAAAATATAGTAAATATAGTGTGTTCCATAACAACTGAATTTTTGAGAGTTCATTAGGTCATTATTTTCATTATATTTATTAGAATCTACCACATATCTATAGCTATATCATCTCTATCTATATATCTTCAGCAGCTTATATTTCTTCATGAAGAAGTCTCTCTATGCTTTTTTGTCTTTCAGAATAAAAAAAGGTCTCATTATTCCACTTAATTTTTATAGCATAACTATTTTGAAGCCACTATTTAAAAAGCCATTAGCCCAGAAGAGTGAGTACAAATAATACTTGTCTGAAAAGATATGGCAGTCTACATTTTATCCCCAGTACACCTAAACTACTCTGCCTGGCAGATAGCTAAACCAGTTCACAGCTTCCATTGAGAAAAACAAAAAGTATCTGCTTTTTTTTACAAGCACATTCTTTAAACACCTCCAGCATTTCCACAATCTGCTGGCTTCTATAGCTAGATGGAGATTAAAATTTGCCTGGCAGTCACTCATGTTAATTCCGCTGAGGAGCAGCAAAGTCAAATGGGGCACCACTGCCAAGGCTTGAGTGGCACTGCTCCCGCACAGCCAGCTTCCCTGGGGATTGATTGCTACTACAGCAGCAGAGAATCTCTCTGCTAATCTCCTCTAACTGTTGTTGACCTGTCTCTGCCTTCCACTCCCAAGTATACAATAAATCAAGTACATTTTACATGAAAAATGAAGTAATTACTCAGTGAATCCAATGGCTAATTGCACACGGAAGCCTCTGGGAGATGTTGGACAAATCCATGTCAGATTTTGAAAGGCAGAGAAAAAGTAAACTAAGTTAATAACTCCTCAGATACTGACAGACTGAGAAGGATTGAAATGCACCATTTCTTCAAAGAAACCAATACCCTACTTAAGGGAAATAGAAAATTCTAGCTATATAGTTTAACTTTACAACAACAGCAGAAGTGATTTTGAGGAAACACTGAGCTAAAAGCAACCACTTTCTGAAAATAATGTCATGGGGCTGCAGCTTCTTATGTCAGATATCATTTTTACATGTTTTTTAAAGTACCCTTTTCTTTTTTTTAATACCCTCCTTTTTTTTCACCTCCTCTGCAACTGCATACTTCTGAGTCCCATAATTCCTCATTCAATTTAATTCAGTTCACTTGCTGCCTCTTTCCCCAGCTGCTCTCTCAATTGCTCCTTATCCAGAGAAACCCTCCCCAAACTCCTATTACCAATGTAGTGCTCTGGCTGCTTAAATGCCATGGACCTGAGCTAGCCAACTTTCTCAGCCTCATTGTGAAGGGAGAGAAGAAAAGGGACTGGGACAGCGAGACAAATACCCTTGCTCCTGTTTGAGTTCCTAGACAGCCTTTGCTCAAAGCAGATCACAGCAGGTGTGATTAGTTTCACTCTTGCAGGTCTAATCTGAACGAAGTATTTTTGACATATTTGAGCATAACATCTCATCATCTGGACAGTAATAGGAACTGTAAGAGATGAAAACATGCTCAGTGACTTTTTTTAGAGGTAACAGTAGTGAACTTCTGGTAAGTATCTACTGAACATATGTGCTTTTTCAACTTGGCTAAATTTGCTTGGATTGTCACAGGATAGCAAAAGAAACATTCATGACACAAATGCCACTCCTCTGCCAAGTTTCAAGGTCACTTACAATTTAGCTTTAAAAAGCAGCTCATTTTTTTTCCAGCCTAGCTGCTGGAAACAGCTGAACCATTTCGGTGGATTTTTTTCAAGTTATGGTCCTGAGACAACTAGCCAGAATAGAAAATTTTAGCATAAAGAGTTATAGAACCTGCCAAGCCTAATATGTTTAATGTGAGACACACATTTTCATTTATTTCCTAGATGCACCCAGAGCAGTTTCCTTCATCCCACATGGGTATAGGGCTTTGCTGAGGTCTTGCCCACAATTCAAGACACCATAAGCAGGATACAGCTAATCACCTCGTGAGTTCCTTTTTGGAAAGGGGAAAAGGAAAAAAAAAAGTTCAAAATCCACAATTTTCAGTTAGATATTTAAAAATAGAACATTAAAAAAAATTGCAGTGCCTCTCGGAAATGCAATTTGGATATCTGTGCTTCTCTTTAGTGGTAGTACTTCTCAGTAGGGGGTCCAAGCCTAGTTACATTAGGGGAGATTATATCATGGGAGAGAAAAAGGGGAACTTAAATCTCTTACCTACAGTTTCTTTAGCTACTTGAAATAAAACACATTTAGTCTCAAACGGTTTGGATTAAAGATTTTAGTTCAGCAGCAGAACTTCAAGATTTTTTAAAAGTAGAAAACAGAAGACATTTGCCCAAGAGTTAAAATGTTTTAATACAGATAAATATTCAAAAACGAAGAGCAAAAAGCTCTTGGGCATTGGAAGATCTGAGGTAATTGGATTTGATCAGATAAAGAGGAAGGCGATTATTTACATAACAACAAAAAAAATCCACAGAGGAAAAATAATCTTTCATGATATCTTAGAAACAGACATCAAACATTACTTTCATGCAGCCATGTTTTATTGTCTCCTTAATAAACATTCACGGATGAGTTGGAGATACTTGGAAATAAAAACTTCACTACCGCTATGTTTCCTTAAGTTTTCTTCAAAAAGTTTAACTTGGTTAGTCTAAAGTACTTCCTTATGTAAAGCAAACACAATTTCCTTTCCCCTTAACACAGCAAAACAAGTGACACGTGTCACTTATTGGCACACATGTCGCACGTTGACACATGATGGATGATACAGGTACTATTACAGTTGTTGCAGCAAAGATGTTAAACTTGCAAAGTTTGCACCAATCACTACTACAAGGTGAACATACAGATGAGCACATTCAGTGGACATTATATCACATATATTATAAGAGTATGCTAGAAAGGAGATTACTCTTTCATGCTACCTCTTTTTAACAACTACTTTTCCAAAATAGCTCTGAATTCAGTTAATTTGGCCTTTGAAAACCAAAGTCCTGACATAATTTCAGAGAACCTGAATGTCACTGCCTTCACCTCAAAGTTGAGAGGACAGGAAAGACAGGAGCAACCTACTTTGATGCATTTGTGTGCCTCATGGGTTGGAGGAAAAAATTATGTTTTACTCTGGTGCTAATTGTTTGGACAGAGGAAGGACACTTAAAAGAAGAAGGTAAATGAGATTGCTCTGAGCTTCATGCTGACATGGCTAGCACCCCAGTTAGCTTGATTACAAATAGACAAACCTGAAACACAGAAACAACACAAGGAGTCAATGTAGCAATACATTAGTGTCACCAAAAGAATATGTGTGTTTTGATTTATAATTTATGCTGAAAAATTTTAATGATGTACAAAACAGCCCCTTTTTTTTTACCCCCAAATAGTCCAGTTAAAAATTTCTGAGAATGAGTATTTCTTCTTAATTTTACTGAAAATGGTCATGTATACAATTACATATATTTACATGATCTAAGCCCAGCAATCTCACATTAAGTCCTAAAGATATTTTTCTATTTACATATATAAAACATTTTTCTGGGAAAATATCTTGCCACCAAGGAAATAGAAAGGAATACAGTAAACATACTAGCTATCTTTTTGTTAAATTTACAAACACTTTTAGTCTTTTCTCAATAACACACCCCTCAAAAATATATATAAAAAAGAGATTTTACATATTTTATGGAGTGAAATGGAATCATCTCAGTGCTGTTTTCTTGCACTGTAATCCAAAAGAGTTTATAGTGGGTAAAAAGTATCAAACATGTTTTCTGAAATACTTGAAATATAATCACTGTTTCTTTTGAAGTGTTTGTATAATCATTGTAGAAACTCTGTTTTCAAAAGGGTTCTTTTGTTTTCTCCTCACTAACCTTCAGTATTTCCACACTGTCTCTAAAGAAAACACTGAATTATCTTTTTAATGTCACACTTGTTTTCTAAGTACTTATTATGCCAATAGTCTTTTTTAAACTGCATAAAGGACAACCTTAAATCACTGCGGAAAAAACATACTGCTACATATTGAACCAAATATTAAACCTCTAAAAGTCTTGCAACTCAGTTTTTGCTTCATACTTGTTACAAGACTATGCTGTGATAAGACAGTGAGTTTGACAATAAAGTGCTGAATCTGACACACTAAAGATAAATGAGAATTACTGATAGAAAGCTGATCTACTTTTACTGCACTGCTTAGGAAGGTGGGTTCATTTCCATCTCCCTGTCAGGTACCTGAAAACAACAGGCCTTATGCCTCCTTAATCTCAATGGGTTACCTTCATAAGCTCTTTAAAAGTTATATACGGAAGCTGGAGTAAGCCGATTAGCAATAGTTGTTTGCAATCGGACATCAGCAAAGTACATAATAATACTGCAACATTACTGAGAATACAGAATGAGGATGGTACCAGTGGAAAGATATAGCAATGTTACTTAAGAAACAGAAGGGTCACATGAAACTCAGAAAGCAGTCATGTACATTTTCAAATGCCATCTCCTCCATCCTGTAACAGCTATTCAAAATTTCCCAACTTAGAAGAGGGCACCTTTGCTGACATTACTCAACCTAAAATAGCTTCACCGTAGATCACTTTCTAGATAGGTATTTATTGTTTATCAAATTTTGACTTTCTGAAGTTCTGTAGCAATGATTGACAGCACTTAGGTATATTAGGCATATTTTATTGAAAGACTGTATACCTAACACTATCCAAGGTACATTTCGTATTTCTTATTGGATTAATGCAGCATTTAAAAATTCACAGTAGCATTTTCTATTGGAACATTCCCTTACTAAAATATTTGTACTGTGACAAGAGTTCATTATTATAGCATAGAATCATAGAACCAGAGAATGGTTTGGGTCAAAGGGACCTTAAAGATCATCTAGTTCTGACCCCCACTGCCACAGACACTTTCCACTAGACCAGGTTGCTCAGACACTCATCTAGCCTGGCCTTGAACACTTCTAGGGAATGGAGCATCCACCACTTTGCTTCACAGCCTGTTCCAGTGCCTCACCACCCTCAGAATCTCTTCCTAAATCTGCCCTCTTTTAGTTTAAAGACATAACCCTTGTCCTGTCACCATACACCCTTGTCAAAAGTCCATCTTCAGCTTTCTTGTAGCCTCCCTTTAGGTATTAGAAGGTGTTACAAGGTGTCCCTTGAGCCCTCCATTGAACTGCTCCAACTCTCTTGGCCTGTATTCATAGGAGAGGTTCTCCAGCCCTCTGATCATCTTTTTGGTTCTCCTCTGGACTCACTCCAACAGATCAAGGTCTTTCTTGTATTGGGGGCCCCAGAGCTGGATGTAGTACTCCAGGTGGGGTGTCACGAGAGTGGCATAGAGGGCAAGAATCACCTCACTCAACCTGCTGGCCACATTTCTTTTCATTTAATACGGTTGGCTTTCTGGGTTGCAAGCTCTCCAGACTTCTCTCAAGCAATTTGCCACCCAGCCAATATTTGTGCTTTGGATTGCCCCAGATTGCAGGACCTTGTGTTTGACTTTGTTGAACTTCAAGAGGTTTCCATGGGCCCATCTCCCAAGCTTGTCAAGGTGTCTCTGGATGGCATCCCTTCCCTTTATATATATGTATCTTCTCTATTTAATGAGGCAGTTAAACCAGTGTTGCCTAATATCCCATTCTGAAAAGATTTTAGCCTGTCTTGCATCCTTTGAAATGGTACCTGTGTCACGTTTGCCCATTTGTCAGTCCTGAATAACAGTAAAAATTGGGAGCACAGAAAAAAAGAGTTGAATAAAATAAAAAATAAGGCAGAATAGCATATATGTTAGCTACAGTTCTGTATGATTCTCCTCTGAGATCAGTCAACCTTTTGATTTAATTTTTCCTAACAGATCAGTATAATATCATAACAGACAGAATGTCCTTGGTTATCAGTTTTGCTGATAACTGTTTGTCCTTGTCTAGTGCAGATACTTTGTCTGAACCAAACTACTTTTCAGACAAAGCAAATAAACCAGAAAGTTTTTACCCACAGTTTTAGGTGAAAGCAATATGAAGGGTCCATCTATGATTTTTGTTTACAATTCTAAATATTGATCGCCTTTCCTTTCTTTACCATACAGCATTGTGGAAGGGGAACTAAGATGTGCCAATAGTTTGATGAGTACACAAGCCAACTTTTTAGGCTAGACTTATGACCTATTTACATCAGAAACACACAAGGGTATGTTCAGATATGCCCATAGCCCAAGTTTCTTAATATCCTGACCATGTTAGCAGGTTTCTGTAATCGTGTTGACCAAGGATGGCCAGAGCCAAGCACAGAACAGCCCAGATTGTACATTAACTCCTAACTATTATGGAGGTGCTTTCAGACTATGCCACAGCTGTGCTATAGAAAACAATGTGGTCAGAAATAGTGGATGCCCAAGTTGGTGAAGTAAACCCCTCTCTAATATATAAAGCTGTCTGTAATATATATAGCCAGAAATACTGGCATAGTCACCTAGAGGTATAAAGGTATCTACCTTTTGTGGGGTGTTGATGAGACTTAATCTTAGGGGAGTAGATGGCAGGAGGTTGATGACAAATGCTTAGATCATAAAGTGGTTTTAATGACATATCCAGAATAACACATGAATTTGGGGTGGATTAGGTCATACACCATATTTATACAAATGAAATTACTTCCCAATGCCAACATTAGAACAGTAAACATTGGTTACTCTTTCTTAACATATTCCTATACACCTGGATATGGGGAAAAAAATAGAAGTATTTGTTAAATGAGTTCTCTCTTGAATCCTAGTTTCAAAAGGAGAAACTGAGCTAGACTTTTGGCTGCAGACTTCCACATGGTAATTATAATGTTAGCTTTGGATACATTCAACCTGCACAATTTAACCCACGTCCACTGATGAGTATTTTCTAGGAACATCATTAAAGGAATACAAATAATAAGCATATTTTGAATGCCATATATATCCTTAAAACAGTGAAATCTTAATATTTCAACTTCCAACAAAGATACTACAAAATGTAATTTTTTAAATAATAATTTTTCTTATTCATCTTTTCATTTGTACATCTCTATAGTTTTTCTAGTCTAGTCATTTTACTACTGAGAAAAGAAGACAATGACGAGTGACATATCTTTTTCCCATAATATACCAGTAAATATGGAAAAATAAAAACCACCTCATTTGGCATCACCCAAGATCTAGTCACCCTGTTTCCTTTTACTCTTTAAATGTTCATATTAGAGAAACAGATAGCAATGCATTACAGGAAAAAAAGGTAAATGAACCCTTTTAATTAAACTTAAAGTGGCTACAATCTTTATAAGAATATTCAATTATTCTTTTGCAGTTACTGTTCCTCAACCTACTAAAAATATTTCCAAGCCTGCAAGCATATTCTAATTTCTCAAACTGGGAATTGAACTTCTCCCTGGAAAGGCTCAGTATCCTACTCTTCATGGTTCACATGCTTCATTACTTGCTATTTCTTCATTGTAATGATTGCAGAGGTTTTAGGGGAAAAAAGAGGTAATCTAGCTTTGAAAAGAGGTAGGGAGGGATAGAAACTACTTGCTCTTCCCTCAAGTACTTAAGGTGTACAAGAAATGCTTTGAGAATGAGAAATTCACTGGCTGCAGTTTAAGCCACCAATAGAAATCTCTCAAGAGTACACACTGAAGATGTTTTTAAGTAGGATGATATCCAAATCCCTCTGAGACAGCTGATGTTTAAACTGATTCATGTACTGTTTTTATACCATTAACTAATACTTCCACCAATTAGTCACCATACTGAAAAGCTCACAGTAAATGTACTTGTAAACCAAAGAAGGCATAAAACTAGCTCTGAAATAGCTACCTCAGAAAATAATTTAATAGATTTAATAAAGAAAATAATTTAATTTGATTTAAACAAATAATAATTACTACAGAAGGTGGTGCAACTAAGATCTGTCTAAACTTGGATTGAAAATATGTTTCTGTAGCATTGAAAAGTAAGTGCAAGTCTTTGAAAATTATTCAAAGCCCTTTTAAATCAATGACTACAATTTGCATAGCAAAAGAACAGGCTAGTTACATTCTCTTTCCTACCCAATTCTGTATGCTCACATTAACTCTTGAAAAGGTGGATGTGTACAAAAAGGATCTATACAAAAGGTGAGGGATGACTGCCTACTGGAGAGGCAAATCCCTGGTTTAGCTCTTAGTGCGAAAGGATAGCTTTATGTTGCTTACAAATATTGTCCTGTGCTTTCGGGGTCCATTCTGGCTTTCAGCACTGTGAGATAACCACCCATCCATATATTCAACATGGCTAGTTTTCTTTCATTTCAACAACAGCAATAGATTTACTCTTGTGTCTTTTAAATTCTGGTAAAAAACACTTAATTAAGTACAAAGACAGTAAATAGATCACTACAGCCAAAGCCTGACCTGTTATTATTTTCAATGAACTATTTCAGTTCGAGTATCCAATTGCTACCTTTTGGATGGAAAATCACTGTGATGTCATCTTTAATTTATCTTACCCTTTGCATTTATGTAAAACATGATAAATAATGAAAACAAAAGGGATTGAAGTTGCTAAAATTATGTTCTTGAAAAGTGCATGGACTGAACCTTATTAGGATCTTGTACCCAGACATCCTGAAAGGTTTTGTTCTAATTTTGATTTTTAAAGGCAAAATGTAAATATGGTTGATTTGTATGATAAAAATAAGTGACAGCAAGTCTACTGGAGTCTAGAAAAATATAGATTTAAAAAATCTCAAACAAACATATACCAAATCACACACCCAGTGCACTAGTTCACTGCTCTGGGAGCTGTATATAGGAACAACAGTAAACAAGAATGAGATAACACATTTTTAACACGATATTTCATTGAATAACCCAGTCTTTCAACCTTACTCCTGGATGTAAAAGTGGCACATAAGCACTTTTCTTTCAATCCTTTTTCTTCCTCTCCCTGCTTCCCCTCCCTTTGCCTTAGCCGTATATATATTAAAAAAAAAGAATATATTTGTCATATATTTTAATAGATCCTCACACAGTGGGGCTGCAATAGCATTTGAAGTTTCTGGTGCTTTTGAATAAAAATGAAGCAAAGAAAGTGCTTTTATTTTTTCTGTGAATACCCTACATATACATTAATAAGATTTTAAGCAGTGAATTAGAACATCCTGAAAGATAAACTATATAAAATCCTCTGATGTAGGATATACTGCAGTCTTTATCTTTACATATATATATTGGCCATGTTTGAGACAGCGGAATGTAGAGCCACCATAGCAACAATACATTACGTTGAGTATGTCAGCTTAAAAACTGTCAAGTGCATTAGATATGGAGGGCACTGAGCGTTTTTTTATTCTCTTGGTGGATCAGGCCCATACTAGTGCTTTTTATTAACCGCCTGTATTATATACAGGAAGTCCTTAAACCTTCCCAAGTTAAGCAAGAATCACTCCAGGCTCTAAAAATGATTGCACACTTGAATACAGTTAGGAGGACACTTTGTTTGTAAAATGCTTTGAAGTTAAGTCCTAAGCAGAGCTTTTAATCTACACAGCAGTAAAGCAGAATGTGTGCTTGCACACAGTTGTATCAGAGAAAATTGTGAGTGATTTTAAGGAAAAATATGTGGTTAATGCAGTGTTCTGAACAGCAAATAACAAAAATAAAAAATAAAAGACAATTGAAGTTCTGAGATCTAAACCCACAATTGTTTTCTTATCTTCCTGCAAACTATGATCTGCACAATTTTTAACAGCTGAAAATGTGCCAATCATTAATATTTTTGAAAGCAAAATTATAGAATTAAATCTAATTTCTGAGATTTGGTCATCTGGGATTCTATTTCCGAATGTGTCCATAAAAATCAAGCAAATAATTGTGTCCTTGTGAGATTGTATCCATTAGTATTTTTGTTAATTGATATGATTCTTGATATATTTCTATGATCAGAAACAGAATAAGAACAGAATACCATACATTTTCTCAGCTACAATTAAGTAAACAGGTATTTAATTCAGATTTTGGACAGCCCTGAATTTATTATTATGATTTTGATTTCCGCTCTATTTACACAAACAAATAAAAACATTTCTTAAAATATAAGTACCTGAGTACAAGGTAAATGTTCACTGAATTAACTACATCAAGTAAGGATCCCAAGCTCAAATACAAAGTAAATCTCTTTCATCTCTCAGTAGTCAGATCTTCATAAGAAAAACCTGCAATCAGCTTCAGTGTTATTTCAGTTGTCATATTTTATCCTCTCAGATTTAATTGTGATGTAGTCCAGCTCTCCTGTATCCCTTAGTAAACGTTGTTGGGTGAAAATAACTGGTTTTATATCTTTCTTTCAGCTCTGTCTTCCATTTAGCCGTAGGCAGTACTGTGGAACAGCAGCAGTCACAGCACTGTTGCAGAGCTGGCAGCACACATCAGTACGCACAGACTCCAGGGTGCTTTTATGAATGTACCAAAGTAACCTGTTTTCAGAGTTATTGAAATGCACTACAAGTTTTAAAGTGGCTTTTTTTGTTAGGAGTTACAAAAGATATAGTCATTAACACTCAGGATAATTTTTCTTTCTTTTGTGATTGCATAAGAGACAATCAGAACTTTTGTTTTCTGTTCTTTACCATGTTGCCATCTCTCCCTATGACCTCATAGGCCAGGTATCTCAAATCATGTTGTGGTGGTTTCAGGGTTTTTTTACCAAACCATGGAATAATAAAAATCTTCAAATAAAAGATGGAACAGTTATGTCAAAAGCCTGTAACTAAATTCAGGTTGCCTGTTAGGAAACCTTCATAACCCTTTAGCCGCTAGAAGGTATATGTGATGACTGAGAAAGCAACCTCTGACCTACTGGCTTTTTCATGCTCTAACTAGTAAGTAGGAAACAACAGGGGTTGAGAGGAGCTCTGTGAAACAGTGCCCATCAGAGCGTGACAAATTGGAAAATGGGCTCTTCTGTAATGACAAGAATATTTAATAGGCTATGTAGGGGGTACATTAAAAAAAGATGTTAGCTAGCCTGAAAGTACACTCCTGGGGTGAAGTCCTAGTCCCTCTTGAAATCAATTGCAAAAAGCTCCATCAGATTGAATGGGGCCATAATTTCACTCCTGGTGTACAACCAAGTGAAAGCACCTATTTAATTTTATCATAGATAGGAATTCCAATGTATGCTTTTTGATTTTACACAAAACACTAAAAATACCTGTTTAGGTGAGATGGCATATGCCTTTACTGCTCCTGAGGCTTAAACTAAACCAAACCAATTTCATTCTGTCTTCCTACTTTACCACTCTCCAAATTAGAGCCTGTCTTTAGATGCAAGGTGGTGAATTTTGTCAGTTGCACTTTTTTATCCCACAATTCAAATGTGTAGAGAACCATAAAGTGGATTATTGAAGATTGGCTTGCAAGAGTGCAAAATAAAATTTATCTAAGTTGGCTTTTCCCCACTCTTGGGTCATAACTCCAGTATTAGTAATTTTGCTCCCACTGACATTTATAAGAATTGTGACCACAAGAAGACTGAAAAAACTATTGTAAAGAAGTCATCTAAGGGCTGGGGTATAAACCTATGAGATGTGTTAAAGTCCTTTCTCTTCCAGTAATATCTTGGCAAAGACACTTTGTACTCAATTTTTAAAGATGTTAGGCTTCAAGAAATACAGACAGGCACCAAATTAGATTTTTAAAAAGCATTTAAAGTATCTATTTTTCTTTTAACTTCTATGCTGACTTTACAGAATGGGGGAAGAGGTAGAGATTTCTCAGCCATAAAAAACCTTTCATACCTTACACATGCCTCATAGATGCATCTTAACAGTCAGAAGAGAAAGACAGTAACAAACAGGTCTGTAATTATAATATTTTTCTTTAGAATGAGAAATACCTTATTAATCAATTTATATATATACATATATATATGAATAGACATGTTAGGTGGTGAAGTATGAATAAAGGTAGGAGACTTGGCCTGAAAATGATTATGTTTTCACATGCAACATTAATTATAATTGGATTAGACTTGTGTACCACTTATCAGTCAGAAGCAGTGTACAGGAAAAGGAGGAATGGAAGAAACCTTAGTGTAATTATTATTCTTTCTAAGTGACTCAGTATGCTTTACATGTCTGTGTTCTTTAATCTACTAGTGTAAAAATCCTTTTTTGCAAACTGCTGAAGAGTTCATTTCATTAATCCTTTAGGAAGAGTTTCTGTCAGATGCTTTAACTAATGGCTCTTAGCACTTAGATGAGTTTGAAAGGAAAATATTACTTGGATCAATAATTAAACACCTGAGTTTTGGGGTTACTTTTTAAAAAGGAATTATATATTATTATTCTTGTCAACCTTGCTTGGCATTGACTAGTGACTTTAGGAATACTGTTATAAGACAAATCTTTTATTTGCCATTGGCCATTTCCTTTAAACTTAAATGTCCTAAACAGTCTGCTTTGGAGAACTTACCTTCAAAGTGCTCTTTAATCACCACAATATTAACTGCTGTCAGTAACCAGCTGCTTCCATTAATATTTAATACTGAGATGACTGGCTTTCACTAAAGTCTGTACCAACCATAGGTAAGTAAACAATTACAGTCCAGAAAATCTATGCATAAAAGCCATAAAACACACATTGAAACAGCTTTTTTTTTTTCCAGTATGACAAAACTCATTTATTAATTCTGGTCTGCAAATGAGTCCATCAGTTATGGATCCAGAGCTCTGTTATTACTACTTTCAGATAGGTTTTAATGTTCTAACTCATACTGGCTAGCATTTCACTGTGAAGCAGTTTCATTATTGATTTTAATAGGTCTATTTATTAAGTAGTTTTCAATATAAGTCAAGATTTAACTATTAAGTATTTATTCACATAGTCTAATTAGGTATCTTAAGAAGGAACATCTACACTAGCATTTTAGTTTTGTTCTGAAGTGCATTTTTGAAAGGAGGATCTTGAACTTCCCATTTACTGATCTTCAGCTTACAGAACAGAGAACTATTAGCATACACAAACATTAGTTTTCTCGGATTAAATTAAGATGCAGTAATGGCTACTCAGTCCACAGGATCAAACCAGAGCTACTCTCAAGAGCACACCTATAGACTCTAAGACATATTCAGTGAGGACACAGAGTCCTCAACACCACCTGTTTTACTCTATACATCTGCTTATTACCACAGACACATTTCTAATGCACTCTAACCACTAATAGGCATTTAATCTAAAAGATAAAAATAAAACCAGTCTACAATAAAACCTCTGAAATGTACACAATATGAATGTTGTGCCCCTTGTGAATTTATTTGTATTGGTCCACACTCTTTATTAGTTAGAAAATAAAAATAGAAACCTACGTTCCCCTATGCTTAATGGAGACAGAGAACTGATTCAGCAGTGGCAAGTCAGTGATATAAGGAAAAAAGAGATGGTACTTTTCTGTGACTGCTTTACTTCGTTCTCTTTGACAGTGAAAGATTTACTGCAAAATAATATAGGGAAACTGCCAAGGAAAGACCTCAGGCTGGACAGTTCTGAGGTACTCTGGCATAATATGTTTCAAGTTAGAGAGCTGAACACCAAGCTGTCATCAGGGGCTGTAAAACTGTAAGTATCTCCCAATTATAATTTCATGACTTATAAACACTTTATCTCTCATTATCATTTTAAGAGATTGCTACTCTATTTCTATGTACTTATCTCTCAATGCCCAGCCACTGAGCTCCTGCTCACTGTTAGGTTTCATTCTCTCACTTAATGTTTATCTCCATCAACAGCTGATTCAGCTGTTGGCCTAACTGATGCGGTGGAAAGATTAAGTGGTGAAGGAGAGAGAGAAGAAAGGGAAATAAGATGAAAAAGTCAGGGAAAAGTAAGCCAGATTTGATTCTGAGAGAGAGAAACAGTGCTTTTAAAGTGTTCCTGCCCTTACTTAATATATTGTTCCTATCCCCATCATTCATTCTTACTGTTTATTATATCACAGCATACTATAAATACAAACAACATTGCTATATTTTTATTCTGGCTTATTTTCAGGACTTGAAGCTTTTCTTGTCTTTGAATACTTCTTTGGGGTTTTTTTCCACCACCTGTTGTTACAAAACTACAAGAGAAAGGTAAGTCACTGCAGGAGAAAATTGAATAGAAATACTATTTCACAGATATGTTCTATGCAGGAATATGGACAGAGAGATAAGGTTTGAGGAACAAGAGTCTCTGTCACAAAGAAAATCTTTCTTGTTTCACAATGTTAGCTAAAATAAGGAATGCAGCTTATCTCTTCCATAAGACTCCATTGAAGTAAATCTGAATTTTATGCAGTTAGTTTGTGCTCAAGTTGTCCTTAGTGGCACTTCGTACATGTAATACAAATATTATTTATACTTTGTTGTTAAGAAAAAAAAAATCACCTAAGGTGATTACAAAACCATGTGGGTTTGGGGGGAGCAGGGGATGGATATATGAAAAATAATTGTGATTTCAGAAATAAAGGGAAATTTAAGCTGTTAAGATTGCTAGATACACCTTTTCTACAAAACTCATTACTACAAATACAGCAAACAGTTGCTCAGACCTTGATTTTTTAGGTGTGGAAACATACTTTAATATTTAGACAATTCATTGTGAGGAAAGACACAATGCAGAATAGTAACATAACAAAAAACATTTTCTTCCCAAAGAAAGGAGAAAAAACTACCAATTTTTTGTTGAAAAAAAAAGTGCATTAACAAAGGTTAATGAAGCAATCTAGACTTCCAACTCAGTCACTGTGACACTTATTTTAGACACCTATCACATCAGTTTCTGCAATTATGGCTATTATTTATGTCTTATTTCCAGATGCAGCCAAGGACAGGAAATAGGCCATGGCTTAGTATTTGTCTCTAGTCTGCACCCTAATTCACCAACTAAACTTTTTAATTCCAGACTATTGATATCATTGATATGTCTTGATATTCACTAGGCGTCTCAGGCTTAAAGGAAAGCCTCTTGAGTTCCAATACATAGAGCAGATAGATCAGTTACAGGCAGCAGCAGCTGGAAATCTGCCTGTAGCTACCTCAGCTTGTAATTGCTGCTTCACAGCTGAGTCCAGAGCCCAAGTATATTCCCCTACTTTGCTTTATGCATTGAAGGTGGCAGCTAAAAGTATGAATTCCCAGCTAAGCCTGATGCTCAGCTGCACTTCCTAAGTAATGCATGCACCCACCTAGGTGATATGCAGGCTCAGGTGCGAACCAGCACTGTTAACTGATCAAGGACACTTGCTCTGGTTCCTGCTAGTGAAAGCAAGAAAACTGGAACACTTTCACAATGGTAGTGGTAGTTTCAGCTGATGCTTTTCCACTGAAAGGATCACCACCATCACTTGTCCTTTCCTCTGGCCGGTAACTGTCATTTAGATGCAGCAGGTAAAACAGTTGCCTTACCTAGCCAAAAGTAAAGATTTAAGATCAGAACATTTACCAGCACAAAATTTTAATCATACCCCTTAAGTTAGGTTCTTAAATAAGGCAGACTGTATCACTTATCATTTTCAAATCTAATTACAGCTTCTGAGGTTCATCCTAAGATGAGACTGCTATAAAAGCTCGTATAAAACAAGACAATATGCACATTCATCAGTTCTTTATTTATAAGCAACTGGTTGAATATTTTGATGATGTTCAAACTGCTGAGCAGGCTGATCAGTTCACTGCCAGCCCCTCTCAGGTAATTTAAATTAAATACAAATAATTTGCTGAACATTTCACACAGCAAATAAAAATGTACCAAGAATCAATATGCAGAATCTCAGAATGGCTGGGGTTGGAAAGGATGTCTGGGTATCATATTGTCCAATCTCTCTGCTGAAGCAGGTTTAACCTAGGTCAGGTTGCAGAGGATTGTGTCCAGGTGGGTTGTGAACATCACCAGGGAAGGAGACTCCACAACACCTCAGGGCAGCCTGTTCCAGTGTTCTGTCATCCACATATTAAAGTTTTTCCTCAAATTCAGATGGAAATTCCTGTGTTGAAGTTTGCGCCCATCCTGTTGCTTGGCAGAACTGAGAAGAGTCTGGCCCCATCCTCTTGACAACTGCTCTTAAAATATTTGCATGTATTGATGACATCCCCTCTCAGATATTTTCTCCATGCTCAATGGTCCCAGTTCCCTCAGCCTTTCCTCACTGGAGAGATGGCCCAGTACCTTAACCACCTTCACAGCCCTCCTCTGGACTTGCTTTAGTAGTTCTTTGTCTTTCCTGAAATGGGGAGCCTGGAACTGCACACAGCACTCCAGACATGCCTTCACCAGTGTTGAGTAGAGGGACAGAATCACCTCACTTGATGTACAGACCACACTCTTCCTAGTGCAGACCAGGATACAATTGTCCTTCCTTTCAAAGATAATGGAGACTGGCTTAGCTGTAACATCTGCCAGCTTCCTCAGCACTGAGGGTCCCCATCCCATTGGGGACCATGTATTTGTGGGTGTCAGGTTTGCCTACATGATCTCTAACCCAATCCTCCTTGACTGAGAGAAAGTCCACTTTTCTCCAGACTTTCCCTCTTGCCTCCAGGATCTGGGGCTCCTGAGAGCTGGCCTTAGCAGTAAAGACCAAAGGAAAGAAGGCATTCAGTAACTCCACCTATCAACCTGCCTACTCCTTCAACTACTACAGAGTTGCTTCTGATTTGAATAAATCAGTAGGACTATCACATAAAGCTAGCCTTTTCATGTTTTTCTGAAATGAAAGAAAGCTTAAAGCAGGTATACATCAGTCTGCTTAGTGCCTTTTCTTATTGTAATATCTTCAAAATAAAGTATCAAGCTACCTGGACAGCTGCCAGGAGCCCACACCTCGGTAAATGACCAATGTTTTTATTGTGAGAAAAAAAAAAAAAAAAAAAAAAAAAAAGGACTGCTCTTTAAAACACTGGTCCTTCTGCATCAAATCACAGTGCCCATGGAGGCAGAATGCACTATGCCTTTTGTTCTAACACGTTAAGGTTACCAATTAGTCTTTTGCTAGATATACACATTATAAGGATAAAACCTATAACAGATTGGAACAGGTTTTTTTTAATTAGAATAAAATAGTGGTTTAGCCTGGATATCTTTGATCATTGTCCTGTTAACAAACTGAATAACAATGAACTCTTCAAACAGCAGGCTCTGCTGGGATTTCTGCAGCATATAATGTCCAACTACAGCTAAACTCACTAAGCTAATGCTTTTGTTTCTTTATGAACTTTCATCATAAAGGTAAATGTTATCCAGGACATTACACATTAAACACCATCAATGACTCTTAAGTCTTTTATAGAGAATTGTCACTGTCAAAGGCTAATCTTCTTTCCTTTTTATCATTACTTTTCTGCCTGACAAAAAGCACTGATAGGGTTTATACAGATACAAGTAATGTCTGCTCACACTCATTAGACTTATCCTACTTGTCTAGGTAAGAGACAAAGATGCACTCAAATAAAGCTTTCCATCCCAATGACACGTGCATAGAAATGCAGATGTTCTACTCATGCTTTTCATTAATATAGCTTACTTTTATGTACTTATTTTCCTATCTACCTTCAAAGAGAGAGAATAGCAAAAGACAGAGGCAAACAGTTATATAAACTCACACACATTTTAATGCTCCACTACTGCTAGCACTTTATTGTGTCTTCAAGATGCTCATATTTTCATAGCAGACATTTCAGTTCACAAGATGAACTGTTTGTTCTTTTAGTTCCCAAGTACAGCTCATCTCTGTGTGTTGTATTTGATTTAGAAAAGCCAAAAACATGTGACAGCAGGGCTTCTTATCAAATAAGGCCAGTAGTTTAAAGCAGCTTTAATAGCTTAAAAAACTAAAAAAGGAAAGCCTATCATCCTTCAAAACCCCTATAGGTTTTACAAAGTGCTGGAAAGAGAGTGACTTGCAGTGAGCAGGTGCTAGGCATCTGACTGAGGAGTTCACAAAATATAATACAACTTTCTAGCTAATGATCCAAAAAAAAAAAACAAACCAAAAAACTCTTAGCTCATTATACTGAATGGTTAAAGCATACCACAATCTGACCTTGCAGATACAGTCATCCAGGACTATAAATCTGCAGAGGGTCCTTGACAATGCTTCATCATTATCATCATCTATCATTCCCACAAGCTCACTGGTGTTGATACACTGCCTCAAAACACAGCCAGGCATTGGCACCACCCGGTATTACGCCTACTGAGCACCTTGCTTTCAGTCTCCATTTAACACAATCTGTCCTATGTCCTTTAATGGGACAAAACATGAAAAGAGCAACCTATGGCCAAATGAGTGCTCTCACTGTGAACACAGCACAATATCTTACTGGAAATACAAAAGGAAGGAGAAAGGTTTTCTTTTCTCTCCTTACTTCTCTTGCTGCCAGTTCTGGCCTACTGATTCAGGTCTTGCAGAGAAGGTTTGTAGATCCAGCACAATTTATGTACATTTTACCAATAGTTTACTGGATAATTTAGTATTTTTATTAGTGAAGTTTACAGATGACATAAAGACTGATGGAATATTAAATACTAAGGACACATTACTTTTACAGAATTATGTAGATCATTGAGCTCAAAGGCCCCATTGAACAGGATGTATTGTAATAGAGCAAATAAAAGCACCTGGGAACTAACTATTAACACTGTACTTAAAAATTAGGAGATTAAGAAAGGACTGCCAAAACCGAGAGGGCCTCCCTGTATCCTGCCCATGGCCCAGGACCCCATGTCAGTGCTCCAGGGCCATCAGCCCCTGCCCCATTAACTAACTCTACAGCAGGGTCCGTCTCCAGCTCCCCATAGTCCTGCACTGCCTGGCCATGGGCACTGCTGAGCTGGGCTCACCTGTGGACCCACAGCCTGGGTTCAGCCTCTTCCCACTTGCTATGGAGGTGCCCAATTCCCAGGGCTGGGGCTGCTTCTGTGCCCCCTGGCTGTTCTGCCCCTGGCTTGGACAGTGGGACAGGTGCTGCCAGACCCTGCCCTGATGGACCCAATGGGGAGCCACCACTGCTCCAGCCCCAGGGAGCCATTTGGTACCTCAACAAGTATTTGAGAATTAACACAAATTATTACTCTCAGTGCTATAAGCAGATAAAATATTTTAAACTTTACAGACTTAACACACTGGTTGAAATTATAAAAAAACTGTGATAGAAAAAATGATAAAAATCAGGCAGGCACGCTTCAGTAACTATAAAGAAAACACAGAGCTCAGAGCTCATCTGCCAGAAAACTGAGTGTGCGACTTGGTCACTGTCTGTAAGTGCTTGCATAACTAGAGTGAGAGGTCAGAGAGCAGTAAATTTCAGTCTTGCAGACTGAAAAACAGTATCAAGTGGCTTGAACCTAAATTTAGACAAATTCAGCCTTAAAACAAGACTTTATTTTTCCACCTGTGTGGGTGCATAGGATAACAGGATCATGGTAAGGACTTGTATGTGTTATTACCATAACTCACCATTACCCTAAAGATTATTTCTCTTTTGGAAGGGTATCTTCCAGTGCAGAGGTAAGAAAATATTTATATAGTATGAATTCAGGAATTCTTGCTAAGTAACAGAGCAATCACTGGATTTCTGAATGTTTTGACTTGCCTCATACACATCAGATGCTTGCTCATGCAATCAGCAATTTATTCACACTACCTGAAAGAAGGGGGACTGAAACTCACTCAGATAAAACAGTAGGTACTTTAAAGGAATGGAGTGCTTTGAACATAATTTTTCTTATTCTATATTTAACAACAAGAAGATATTTTGACCTGTTGTTTAACTTCAGAAGATTATCTATGTTTAATTCTGTGCTGGTCCTATGCTTATGCAGTCCTGTAAATGGCTCAGACATAGTCTCATGTTTTTGTCTTTGCAAAATAAAAAAAATTGACTTTTCCTTTTATGGGATTGAAATAATCTATGATAGTTAATTGTTGGGAAAAACTTCTGCCACAGCACATGGGAGACAGAGAAGGAGGATCATTCAGAGTACACACTATGGAAAAAGAGGCCCCTAGAAACAAGACCATCACTGTGACAACTTCCAAAGGACAAGAGATTTTATAACTCAACATTACTTGTGCCTTTTAACGTACTGGTCTCCCCTTTTTTTAGATTGTACTCCCTAGAACCTCCAGCACATGCGACTTTCTGAGAAAAAAAAGACTGTTCCACTCTTCTCGGATATCCAGCCCCACCCCCTTCCTGACCTTATTGGATGCCTCACCTGTCACTCCCCATTCCTCGGTTCTCACTGGGTTTTGGTCCTCCTGTTCCCTTATTGCTTCCTGTGCCCCCAAACCACACCACTCCCCCTGAACCCTTACCCAATCACATCCTACCTCCTAAAGCCCACCCCCAAAGGGATTAAAAACCCTTTGCAGGTGTCATTAAAGGCTTTTCTAGGACCACTCAATCTGGCCGTGCTGCATCACTTTACTCCTGCCCATGTTGGGATTTCACAATCCCCTCCAGACCCCAAGAGCCTTGTGGAAGTGGAGGAGCTGTTCCCATCATGGCTGTTAGTCAGTATAATGACTTGGGAGGACAGCTAAGCATAAAAACTAGGAAGTTGCTGGATTTGAAGGTTCAAATGGTGCAAGTGTTCCATTTTCCTATATTTGAAGATAAAGGAAAACTTGAAAATACAGGAAAAAAATGAAAAATTAGTTCACACAGGATGTAAACCTCACTTAATTGAGCACATTATGGACACTGATAATGGGTATTATATTGTCATTATGAATGAACTGTATATTTCAATTGCCATATTTTGCTAAGCATAACTTATATTCCTATTGTGTTTTCAGTATATTTTGTATTACTCCACTTAATCAGAAATCCCATGTAATGTCAATTGTATTAAAATAAGTAAATTCAATATAAACATTAACCCTCCACATGTAGAATATCTAAAAGAACTTGATTAGAGAGTACTGAGCTCTGACACTAATAAATTTAAGTCTCTTCAGGAACCACCTGCAGCTCTCGATACCGAGGCTAATTCTAAAGCTGGTGTGAAGCAAAGTGGTTTCAGTTTTGAGTGAAATTATGCTAATTTACACTAGCTGAATATCTGATATGTGAAGTTCACAAGATACAGAAAACTAAGCATATGCTTCAATGATTTACTGAATTCAAATGATAATGGAAAAAACAATATAACACATAAAAAGTATGCTTATCTGATTTCAGACATTCAGACAAAGGAAATCTTGTAGCTCCTTCAGAGTTTGAGCTGAAGATAAACTGCTGAATAGCAAATAAGATGTGCAGGAGGATATAGGACAAGGTTAATGGCCACAGGTGCTTCATAATGATAATTCAAAAGTTTGCTTGCTTGCTTGCTTGCTTGTTTGTTTCTGGTAACTGGAAGTAGAGTAGAAGTTCTTTCTCTAAAAATGGTTTGCCTTTTACATAAAAAAGATAACCTCTTTTTGCTAGCTCACTAGTACTGTTTTATGGAAACAGCAGCCCTTCAAAAGGTGGAACTGATTGCAGAGAAGGACAACTTTATCACAGTTTCTTTAAATGTACGTTACACTGGAAAAGTTGCAGCCTAGTTAAACTATGTTCATGATACTTATTTTTCTCTGCAGCACTGAAGGTGAGAAGTGTTCTGTGAGCTTGGAATAGAAATTTCATTGACAGTATGAAAACCTATGAAAATTGGACAGGTCATATTCTCTCTCATGGAGATCTACAACTCTAAGAGAAACACCTAAATAGAATCAAAGAAATGAAGAAAAGTACAAATGAACACAAAACCTAATGATCAATATTCTCCTGCTCAGAGTGGAAGAAAAGAAGATTGGCAACAAAATTTCAAGTTTCTCCTAAGGTGATTGACAAACATCTGCTAGATTATCATAGCACGTTTGATATGGCTGTGCCAGTTTTGCCATTTTAGTAATTTCAACAAGAAATTAAATTTGACATGAACCTGTAACAAACTGTCACTTCCATTCACCCAAATCAAATGCAACTTATGCTGTTGAACTCTTGAGGTTAGTCTTATATATCATCCCACTGAGGACTCAACTAAAGCAGTGTACACTTACACTGCTGATAGCCATGATGGGGGAAAAAAAAAAAAAATGAAAGGCAAGAAAAGGATAAACTCGGAAAACTGCACTATTGTTCCTCCATAAGAGTAATTAACATATATTCCCAAAGGAACTACGGAAAAAAAGGAAAGAAACTGAATATTCCCTTTGAGGAGGATAGTAACTGTAGCAGGCATTAAATATGCAAGCAGCCATTAGGTGTGATTAAAGATTAATTCTGTGTCATAGACAGGACTTGAGGTCATTACAGGTCATGACTTTCATCTTAATTATTTGGCTTACTGTTTTTATTAAATTAGCTTAGTTTAATGAGTCTTTGGTTATAGATGTCTGGCAACCAAGATTATTGTCCAACATTTATTAATTTAAAGGCTCAGCTATATAACTTCTTCTTAGCAGGTAATTTCCACAATTTCAGCAATAAGATTCTGGGTAAAATCAGAGGGGATTCTATATAGGAACATGATATTACAGCTTTATTTACCAATATCAGCCTTAGAGGTTCTACTGGAATTGGTGAGATGCGTCAGCTTATAATTGGATGGCAGTATTTCAGTGCTGCCTATTTTATTAGTTGTACTGGTAACATTCTTAGTAAAGTCATAGCTTACAATAGGTATTGTCTATTGTACTGGCCATGTCAAAGTATTTCAAGTCTTTGTGTTCTGCTCACTGTTTTTTAACATAGTATAGTCAGTCAAAACATGGAAATACTAAGTATATAAAAAATTAATTTAAATTTTTTAATCTAAATTTCTTAAATATTTTCATAATAGAGATATGAGCAAGACCTTCACATACTTTTGAAATAGAAAGCATTATCTTCTGCATTTTTTAAATTTAATATTTGCATTTGGCTTTAAAGACCTATCTTTTCTTCCCTTTAAAAACATAAAACTAATAGTTCAATTAATTCTCCTACTTTTTTCTAAAGTTTGCCTAGCAGTCAATTAAATCACAAGGATGACTGAATCTCAGTGCAATGTGTTTTTTCCTCCTGTTTCAATTAGAGGGGTAGTTAATCAAACAAATAATAATTAAATAGAGCACCTGTAAGAATGAAAGAAGTGAGGGAAAAAGGCTTATGAAGCAAGCATAGCTAGGGGAACAGTAGATTCCCTTTCATCTTCTCAGATCCTCTGTCTTCCATAGCAGAATGAAAAAAAAATTACCCTGTCCTTGAAAGTCTTGAAAAAATAATCAGAACTTCAGAAAAAAACAGAAGTGGAGGAGGGTTCCCTTTCTCAGTGCACCAGAAAATGGATAGACTTTCACAAGGTAAAAACTAATAAAACCATAACATAAATTTTTCCTGTGAATTAAGAATGCTTTTAAGGTACATGAAATGCTAGGGAAGGGAACTAAGGCCACTGTGGCCTAGAATAAAATGCAGACAGCTAAGGCTTAAATCAGACTTCATGAAATTCAAAGTATTAATATTAGAATAAATTTGCAGCACATCTGGTACACAAATTAGCCAGATATACTATTAGGTAGCTTGTTGCATACTGGGTTAGAAACTTTAAGAACATAAGGAATCCCAGTTAATCTAAGTTACCTTCAGAATTGCTGAAGGATGAGACGAAGGGACATGAAGAATGGGGAGAAGATGCCCTAATCTTATGAAACTAACATTTTTTGAAATAATGGAACAAATTATACCTCCGTAACACTTTTGTTGCTTTCAGGCCTAGCAAGTTTTTGTCCGAGATATCAAGGATGCTTGACTTAGCACTTTAGAAAAGAAAAATATTTTACCTAGGAAAAGAAAAAAATTCTTTATATCAAAATATTTGCAGATAGTTCAAAAGAAAAAAGGTCCTAGAAAAAAATAAAAGAGGTGGGAATGCATATCCTGGTGTCAGGCTTGATAAACGATTAGAAGATTCTATCCAGCAACTTTTGGCATAGATTTTTTTCAGTACTGGGACAGCAACCATAGGACGGATATTCTTGGCCATTTATATTTGTAATCATTTTATTAAAACAATTATATCCAGAAAGTTAATGATTTCATGGACTCCACTGAGCCTCAAATACAGTCAAGTCAGCAGCAAGTTCTTAACCGTGCATGAAGGATGAAACCATTCTCTTTTTATGAAGCTAGTGCATCATCAGCACACGCTGATAGCTGAGTAACAGGCAGATTATCTCCTAATTGTTTACCTTGATAGCGACCGGAAAGCTTTCAACACAATAAATCTGAAAATTAAAATTCAGAGGACACCAAATTCAATGGCAGCTGTTAGAAATGCAATTAAAGTGGTTGATAAGAAATGTTTATGAAAGTTTTTCAGACTGTGAATTTGTGCCAGACTCTGAAAAATGAAGGCCTGGAACAGTCTGAACTATAAAGCTGCCAATATAGTATCTTCTGAAAATATGGGAAATGCACAGAGGTCTATCCGATATATCAGATAGACAAACTATTTAGGGATGAAAAATTCTGCCAGCTGAACAATGCGACCTTGGAGACTGACTTTGGCAAAACTTCTTACAATACAAATAGAGTTCAAACAGCTACTTTTCATGCAATGGCAAATACCTGTGGCACATTAAGTGAATTTCAGGCCAGGAATTAGCTTTGTACCCAAAGTTTTCCAAAGCTGAGCCTCCAGCTTAGTAACCTTTCTTCTCCGTGTAGAAAGAAGTAAATATGACTTAAAGCTGAAAGAGTCTTACTTTAGTTATTAGGTATGTAACTGAAGAACAGGTCAAGTTAAATCAAAGTTTAATCACCCATACTGTTCCTCCATCTACTGAAAAATTCTGCATGCCTACCATCTACATAATTTCCTCTATCACCTATTTTCCTTCATCAATAATGTCCTTGGCTTCATTTCTGTTTCATTTTTCCCTTTTCAGTTTTGGAAATAAGGACTGTGCATCACTACAGAGAAACTGCATTTAGTTTGGTATTAATAGAGCTTTAATATAAACACATGGTGCACTGAGCACAAAGAACTGATACTTTGGAATATGTCCAAGAGCTGTTTAGTTCAATATCCTGTCTCTGACAGAGGAAGATACAAGAAACCTACAATGGCATTTCTAGGGTTATTCAATCTAAAAGACAGAGCATACCTTTACCTTTAGATTGAAATAAAATTTAAAAATTAATTAATTTCAAAAAAACTCCTGATTATAATTTGTTCAAAGTTAAATGTGTTGTCAATGTCACTATTTCTTTTTTTAAAAACTCCCTCAATATTTGATCTAAACCACATCCTGCCTTAATGAACTCCATAAACCGTTTGCATGTGCATGAAAAACAACAATAAACCTATAAGCATTTTTTGGATTTCACAACATTGAGTTTGAATTTATTGTCCTTGTTTTCTTGTGTTCAGAATCATGTAGAATTTGGTATGTGGGAAATGTGATTTATAACCTATATCAGAAAATTACTGTTATAATGTTTTATTTATCTTCTCTTTTGCAGTAGTTTTAGTTTCTTGCAATAGACCTTTTCTACATACTTCATTACTGCATTGTGCATCATTGAACCTCTTTTTGTTCTGTGATATCCTTTAAGATACAAGACAGAGGTATTTAGAGGCTAGAAGAGGTATTTAAAGCATTATGGTATCTTTTCTATCCTTTGCTATCCCTTTTCTTACATACACTAAAAGCTTGCCTTTCTGTCTTAATACATCTCTATGTTAAGCTGAAATGCTCCCCAAGTTCTCTGCCACTAGAAATTATACATATATGGCTGTGGACTTTTTGAGTTGGTATATCCAATTTAGAAGACTGCAAATTATATTATTAAATTCAATTCTAAGCCATTTTCCTACAATTCTAATGTATTGTAATAAGTTTCGTTTACAATTTGTTTCAGCTCCCTTGGATATCTAAACCTCCCCCTCCCCCAATTTCTCTGATCCTGAATTAACATCTCTTTGAAGTGAAATATGTCATCTGCAAATATATCTACCTCATTACTCTCTGTATTTTCATGCAATTCATATGGTTATTTAAAACAAAGGTGAAAAGAGCAAATACAGAACCCGAAGTCAGCTTCATTGCTGCAGTTTTCCCATTAAAGAAAAAAAAGAAAAAAAAAAACAGAAAAAAGAAAAATACTTTGTTTGTATCATGTTTTACTAAATATTTGAGCTGTGACAATATTTTACTTCGCTATGTAGAATTAATTTTTTTAACAACCTGTCAGAGAAATAACAATTGCTGTGTTATAACAACTTTAGCAACATTAAAAATTGAAAAAAAAATCTATTGATAAAGACTAGTTCTAAGTCACCGGAATATTCCTTCAGTTATAATCCCATATTGTCAAAGAAATTAAGTACTGAATGTCTTTCAACTATTTGTTAAAGCTCTGTTTTTCTCAAAACAATAACTATTTCTTTTCTTTAGTTTTCACCATGTGATGAAGATAGAAAAGCATGTAGAAGTAAAACCAGAATAATTTATAAGTGGGCATCACAATTCTCATTAGGAAAAATGCCATAACAGCATAATACTGGAAATGGTCTTCATCTTAGGTAGTAAATAGATAGGAGAAAAGTCAGTGGTTGTTAGATGGGTCATTTAGTTTTTCATTCATCACTCAGTTCTCTCTGTGTTGTATTAGTAGCTGATCTTAGATATATGCTTGAATATAAGCCATAGAAAGAGTCAATTTTCCATGTGAAGGACTGTATTTATGAAGTGCTATAAACGATTTATATGACCAAGTTTTCAGGGGAAAAAAAACAACTTCCTCCTTTCTATTTTCTCATTTTACATAATGCTTTCCTAAGGGAATGGCATGAGGGAATGGGGAAATCAATTGTACATCAAATTGTAGAAACAGTGACACATTCCTCTAGATCGCCAAAGTTATCAGGCAGTGAGTGAAAAGTGTACATAATTTGTCCATCAGGATTTGTCAAAATATTATATGATGATTCATTAACTCACAACAATTCTAATCACATCTGGCACTAAAATTTTGTATCTGTCTTGGTAACAGAAGTTCACCAAGCCAAATTTCTAAAGGGATAAAAATAGTGCAACATAAGTAAAAATCTAGTTTCAGTGAGGAGAAAAATCTGCTTAGTCCTATCATTCTTTTTTCCCCATGAATTTTCTGGGGGTTATTTGAGGTTAAATAAGGAAACAACAAAAAAGTCCCACAAATTATGAACTCAGTGTTACAGTCTAGAAAAAAGGATTATACAAAATAGAAAAAGTAATGTAGTGTTAGTAAGTGAATAAGGAATTGGTTTCCTGGAAGAAAATTTACCTCCACATATCTGCAAAATTTGTAAGACGTCAAAGATAAAGATTTGTTAATTTAGTAGTGAATAAACTGAATTCACCCTTTTGCTAACCATAAGGTTCTTTAGTATATTGTTGATGGGTACTGGTGTCATAACTGGTATCAATAGAAAGTGGTTATAAACATGCAGCTTACCATTATTTAATTATTATTTCATAGATTTTTACTCATTATTTGTAGTACTTTATTCTCCATATAAGACTTTGACTCTTCCTGTTATACAATGAAAATACACCATCTATTTTAGAATTTGGTATTGACTGTCATTGCTATATATACCACAAATACAAATCAGAGAGGATTTCAGCAATCTTCCCCCTGTTCATGGAAAACTATGTATACTTATTTTCTTTTTCTGAAGGAAAAAGTGTTTTTACAGATTCAACCCTCATACTCTGATTTAAAAACCCAATAAATCTGATACCATTTTCCGAGAGGTCTGTTTCTGCTCTTTCTACATTTTGGAATGCTTGGCTATTCAAAACCATTTAATGAAAAAGTTTCATCTTTGGATTTTAAACAGGAAAGTCCAATGCCCTTGTGGAAAGAAGGAAAAAAGAAAAGGAAAAAAAAAAACAAAACAAAAAAACCCCACAAAACCAAACACATAACAACAAATATTTATATGCTTCAGTCAGTTTGGGGGTTTCCATTATCTGTAAGGAATGAAACTTTCCTCCTGGTTCATTTATGAGACAAGTATTGCTTGGACCTGTTTTATTCATGAGTACCAGATGAGGATCAAAGCATGAAATTTGAGATGGTAGCTCACAGGAGGAATATGTGGGGCCAAGGAAAGTAAAAGCTACTGCCTAATGATGAGAAAAGCAGCCATATTACTCACACTCTGAAACCTTTACTTTATGTTTACATTTATCCTCAGGTTTATATATATATATATCCTAGAGCTCAAAAATATAGACCTAATACATGAGACTTGATGGGATTCAGTGGAGGGCATTAAAAGAGCTTACTGATATGACTAACTGCAAGGCTGAGGATTTGGCTAACAGAAATCTCATGAAGTTCACAGTAAAATGCAGAACTATGTACCTAGGACAGAATAAACCCATGCACCGATGAAGCAGCTGGCTGAGATCAGACTGGCTGAAAATGACCTGGGTGTTACAGTGATTCAAGTGGGGACAAACTGTGGTGAACCACACACAGGACTACATCCAACAAACTATGGTCCTCTGGTAGAAGTAAATGATGACTTTCAAATCAATCCTAGTAAGGCTGCATTTGGAATAGGTGTATAGTTTTGTGTCTCAATTCAAGGGAGATGCTGGGAAACTATCAAGTACTCAGTGGAAGGCAACCAAGATAGTGAGGCATTTGCCTGACAGATGAAATTGGTTGAGCTGGGTTTTTTTCAGTCTGTTGAAGAGAAGGCTAAGAGGACACTAAGCCTACAACTACTCAGACACCTACAACCACAACTGCAAAACTCTTGGCAATGCCACTGTAAAACAAGGAGCAATTGCTACAAGCAATTTATGATGTTTTCTCAGCATTAGGAAAAGCTTTTGTACAGCACTGAATTCAATCACACAGAGAAGCTGCAAAAATCTCCATCTTTGGAAATTTTCAAGACTCAGGTATAGAAAACCATGAATAACCTGATATAGTCACTATTCCAGAGTCATGTTTCTTGACTTCATTGGGGAGGCTGAACTACACAACCTCCTGAGGTCTCTTCCAACCCATATTTCTGTAATGCAGAAAATACAGGTGGAAATATAAACAATATTTCTTAGAGAACAGTAGGAATAAATACTAAAGTAGGTGTTGAAGCTATCTGGCTATGTAAATCACATTTTAAGTAAGGGCAGGGCACTATGTCCTGCACTGGTAAGATAAAAGCATTTGGCTAGCTTTCTGAAGCACTTTCCTTCAGCCTTACCTAAGACTGGGAACAGTTCTCAAGATGTTCTAAACAACAGAATCTAAGGAACAAAACCAAAATTCAATTTGTGATTTGACCCAAAGTTGACATTAAGACAAACCCAGCATTTTTTAGTTATTACACATAAAGTGTTAATTTTTGAAAACATAGTATATTAATTTCATGTGTAATTTTCTTAATAATTTTTATTATTGTGTTATCTTAATTGCTTGGGTATAACATTTTGCTTATGTTTCTCAATGCAAATAGAAGCATCTAAGTTAGAAAAAAAGAAAAGATCCATTATAAAGTGAAAAATTTGGATACTGTTCCATGATCTGTGTGGCAGTTGCCAACTATGGTAGTACAATACTTACATGTGAAAAAGAGGTCATACCTAATTCTGAATTTAACAGTGTTTTGAAGAGGCTAGGCTAGATGATCTCTGGAGTTTTGATTTCTTTGGACACAAATTTTTCTGTTAGACTACTATTACTTATGACAAATGATGGAGAATGAAAATAAAACTACTAAGACTCACAAAATTTGTTTGTAGCTGAAAAACCACCCTGTTTATAAGCGCACAAACAAGAGAAGCTTAGATGACATGAAGTGGGAAAAAAACCCTTTTTTTCTCCAGAATTAAAAAGAAAAAAAAAAACTTTAAATCACTCAAATTTCAATGGACAAGTTTTTCAATGACTTATGTTACATAACAGAGACAGGATTGTGTTGTAGTGTCGCAGGGTGAACTAAGGACACAGCTTTCTTCTGCACTCAGAATGTCTTTGGTATAGGGGTTTAAGTCAAACCCTTAATGTGAGCAAAATGTGGCTTTTACACATTAATAGTAAGGTAATAACAAACACACAGATGCATCCTTGGCATTTATAAAACCTTTTTCCTCTTTTCATATCTAATACTTGCCTTTCACAACACTTGATGTCAAATCAGGTGCTATAGTGCTACATGATGGATATAATCTAATGTGACAGTTTACAATGTAGCACATTATTTGAAAAATTGGGGAGAAATGGCAGTTATTATTAAATTGGTTGTTAAAGATGTTCAGGTTTGTTTGTTTGGTGGGTTTGTTTTTTTCTTCTGTTTTTCTTTTGTTTTGGTTTGGTTTTGGTGTTTGTTTTACTCTGCATGTGTTTTTTTTTTGTTTTGTTTTGTCTTGCACTGGGGTTTTGTTAACCCATGCAACACAAAACCCTAAAAGGACAGTTTTTATTTTTAAAATCATAATTAATCTTTAATATAAGAGCTAGTAATTTCTCTGTATGCAGTACTTCTTTAAAAGGTGTAAACAATTAGAGATGGGATTACTAAGCAGATATTCCTGCTAATGAGGAAAACTTCTACATGTTGCAATGATGGTGCTTTCTCCATTTTTCTTGTAGCAAAAGTCCAGCTAGGCTAAAGTATATCTCTGTAACTACAAAATAGGAAATAAAACAAAATGAAATCTATGTTCAACTACTTTCAATGGATATAACTACCATTCTTGATGTTTTGATGGCAAAATGTGACATTATATTAGTAAGAATATTTGCATTACTAATGCATGACTGCATTACCTGTTAGATAGGTCAAAGATAATAAAAGCATGTTTAAACTGTGGTTTTGCAGATTTTCCAAACTATTCATTTTAGGTTTTCTAACCCAGAAGTAGATGTTATAACTGATACTGTCATGCATTTCTCCATAGAGTTGCATTGGTGTCCATCATTAGAAATTTCTGCACTTCTACCATTTATATTTCCATACATCAAGTGACAAATTATGCACATACATGGGCTGACAGGGAAAGTTTTTCTCATTCTCTGATCAATCACTAATGCAGGAAGACAACTGGTGGTAAAACTGAGAAAACTGGGAAATTATATTCACATTCTGACAGAAGTTATAACAGTACAAAAAATATAGGGTGAAATGCAATTGCTACTTCCTGGATCAAATGTGGCTGACATGCATGGAATCTATTCCATGGTAGTTCCCCACACAACACAGCCTGCAGCCTTAAGAACATACTAAGAGAGATGAAATGAAGGGTGAAGAGGCGTGAAGACAGCGCAGAGAGGCTTTGCTGTAATCCTTGCAGGGATGGGAAATTGATGTTACCATGTAGTCAGTAAACCACACTGCAGCTGTTGACTGAGGGAGATATGAGATGTCTTGCTGCTGAACCAGTGACTGTAGGGAAATTGCTTTCTTTGTATAACTTGGTTCATTATAATCTCACTGTAATACTAACATACACCCCCATCCCAAAGTTATCTGCCTCCAAGTTATGACAACCCCTCACTGGGTATATACTCTATATTTTATTGACTATATCTTTAAAAGTGAAGCAAGAAAATGTTACACCAGTCAGCAAGAAAAGCATGTATGACTAGAGTCACTCAAGCTCCACCTAAATATAAAGAAAAGTGAGTCAGGGATGGGGAGAAGTTAGGGTAGACTCCATCATAATTCATGGGATCTGTCGACAGGCAGAACCAGTCTTCTACCCCATAGGGATGCCTATTGGGTAAGAACTGTATGTGCACTAAATGATCATCTCAAGCTAGTTTTCATTGGTGAAATAGAGCTTGTCTTTAATACTGCCTCAAATTCATTTTTGCAGTTGGTTACTCTTACCAGCAACATTTAAACCTTAATCTACCCAAATTTTCTATTATCAGTGTGATGCTTCATAAACTGTTCAGTGTGAATCCGTCAAAGACATTAGCAGTTGCCAGCAGTGGATAACACACGCAACAAATGGAGGAGTTCCAGAATGGGAGTCCCTCTTTCTAGATTATAATAAAGGATTCAACTCCAATATGCTGTTGGTGTGTGACCCTGATAAGTTAGTCAAATCACCCTCGTACACAGCAGACTTTTCAGTGGAGTCCCCATAACAGAACACTGACATACTGGTTAGACACAAGGGTCTTGGCTTTCCTGGGGCATTGACAGACTGATCAAACATCAAGGGCTCAAGGTAACTGCCTTTCATATGACAACTACACTGCATTAGGACTGTTCTAGTCCCTTGATATCAGTGAGGATACTAGATATTTTTATGACAGCAACCTGTTAGATAAAAAAGTGTAATCTTGGGTTTGAGCAGCATAATTAAAAAAAAATATAAAAAGCTCATAAACTGAATTTGAATACTTGAAATTTCTGAAGGAAAATAGCAACTTCTGATACACAGGAAAAAGAACCATTCTGTAAACCCATGCAGCTGAAGAGGGTAGAGATACAATCCCACCTCTGGAGGGGAAACAACTTATTTTATTATTATTGCTATGATTATTGTAAAAATATAAACAGCTCACTCATTATGCATCTGATCATAATCTGTTCATTCTACTACAGTTCAGTATCCGTTCAAGCATCACAGAAAAGAAAGTATAGTATTGCAACTGTGAATCTTAGGTGGCATTTTGCAAAAGTTCATCTCTTGTTACCTTCCATTAACCAAATAATGCAATATGATTAGGATGCATTTCTCTTTTGGAATTACTTAAATTTCAGTCTTCTGCTATGATCTAAAGCTCTAATAATTTGGATGGGAGAAAAAATCTGAAATGATACATAAAAAAACTGGTACCAGGACTTATCTTGGACTTACTGATTTTCTAAAATTTATTATTTCATATAATTTTCAGAGATGACGTGTCCCTAAAGCTGAGTTTCTTCAAAAACATGCCCAAAACTCAGGGAACTGAAAACTTTTCTATTTAATTGTATCAGGGCTTTTTTGAAGCTCTTACACATATACTTTCAGGAAAGCACAGCTGAACTCTGTGAATGCAATACTTTCAACCTCTGACAATTCTAAATCCTCTGAAAGGAAACAAAAAAAAATAAAATAATATTGTTGGAATTACAGTGTACTTTTAAGTTTTCCCATGACAAAACACCAGTTAGAGAATTCCAGGGTTTGTATTTAAAAATTCTAATCATGGTAGCTGATTCTTTTAGTAGATTTAGAGGGACCTGTTAGAAACAAATAGGGAAAAAAATTATACCTGAGCATCAGCCTGGCATTTTATAGCAGAATAATCTTTCTTTATATTTTAGGTTATTCACAAGCTCACTGGAAAGATGTCGAATAGTGTAGCAGCATGAATGTTTATATCTCTGTGAAAGACACTCACTAGTGACTAACACCCCTGCATTTTCTATTACACGATGTCTAATTAAGCCCCATGATGCCACTCTCAAATCTGACAAAGCAGAGATAATTCTTGACATTTTCAAAAACTTGGCTTATGTTCCCCTTCTTTTACAGTGACACAAGCTGGGGCTTCAAACTGATAATGACATTGCAGCAAGTTTCTGTTTTTTTTAGTCTTTTTCAAACAGTAGTTTACTCAAAAGAAATGGAATCACACAGACCCTTATTTGCCTTTGCAGTCTTCATGCACAGAACCACGGCAGCCAAAAGACCAAATTTTGCCCTTGCTTGCCTCAGTTCAACTCCCACCAAAATCAATTGAAATTATATTATGCTGACCAAGGAGTGATTGGGTCCATAGCACACAGAGAGAACTGTCACAGCACATATGAGGTGAGAGGTCATATCACTTCAATTATCCCTGTCTTCTTTCAGCACTAGACAAACATCAAGAGACAAACACAAAGCAGTAAAATAGCAGTAGAAATACTCAGTGTCCTGATACTGTCCCTGCTCCGCTAATCCACCCATAATGAAGAATTTTCTCTACCACATGTGGTGCCTCACATTTACCTTTCTTGGGCAGCAGCAGGAGGCAGAGCAGCAATATTTGGAGGCTGTCTGTAATTTGATATTTATCTCTTTAAAATGAAAACTGTTTTTTCAGATAAAAGAGTAAGGACAAGGATGAAAAAAGGTCCTGCATATGCTTCTGAAATTATGAAAATTAACAAGAAGAATGTGTTCTCCTTTCCTAAAAAAAAATAAAAAATAAATTAAAAAAAAATCTTTTCACTGCTTTGTTTGCATTTCTTAAAGGATAGCGACTCCCCCTTCTCTGTCCTGGTAAATCACTGTGTTCCTATTTATTTTACTATGTTTGCTATGACACTAGCCAGAGACTAAACAAGATCAGTTTCTTCATTAAAAGAAACAATAAAAAGAATCGGTAATGACTTACACAAATTTTCCAAAAATGTCCTACAATAATTAAGAATTGGCTTGCAGATCTTAGGGGGAAAAAAACCCCAAAAATCCAAAAAGACCCCAACCAAACAAAAAACAATAAAACTCAACTAAAAATACAGAAAGCTATTCAAATATCATTAGTATGTGATTTAAGAAGTTACAACTTGTCATTTCATTTCTCAGTCTTCTGGAGTTAAGTCTAATGCAAAAATCACTAATATTTTCAACTGTAAATTCCTGAGGCCTGTGTACCAATAGCAAAATGTCTTGCTCTTCTACAATTTTCTTCTAGAAATAGCTTTAATATAGTTTTACAAGAAACATCATTTGTTCAGACTGTGTCCCTATTCACCCTGTAAACACAGACAACAAAAACTAATTATTTTCAACCCCAACCTCTACCCAACTATATCTTTTGAAAGTAGACACTGAATTGGTGGAAAATTACATCTTACATTGGATTTCATGCTTATCACAATTTTTCCCTATCTTTCTTTCTATCTATTTGATTAAATCATTTCACATCTTTCAGGAGTCATAAGTTACAAAGAAAAAAAGAATTCACCACAGAAAGATTTACTGTGTATGAAGAATATTACCATTACAGTTATGGACTTAGTAATTTGAGCAGTAAAGCTAAAGAGCACACAGTAATCCAACTTATTCCTGAGCAAGAGAAGAGTTTCAACAGATGTAATCTTCTCTCTTCCAACACAAACTTATAGACTAGAAGGTAAAGCTATTTGCAATGAGTTTATTTTTAAGTTGGTTTACTATTTTAATTATTGTAACATTAAGGTTCTAGTGAAACCAAGTGCTGGCCAGCCATGAAGTAAGGAAAGGGTCCTGATTTTATTAAGTCTTGCAAAATTCTCTGATCAGCTGTGATAAATACAGTTCATTGGGATTCCATTTCAATATGGGGTTTTTTTTGAGAAATTGGATTTGGGCAGTTCACTTTCTAAGAAAAAGGGTAAAGAAGCTTCAAAGGAAAATATGAAAAACTTCATTGAATGCAAAATAATGAAGTACAGCAGCTTATTTTTACTGCTTCCTCCTACGTTTATATTGTGCACCTAACACTCTCACATTCAAATGGTCAAAGACATTCCCTGTAGGACACACACACTGACATGACACTGATTTACAACCTTCTGTAAAGAGACTATGTGTACCCTTGATATCAGTTAAGTTTCAGGCAGTATAACAGCCTAATCATCTTGACCAGAACAGGGAAATCTATTTGCATATATTTGTGGACTCTTAAAATCCCTACTGCAACGCGAAGTAAACTATTGATCTTCACGTTACTTCAAACAGACCACAAGAACTACAGGCCTGAAAATCATCATTCACTAAGGAAAGGACACAAATAAGAAGTTTTATAAATACACTAATATGACATATTCTTCTTTCACCAAAGATAACAGTAAAGGTTTCTCTGTGAACTGTTGAACACTGGGAAGGAAGACTGCGGTTTTCTTGAGAAATTTTACAGGACTATTTGAATGGCAATGAAAAAGTTGAATCCAGGATTGATGCATTTCTGTGTGTTTTCAGATCAAATAATTGGTAGAAAAGATATTATTTATGTGAAAGATATTCAAGTGAACTGTTTTCTTGAATCTTTCTCGAGTGACTCCTAACAATGGCTAGCTTGCTTTGACAGCTTGTCTGTTCTTAGGTAAAGCTGGATGACAGTCATCCACAAAAGAATTTGATTAGTTTATCATTACCATTGCCTATGTTTAGCAGATGTTTTTGAAGTGCTTTGCCTCAGTACTCAGTGAAATTTATCTCCGTATTATGTGAAGTGTGCAACTCCATTATTCAAGTTACTCTTAAGTTCTTCCAACATTTTACAAGTTTCTTTCATCACTGAAATAAGTTTAGATCATCTGGAAAGTACAATATTTGGGTTGATTTTTAAGCAGACAGAACTGGAAATATTTAGAAAAACAAGTTGCAATAAACAAATATTAGATAGTGGAGTTAAGAGAGGGTACGAAAAAATAGCAGTAAACCAGTAAGTTATAACCCGTCCTCAAAGTAAGTCAGTTTCTTTTAATATCTTGCTAATATCATGTTAATAATCCTTGAGGAGGATTAGAATGACAGGACATTGAATGAACAGTGATTATATATATATGTTTATTTTAAAACAAATGGGTTGCAATTAAGAAGGTGTGTAGTTTGGTTACTATCTGTAGAAATATAGCAATACAAAAACATAAAAATATCACTTAAGAAAATATATAAGGAAAAGAAAGCAAGAGAAAAATTATAAAAGTAGATGGCAGAGAGGAAAGATTGTGGATCCAGCAATGAGACTTGATTGTTGCAATTTTAATGTTCATTGGTGGAAGTGATGGTCACAGTCTTGATCCATCAGGAGTGGGGGAAGCCCATGAAAGACAAAGTCCAGTGTGTTAATATATATTCAGATTTACTTCAAAACATCCAGGTACCTTCCCTGGGAGGGAAGTTCTACACCATCTGTTGCGACACTGTGAATCATGCACAGTCCTCTGATGGAAGACCCCAGAAAGGAGTCTGGGGGCATTTCGGGGATTTTTGATGCTTTATGACCCCTTCTAAGATATGACAGCAGCCTCTCAAGCCAGTCATTGTGGTTGAGCCAGTTTTGCCCCATCAGAAGGGATGAATACCTCCAGGCCTATAAGTCCGTGTACTTGGTACTTATGGAGGAAATTTTCACACCTGAGTGAATTCTGTAAGGGAGGATATCGGCATGATAGAAAGCATTATCCCATCTAGTGGCATCTGTTTCTTATCAGCCTCTTCCCTTATCTGGGTCAAAACCCAGCTTGTTGCTAAACAAAAATTGGTTTGTTGTGGTCATCCTCTGGTGCTCACACCCTCTGCACTTGGGCTGCTACCTTGCACATGGCCACAAAACACCCACTGCATTTGCAAATGGCCTGTTTTTTCAGCCGTTAACCACTAACATTTCAGTCTCTCAAACAGTGTTTTTGAAAGATGCTTATGTGCATTACTTATACATTAGTCCCAATGGATTGTGACTATTCAGCAATCATAGCATGTGTTTTGTCATGTCTATCCTAAGCTGAAGGATAATACCACCATGGTAACAAAAATATTGGAGTGTGTCACCTGGTAAATGTATGCTTGCAAAAAGAAACATTAAGTAGCCAGTAGTAGTAGTTTCAAAAGACAGAAGCATTGCTTCACTTCTTGAATCAGAAATAACAGGATGATTTTTGGAGTAAGCTTTTGAAAATCACTATTACCTTTATATAGTGTACCCCCATAAAGCCACCAACACACTTGATTTCTGTGTTTGGGAAGCTATCTGTTTCATGATGGACAACTGATGTCTTATTTCTTCTCACTTACAGAAGTCTAACTTGTAAGGATTTAATGGGAGATAATACAGCTTTTCTTTGTAGAGTGGCTTTTTCAAAATTTATCTCATTAAAATTTTTGGTCAGAGGAACTAGTAATTCTAAAAAGTCTGGAAATGTGCTACTACAAACGTCAATAACAGTATATATTGTTATATGTTTATATGAACATAAAAAGACCCCATGAAGATTCTATATACTACTACTATAACATATATATGCTGAAGTTAAGGAGAAACAGCAGAAGAAAAAAATTTAGAGCTTTGCTACAGTATGTCTGCTTGCTCAACTTCTGCTAGAAAAGTCCATTTTAGCAGTTGGTTTTGTTAAGTCCTGGAAACAATTTATTAAGGCTGGAACTAATGTACTGCTAGGGGATAACAATGGCTTACTACCAGAGAACTTGAATTAGAATAAAAAACAAATCAAATCACTAAAGGTTTTAATTGAATTGCAGTTTATCTTTCAGCAATTGCAAATTTTCTAAACAAAGGTAATCCAAGTGTAGAAGCCATAGGGATTGGAACCTTCCTTTGGGACCTCTGCATGGATCATGCAATGTCACCCTCAGACTCCCTCCAGTTTCCTTCACTGATCCTTGACCTGTCACAACCACCTGGCAGCACAGAGAACCATCTCTTGAGTCAGATCCAGGCACAAGAGAGTCCAACCATACTGTTCTAAGTCACTACCTAGTGTTTAAATAATGCCCTAAAGCATTTAACTGTGTTTGACATTTTTACTGAACCATTTTTTCGTTGTTGTTGTTGAAACAGTCAGAAAGTGTCAAGATGAGTATATTGAGTTTGATATACAGAAAAAATGGATTAGCATCAATCTAAGCAAAAAGAGATTTAAGCTTATGATATGCAACTGCTGTTCTAATTTTAACATGTTTTCCTTGAGCTATGCTATATTTAGCTTATCTTTTAAAAAAAAAACGTTTTGATAAGCAATTGTCTCAAAATATAAGTGACAAATACAAGTAGATCATCTATGATACCACTTATGCAAAGTCCAGTGTATTCTTGGCTCACTGTGAGGATACACTGACTGAGAAATATAAAATAGCTGCATGAGGAAAGAAACATGTACTTTCCAGTCCCTTGCTGTCACTTTATCACATACAGTGGAGCTGCATGAAAGACATAGCTATAAGACGCAATTCTTTAATGATTCTTAATGAAATAGCCCTCAAATTTTCTCTGAGGAGAAAGACAGCTACCTCTACATCTGGGCCATTCCCCTTCACCCCAGTCCCCATTTAACTAATTAAATGTTCTTTAGAATTTGAAATCACTGAGTATAACAAAGCTCCTGAGAATCATAAGCAAAGTCAGGAGGACATCTCAAACATAGGAACAGTCAGTATAGGACAGTCTAGGGAGTACATGATGCTTTCAGTATCATTTTGTACTGTACTTTAGGGCTTTAATAGCCCTTCCAGCAATGTTTTACCAACTGCTAATCAATACCAATTATTTTTCTCACCATAGAAACACAGTTTCCTTAACCCTTGAGTGCCTTATTCTGAAATAGAGGATGTATTTTTCACATGGATGAAGAAAACATCCACTACAATGAAAACAACAAAAGTGCTTCTACATCCAAATGTAGTTATATCCAAATGTAGTCATTCAAAAAAATTACTCCAGTCCATTAGCTTAAGGCCACATTTCTAAATCATTAATTTAAATAAACAAAGCACACATTGTATGCTGCTATCATACTAATACTTGCAATGAGCAAAGTGGGAAAGGCTCCTACCTTTGGGTGTCCATGAGTGTTGCAGTCACAAGGGTCTTCACAATGACATTTTTGTTGAATGACCAAAAAAAACATAATGAAACCATTTAAAAAAATCTGGTGTTTTTATTGTTTTGGTTTGGCGTTATTAATTATTTTTTTGAAATTCATTCAGCTCAAACATGAGTTAAACCAGTTACAAGGACAGCTAATTTACTGACAAATTATGTTATTAAAAACATTTTCTAAATTTGCATGCAGGTCAGGACAGAGTTCACATGGTAAAACCTTATCATTACCAAAGCCAGGGAAAAAACCCAAACAAAATAAAACCCCACCCCCCAAATTACATCTTCTGCAACACTCCCTTATGCATCTATGCATTTTACGACAACACCCTAAGTAACTACCAAGACATATAAATATAAAGGCAACATAAAAACAAGAGTATTGGAAATAAAAAGCATTATGGAAATACCTATTTGATAGCCTTGTTGCTGCTACACATTCTCACATCCTTGTGGTAATGGAAATCTAGAACCTCCTGAAGTAAATGCAAATTTCTGCTAAGATTCCAATTATGTTTTGTGTTTGTCTGAATGTCTATTTATCTATCTGTAAGTATTCAGGAAATGTTTAATTCTTAAAGACCTGCAAAGTTCTGTATACATTTATTTCATACAATACACCATCAAAGGGGAATAAAAAATTAAAACACAAAATTTAATTTGATAGAAGGAAAAAGAAATTACTAAGATCAAGGTAGAAAAGCTGCTCCTATAGCAGTTCACGAAGATGACAATTGTAATAGGATTGACAGATTGTGAACAAATAGCCAATACTGTTGAACACACTTTATGCAATGGCTTTATCAAGACATATAAGTAATTAGCTTTATATTGTTTTGTTTCAGCTACCTAAGGTAATATATCATTGAAGTTGCAATTTTAGAAAGTAAGCTGTCTATAAACATACAGGATTATGTAATTGCTCAGAATACAGTGCAATATTCTTTCACTCTCAGCCACCATATGGAGCTATCTACAACAGTCTTTTCAAGCCAATTTAACCAAAAGCAGAGGAACATAGGTTTTAATAAGCCATTGTCCTCTGGAGCTGCCACTGTTCTTTGCATAAGCTTAAAACACCATTTCCTTCATTAATCTTTTTTGGTTTTCATAACAAATGGGTGCACATTATTACTATTGTTTGTCATACCCATGTTGGGGGCTATAAACTGTTGCAATTATATATATTTCAAAAGTGTATGAAACTTTTTTCTGGGCATTCCAGAAAATCTTTCCTAAGGAGCATTTTTTTGTTTGCTTGTTTTTGTTTGTTTGGGGTTTTTTGTTTGGTTTTTTATTTGTTTGGATTTTTTGTGTGTTTGGTTGGTTGGTTTGGTTTGGGTTTCTTTTTAATAGTAGAAGGAATATAATCTGTACCAGCTTGACAGGAATGCTTTGCCAAAAAGGAAAATTAAGGAAGGATGACAAGAAAAAGTGAACCTTGCTATATGTAAAACTTTCTAAGGATTTTTTTCTTTCTTAATGTGTTATTTTCTTCTCTGTTTTTATTATGTAGTACTAGAAGGAAGACGGAACAATGGACTTGAAATATCAATGGCTTTTAAAAACACAGAAGAGGATGGAACTTTCTTTCATTAGTTGCTCAATCCATCGCAATCAGACACAGTAACATAAAACATAATATCTTAAAAGGAAAAAGCAAAAGAGCCAACCAAACTGCACACCACCATTTGCCTTTGCTTTCACCACTTTAGTTATCCATTGTTTTACTAAAATACAGTCTTAATTCTGATGTCATACAAAAAAAAAGAAAAAAAAAGACGAAGAAAAATAAAAGTTAAATCCTTACTTGACTCTACTAGTAAGACAGCCAGGACCTGAGGTTTCCTTTTTGTACACGTTTCCTGTATTCAGATTGATGTGATAACTAACCCTTGAAACTTCTTCCACCGTGGCATGCAGTTTAGTTATTTGAGTGATACTACTATACCCTAACTAAAGTATCAGTGCTTCCCTTTTCACCACTAATATCAAAATCCTGGTGGATATTTATAATAGGAATTCTGTGACTACGTGCATAATTTATTTGTTTTATTTAAAAGAATACTGAGTCAGGTTGAGTAGAGGAGGGAGAAAGGAAGGAAACCAAGGATTACTTATCCAAACCTTGGGGCTCAGGGATAATTGGATACATATTACAAGGAACTCAGTGAAAGCCCTTGCTGGATCTAATACTTGCTCTGTTCAGCATATCATTACACATTTATCTATATCAGAAACCCAGATGCTGAGAAGGAGCAAAAGCCCACGAAAATAACAGCAGATAACTTTAGAAAAATATTTTATGTAAGATTTAAAAGCTCCTCTTTTTTTTTTTTTTTTTTCCCCTGAAGGTCTCAGGGAAAAACTGAGATCTTTTTAGGTGGTTTACTGAATCAAGCTCCCCACAGTACTCTCAATATCTTTTGTAAATTGAAATTGCTAGAATGGTTTGGTGGCATAACAGAGGGAATGGGAGAAAATTCCAATGAGACAAAAAAGCTTCCATCTGGATTTCATTAAGCAGTAATTTTCCTATAATTTACTCTATCACTTTAAATCATGATAGTTAGTAGATGTGTTATTACATAATGATAAATCCTAGAGATTATATAAAAAATATGGCTTTACTCAAGCATTTATTCTCTTGTTGCATGGGCTAATATCTCCTAAGTTAATTGTCTGATCAACAACAATAACAAAAAGCTATTCACTAACGGTTTTCTGCCTTGGATCTCTCAGAAATTTCTCACAGTTTGAATCAGCCACTGATCTAAAAGTTAACATTCTCTAAAATGTAAGTGACCATAATTTTATATACACCTTTCTATACACACACAGAAAAAGGTACACACCTACCAACAAATATGTGGTATGTGTTGAAAGAAAATCCTATTTCTTTTAAAGACTTGTGAAAAATAAATTCAAATAAGTATTTAAAATTATAGCAATTACTCAAATTTGTGAATACCTATTAGAACTTGCAGTTCTACTCTGATAAAAAAGGCCATAGACAGTAAATTTGTTTGTTTGTTTGTTGGGGTTTTTTTTTTGCTTTGTTTTTTTCTTTGAATTGTGACTAAATGAAAAATTATGGAATTGCATCTTGTTTCTTTAGTCAAAGCATTATTCTATTACATCAATTTGCCTAGAGAAATAAAAGAATTCAAAATAATCTGTACTTCTGTGTTTGGTCCTTATGCTAGATCACCATCTCCATATGGCAGGCTAGTTGCAACGAAATTCCTCAACCACATTCCAGTTCCTGAAGCATGGATGCCGCAAACTCGTAACCTCTCAAGAGAGTATTCTTTGCAAAACAGTAATAACTGCCTCAATTTTATATTTGCAAACGCCTTTGCACCCCAGGTCCGTCTCACTTTTCAGTGCTTGCATAGCAGTGTCCAGTACTAAATCATTTTTTTTTCTTCCTTGCATGATTCTCTTAATCTTGCTTTTTTTTTTTTTCCTTTACAGAGTACCAATATGGATATGCAGAGGCTAATCAGGGAGCACAGAGACTCTAACACTTAAACAGGGTCAGCATATGTATAAGCAGTGAGTATGGTACTGGAATGATAAATCTAAATCTGGAATTCTTGAGCACTACAATGCTGAAAAAATGAAAATAAGCAAAGAGGGGGAAAAAAACCCTCAAACCACAAATGAACAACAAAGTTTTAAAGGAATGAACCAACAGTTTAAAGCTGATTTTAAAATGAGACATAAGAAAAGTTCTCTGCAAGACTATATGGCATTTAGATCATGGGCTACGATATTCATGTGGGGAAAAGATTTCAATAGTTCTCTCTCTCTACCACTGTTAAACATTATGGTAGAGGTTACCTATGGAAATACCAAGTTATAAAACAATCTATCTTTGCAGTCTAATGTTGAAGAACTTTATAATTTCACTGAAGTACTTAGGAAGGAATATTTGTTTTCTAATAAAGGATAGGGAAAAAAAAAGTGCTGTTAGTGAGGGGTGAATTGAGCGCTTAACACTTGTTTCAGTTTACAGGTCGATTTTAATTTTCTGTTAGGGATTACAGAGAAATCTGTCAATAAGACAATGGTAGAGAAAACACGTGAAGGCAGTAGAAAAGCAACTCTTATTATCTAAAGGAGAAGTTCCCATGTAAATTATGAAACTGAAAGCAAAATAAACGTATATGTTGTTTAAAAGACTACATAGATTTAATACTGTCAGAGGCATCAAATCTGTGGCTGGTTGAAACTTTTGGATGTCCTACAGAAAAGAAAATTCCAGATGAACAGACACCTATATAAGACCAGGTATTTAATTGCAAAAAAAAAAAAGAATTCCAGATGTGTTTGAAATTAATATAATTTAATAATATTTTGTCTATTACTCTAAAATCACCCTCACCAAAGCAGCTCTCATAAGATATTTCCATTATACAAACACTGACAGGGACAGTTTCTCGGCAGTTGTGTATCTCTGTGCCTGGTCTGCATCCTCTGGGCTTCGAGGAGTGCCACTTCTGAGCACTGACTGAAACCTCTCACCACCACTAAGCACACTGTCACTCACATTGACGTTGTGTGCCCCCCAGCAAGAGGACAGGAGTAGTAATGGTGTCTTCTAAGTCCCTGTGAGTAATTGTTCCCAGACAAATTAACTGCAGTGCACATTACTAGATTTCTTACACAAAGTAGGCATTTAATATCTATTGGTGCCCCAAGACAGGAACGATACAAAAAGTAAAAGATGGCATTAAATGAGAGGTCATTAGGATTTATTTTACTAATTATGCATGCATCTTTTGCATTTTTTGCTGTACCTCAAGAATACAAAGATATATACTATTTTTTGAGTACTCTATAAGACAATTATGGAACACTTAAATTCAGTGACTTAATCAAAATGAATTTGTGTTGTAACTTAGAGAGAGGACAGTAGGAGGAATGCTCTGAAAACACAAAGGGTGATACAAACACCAGAAAGATTGCTTTGGAAGGGGTGATAGTGGTGGAGCTCCCTAGCAAGACAGTGTTAAAATCCTGAGAAGAAGAGTATTCAGAGGATGATGGAAATGCAAGCAAATGGTTTACACAACACTAGTCATACAAGAAAACTGATAGCTTTCTGGTGAAAGATTAAGAATTTTAAAGGCACCTAATCCAATGAAACACAACATAAGATTTCAAGTGTATTTCCTGAAACCATATTTAAACACAGAATTCCCCTGAAATACATATTTATTATGAGTGTATTTCTTTAAAAAATGTCCTAAAACTTTTAAAGGGAATATCCATACTGTGATGACTCAGTTATTTGAATAGCAATACTTATTCCCTCTTTGATAACATTAAGAATTACAGATGAAACTCTGTTTCGGTAATACTTTCTTCACAGATTCTGAAAATTTCCTTTGTGTCTTCTCACAAAAATAATATGAATTTCCATGAAGTATGGGTCTATTCAATGTAATATTAGATTTAAAACTTTATTAGTAATAAAATCATATTGGAAGTTATTGTTAAGACAGTCGGTCTGCTTAAAGACCACAACAACCAAACAATAAAGTAGATGACAGTTGAGAGAATAAACCTTAATTCCAAATGTCTATTTTTATTTCAAATACCCCAATGTAGCTTTTTCTTCCTAATCAAAGAATGGAAAATATGTCACTTCTTTCAAAATGCAAGGAAAGAGGAGATAGAGAACTTAGAGAAAATGTAAAAGGAATATGTATAAGTGCAATATTTTAAAATAATTTGAGGAGGTAGAGTAGATTTTATTAAAGTGATCTTACAATTTTTATCTGAAGATTTGCTGTCATGCACTTCCTAGCAATTTCATTACTTTCAAATAACCACACTACATGTTTTGATATGCTGCAGGAATAAAGCTATTACCAAGGCAACCAAACACAATACAGTGTTTACTATACTTTGTCTACTAAACTTAAGCATTTGCTTAAAAAAATTCACATTTACCACCTATTATGTGATCTGTATTTTAAAAAGGATATTTTCCTTCCTGTTTCCTTAACTGTTCCAATCATTCTGCCTTCAGTGCACACATAATTATATTTGTATAAATGAAAACTATTGAGTTGTATGCAGAGGGAAAAATGCAACAACTTAAACACAATATGAGATTTTTAAAAAGTAAGTACCTATGGAATATCGATAAAAAGAAAGCTTTTCCATTCAAGCAAAGAACACCACAATATCTGGTTAAACTGAATTGCTTGCAAAATTCTCTTAATTAGTAAGTAGAGAGCCACTAAAAAAACCCCTTTGGTCCTGGTTCTAATGTTTTTACTTACATAAAACAAATCTAGTTGATAAATAAAAACAATTATTTAAAAGACTGTGCACTCAATTTTTTTTTTTTGGCTTTCATATGGATTTATTCCATTAAAAAGTAGGACAGATGTTTGTCATCTCTGTTATTTAATGAATGCTTTAGTTGAGTATATATTATTACTGTTTAATATAAGTGGCAGCACATCTAAAGTTGTCCTCTACTAATTTCAGTATCACAGGAATTTCTAGGATAGTAAAAACCATGAAACTTGCAGGCAAACTGAATGTGGAAATGAAAACTACAAACTCTTGAGCAGTTATTAATGTGAATTTATGGACTTGGAAGATGGTGGTTTGCTTTTTTCCAATGAAAGTTGGTCAAAATGGAGTTGGATATGCCTGACACAATTCTCTTTACTCGCTGTCTACCTGCTCTGACAGACGTTCCTTAAGCATATTCTGCTAACCAGCCATTTGTTAGCTGAAGCTGCAGCTTGTCAAGCTGCCTGGAGACAACTGCTCATGAGTCAATCTCAGTAATGGCAATGACACAATTATAATTTTACTGACACACATTCCTGATTTTTGAAGTGTTTGACTGATGTTTGTCATTGGTATTCAAATTAGGCATTGGTTAATAACAGGAATTTTCCTCCTATCAGAAGCTCCTGGATTGCTCAGCATTAAAAGCTGTGGTTCAGTTGGCAGACACTGGAGGAGAGAATACAGTCTCACTGAGACACCAGGCTTCCCAGATAATTTAAAATGAAACTATATTAAAACAAAACTATCGATAAACATTGCATAGAAAAAAAGAGTGGATATGTAATTGCCTTTTGCTGCTGTTATTATCCTTTTCTAAAAGAGACTGGTTTAATAGAAGGTCCATGTAATCTACCAAAGTAAAACAAACAGAAGCCCTTAACAACTTCACTATGTCTAATCACTTTATCAAGTAACTTCTCTTTGCTGGGCTTAAAGAGCTCCACTTGCCAAACTGGAGGTGAGGATGAACTGAGAATGCCTGAACATTTTCCATGCTGTTTGCTGAATTGCTAAAAACATATTAATAGAAGAGGTGTTACCTTAACTGATCTCTGCTGCTTTGTGAGGGAAATTGCACTGCTACTGATAATCATACTGATGTTAAGCCATCATAAAATGATTTTAAAAAAAAATCAATTACAATCTGTAGAAGAAAATGCTTTGGTGTGACAAAAACGTTATCTGTAAATTTAGGCAGTCTGCCTGGGAAGATATTTCCAACAACTGTTAAAGAAAGATAAACAGCAAGTAGGCAAAAAAATGTGCCATGGCCTTCTAAATTTATTCGTAGTAATCAAAATTAAAGTTCCAGTCCTTTTAGATTAACTAGGCGTTCCAAAAAGGATTCTTCTTTCAGTTAGCTGAACTGATACAAACAAGTATAGTCCTAGTCCCAGAGGTCACTATATAAAAACTTTTAATGGGACAATCCCTTTTACCATCCTTGGGTGTTTCCACTCCATTCTGCATGGTTGAAACCACAATAAAACTGAGTAGCAATCTGTTTTGTTTTGGAACCATAATTACATATTGACAAGTTAAACTGTGAGACCTAAATCAAGGGGATTTGGGTTATTATGTGAGCATCCTCATGGGGCAAACCTAGAGGGACATCAATTATTTTGCCACAGCCTAACTACTTTTCAATTTTACTATCTTGAGTGGCATTAAACACTTGGAGAAAAGGAGGTATTGAAATAAAAAAATGCAAGGCAAATGTAACATAGTTGTCAAAAAGTTTCCACATATAATTAAAATAAAAATAGCTAAGCTTTACTAGAAAAACGTTCAATGAAAACATTTTTATTACAAAATATCTCCTATTGCTTCTTAATTATCTTTATTTGTTTACGTTTTCTCCAATCTTAAATAGCTTTGATTATGTTTCTAAATCCTTACCAGAAACCTTAGAGAAATATCTAATTTACTGAAAAATTACTACTGTAAAATTATTAGTCAGAGTGTTTTCCGATCATTCACTAGTTGATAAAATGGAGATAATGAATATAGTGAGGAAAGGAATCAAAGATTTTTTTTTTTTTAATAAGCTCATAAGATGGCAAAATTGAAATGTGTTTTACATGTAAAAATGTATTGCATATGTTCAGGGATAACTAAATTAATCCAACATGAGATACTGTAAACCCACTGTTTATGAGCCAATTTTTAGATTTAAAAGTATGCATGCTGTTCCTGCGTTCATATTGCATTTAGCCTTTACCTATATATTTTTTTTTTAATTTCAAGAACACCTCTATACGGAATAAATAAATGCCATCTATGTTATACTTATCATCTATGTGATTAAAAAAAAAAAGGCTACCAATATTTTGACTTAATTTTTTTAAGCAAAAGGTCAGAGATGTATGAAATATAGCAGATTCAACAAAAGGAAAGAAAATACAAAAATATACACCTACGTAAGTACTCACAAAGTGCATCAAAAATCTTTAACTTTCTGAGAAAAAGAGAAAAGTTCAGTAGAAACTGGCTGTTACGTAAAGAACATGAGGAAGTACAGAAATAACTTGGGGAATTTGCAACTAATCATATGAATATCATAAAAGTGTATCATTATGTATGTTTGCATCTTTTGTTCTTCTGTTATATTTTCTATTCTGCAACTAAATCTCACTTAGAAGAAAACACTGCAAGCACCATTGGGATTGGTTTTACTGATCTCATATGAAATTTACTTTACAAGCATAAAAGTATATTACCCGTAGTATGAAAACTCAATGCAATTACTCTTTTAAGGCCAATTTTTAATTCTTGCTTGAAGATAAGGGTTTGCTGATGTGGGAAGATAACATTCCTGTACAGATGTTACATGGACTTGGGTTCCCTGGCCTGTCAATGGAACACATGAGGTGCGGTGTGTCATAGCTCATGTCTGCAATTTGATTGCTTGTGGAGCTCCATAGCAACCAAAATAGAAGCAGCCTGTTCTAGCAAGAGAAGATTGCTTTCATATTTTACTAAGATTGGGTGTTCCGCTTGAGTTGTATGCTAGTGGATGACTTAGTGGTTTAAAAAAAACCATGTTTACAGAGTAAAAGTTTTGCCTCTTTATAAACTTAGATTTATGAAGTTCAGCAAACTTTGATGCCCAGTAAGGTATCCAACTCATGGTCATTAATCAAAAGGTTATATGAGTGCATATTAAATTAAAAAGCTTTAGGGATTAAATTTAAGCAAGATGAAGAGTGGGCATGAATCTAAACCAGAAAAGGGCAACATTAAAAAAACCAAAACAAACCAAAAAAACAAAACCAAACAACCCAAAACCAAACCAAACAAACAAACCCAAACCACCAAAAACCCCATCAAAATCAAACAACATAAAAACAAACCAAAGAGAAGCAAAATGACACTATTATAATGTGATGGCATAATAATTCTGACCTTTCCCAAGGGAAACCATAAAAATCAAGGGGATCAATTTCCACACTGAATTTTTATCTAGTTTCTTAATGAAATTGTAGTTTGATGAATAAACCCTCTTCTTTTCCCAACTGTAAATAGCAAAAACATGTGTTTGAGTTCTCCTCCTGACCTCCTTGGCAGGTTTCTACACTGACTGCAAAGATTTCTCTTATCCTAAAAAAAGATATTTACAAAGGGAATAGTGAACATCCCAGGTTTCTTTCATCCTTACTGATTCTCTTCACTATAGTGAAGCCAACAGAGAAGTTTGGTGTGGTTAGAACTGAAATAGTTGAAGCAGGAGAAAAAAGGTTTCAATTCTGCTTACCTGAGCTATTTAATGTGTGACTACCTAAGAAATCACTGTCTCCCTTCAAATGGAAGGCCAGAGGGGACAGTCATTCGCATGGCAGTACCTGGATACTGTACACATAGGACACTAATTCTGATCTACTCATGTCTGCTATGCCTCATTTGCAGTTAGGTGCTTCCAAGTAAGAGCTACATGAGCAAATCTTGAAAGCTGTAGATGGCCTTGAACTCTTCTGCCTATTGCATTTGTAGTTCTTATTCTTGATTCTGAACCCTCCTTCCTCAGTCTGCACCCTCAAATGCTCAATTCCTTTATCATTCTCTCCAGTGCATCAAATCTTCCCACAGGTTGCTTTCAGACCAGGCTAATAACTAGGCTTTACCATACAGCCATCATGAAACTATGGAACTGGTGTCAGTGGGCTGTCCAATCTATGTTCCATGAAGGTACACTATAAAGAAATCTCTTTCTACAACTGATGTGTCTTCTCTGCACTTAGGGAAGATTGCACTGGTTGTTCCAACTTCTTACCTTGTTGAAAACATTTGTTTTCTACTATACATGGTTCGTTCCCTCCATTCTTCTTCTCTATTTTGCTTTCCAGATTTCCACACAAAATGAAAATGGTAACCCAGAAAAGTATCCCAGAAGCAAGAATAGGATAGGCTGGTACTTCTCTTGTAGCTTTTCTTTATACATATATCATTATGGTTATAATGTGTCCAGTGGTCTCTGTAAGAACAAAGAAGGCAGTTTCCTGTGGTAGGACAAGGCTCCAGAATCCCACATATTTCAGGAGAATCTTTCAATATTCATCTCCCTGATGCAATGAATTTTGCATTCCTTCCTCAAAGCAATCCTACATGCAATCTCCTACAGTCTTGTGTGATACTCCATTTATAGGCTATTATGTAAAACCAAGCATTCCTTATTTTCTTTCCCCAGCATTATTAATGGCTCGGCTACAAATTCAGGTTCACAGAAGCTATTTACAGTTAAATTTAAAACTGGATTTTTAATTGTGAATCACAGCCTCAATAAGGAAATGTAATCTGAATCACAAATGGACAATTTAGTGACACAAAAAAATCTTTGTTCTGACCATTTTTAACTCCTGATCTTAGACATACTTTTTCTCAGCATACTGACTCCTTGAATACTGTTCTTTTGTAGTGAGAGCTACGTATAGATTGTGGAAGCTAATTTTCTACATTTTCAGCTTCTGGGGATCAGGTGTATGCCTCAGCTGTCTTCTAAGATCTCAGCAAGGTATCATCTTTGTTAACTAATAGGAACATAATGGAAATTATGATATGCAAGACAAGAGAAAGCAACAGAGCTGTGGAATACTCTAACTGGTGTCTGTATCAAAACCTGTGAAAACTGGACTGTAAATGGCATAATCATGTACCCTCATATCAAATATAGGTGCCTAAATTTTCCTTTATGTTTGTTTCTTCATAAATAAAATAACTAAAAAACTGATCTCAGTGTAACTGTTCAAAAATGTAGTGTTTTATTCCCGTATACATGCTTTGTGTTATAAACTCTTTTCATAGGAATAACATCTTTATTCAAAACATGAATCATCTGAAACTCTTAAATTGAGAGTTTCATTTTGCTGTTAATGAGCATGTCCAACTCCAGAGAACTTCAATACTGTAAATGAGGACAAAATGTATCCCTTAAATAATTAATTCTAAGTCATATTCATCATAAATACTGTAATTTAAAGTTTGCTCCACAGCTATTCCTTGCCAATCAATATCACACTTGCTTGGAAGAAACAGATACCATGTTATTAATAATAATATCTTGATATTGTTACTTACATTCAATGATCATAATTTAACAAAATCCTATAATAGGCAATGGCCTCAATTGGTTTTAGCAGGCATTTTAATTCAAACTCTGAAAAGACAAGGCAAAAGTCTCTCATGTGATACACGGATACTGTGATTGGAACAATTTATTCTGGGCTTAATGTAAACTTTTGAATGAAGCATAAATCTTCCATAGGATTTCAGTGTGCAAATCTATGTGTTTAAATTAGGCACAAATGGTTTTGAGTGACGGCTCCTCTTAACACCAAGGGAGTGCTTACCTCTTTCACTTTACTTTGTATGTGGCAGGCCTCCAAAACTCCTACTGACAAATCTGAATTAAGTAGTCTTAATATGTATGATATTTAACATTTTCAGAAGCTATGCATTAAATCTGTAGCCTAAATCTTCTAGTTAAGGAATGAATCCAACACTTCAGGGCTTTGCATGTCTTTCTTTAATTCCTCTTGCCAATTGGATGTTTCAGTGCATAACTGAATAAAACTGTATAAAAGTTCACATCACCTGGATCTGTTTCTGCAAGATTAGAGGAGTAACATCTTAGTCTGAAATTGATCTCTTTCTTTCACAGCCTTTTAGTCCCTGAACTCTAAGGCTTGTATTAAATATGTAATAGTTCTAATGAGTTTTAATTTTTAAAGACATTAAATACCCTGAACAAGCTGGTTAAGAATTGTAGAGCAATTTTGTCGCTAAAAAGAGCTTAGCAAATCCAGTGAAGTACCACATTCATTTTCTATATGCATGATTATAAATATTTTCTATGTTATCAGTTTCTGAAAATGTGTTCCTTCCTTGAAGCTGAATTTCTTCTGAACAACATTAGATGAAATATGAGTGAATGAAGTCACATTTACCTATCCATCATCTTGCCACTACACTGCAAGTCATGTTCTCCTCTGCCAGGGTGTTTACATATTCTGAATATGCATAATGCTTAATATTAACATTGTTAATAAGAGTTTCTTTCATACTTATATCAAAAAATGTGTTCTTTCCTTCCTCAGTATGTTGAAAGACTATTATATAACTGTTGTACCAATGTAGATTCAATATAACAGTAATTTTGGAAATTCAAGTATTCACATTTCTCAACATGAATTTACATTCAATTCTGCAGTATTAGTTGGCAATCAAAATTAGATGAATTAAAACTCTCAATAAAAACTACCAATAATATATTGTTTATTTAAGTAGAGAAGGTACCAAGATACATGTAGTTGCATCTCAACTGCGAAAACTGACAACCTGTGATAATCTGGGTCATAGTCCATCACTTTACCCCCTTTACCCATAACCTCCTTCAGGACTGATGTGTTCATTTTTGACATCAGTACACGTCTGACAGACCTGAAACTACTACATCAGTGCTTTATGATAGTTCATACCTCAGATGGCATATCAGTGTCATTTTGTTTCTATTAATATCTCTCTTTTTGTCCAGTAGTGTTAGCATTGTAGAAAAAAATAATGAGACACAATACTTATTGTTAGAATTTCAAAACCTAAGGGGGAATTCCTTCCAAAAAGCTTGGAGCCAACGCCTTAGTGTCGGTAAAGATATTTAATGAAGGAGACAAAAGACATGTATACCCTGATGTTATCTGCCTTGGCCAGGCTTTTGTTCTGATATCCCCCCCAGCCTGGGAGAGAGGGGGAAGGGGGTTGGTGTTTCTGTTTTTTTCTGCGCAGGTCAGAGAGCTCAGCACTCGGTGGAGTAGGAGGACGGGGACATACACACTCGGATCCCAGCATCACTGGATACTGGATTTGTGTTCCTTTTTCCCTTCTCCAACTCGACTGTTTTCATCCGTGAGTGATCATAACCACTACAAAGCTTGCCATGAGGAAAAGAGGTGGGAGAACGCCCCGGTTTTCCCGCCTCTGCGGAGACAGGATTGTTGCTGTTTTGCTCTCCATTTTTCTCATGGGAACCAATCTCGGAACTGTCTGCCATTCCCCTGAGAGAGAGGCCAGCCAGCTGGGCACGACATCACCACCTGCTGCCCGTAAATATAACTGCAACCCCTGGGAGAGAGAGTGAGCAGCGGAGGTGCCACAGCGCCACCTGCTGTCCGTGGATATAATTGCATTCTCCTTTTTGGGGGGTAGCCAAAAGGACCTTTTTTGACTGTTTGCCTTGTTGTTTGGGGTGGAGGGGTATATTACAAACTGTTGTTGTTTGGTTCTTTTCTGGAGATATATATATATATGTATTGTGGTTAAGAACTGTCATCTTTTTCTTTATATATATTTTTTTTTCCCTAATTAAAGTTCTGTTTTCCAAATTTAAAGGAGAGGGATTATTTTGTGGCCAACATAGATATCTTAGTTCTCCCTCGAACTAAGACACTTATGAAAGCATTCATAAAGTAAATGGTAATCTGAGAAACTGTGCCTAAAATTGTATGCATAATCTGGTTGTCTAAAGTATCTGTCATTTGTACAAGTGGACTAAAGAAAAAAACACAAACAAAAAAACCAAACAAACAAACAAAAAAACACAACCCCCCCGTAACCAAAACAAAACAAAACAACCACAAAAACAAACAAACAAAAAACACAGAAAACCCCACCAAAACCAAAACCAAAAACCAAACCAAACAAAACCACCAAAAAAATCTCCAAACCAACCAACCAAACAAAAAACAACCAAACAAAAAAAAACCCAAAAAACCAAACCCACAAACCAAAATAACCTCCCCCAAAAAACACCGCACGCAAACAGATAGGTGGATCTGCTTTAGATCAAACATTATAGATCAGGGTAGACAGAAATTAAGTGGTTTGATGAAATCTTCTATTCCCGGGGTTAAAGGGATCAAACATACCCCAGAACACTATAAACGGGACCAAACCTATATTTTGAATAGAGTTTCAATTAAGGATGTTGAATAAAAAGGAACAGGAAAAATTCCAGTGTACAGCAACCACAAGATAAATAAGATCTTGCAATCTTATTTATTTATTAACACTTATTTATTACTTATTTATTTATTAACAGCTGCACAGCTGTTAATGACAATTCAAACAAAATGGAAAGGTTACACTGTTGTCAACTCCTCTAGAAATCAATCTTTGAGTTTAGTAGCATGGTGGATTGACCTTGGCTGGCTACCAGGTGCCCACCAAGCCACTCTATCACTCCCCCTATGCAACAGAACAGAGGATAAAAATACACTGGAAAGCTCATGGGTCATAAGGACAGGACGCTTACCAATTATCATCACAGGCAAAGCAGACTCCACTTACAGATGTTAGTTTAATTTACTGCCATTTTAACATAATAGAGTAATGAGAAATAAGAACAAACCTAAAACCTCCTTCTCTCCACCCCTCTCTTCTTCACAGGCTCAGCTTCACTCTTCAGTTTTTCTACCTCCTCCCCTCTAGCAGTGCAGGGGGATGGGGAATGGGAGCTGTGATCAGTTCATCACCCACTCTGTCTGCCACTCCTTCCTACTCAGGAGGACTCCTTACACTCTCCTTACGCTCTTCCAGTGTGGGATCCCTCACACAGGATACAGTCCTCCATGAATTTCTCCAGCATAGATCCCTTAGGTTTCAGTTCTTTAAAAAATGCTGCAGCATTGGTCCTTTCCATAGGGTGCAATCCTTCAGGAATTAACCTGAAGGGTCTCCCACACGGTCACAGATCTTGCCAGAAATCTGCTCCAGCAAGGGGTCTCCACAGTTTTCTTCAGGATACATTCACCCAATCTGGCATGGGCTGCAGTGTGGATACCTGCTTAACTGTGGACGTCCATGGACTGCAGTGGAATCTCTGCTCCGATGCCTGAAGCACCTCCTATCCCTCCCTGTTCAGTGATCTGTGGTTCTTTTGCATATTCTCACTACTCTCTCCCAGGTTCTGTCACACAGAATTTTTTACCCTTTCTTACATGCTTTCGCAGAGGTGCTACCAATGTTACAGATTGGCTCAGATTTAGCCACAGGCAGATCTGTCTTGGAGCCAGGTAGAACTGGCTTTGCCTGACATGGGGGCAGCCTCTGGTATCTTTTCACAGAATCCATTCTTGCAGTTACCCCCCTTAAAAACCTTTCTACATAAACCAAATACAAGTAGCTGCAGGGTTATTATGTGATAACAAATGATATAGGAAGTGGTGAAGATATGGAAGTGTATTTATTAAACTAAAGATTACTCTATGAGTAAAATGTTAAAATCCTCCCAGAGAAAAATTTATTGTCCCATAGTACAATTTATTGTACATTATACATTAGAAGATAAACTTATGGTATTTCTCACTATTTACTCTCAAATAGGATTACAGCAGACACCACACCATGTGCTATTCTCTCTAAGCAATACCTTAAGGTAAATTGGGAAAGCAAAATATTCTTGATGCTGAAGAATATCTTAATACCCACCTTCCATGTAGCTGCTGTCATCCGAACAACATATTTCCAGCTGTGAGAACACAGATAGCTTCCTACAGAGCTTCTAATCTCAGGGCCATTTTGCAGAGCAGCCAGGAGGATGTGCTAGTGTAATGAGAAAGCTGGTAACTACTGCCTAGAGATATAACACTTCATGTCTGCTCACTTCTCAAACTCTGTTGGCTTGGAACAGGGATCCTAGCTTGGCTCCTAAATCTTTCCTTCCCTAGATAGCAACACATTATTCTCACACCAGATAGCTTAACTTACTGGCTGCCTACAGAACCCGAGATCCCTTTTAATTATATACAAAACTAACACACAAGGCCCATAAAACACTTTCAAGTCAGTCAAGGCTGCTAACTGCTTGGATCTGAAGTGAGCATGCTTATGTTTGGATTAAGTTGGTACTTATGTTTACACTGCAAGTGAAGACAAGATATGCCATAGATCAAGGGTAACTGGTATGCACAAGGTGGTAGAAAGGATTTCAAAGTTAGTGTCTCAGATTTGCTTCATTTAAAAGACAACATAGGTTATTTTGGGCAATGTAAAGAAAGGACACTATTTCAGTAGGATTTTTCCCACAATTTTTTAAAATTCTTTTTGCTTGACATAATTTCCCTGTGGCATTGTGCCACCTCCACATAGTCATCTATAACTCTTCTCCTGCTTGAAACAATCTTCAACATGCCATTCTTGTTAATGACTGAGATACCCCCTGATGGCGGTTAACATTTAATAGTGCTAGAGCTCCACGTTTGCCCAAACAACCTTTTCCATTTACCTTACCTCAAAGGCGTTCTAATTTTTCTTCAGAGACAGAAATCCTTTAAGCCCATTGTATCCTTAGGCTACAAATTTACTGAGATTTAGGTTTCCAATAAGAGTTCCAAGATGAATGCCACCTTCTCATTTATGAATCAATTTTTGCCCATCGGCTTTTCAGTGTTATTACTTTTTATTTTATTTTACACTCAAAGGAGAGAATCTCAGGAATACATACATATATACACACACAACAGGGTGGGGGAGGGGCAGGTGGGGAGGACAACAAACAAATCAGAAGCAAATAAAACATATGACACATTCTCCTCAGCATATTATGAATACAGAAATCTCAAATAACCTATTGCCACAGATATAGTACCTTTTTCATCTTCAGGTCTCTTGTTTTGAACATCAGCCCTCACCACAAAGGAAAGCATGCTATTTTCTTAGCATCACGAGCTATGTTTTTATATAACACTTGTCAGTGGTTAAAGAAGCACTTTTCATGCACCACAATTCAACTGATTCTGTCATCCATCTTCAGTGGTTAGCATGTCTTTGGTCTCAATGAAGACAAGAATGTATTTTGGGAAATTCTGTAAGGAGGGAGTAGCACATGAAAAAGCTTTACTTCCCTGAACTAACCAAAAATCCAGTGCCATTCCTGTGTCATTAAATTTCTGTCATTAACCAGGTCATTTTGTCATTAAACAGGTGATGCAATAAACTGAATGGTTTAAAAAACGTAGTTACAAGTACCATGATTTACAAATCACTGACTTGTAAATTTTGATTTATTTTAATAGTGTTTTGACTGAAATGAAGGTTGAACTTCATGTAAAGCCTGACACACTAAGCAATTATAACTAGTGTGTTATATGATCATGGTCATGTATTAGGTCTAGATAAACTATAATCCCATTTTAATTGCTTGCTGGGAGTCAGAAACTATTTTTGCTGTATGGCTCAGGATTCATCCTGTTTGATGAACACCGTGAAAATCAAAAGCTGGAATCAATCTTCTATCAGAAGTTAGCCTGTTATGGCAGAACTCTCTGTGGCTGCAGAAACATCTTGTATTAAAAAAGGATAGCCATACTAACCAGACAACACTTTTGCCAAATCCTGATGGCACTAGCTAATTAGACTTCTGTTTTTAAGACAGCTGCAATATTATCTTTAGTTACATCATTATATCATAAGAAATCAATACAACTTATACAAGTACAGGTTCATTTGATGGGAAGAGAGGTATCTTCAGAGTTCATAATTTACCTTGAAAGCTCAAACAGCTGAGAAGAATCTTTCTGAAAATGGGGCATTTGGGAATTCACCTCTGAATTATTCTGAAGACACAGAAAGCATCTTCCAGTGTAACTAAACTATGATAGTAATAAAAACAATTAGACAGATTTCAGCATCATCTATATGAATGCTTAAAGGATACTCCTGATCAATGGCTGACTAAGTCTCAAGAGACTCTGCATGACACTTAAGACACTGACCCATGAGATGAACTATATGAATCAAGGCTCTCTTTTTAACACCACAAAACCTGGCACGCTGACCAAACTGCTCCATTTATGTCTTACTGTAGAGTTGGGTTTTCTCTCACCTCCTTATTCTGCTCATTGTATTCTACATCTGGATTTCCAGTTGCACAGACATGTGGAAGCAGTGTAAGAAAATGTGGGCTTACACTCCTAAATATGCCTTGCAGTCAGATTAAGAAAAAGAAAGGGGAAAAAATAAGCAAAGAAACCCCAAATATAGCAGACCAAAAACCTTCTCAAGAGTGTTGTTGCTTGTTTTGGAGAACAGGTCTTGAATAACAAATATCAGGAAGTGCCATCTTCAAAGGTTATCTGAACTCATGTTAAATAGTTGACTATTCAACCAAGTGAAAAATAGATCCAAAGGATGAAATAGTAAAGCACCAGGGACAAAGGATCCACACACTATTTAGTAGAGAATGAGGCTCTCTATGATGGAAACATAAGCAGAGTCTCTTAGTGTACTTTGAAAAAATGATTGCAAGCAAAACCTTGTGAAATATCAATGTATTTTGTGACAGCTGTTTACAATTTTTCCTTTTAAGCTGTTCACAGTTGTATGTCCAGGCAGTAATTTTATGGACGAAAAAAAAAAAAGGATCTGAACGCTTTTTCAGATACAGGCATGCAGTAAAAATATACTCACCTGAAAAATAAATGATAATGGTATTGTTGGCTTAAAAAAACTTTGTGCACCATGCATTGAAAGACTTGAGTTTTCTAAAATGTATTTTTCAGGTTTAATTATACATTATTTAATATTCAGAATTCATTTTCATAGTTTCTGGATAAGCCATTCAGAAGCATTACAGTTGAGAGGGGAAAGAGGAAAATAGAAGACAGGACAAAACATCTACAATATTTCCTGCTCCACTTCCAGAAAAAAAAGTCCACAAGTATGAAAATTCAACATTTTTTTGTTATGATAAAGCAAGAAAATTAAAATTTTACAGTATTGAGTTTAAGAGAAAGCTAGATGGAATTCAAAACATAGGACTGCTTCAGATAGCATTTGGCTTCTTAATTTTGGTTTATGACAGTAATGAAGGACTTCTATATTTATTTATAGCTGTTATTTTGTAAGAACAGAAAGGAAAAATATCCTTTTAGGAATTAATATGAATATCTCATAGCTGTGTTATTGTACTGTATCACCGAGTAAAGCAGTCTACAAAAACTCTGGGAAGCAGTGTAAATGAGGTGAGTGATAGCACAGCACAGGTCATTTGGAGCCTATAACAGCTTCTGTGGCACAAAATTGATTGGCAAATTTTGTGGTTTTTTTCTTCCCATGCTCCTTTTTACCTATATGGAAAGCAAGATCTTATGTAATGGAAGTGTTTTATTTGAATGGTATAGCTACAGCTCTTATAAGGAACTGAAATAGGAGACTGACTTAGAGTCTCTATAGCTTCTTCATGTAAGAAAATAGGAAAACAATCTGTGTTTAATAGATTCTAGTTTCTTGCTACTACCTCTCCCTGCTGACCCTAATATAGATGAGACACAGCTTTGGCTTCATGACTGCAACAATACTCTCGTATATCACAAAGGAAGCTTGCCTTTCGGGATGGGAATAGTACAACCTTTTTAGGAGAAAGCTTGCTGTTCTGCATGGAGAGACTTTGTTGGGAGGCAAAGGCTTGAACAAAACCTCAGGTGGAGTCAGGGGGAGAACTATACTTCTTTCAGCACAGGTCCTGTTCTAAAACTTTATGAGTGTTGCCTCAGTGACATGACAGGATCTGCCTCTGAAATGCAAATATATATATACATTCAAAACATCATTAGTTTCTCAAAAGTTCATTATGCATAATCAAAAATAGTTATGACATCTTCTGCCAAAATTCCTCACTTATATCTGTGTGGTAATGTCACAGAGTTGTTACCTGACAAATTTCTCTTATATGCAAGAATGGACTAAATAGACTAGAGAAGTTAGATTAGACAAGATTCAGGAAGAAACTAAGATGGTGGAAGTCTAGAAAGCAAAAGAATATAGGATTGATTAAAAACTGGTCATAATAGTAACTGGGATCATCACTGGTAAAGATGATAGCTATTAAATAATATTTCTGTCTATTTCCTAGGCTATTTAAACTCCACTTACAGAGGGTTGGCCTTACCCAGCTGCTGAATGCCCAATCAGTCTCTCTCTTACTCCTCTTCCTCCTCAGCAGGACAGGAAAGAAAGTAAGATAAAAACAGTTGTGGGTTAAGATATTTATAACAAGACTGATTACCAATTAGCACCATAGGCAAATATGGGCACAAATTTGGGAAAATTTAATTTTTTGTCAATTAAAATAGAGCTGGGTGGTGAGAAACAAAGAAAGCAAACACCTTTCACTTCCTCTCCCCTTTTTTTGAGACTCAACTTCATTCCCTCATTCCTGACATGTAGGTACATTTGCTCTGATGTGTCCTTCTTCAGAGCTGCAGAAGAATCTTTGCTCCCGTGTCTGGAGCACCACCTCCCTCTCCACTGACCTGGCCATCTGCAGGGATGTTTCTCACATTTTTCCTCACTTCTAATTGCCAGGCAACATTTTTTACTCTTTCTTTAAGTATATTTTCGCCAAGATGCCACCCCCTTGGCTGCAGGGCTCAGCTGTGCACTGCAATGGGTGGGTGGGAGACAGCTGGCACTGGCTGTGTCCAACACACGGCAGCCCTGGCTGCTCCTTACAAAGGCCACCTTGCAGTCCTCACTGCCAGGGCCGGGGCACCCACAATCAGTACTTGTCTTTATAATTCTGGAAAATCACATCCCACATTAAAAATAAAAAAGGAGGGGGACAGTAAAAATTATTATTAAGTTCAAAAATATGAGTATTTTGCAAAAAAAAAAAAGTGCACATACTTGTTCCCTTGCATAAAGCCAGGCTGAGTAATGGGAACAAGACTCTTTCTGTGTAGTTGTACAGAATTTTTCACATATTGTTCTGATTTACAGTCAAGATTAAATGTGAAAAATGAAATATTTATCTTTTTAAAATCAAGTTGTAACACTTCAACCAGAAAGGTTAAAACAAGTTCATGGAACAATCATACAAACAATTTAAGGCCATAATTTATTTAGCAGGTTCACAGTAATAATGAGCAAAACCTCTAATATCAGTGCCCACAGACATTAGATAATAAGTTCAATAAGTTGAAATGAGTATTTGCAGAGCACCAAATGTTAGACTAATGATTGAATTAATCTTAATGCAGGGGAATTCTTGCATGCCAAATTTGTTTACCACACAACATACTAGTGAAGATAATACTGGTGGATCTTCTATATCGTTACGCATTAAGCACTATTTGGGAAGAGTTGAAAGGGCATTAAGTGGCAAAGTTTTGTAAGAGGCACATGAAAAGATTTGAGCAAAGGAGAGATGGCAATAGATAAGGTATTTGTTCTGTATTACACTTCAAATGGCTGAATATAAATTATTGGATTAGCACAGTTAGTCAAAGAACTTATTAGGTAAAAGAGATTTAGAAATAACCATGGGCTTCATAATTAGTTGATCATTTTGGCACTTCCTAAACCCACTATTGTTGTCTAAGAAGGAAAATCTATATAGGTCCGTGCACACTGGCTGGAAATTTAGATCTCTGTGCTAGTTAATTTTTTATTTCTGATTATGAAACAAATGTGCTTACAATAGTAATTAAGAACAACTTTTCTCAAATTGTCTTGCCTGAAAAGCACCTTGGAAAAACAAATAAACAAAACCCTAACACTGAAAATCATTACTTTTTTTCTCCTTCAAAAATATTCAGTTTATATTACAAGTAACAGCCGTTACAATTGAAAGTACTATTTTCAAGTTGCAGTTTGGCCTATTGATACTCAGATTAAAGGCCCAGTTTAACAAACCTTTCAGAATGCAGATTATCAGCAAAGCTGATCATCAGCTTCAGAGAGAAGTTTAAGATTCTTTCCAATTATTTATTTTAGTATGGTTTTGTGGGTTTTTTTTGCTTGTTTTGTTTCTCCTATCTGGTACTTGGCTAATTTAAACTGAGACTTTACTGAAGTATCATCTGGAGATGTACACTTAGCTACACTGTTCGATCTTTTTTGACTGTGACTGGGTAATTTGAATCATCAAAGCTGTGGAATAAACTCAATCAAAACAAAACCAGTGCTAATGACTTAGGTAGACACTATACCCAAGTTTAAAGTCACTTACATGTCCCAGTGAAAAAGAGATTTGAATCTTTTCAGCTCATAAAATAATTTAAATGATCTTGTTATTTAATCTGGGTACAATGCAATATACATCAAATTTACTTGAAAAACCCCCAAAAACCCAAACACAACAAAAGAGTATTTTGGCATCTTTTTACTAAGACTAAATATACTCTTCTATGCCTGACATGTTAAAGAGAGTGTTACAGTTTCAAACCCAAGCTGGAATTCCTTCCAAATAGCTTGGAGCCAACACCCCAGCATCAGTAAAGATGTTTTACAAAAGAGACAAAAGACATGCGTATGCTGATATTATCTACTGTGGCCAGGTCTTCTGTTGGGATCTTCCCCCAGCAGAGGAGAGAGGGGGAAGGGGTTGGTGTTTCTGGCTTTCTGCGCAGGGCAGGGAGCTCAGTCTGTCGTTGGAGCGAGGAGGGCGGGGACACAGACACTGAGATCCCAGCATCCCTGGATACTGGATTTGTGTTCCTTTTCTTCCTTTCCCAACTCGACTGTGTTCATCTGTGAGTGATCATAACCACTACAAAGCTTGCCGTAAGGAAAAAGAAGTGGGAGAAAAGCCCCTGTTTCCCTGCCCCTGCGAAGACAGGATTATTGCTGCCTTTGCTTTTCCACTTCTCCTCTCACGGGAGCTAGCCTGGGAACTGCCCGCCATCTCGCCTGAGGGGAGACCCCAGCTGGCCGTGTGCGACATCACCACCTACTGTCCGTGGATATAATTGCATTCCCCTTTTTGGGGGAGTAGCCAAAAAAGACCTTTTTGACTGTTTTGCCTTGTTATTTGAGGGGTGGAGGGGTTTGTTGCAGACTGTTGTTGTTTGGTTCTTTTCTGGATATATATATATATATATGTATGTGTGTTGTGGTTAAGAACTGTTATCCTTTTCTATATATATATTTTTTTTTTCCTAATTAAAGTTCTGTTTTCCTAAATTTAAAGGAGAGGGATTATTTCTTGGCCAGCATAATATCTTAGTTCTCTCTTGAAGTAAGACAGAGAGTAATTTGCATATCCCATACTTTACTTTCAGATGCACTGAACATAATGTATAGGAATTGTACACGTTTGAGGAAGCAATACTACATATGACATAAAAAAAAGAAAAGGAAAAAACACATAAAAAATGGTTCTTATTATACCGTTATTGTTAGTAGAAATGTGTAGTATGTAAATATTTTTTCTAATACATTTTGGAGGTCAATGTTATCTGCTTTTAAGCCTTACATCTGGCACCATGATCGTTTAACATCGTTGGCTAGTTGAGGCATACTACTCCCTTTTTCACAGCCTCGACCTAATTATACAGATTTTAATGGGCAACGAGGGTAGAAGAGTAGAGCACTACTGTCAATGTCATGCCAGATTTATGAGATGTCTATACCTTGTAGCAGAATATACCACTGAGTAGGCTGGCATCTTGTAATAGCAAGCATTTGAAAAGACCAAAAGAAAGAAGGCTGAATTAAGCGACATGGCACTCATCTTTTCCTCTAACTAAGCACTCTCTATCTCAGTTTGGGTTGTTTTCCAGTTTGTTCTGGAATTTCACAGTCTTCTGAGCACAGGCATTCTTCCCTTCAAGTTTATTCAGTTGACAGAATGATTCATGGGCATTTTTGAGCCAGAAATAAAAGAGCTTTCTAACTTTTGAGGATCACAGAGCTGTTCCAAAATGTTTCAATGTACATGGAAGAATTACCTATACTGATGTCAGTTCCACAGCACTCCATTTTTTCATTCACAATGCCTATGCTATTGTGCATAAATTATCCAGCTGGCAGTTTACCTGACACTTTCCAAGCCATTCTTCTGTGCTTTTCCAATAACACCAGTCTAATTTCTCTCCTTTTCTTTCCCTGCACTAGTGCAACAAAGTAGGTAATATCATCAGTCAGTTCTGGACCAGTCCACTGAAAAAAATTATCACCAATCCTAACATACTGATTTCTAAATGAAAGACATGAGATACGGACACAGAATATTATACAGTGCTACCAGAATTTATTCCTTCAGTGTTAATAATTAAATACAAACCTCAATCAACTGACTAATTAATTAATACCCACAGCAGTTAAACTAATTTTGACAGAAGAGTAGGATATACATTTTGTCAAAAAAGCAAGCAAGAGAGAAATACACACTTATAATAAGGCCACGGAAAATGCTCATCCAAAAATGAAAGACTGTGGATCATGAGTCCTTTTGTACTAAGATATCTTCCAAAGGGTCAAAATGTTCATTCTTAAATGGTTCTTTAACTTTTATTGTACTCTTATAAAGGTGGGGTTTTATTTATTCATGTGTGGTCTAGTAGATGATCCTTCAGTTCTAAAGTTAATAAAGCATGCAAAGCAACTTACTGTTTGGCTATTTTAGGGTTCTTCAACTATTTTTTGTTTAACAAGAGTTCATTCAAAGTGTTTTGGGTTTTTTTATGATATTGTTTTCATTGTATGCAAAATAGCCTGGATAAACTCCCAAGTGTCTCTAAAGTTGTCTTTTTTTGCGTCTATTCCCTATTTTGGTGTGACCTCTTCTGCCATTTATACAGAGCAGCTCAAAAATGCTGTCTGATTTTCAGGATAGAAAGTATTACATTTTTTTTAACATGAAAGTATTTTGTTTTATTGGGAGGCATGACTTATAGGCTGGAGACTTAAGTGTGTGTAGTGTATAATTGGTGTTGAGGAATCATAGAATCATAAAATCACAGAATATTCTTAGTTTGAATAGACACACAAGGACCATAAAAGTCCAACTCCTGGCCCTGCACAAGACAACCCCAAGTATCACACCATGTACCTAAGGGCACTGTCAAAATAATTCTTGAACTCTGGCAGGTTAGGTGCTGTACTGGGGAAGCTGTTCCAGCTTCATGACATTTCTTCTGGTCACCGGTGAGAATAGCCTGGTACCTGCTCCTCCACTTCCATTTACAAGGAAGTTGTAGACTGCAATGAGGTCTTCCTATAGAATCGGAGGGCCAGGGCTTCTGAAGAATTGCAGACGATCCAATATGAATTAACAGCAAAACTCACTTTATTAAAGAAAGTTCTACAATTATAGTATTCCTGAGAATACGTGCGTTAATGCTACTGGTGCAACACACATAAACAATCACTAATTGGCTAATGCTATAAGGCTGCGTTCTCTGTACTGAAGCTGTCCGTTCTCACAGCTTCTGCAGGTGTTTATTTTAATTAGCACACAGGGCTTTGGCCAAGGCCAAAACTCCCTTTTCTCTCTCATGAGAAACTTACAGGGCCAGCTGGTTTCCAACAGTCTTCCCTCTTCTTCAGGCTGAACAAAGCAAGTGACCTCAGCCACTCCTCACATGGATTTCTCTCAAGGCCCTTCACCATCTTTGTGGCTTTAAAGAGACTATTTTACTTAGGTTTCTCAAATATTAACTGAACAGGCATCCTACACCTAACACAGCAGTCCATGTATTCAGAAAGAAAGCAGTGTGTGAGCACAGGCTCCTAGCTAAAATTTCTTGGGAATGTGACCTTAAGAGTCTGATTAAACTGCAGTGAGTGTCAACAGAACACAGCCACAGATACATCAGCTTATTTTTAACAATGTCCATTTTTAAGATCAGTCATACTATCTCTTTAAACGCTGGTAAATTGGTTAGACAAAGGTCAGTATCATTAGTAAACATCTAGATTATCTGAACACCTCTGTACCCTAGATGAACGTGTTATATCTATGCATGTCTGTATGCATAGATATGCATATATTTATCTGCTACAGATGTCACAGTGACCTATATTCATCTATAACATATGTTAGATATTTTCAGTCTTCTACAAAATGTATAATTAATATGTCTCCAAATAGTGTAGCTGCTCATGCAGTAGGGACTCATATTATTAAGTGCCTATTTACAAGTGGAAATACATGACTTCCATTTATAGGGAACTAATAATGAAGAACAAGTATGTGTAGTATAAATAAATAAATAAACAAACAAATAAATAAATAAATATTAAGACCTCGAGAAATGGCACAAAACAACTACCTTACATTATCCCTTTCATTTTTCATGAAAAGAAATATAAAACTGTGAAACTATCTTTCAAATAACTAATCCACTGTGGTGTGGGTGACTATTTTGAGTCATTTAATTCCTCTTTTGAATGATCCAAGGAGTTTGCACTTAAATCATCTGAAAAAAAGCAGCAGTGCAGGGAAATTTTTGATTACACTTTTAACTTCCCAAGCTATCTTAGAAATTACTTTAAAGTTGCTGGTAACACTACAGTACTACTAACCACCTCCACATTTTTATTGAAAGACTGTAGCTACAGTCCATTAGTTAATGACTATGTTGTACTTGCCAGATCACATTCACACTCACGACTCTAAGTGCCTGGGTTTCATGGGTCTTGCATTAATGCTATTAAAACCAGCCTTTTTTGTTACCTTTTTGCAACCCCAATATATTTAAACAAAAAAGAAAACTGAAAAACATCCAAATTGTATTGGCTTCTCCACCAAAAATTTTGCATGCCTTTGCTGTGTTATGTCTTTGGCAATACTGAAATATGTCCTTGCATATTTTAAGTACACTTTAAATTGCAACAACTTAATGTGTTTTGACTAACAAATTGCTTTCCCTTAAATTCAGTAATTGTGACCATTGCTCTTTAACTATTTGTTAATATTCAGTAAAAGCTAAGCATGAAAACTTGTCAATTATTCCATTACATTCTCTCATACTACATTTTACATCAGCAAAAACAATGGACATGTAAAGTGATAAACCTGCACACTGTTAGGCTCTTGGATTATAAAATATGCAATTATAAAGTTGAGAAGGTTTTTATTTTTTCTCAGTTCTTTTAGATGGATGAATCATTTATAACTGATGCTTTTACTTGATATAAGGGTATGTCTTCAACAGTTATCTCTCTGACATTATTTAATAAGGGTAGCCATGCAATGAAATAGTACAGTACAGTAAGGATGAAGTAAAAGAAAGAAGTTATTCAATCTTTCTCAGTGAACTTAAACACTTTCTTTAGATCTTGAAGACAACACAGATCTAATCTAAAAGAGTAATTGAGAACATCACTGAGTGAGCAAAAAGAATCCTTCTCCTAAATGGTAGGCACATAGAATTTAATTTCAAGTCTTGTATTGAAAATGACATTTTGAGTGGTTTTCAAGTGAAGAACTTTAAAATCACCATAAATAATGCTGGCAATATTTGAGCATGCAGTATTTCAATGGCAGTTCAGTAATGTAGATTTCTTTAAAATAATAGGTGAGTTGTGCCATGGAGAAAAAAAAACAACTTTCAGGAGTGTACTTCTGACATGAATCACCTAGTCACCTCCACTTGATACACTTGTGAAGCCTTTTTGAAGCACAAGGATGGGATTCCTTTTGAATGGAATTAAACCGGAATTATTCCTAAGTAACTAAGGGCATGCAATCCATGGGACCACAGAAGTCCAGAGCAAAGGCCACAGGCAGGGACATGGTAAACAGTGTTCTTAGCACCATCTGCTTCACATCCAGACCTGTTCCTATTGCATTACGTAATACTTCATCATGTAGCTATAAACACACTGATTAAGCTACAAAAATAATACATAGGTACACATGAGAGCTTATTTTTCTACTTTCTCCCAAAGGTGGCCAGATGCTCCTAAAAAAATGGGGTTTGTTATTCTTGTGTTTGTTTATTTGTTTGTTTGGAGTCGTTTTGGTTGGTTGTTTTTTTTGTTTTGTTTTGGGGTGTTTTTTTTGTGGTGATGAAGGATGGGGTTTATATTGAAAAGCTTTTTGCAAAAGCTGCAAAATTTTCAGACTTTCTTGAAAGAGTTAAAGATTTATTTATGTCTTTGTCATTATTTTGTTTGCAGATGGGAAAAAGAAGTTTTGGAATGTTTTAGAAAAGACTTTGTACATATTTCCCTTTCCTTGTCAAAGGTAAATATGTCCTAAGTTGAATGCTACTGCATCTGGATGGATTTTCTCAAGAAGGTTTGTCTTCACCTTGCAACTAAAGAATAAATAAATTTAACATGTTAGGCACATTCTATTATTTTCATTCTCTTGACTTATCCTCTTTTAACATGTTTTTACCTGGATCTGTATGAAAGGGCGTAAAGCTTTAGGCTAAGAAAAGATTCAACTTTTACTCCTATTTCTAGAAATATTTCCTATTTACTTACATATGTTTTAGACTGTAAATATAATTCCTTATTTTTTTGCAATCTACGTAATTCAGCTTTCCTCACCCTTCTCCTGATGAACACAAACAGATCATGTAAATGCAGGAAAACATGAAGCATTCCTTGGGAGGGCAAATATTTGAAAGAAAAGAGAATATTCATTACCTATACAAAATAATTTTCAAATCTTATTTATGGAACCTCCCTTCTTAAGCATGGATTTCTCCTTGGCAGGGGGAGGGGGGAAGCAAACATAAAATCTGAGAAAAATAAAAACATAAAAGCCATAAAATAAGCATAATAAACAAAATGAATACCTAGTCTCTGGAGAAGAGTAGATCAAACCTGAAGACACTGATATATATTTCTTAAGATAACACACCTTTTCTACCAAAGGACTAGATTTCCTTCCTGGAAAGCAAAAGACAATCAAGCTATTTGCTGTAAGGAAGGAACTCCTGGATTCCATGAACATCCCATATGGGCATTCTTAAAATGCAACATCTTCACTTCAATACATGTTAATTTTCAAAATGGCGTGATACTACACTACTTAGCAGAAATATTTGGTGATTGTTTGGAGAAAGGAAAACTGATCAGAGAACAAAAACATTATTAGAAATTTTTCCTTAGAACTGTGCTTTAAAAAGATAGGTTGTTTTAACTTCAGTTCTGGGAAAAAAAAAAAAAAAAAAAGATGAGGAAGGTATGTAACCAGTATTTTTATTCAATTAGTACTGTAAAAAAATGAAGCTCAAAATGTAAAATTTCTTTTGAAAAATGTTATGTGCAGATAGGTAAGAAAGCCTGATAAATCTCCCCAAAGATATGAGTATTACCTTAGCAACAAGAACAGCTGAGATTCATCTCATACAAAAGGTTGGATTTCTTGGAATCAGCTAAATTTAGGTGTCTAAGCTTCCCCTATACACAATGCAATCCAGTCAATACAGTCTGGAAAACCATGCCTCTCACATTAAATTTAGACACACGTTTAGTACTTGAATGGGTCTCTAGACTCAATCATGATACTGACTAGGTGCTGACTACACCTGGAATGCAGACTAATTCACATCTAACTACAATTCACATCTGAATGAGTCATACATACACCAAGAGGTTATGCACACAGCACCTGCACTCATAACTTTTTGAATGAATCTCAGCCTAAAACTCACTTCTCCTGCCTAACCATTAGCATGGCATGACAGTTTAGAAATATCCTGGGGTAACCAAGATATTTGCACGTGGATGTCAAACAGGAAAAAAGGGAGTGCAATTAACATGAAGTAGGTAATCTCATGGTATTTCAAGTAGCACCAAATACCTAGGTATAGCAAATTATTTGAGCCCTATACATCTACATTCTGGACCTAATTTCCATCCCAAATGCCTATATGTGAATTTGGAATTTCAGCTCCTATTACACTCAATAGACATATAGTAAATGGACTTTAGAGTGAAACTTAGCCAACCTAGTTTAGGTACCTGCTTTAAGATTAAATGAAAGCTCTTGTGCTCAATAAATTAAGAAGGGAGCTTAGGCACTTAGTTTTAGACCTCTACACATAAGCAACCAAATTCAGGACCATATTATATGGAGCTGAGTTCATCATTAATTTCTGGAACTAGCACGGGTATCACTTGATTACTTTCTACAGCCTTCATTCATAACCTGTGGTGGGACAGAGGCATTTTACAAAATATCCTTGACCCATTACAGAGCTAAAGTGCTTTTTTTATATAGCTTCTTCTACTGCCAGTACAAAATATGAGGCTAGACAGACCATTGGCCTCTTTGGTTTATTATATTCTTCTGAAGTCTACCATGATGTAGAGCATTTAGGCAAACTAGTATAGATATTGAGTCTCAATATAGTTGTCTTATAACTACTTTTGGTGCATTTTGAAACAGTTTTTCATTACTGTGCCTAGTTTCCCCTAGAAAATAGATCCTGAGGAACATATGCCAGATGTGGGTGTACTGAATACCCTATGGCATCACAAATGGAACTACATTGTTATTTTTAGGCAGCTGGAATAGAATCCAGTAACTTGGATTGTACACATTCATGTTTAGTTTCTATACTGTCTATAGTACTACAACAGATATCCTATTGTAAATTTACAAGTTTATAATTAATGTACCTTAGAGAATACAGATTTTTCTTTCCTTCTTTCTTCACAATCTGTATTGCACAATTAATACAAGACAGATTTAATGAATTTATAGGACTGTAGATTCACAGAATGTTTGAGATTGGAAAGGAAGTCTGGTGATTGTTTAGTTCAAGCTCCCTGCTCAAATCAGGGTCAACTAGATCACACCAACTTCAGTTTTCAAAATATCCAAATATGGGGACTCCACAATCTCTGAGAAACCTGGTGCAGTTCTATCATCCTGTTAGTTAAAAAATGTGGAGAGGTTATCCTTATGTTTAAAGAAAATTTCTCAGTATTTCAGTTTGTGTGCACTGTCCCTTCTTTAATTTGGTTTACTACGGTGAAGAGTCTGCCTGTCTCTCTACTCTCCTTCCCCCCACCACATTATTTGCACACATAAACAAGATCCGTCCTATGCCTTCCCTTCTCTGGGATGAACAGTCACAGTTCTCTCAGCATCTCCCCATGTAACAGATGCTCTAATACCTTAATAATCTTTGTGGACTTTTGCTGGACTATGTCCATATTTCCATTTTCCTTCCCTACTGGAAAAACCGGCACTGGAACTGGCACTTCAAATATGTCTCACCAGTGGTGAGCAGAGGGAAAGGATAATTTCCATCAACTTGCTGGTAACACTCTTCCTAATTCATTTCAGGAGGTTGTTTTATTTTCTTCAAGGGTGTCATTCTGGCTAATGCAAATTTGCTGTCCACCAGGACTCCCAGTTCTCTTACTGCAAAGCTGTTTTCTACTTGTCAGGTCCAAGTCTATGCAGATGCAATGGTGTTATTCCTCCTGTGTGGAGTTATTGCTCTCATTTCAGCCATCAATAATTCTAATTCTACTTAAAAATTGGAACCACTTGTGTGCTGAAATTAACGATGCCATGCTAAATTCAACACTTTTATTCTCACAACTATAATCCTTCTTCTAATCAACCTGCCATTGTAAATAGGAGTTAAAATTCTAAGACTCCATGAGTAAGAGAATGTGAAACATCGGAAAATTAATTTCAGTATCAAGGTAAAAAAAGAGTCAAAACTCGCAACAATAATTCTCATGGAATTTCAGAAAAAGAAACCTCAAAAATATAAAATATTACTGCCATAATCACTCTAGCACATCTTTAAAAGGTGCATTGTCTCAAACACAGTTAGTTGATAGGGTACCTAGAATGCTAATAAAACCATCCTAATGTATTTTGTCATGATTAAAGATATATGTATTCAGTTGTGCTTTTTATTTTAATTTCCTATGGAAAGTCTTTGAAGAATAGAAGAATCTGTTGGTATTCTACTTCTAAAAAGTACTGTAAAAAAGTATATTTATGAGGCATGGAAAAGAGCCGACTCAGGTCAGAAAAATTACTGATAAAGAGAAAAAATGATTTCAGAAGTCTGCAATTTGAAAGGTTTATGTTTTATTTTTTCTTATTGTGAATATTTAACTTGAAACTTATGACCAACTTTTGGTTTCTGGTTTGTTTAAGAACAAAATGTTGCAACATTCAAAATACAAATAATTAACCAGTTTATTACAGATTCAACCATATCTGAACTATGGACACCAAGCACCCCCTTTATCAAATAAAAGGTCAAAAGTTGATTCAGTTGAAGTCAATAAACAATGTAACACTGTTTCCTCTGTCACTGAAGATCATTAAATCAAGGAATCATTATGAAACATATTCTGTAGATACCAGCAGAAAACACAGATATTATTGGGCAAGATTTATGACCTGCATTATGCAGGAGCCTATACTAATCAAAACAGTCCCTTGGGCCTCAAAATATCTATGCACTTCTAGAAGTCACAGATTTCTTGTTGACAAAGGGTGGTACCAGTGGCTGTACACAGACACAAGCTAGAAACTGAAGGTAAGTGCTTTGAGACTTAGAATATGATACCAGCTTTAATACTCTGGCAGGCTAACCTTGGCTGCTGCCAGGTGCTCACCAACCTGCTCTATCACTCTATTCACAGCAAGACAGAGGAAGAAAATGAGATGAAAAAGATTGTGGATTGAGATAAGGACAGGGAAGTCACTCACCAGTTAACATCACTGGTAGAACTGACTCACCTTGAGAAGAATCAACAATAAAAATTAGAGTAGGATTGTGAGAAACACAAAAAACTAAACTAAAAACACCTTTCCCACTCTCCATCCTTTCTCTCTTCTCAGACTCAACTTTTCTCTTTTAAACCCTCCCCTTCTGACTCTTCCCCACCTTGCCCCTGCCACCACCACTGAATGGTGCAGACGAACATGGAATGGGACTTGCAGTCAATCAATAAAACTTTGTATCTGCTGCTCCTTCCTTATCATACTCTTTCCGTGTTCCAATATGGGGTCCTTCCAAGGAATATAGTCCTCAATTAATTGCTTCAGCATAGGTCTCTTCCATAGGGTGCAAGCCTTTGAGAACAGACTGCTCAAGAGTGGGTTCCCCAGGGGCCACAGTTCCTGCTCCTGCATGGGCTCTTCATGGGCTGCAGTTGCCTTTAGGGAACACCTACCTTCTTCAGGATGGGGTCCTCCATGGGCTGCCAGGAACACCATGGTCTTGTGGTCTCCACAAGCTGCAAGTGAATCTCTTTGGTGCCTGAAACACACTCTCTTCCTCCTTCCTCATTGAACTTAGTGTCTGCAGGTTTTTCTCTCACATTTTTCTTACTACTTCCTCCCAGCTGTGAAGCTTTGAGCAGTAGTGAGTCTGGTTTAGAGCCACCAGGATTTAGTTCTGTCTAACATGGGGGCAATCTCTGGTCTCTTTACATAGGAGCACTCTCTATGTTCCCTCTCCCCATGACCTTGCCATGTAAACCCAGGTAAAACCTGTAATCAAACACCAGTGGAAATAATCACTGGACTATTTTAAAACACTGTTTTGAGTTAAGAAAAGTTGTGTGAAATACTATGCACTGTGCGATCATAGAGGTTTGACTAGAAAATGACAAAGTTTGAAACTTAAAAAAAGCCATGAAAATCTGCAGTAGATCTGGTCTTACAAGAAGAAAAGCCTTGTGAAAAGAAAATACTTACAGGAGAAAAATAACTCTTAATTCCTTAAATCCGTTGTTTTAACCTACACAACTGGCAAAAGCATCCGTGGTTTTAAACTGTTGTAGGTATCATCAGTGATGGCAGCCAAAGACACCAGCTCTTCTCTGATGTAGAACCTTCCCCTTCCTATAATCTTCTACCCCTTCTAATAACCCCTTTGCCCCATCCAGCCTTTTCAGCTCACTGCTGAGGACCTCCAAGTTCTCATCTTGGATGGCAGCAGCAGCTAGGAAGTTCAGACATGTTAGGTGCTCCTCTTGGAAAAGCGATGGGACAAGTACCTCTCTCAATGCCCATTCAATGGCTACTGCATCCAGATTTACTCTCCAATCAGCCTTGTTGTATGGATGAAAAGAGAACAGAATAAGAACTGATGCAGTGCAGTGGCTTTTCTAAACCAAGCCAATTTTAAAATCCTCACTGCAATGAGGCAGCGAAGAGATGTAAAGAGATAGCAATACTTCTTATGCCTCTCAGATTTCATTTATCTTTTTAAAGAAATAAGTGCATGGGCTAAGATTGAATTCAGACTTCAGACTATTTTATAGCTCCTCTGTAGGCTAATTCACCAACTTGACTCCAGTTTTCCTTCTACTTTGCTTGTAGCTAAATGTGACAGTGTTAGATTCTGTGTAAGGTATGAACTTGTATTTAATAAAATGGAGGCTATAACTCAAAGGCAAATGTTTCTATTTTAGTTCACATACTCTCATATTATGAAAACATAAGAATAACTATGGATGGTGAATTATCTAGACCTAAACATTAGCAGAGTATCATTTCTTTCTGCACCTTAGGATGTTCAGCTATGGACTACTCCAGTATTGCCAAATAAGAAACTTATGAGGCAGCAAAATGAAGGACAAGATTAAGCAGAGGGTATGCTCACAAGGTAAAACTATCATCACCCACTGGGTGTGATAATAGTGACACTGTAAACCCAAAGCTCTTGGCATGAAAGGCTTAGCTTCTCCACATGGGACACTATCATATGACCAAGTGTAATACAAGACAGCCTTGGCACTACTCTGAACCTTGATCATAATTAAACCACTGCCACAGAGATATTCCTACTTATTACTGGAATTAGAGTATGTTTTAATACCCCTGACATCACTTGACTAAACTGCCATAGTATTAGGTTTATTAAAAAGTGGGAACTCAGGTACTTAGGTGAATTTAACTGCTCAGTTTTTTACTGTACTGGAAATAAAAAAGCTATCCACAAGCACTATTATTGAAAGACAACATTATAACATTATTTACAGGAATATGGAGTTGCTTTGCAGTTATAATTAAAAATATAGGACAAAACAAAATATTCTATTTAATTTTACTAAATAAAAAAGATGACCTTCAAAACAGTGGGTTTGTAACAATTTTTTCTACAGCTCCCTGTTTGTATAAAGCTATTACTTTGTGTTATGCAACATATATTAATACTACTTACTAATGAGGTGTAGAAATTAGGCAAGCATTTACTTAACTTCATAAACATGTATCCGAAGACATAAATATTATATTTCTGTCTGGTTTAAAACCATTGGATTTATTGCATAGATTGATCCACAGTGTATAGTAGGCTTTCTCCCTAGAGCAGTTCTAACACTCCACTATATATATGCTATTCCTCTTTATCTCTTTGAAGAAAAATGAATCACATCCACAGCTTGCAGCTATCAAAATGTGATTTATCAAGCATTTTCATGAAAGTGCATTTTCCCCCCTTTTTACACTAGGAGGCACATTTTTCCTTCACACAGTTCTGTTGCACAGCTCTACCACATGAAACCCTTAGATATGTTAATATTTCCAGTCTAAATTTAAGTCCCTGACAACTTTTACTAAACCACAATAAAAGAAGAATTCTTCACTAATAAGGTGTGTTGTTTTTTCACACTCATAGTAATGAAAGGCATCTTTCTGCACCTGACTGCTGGCAAACAAAAACAGTTTTCTTTTGAGTGATCACTGAAAAAATAGTTCACTTTAAAATACATGAGAGAGCTGTACAGTTTTAATAATATTGATGTTAAAGATGTTTGTATTAAAAGTGTCCCTCTTGATATGCACATTTAAAACCATTAAAAAACTGAAATTTTGGTAATAAGAGATCCTATAAAGTAGTAGAACTAAATACAATTTTACACTGACTTTCTTTTTTTAGTTCCTAAAGAAACCGGAATGTTTTCTACATTCTTATCTGATATACTAAAAGGTAAAGAATTTGAATTAGATAACAGATCTTTGGAATATCTTCCTTTACTTTTTATAGAAATCAAATGTATCAAGTTGCAAAGGAGACAAAGGTGAGCTATTAGGAATCTGCAATTGACAGGTTAGCATCATACTCCTCTGATTATCAATACTGATCAATTAACAATAGTGAAATAGAAAACATATCTTAGCAAAAGGAATGAAATCCTCAAGTTAAAATAAAAGACTAAATAAAGAAGACAGGTTTGAATTATGTAAACCAACCTCGGGCTTAAATACCATTATAAAAGGCTTCATATTTCTACCTTGTTGCCTTTCCTTCATAACCACAGTGACAGTGTGTGGCTGATAGTACTAGTGTTTGCTTTCTCTCTTCATTTTGGTTTCCCCTGGTATGAGAGATATCTGTTTTCAGATTAGCTAGATGAATGTACTCTCACTGTGCATGCTTATTTCATTAAATCATGTAATTGTACTTCTTGTGTCTCTGTAGAAGGTAATGACTCCAAGCAAGCGTAACTATAAGGCTGCTTATACCTTGGTGTAACAAGTTAGCAAGACTTTTAGCTCATTTCTGTCCCCGCTCCCTTCCCCCCTCCCGCCTCCCCCCATATTTCAGGTTTTGAAGACCTGGGCCTTGGTCACTCTTCAAATAGAATTAAAATAGCAACATATTAATATTGAGAAACAACAGCTGCATTTTTATTCACATAAATTCACAGAGTACAATAACCCACACAATTCACTGAGCACTAAAGCCATTAACCAAAATTGCTCTCAGCATGAGGCAAGGACTTTACTATCAAGATTAACATCACATTCTCATGAGCTGAAGCAAACTTTAACTTAGAATGAATTTTCATAGAAATCAGTGGAACAAATCTGTATTTTTGGTATAGAGGTCATTAGCAAACACTCCTGTAAATACTGTTCTTTCTCTTCATTTGAAGCATTTAAAATAGAAATAAAGTATTGTTCTTCAACATTTGTCATCCAAAACTGGTAGCAGTACAAGTATATGGTAATACTACAAAGCTCCACTAGGATTTTTTCCTTACTTTATGGTTCTCTTTTACCTTAGAACATCCCAAGTATTTTCATAAACAGTGATCCCTTAAACAGCCACTGAAATGAAACTACTGCTACAGTTAAATACAACTTCTGAACATTTCACTGTAATAAAACTAGAAATTTAGCTTAGAAGTGTCAAAGAATACAATGATCAAATGATATTACATCAGTTATTTTAACCATGAACACATGTAAATACCCACAAAGTAGCTTTGCCAGATAGCATCTTTCTCTTCTCAAAATTGCCAGAGGATCTTCAATAACCATAAACTGCTTTAAACTCCATTTCACATCTCATCCAAAAACTTCTGCCTCCAGTAGCAAATAACTTTTGACACAATGCCTAGGCAATAGCTTGATAGTGAATATGATATAAAAGTTAAATCCATCTAATGAGTACCATCACTCCCATCCTGGCCTCCATTTTCCTAGGGTGATTTCTGTCACAGTTATGACCCTATCATTCCCTTCTGATTTTGTGGGATTTGATGAGATATGGAATGCACTATTTCAATGTCTGATAAAAGAAAAAAAAAACTATACTTTAATACTTCATTAATCATCACTACAACTTAATGGTTAGATTTTCATAAATTTGCCATGAGTTTAGCACACCTAAGGCTAAATCAGGTGTAACCATAGACATATTAAAATTTTTCATATAGTTTTTAAGAACACTTACTCATTCTTACTAATCATCTATTAGTGTCTTTATTAGGCATGAAAAGATGATCATTATTAATATACTATGTTTGCACAATGTGCTTAACACAAAATTTTCAAAACCACATTTTTAATAACTTGCTACGAAGTTTACTAAGCCCTTTATTCCTAACTCTCCTGGAGGACTTTTATGCTATATTTTGAAGAGATGTGCAATTCAGAGTTGATGAAGCCAATGTGACAGTGGCAACATGCAATGCTGCCTAAAAACTCCTCTCTGATCTTGTTAAATCTTTCACAAGTCTCATACGTGGTCAGAGAATTAACTGGATAATTCCACTTAAGCTCTTCGCTTGCTTAAGCAGACATACATTCTTGCTCCAGAGTCAATCCATTCTGAGTTGCTATTCTTTTAAAATTCTTTGTATTTATACAGATTAAGGGTTTATGATCATAGTTCCAACAACATTTCTGTTTCAGTAAAGAAAATAAAATGCAGGTGTCATAGCCAGGAGAAAAAAAATGGAAAAGGATAACAGGGGGAAAGAAACCAGAATGCAACTCTCAGACAGTAAAGCATTTCAAATTGCTTCTTTGCATGGTTTCATCCAACACAACCTCCTGGTCTTCCCATAAAAATATGAGAAAAATATTTCCAAAGTCAATATTCCACAGTTCATGTTCTCATCTGCCATGGTGTAAATGTCATAATTCAGATCCAGTTCTGCCCAAATGAGAAGATGGACCTTAATATTGCTCATCAGATCCCAAGGCCACCTTCTTTCCTGGTTTGTACAGGCCCAGTGATAACTTAATCATCTATACAAAAGGGAGAAATGCCAAAGACAGAAACTAGTTTTTATTTCTTTTCTCCTGGGATGCAAGAGAACTCAAGTTCAATTACCTTCCAAGAGCACACATATGACTTTTAACCTCTGTGTCCACATTCTAGACAGAGAACAAGAGGCTTAAGGGCAGTATATTGCCCCCTCCCTGTTTTCAGCATGTCCAAGTCTCCACATTCCACATTCCAATGCCAAAATGCTAGTCACAGTATTGGTTAACAACTTGCTTAATTTTTTGATGCCGACTGTAACAAAAACACAGCAATAATGTAAAAGTGTTACAGAGAAAGAAAGAAGAAGAAGAAAGGCAGAAATTCCGAAATCAGACAAACTGCATGTCCTTAATTTTTGTATCCAACATATCTGACAGTTCCTGAAAGCAGAACACCATGTAATACCAAACTAATAAAGAAACCTTGATATTAGATGAGCTTATTGTAACTGTGTTACAGAAATTTGGATTCTTGAAATTTTTCAGTGCTTCACTGATTTACTGTTTTCTATGTTAGTCTAAAAGACAGTGCGATCTCCATGTCCTTGCTCTTTAAATTGATATCTAGAATTACTTTCCTGAAACAAAGTACAAAACTAAATAGCAACAACACCACAAACATCAAGAAAAAGTCGATACCTTGTAGGACATCCTTCTCCCCAGTTGTTCTTATTGTGCAATTAGTATGAAGCTGTTTATTCCACTGGATATATTTTTGTTTCTACAGTCAAATTACAACATGAGGCACTTCAGGCAAACTACATTTTTTCCAAACAATCCATATGAGATAACATGACCAAATATTCATGCACATGCTTAAAAACATCTCTACTGTTGCAAAGCTCAAATGTATGAAAAAAGAATGTAACCAAGCTACCAAAGCAACTCAGATAAGCAGAGCAGTGATGGTGACTCACCCGAGTTGGGGTCAGAATTGCCATCAGCTTCAGTCCTCTTGTCCGGTGAAGCCTGGTCGTAGAATTCGTCCTGCGGCTGAACCAGAGGGAGAGGGTGTGAGATCAGGGTTCCACCACCCACTGGCTCGTGGTCTCCCAGACCACTGTCACTGCAGCTTTCCTGGGAGCCATCAGGGAGGTGAAATGTAACACGGCGCTGGGACTACAAAGAAGAGCACAGGACACACTGATTAGTGCTCTTCTTTTCTGTCATACTGACTATTTTTTTTTAAAACTTTTGACATACAAATAGATCCCTGGCTATGCTTATGAAGCAATTGCTATTATCATGTTTGCTTGTTGTTTGTGTTGTTGGTTTTTTGTTTGCTTTTTTTTTAATTATTATTATTATTTGGTTTACTGTTCAATTGGAAGATGGCAGATGGGAGACCCAAATTTCAAAGATCTATACATGCTCATCTGTGAAGTATACTTCTCATAAGAAATTGATCAGTAGAAAATAAAATATATTTCTCACAATTTAAAAACCATGATCCATTAAAAAACTCTCTGAGAAGCAAAAACTGTTGCAAAATATGTTATGAAAAACAAATAGCATCCAAAAATGTAATAAGTATATATTTCTGAGGTCAAAATCTGTATTATCACTGTTCCAACATAAAAAGGTTCACTAAGCCAAACAAACCCATAGAAATGGTTGTCATGTTTCAGGAATAGTAGCATATATAAATACCTATCTATAAGGATATTTATTTAATACCAATTATCTACCTAAAATGGATAACTAGGATTGATAATATATCTGTGAAGTCACAGTGGTCAACACTCACTCACAGGATTCAATGACAGAATTATCACTTTGATAAGAGCAATAAAAATAAACTGCACATACTTTGTTCAAAAGAACACAGTGATAGAGAGGCAGAATTACATATTTTCTTGAACTTCTTATGATAACCAAAACCTACCTGCAGTCATATTGAAAGGGAAAAAAAAATAAAAACAAACCAAAAAAAAAGACCTGCAGTGCACACTTAAATTAATTAATCACCATTGATTTTGAACCTCTGCCATCTGGAGAAATAATCTGACTTCATGAATTGTGGCCATAGAATGATACAGTGATTCCTCAAGAGCTTCAGAGCTGATAGTACCACTGCAAATTGTTTAGCAGCCGTGACTGTTGGATTCATGAAAGAAATATTACAGGTCTTCATGGATCAAAATACTGCATCTTTGGAGGATTGGAAACAACTAGTTCAGAAGTATCTCAAGAGAGTGGTTAAATTAAGTTAAGCATATCTTCCCACAAAAATGAGTTACAGCAGCTTCTGTGGTCTGTTTAGCTAGATGGGTTTAGGATAAGGAAGAGATTCACAATGTTTTTCTTAAGCTAAGTAACTGCTTAATTTAGTGGCTATTTCTTATCAATATTAGTAATCTGAAATGTATGGATTATATATAAGCTAATGATTAAGACTTCTACAGAGCCAGAAGTGAAAGGAACATCAGGAAGATACTATAAAAGGTATCTTCCACTAGTTAACAATTTTTAAAGTAGTAAAAATTAGGTGCCCTGTATCCATCCTGAAAAAGCACCAGGCTCCAACTCTCTCTCTCGCTTTTTTTTTTCCCCCTCTTTTTATTTTTTTCTTTTAATGAGAAAAACCTCAAGTTAATAGTATTAACTGTATGTTTGCTAATTAAAAACTATTTGTTAATGGTAATTGCTACTATTTCATATGATGATCAATATCATCTACCAGGTTTCTTTTTATTCATCTCCCTTGGGTGGACACAGTTGATTAAGTCAACTTCGGATTACTGTGTTATTCAGTACAGAAATAAATGTAATACTATTTGCTCTTGGCTGTGATTTTATAATTAGTATTTTGCTTTTAAGTTCCTTTTTTAGCTTTAGAATTAGCATCCAGCTGTAGCAAACCAAACAGATACTCTGAGTCATTGGGATATATTTATTTACATCAACAGAGAAACTAATTTTATATGTCACTAAGAAAACTTTTACCTCACATTTCACTGCTTTTTCTTACAACTTCTTCATTCTGGAATTCTGAACTACCACTGGGAACAATCTTCTCTCTCTTTTTTTTTTTTTTTTTTTTTCTCTAGCAGGTTCTTTCCCTTCAATATGAGCAAAATAGAAATATAGCTAACTACACAACTTAAAATCTTCTCTTTCTGCATTTATTTTGAGAAATATAAGTTTAGAGGTCTGTTTTTCCAAACTAAAAATTTATATTGCTTATGTTGCTATTAAAATCAGCAAGCTGCACAATGTGGTGGGGCATCCCCCCTCCCTCCCCCAGGCCACACTATGGTCTGAGGAAAAGAGATTATTTTCATTTGGTTTTAAATCTAAAAGACTCTGTGGGAAAATATGAATGACCAAGAAAACAAAGCCCTACTATAAGGGAGATGAGAAATTCAGTTTTAGGTTTTGCAAAGTAACTAAATCTCTGTAATTAATTAACCACCTGTATAAATAGAAAAATACATAACTACAAAAACGTCCTGTTTCATGAGTTATGTAGTAAAAACACTGATCTTGGCTAAGAAAAACTCCTCATACCAACTGAAATCTGCTCTGACCCTGTATTGACAATGACAAGGACCAGTCAGCCAAATACAGGCTGATGCAGGCCTAACACAGATACTGGCAACTTCTTAGCTCATAATGCTATAGATTTCTAAATCCATACTAAATGTTAAGAAAAAATATACTGTCTTGGCTTTCTGAGCCACCCCCTAAGGGATCCTATAAACCATTGTATAGGATTATTAAAAAGAAATTAAAATCTGAAAGTCATGTAAACAGTGATCCAGTTCCAGAGATGATGTATAGGACAACATGCAGTCCATCAAGAAACTTTAGATTAAGTTGTGTCATCAAAACAATGAGAGGAACAAGCCTTCTACAAAAGGAGACTCAAACCAAACACTTAACTTTAGGCATATCATATTAATTGCAAGGAAAGACTGTCACAGCATACTGAGAGCTTACGCCAAAGTAATGTGGTATGTGGCCCTTGCCTCCACTGCCCCATCCAGAACTCTCCTTCCTGGCTGCTGGAGCCCAGCCTGGGGTCTCTGCCCAGGCTGAGGGATGCATCTGCCACCGTCCCCTTTGCTCTAGCAATGCTGATGCAGTAGCAAAACTGAGCATGTATCCCAGCCATGCACATGGACACTGACTTGGCCACAGCTGTGGCTACACAGATGGCCTCAGATGAGGTGTTGCTCCCAGCAGTCTTCACATTCAGGACTCACACTAGACACAGGCACGGACAGACAAGTTCCCTCCTCCTCTAGGGCTGGCAGAGGTAGAAGGTGCAGCACATCCAGCAGTCTTCACATTCAGGACTCACACTAGACACAGGCACGGACAGACAAGTTCCCTCCTCCTCTAGGGCTGGCAGAGGCAGAAGGTGCAGCACATACACCACACTGCCCAGTTTCACAAACATACATGCCTTTACAGATGTCTTGATTGTCAGCATGGCTCTTCTGCCTGCTGAACACCCCTGCCCAGGTCCCAGTCTCCCTTACTCACCCCACAGGTCACCAGCTCACAAGCTGGTCCCACTGTGCTTGCTGCACACACACAGAACTCACACACTTGACCCACTGGCAGGCCGCACCCGTGGATCCTCCCACATAAAAGCACAGTCCCTCTGCCTACCTTATATCCCTGCGTAGACCTGAGGCCTTCTACTCCTTGACTGGTCCAGCCTGGAGTTTGCCAGTGAATCCACATGTACACCCCATGCACACTTAGTTTGTACAAGGTACAGAGACTCTCCCCCAGAAGCTGACATTCGGGATACAGGCTGTGGCGTGTGGTCCAGATCCAGCACCAAGCCTCTTGTTGAGTGTACACTGAATTTCTGGTCTCCAACACCATAGAATCAGGGAACTTTCTTTAAGAAGAAAATCATACAACACGCTTAGACTATATTTCTGTTTATCTACTCCCTTGTGTAACCAAACACAGCTTTGAATTCTTTTTTACCTAAAGACAGAATCAAGTTATTTTGAGTAATGAGGTTTATAGTTGGTACAACACTGGAACTAACGATAACAAGTCATTACAATTTTAATTATGCTACAACATATGAAGGATTATATACAGCATGAGGTAAGGTTATGGTTCAGGTCCCAACACTTGGCCAAAATTCAAATCTAAAATCTGTGACATATTCAATAATGAACAAATATTG